>CM065295.1:90511777-91711777 GCA_032871835.1 Dipteronia dyeriana | reverse complement strand
ACATGTCAGCTTATCGGTAATATATTATACCTTAAAAAAAACTTATAATAATTATATTATAAATCATATAAGGATATGATAATTGATCTGTCGGTTATAAATCACTCGTTTTATCAATTGTCATAAACTGTCATAAATTCTATAATGTCGAGCTCTTTATATGAAATAGATAAATATTATTGTAACAATATGGAATAAACATGGTTTATGATATTTGATTTTACTTTAAAAGTTGCAACCATATCCTATAGTTAATTTATAATAATTTTGTAGATTCTTTATTATAGTTGAATTAAAATAAAACTACTTGCACTTTTTATTTTTAATATATATATATATATAATAATTTGAGAATTTAAGGAAATGGACCTAACTTGAACCGATAATCTTTTTATATTAGTGTGATGAACATACAACAATATCAACCTCATCTTTTATATATATATAAAACACCAACACTTGATATTATGGTTTTTTTTTTGTTGGGTATATATAAAATTATAAATGAACCTTAGTTTTAATCAAGTACAACATTAAATCACTCTCGAATAAAATGCTTGACTTGGTTCAAGTCCTTCTTGCACAATATTAGTTGGTGTGAGAGTTTTTCACCGGTTTTTATAGAAGTAGAAATCTTTTGTTTATGATAATAGATATATGGATCACTCGTGTATTAATTAATTGTAATAAATTTTAGTAAACTCATGACCCATTCGGTGTTAGATTTTTTTTTACAAAAATGGCTGGTGTGAGTGAAGTTAGGATTGAGGGGTTAAATTGAAAGCCAAAAATATTGATAGGGTACATTGTGTCATTTCGCAATCATTAAAGACCCTTGATGAATGATGAGGCGAGACTTTTCCAGCCGGCGCCACCCCATTCCTGTGCCACCGCCACGAGGCAGGGGGACCCAGTGGTACGGCGATGCATTATAGCTCACAGATTCAAGCCGTCAAGATCTTTTTGATTCCTAGATCATGTGGTCATCGTTCTTGTCTTGTATCAGATGGACCGACCTATCACCTATACGTTATCAACGGACACTCGAGCAACCCAAATCGTGGAACATGCTCGCCTGAGATGGAAGGACACGTGTCGTGATCATGGTGGTGGGGTCAAGACCGTCTGATGTGCAGACACTATAGACGTGTGGGCGACCAAAATAGGAAGCATTAATTCTGCCCAACTTGTACATGAAGCAAAAGGAAACTTTCGTAAGTTTGGTTTGTATTATATTGTGTTAAATCATTTATAAATTAATTACGTGCACTTAAATTATATTATGTTATATTTCAATAAATAATAACACTAAATTCGATTATGTCTATAATAAGATTTTTTTATATACATTTTATGATTGAAAAGTTTGTTTGCCTCATTCAAAAAATTCGCATTAAATTATAAAAATTTAATATTAAATTACAACAATTGAGTGTTGTAGACGTATCTATGTATTATCACTATATCACATGAAAAAAAATGCGATTAATTAGAAAAAAATTCAACTTTACAAATTTGTTATAGAATTTTGTTTTTGTTATTGTTTTGAAGTATTACAAGTTTAAATCTATTACAATATGATTTTCGAGATATGTCAATATTAGATAATACATGTACGGTTCAGATAATTACTTCCACTAATCGAGATAAACTCTCCACATGGTACATATATTTGTAAAATACGAATAATGGATCTCGAACCTCTCACCATCAAAATGGAAGAAAGACGCACTACCATCACACAAGATCGCTCACCTATGCAATTGTATTTTAATTGAAACTCAAACCCTCTCACATCTTTACAAAAACGTATTGAGAGGAGATTTTACCAGTGTTAAAACTTAAAACTAAAATGTGTGTTGGCCCAATTTAATGAATGACATTTTCGGGTCAACGATCTGTCAAGACAATGCAATTTTAGCTCCAAACACAATTTAGGAAGTTACTAAAGCTAGATGTTCCTATACTTTAAATTTAATAAGTAAAGATGATATTCGAATCTTTAATATAATATGAAATGAGACATGTTACAGCCAAAGAGTGAGTAGTTTTTTTTTTAGTTATTAACTTTAATAACCATATTCATTTTTCATATATATAAATGGACTCAAATTACCTGTCCAAAAATAATGTCTCAATTTATGTCTAACCAATCAAATTGAAACATATATATGTATTCATGGAAGAAGTTGAAAAAATAATAATTAAATGTAGATAAATATCCCAATTTGGTTGATTAATTTGGTTGATTAGACACAAATTAAAATATCATTTTCGGACAAGTGATTTGAGTCCTATATAAATTTTAGGATAGCTGAATTTTAGAAAAACATATTCGACTTAAACCCACAACTATATAAAAAGTATAATGGGTCGAAAAATAAATGACACTATTTCAGAGGGGTGTTGTGCAAATATCACCAGTTTAGTAATGTAAATTTAAAAGACATCATTTAAGGAAAAGAAACGAGAATACCCCGACAAAATTGAAAAAGAGAGAAAATTATCGTTTTGTGAGTCTGAGAAAAGCAACAGTGAGGAAGAAACCGACGACAAGGAAACCGACGGCGAGGAAATCGACAGCTTATTGACCGGAACGAGAATACAGTACATTTCACAGCGATTGACAGAGATAAGTTCAGTTTGTTTTATTTATAGATTTGTTGTTCATAACTTATCATTGCATTTTAGACTTGTTCTGTTGATTGAAAATGTAGATTATGGTTGACACTGGTTGTGGTTTTGGTTTGAGTTTGAAATGAGGTTCAATATTCTGGTATCGAGATTTTTTTAAAAAAAAATTAAAAATAAATCTAGAATATTTCAAGCGAGATCGAGAATTTTTTTAGAAAGATTCGAGGAATTTTATCATACGATCGAGCTTATTTCTCAAAGGGTCGAGAACATTTTAATAGCATCGAGAATATTTTTAAAGGATCGAGAATATTTTCCTAACGATCGAGAATGTTTTTCAAAGTGATGAAGCTTTTGTTAAATGATCGAGAATATTTTTCAAAGAATCGAGAGGTTTTTAAAAGTATCGAGAGGTTTTTAAAAGTATCGAGACTATTTTCAAAGGATCGAGAATTTGTTTAAACGATCGAGAATAATTTTGTAACGATCGAGAATGTTTTTAAAAGGGTCCAGATTTTATAAAATGATCGAGAAGATTTTTCAAAGAATTGAGAGGTTTTTCAAATGATCGAGACTATTTTTAAAGGATCGAGAATTTTTTCTAACGATCGAGAATGTTTTTGAGAGGGTTGAGATTTTATAAAACGATCGAGAATGTTTTTAAACGATTGAGAATGTTTTTAAACGATCGAGAGTGTTTTTCAAATGATCGAGATTTTTTAAAATGATCGAGAAGAATTTTCAAAGGATCGAGAGGTTTTTCAAAGGATCGAGACTAATTTGAAAGGATAGAGACTATTTGCAAAGGATCGATAACTTTTTCAAAGGATCGTGAACTTTTACAAAGGATCGAGAATATTTTCAAAGGATCGAGAATATTTTCAAAGTATCGAGAATTTGTTTCAAACGATCGAGAATATTTTCTAATTTTTTTGCAGTTTACTGATGTATTGTTTCTGTGACATTGCAGATGACGAGCAGGTTGAAGAAATTGCTTAAAACTCCAGAGAGAGATTGGTTCAAGGGAAAATTGACCCGACACGACCATTTTGAAGCCCTCGTCTATATAGACGATGCACTTAACCGGGCCCCTGAAGAGTTTTTTGTTGAGGATCAGCGTCGGTTCATGGCCTCCTGTTTTGGGCATTTCATGTCGATGCATTGGGAGCTGAAGTTTTCGGGTGGTGTTATTCATCAGATGCTGTTGCGGGAGTTGGACCATGACGGGCCGACAGATGAGATGCGGTTATTGTTAGGGAACCATGTGGTCAGGTTTTCGAAGGTGGAATTTAGTCTCATCATCGGATTACGTTTTGGAGTCGTACCGGACACGAGTATGTATGTTGCAGTTGAGAATGGCATACATCAACGGTACTTTCCTGCACATGATAAGGTATTGTTGGATAACTTGAGGGTTGTTCTTACCCGCGGAGAGTTTCGACAAGCGTACGATGCTGTGAAGTTGTGCCTCATTTACATGTTGAACTGGATATTGATGGGGGTGGACGAGAGATTGAAGATTCCAGTTTGGCAGTTTCGGTTGGTAGATGACCTCAATGCCTTCGATGTGTTCCCGTGGGGTGCCCACGTCTATAGGCATTATATATTTTCATTCAAACATGCATTACCGCGACGTTGTGATGAGAGATGCTAGCAGTCACAGGGCGATGTTGGAAATTCCTTGTAGAGGTACAACATCTCCGGTCTATCACACGCCATTTTGGTAAGAAATTTGATTTCCAACATGTACATTAAATTTCTAATCCAAAATTATTTTTGATTATAACTGTACTTATCTTTGATGCAGATATTTGCTTTCGATGTGATCCCCCAACTGGGCGTCGATTTCGGGACTCGAAGGGTTACAGACCTTTGTCCTCGTATGTTGAAGTGGGAGTTGACGAAACAACTCAGAGGGAAGAAGCTGGACAAGATTTTTAGTGCTAGGGTAATTATTTTATTTGTTAATTGTATGTTATATTACTTACTATAAGTAACAATGACATTCATCTAACTACGCTTTCAGATGTCTGCGAAGGCCGAAATCGTGCCCACAGCAGCTGAGGCGGTGGCATCGTACTTCGCAGGCTTAAGTGAAGGGGGGGAGCCCGTATGTGCAGGACGACAAGGTTCACCTTCCTACTGTCCCTGATCCGACTACAAGTGCAGTTCGTCCCGATGAGGAATGTAGGGGTCCGACTATAAGTGCAGGTCCATATTGCAGTGGCATGGACACTGGCGGATCTTCGCCGTCTCCTTGGCGAGTGAGACGTAGAAAGGTTTGGTTTACCACCCCAGGAACTGGTGCTGATACAGGGGATTCCCGTGCAGGCGTTGGACTTGATAGAGAGGTAAGTTGAGATGGTAGTTTTGTTTTTATTAACATGATTTGTTGATTGTTTTAGTATTAACAATGTTGCATGATTTCAGGCCCGTTTAGAACATCAGTTGAATGAGTTGCGTGAAGCCCTCCGAAAGAGTGAGGATGATCGACGACAACAACACCGGGAGTTGTTGGATTTGATCCGAAAGAGCGAGGAGGATCGACAGCAACACCATAGGGAGTTGTTTGCATTAATCGGGGGCTTTCAGGGCTTCAGGTCGCATATGTATGAGCATACAGAGGATCCACATATCGGAGGGGCAGTTCTGGAGAATGGGGCTTAGTCTCCCCCTTCCCCTCTCCCTCCCTCTCCCTCTCCATCCCCCTTCTAGCTAGCAGCAGGCCCCGCCTCCCCCTCAGAGTGACCAGCAGGCTTCCATTCCCCCTCTACCACTGAGCGAGCAACCGGCCCCCCGTCCCGCTCATAGCGATTCGCAGGCTCACTCTCCACCTCGGAGAGAGCAGCAGGCTCCCCCTCCACCGACTAGCGATGAGTTGGCTCCCCCTCATCCTCATCCTCATCCTCATCCTCATCCTCCACCTCCACCTCCGAGCGAAGAGCCGGCCCCCCATCCCCCTCGGAGCGAGGAGCAGGCGCCCCATCCACCTCCCCTCAAGAAGTAGGCTCCCCCTCCCTCATCCTCATCTCAGCATACCCCGGCGGGGGGAGTTCGACAACAGAGGCTTGTACTGAAGCGCAGTTGGCAGTTGCTTAGCTCGTACATAGATCGGTGCCGACCTAAGAGGGCGAGGGTAATACTAGAGGGACCTAAGCAAGTATTTAATCCCCAGGGACTGATGGACGGTGACCAGTTGAAGGCTTACCGAGCCTCATGAAGAACGTAAACGGGGAACTGTAAGTAAATTTCTTTGTTATTTAGGTGGTAGTTTTTCTTCTAATGCATTATATAAATGTGTAGCTGATGGAACATTAATGCAGACATGATGTTGATTTGCTGGAGCCGGTTAATGCTGCATGGTTCCATCGGTTGCAGACAAACTTCATGGATGTTGATGATGAGGTACGTGAGACTGTAAATTCTGTTTATAGTATTTGTTTTAGATGTGTAAGCCTCCTAACATATCTTTACGTGTTTATATTTTCAGCATATGGACGCGTACCTCCATATTCTTCGGAAGCGTCAACGGGCTTTCCTGAATGTGTACAGTCAGATGGTCAACATATTGGACTCGCAATTTTTTGTAAGTACTGAAATTAGTAATGATTACGCATGCTTGTAGATTTGTATGGAAAACATTAATAACTTTGAGTTTGTGTTTCTACAGTCCTTTCTGGAGTACCAGTACAGAAAAATGATGCCTCGTGATTCTCGGGGGCAGATCACCCCGAGGCATTGGAATGTTTTGAGGTCGTGGTGGAAGGATGACGACCTTACGACGGTGCTTGGGGGTGCCCCGATTGGATGCCGTCTGTGGCACGAGGTTGACATGGTAAGTGTTACTTGACATGGTTTACAATTGTATAAATAAAAGTCTTTGTACATCCTAACACCTGCTGTTTACGTTTACAGGTCATGATACCGTGCAACATTGGACGACAACATTGGCTACTGGTGACTGTGGACCTCACATGCAGGAAGATGTTCATAGTCGACCTCTAGAGATAGGTGGTCTCAGCTCATATCCGGAAGCAGTAGGTAGCCCTGTTGCGCTACTTTGTGCCCTCGATGTTGCTTTAGACTGGGTTTCATACTGCACGACTGGATGAACTTTAGAAATTTGAGAAGACCAGTAAACCCTTTGATGTCAAGGTGGTGTCGGAAAAACATGTCCCCCAGCAGAAGAAATCGTAAGACATTTTGTAATAGTAACTTTAAGATTGTATTATTATAAACCTAATGTTTTATTAACGCTTGTTAATGTGTCCAACTGCAGGGGTAACTGTGGTCCCCACACGTTGAGATTGATCGAGTACTTACTGGCGGACATAAAGGATTTTGATTGTTCGGAAGACGACATGGGGATCATTAGGGAGAAGATGGCCATTGAAATATTTACAAACTCCCGACCCGTTTAGATTTATGTAGTTATTCATTTGTATACGTACCAATTCTTTTGTATATGTACCAATTATTTTGTATATTTACAAATTCTTTTGTATATATCCAATTCTTTTGTATATTTACCAATTCTTTTGTATAAGAATGTTTACATTTGTATATATACAAATCATATTTAAATACAATTGCATTTCAGTCTCAAATCAAATTTAAATACAATTGCATTTTAGTTAATGAACAAGTCATACGAGTTCAAATTATCACAATGTCATCATGATAACGCCTCAAATCATTATACGGCGGAGTCTCTAGTAAAGCACGTCTGTCTGTTATGACCAACTGTATGATAGATACTACACTTGCGTCTGTATTCCTCAGGAATAACTGTGCTCGGACCTTCATTACTCAAAGCTGGGTTAGAACATCTCCTCGAATTATGCCCTGGTTGTCGACATCGTCTACAATTCAGTGTAGTTGTTCTCTCTGAAGAAGAGATACGGCGTGAAGCCCTCGGGCTATCTTCTTGTCTCTTGGAGCTTGGATTCAAAACGACTCTCTCAACGATGTCAGATGGCACAATCCAAGTGGAAGGATGTCTAACCGGTATAATAGGAACCGAGTACACATCAATAAATGTTTGTTGCTTATAGTAGTCCGCACAGAGAGATGTGAAATCCATGTTTCGGTCCCTGTAAAAACATTGAAAACGATAGGATTCACGTTTAAGTAATATTAACCGTACACCAAATTGTTTGATGTACCTTGCGGTAGCGAGAGTGTGAGAACATGGAAGAAGGTCTATTTGGAATTTGTTGCATGTGCAAGTCTTCCGGGCTAAGTCAACGGTCCACTGTTTTACAGCCCGCTTCACCGAGAATATGTTCCAGTCAACTGGATTAACGGTCATAAAATTGCAGTTATCAACACGTTTGAGGATCACAAAATGTGCTGCGTCGGTCAACTGATGATGCATGGATTGTGCAGCCCTATACCGATCGTGAAACCAACGTTGTGCATATTCCTAATGAACTCTGCCAAAGTCAACATAGGCAGTTGTCGTGCAAATTTAAGGCATGAGTTTATGCATTCTACAACATTTGTTGTCTTGACCCTATACCTTCTGTCGGGGCAGTGTACACGGGACCACTTGTATGGACCGGTATCAATTACATATTCATATGCATTCGGGTGCAAGTTTCGTAACTCTTCAATGTGCCGGTTATATTGCAACTCGGTGTACGCTCGGGCTGCTTTGTCCATTATTGTGGCAACATCCTTTCTATGATATCGCTTCTTAATATTTTCATAAAAGTGCCAGCAACATATGGTATGGGTGGCATAAGGGAACACTTTAGAAATCCCTGCTTCAATGCTTGCATGTCGATCAGAAATGAAAACCAAATCATCTATATGGCCAAGGGCACCTTTCAAGCAATCCAAAAACCACTCCCATGATAGGTTGTTTTTCGAGTCACCGTACCCAAAAGCAATTGGATAAACCTATTCATTCCCATCTTGTGTAGTTGCAACAAACATTGTGCTCCTGAATCTACCCTTTAAATGGGTACCATCAATGGCAATAACTGGACGCATACACCTCTGGAATCCTCTGACCGATGCACCCAACGATATGAAAAAGTATAGGAATTTACCATTTTCATCCCACTGTAAGTCAGTAATCGTTCCGGGATTTTTTTCTACCAACACGTAACCGAATGATAGCAGCAGTTGGAAGCTTTCCTCATGCGTTCCATAGGTCAGTGACAATGCATAATCAAGGGCTTGATGTGCCTTACTATACATTATTTGGATGCCATACATTGTTTTCATGTCGGCGATTATGTCTTTCGGACGCATTAGTCGACCATCATGTTGCTGCAATCTAGGTGCAACCACTTCTTCAATTATGATTGCACTAGCTTGTCGATGGCGGCGGTGAATCTCCTCCAACAGACAAGTGTGTTCGTTGATAAAACTTCTTACTTGAAGGTATGTCGCTTCATCTCTCCTAACCGCTCTTAACTTCCACGTACAATTGTCCATCAAACAAACCAGATGTAATGTTGTCTTATTCGACCTTTTCACCTTCTACTTGAAGTTGTGCCGTATTGCAAAATGTCCAGCCAATCTCTTCAAATCCTTTTTAGTAGGAAAAAATTGACCTTTATATATCATGCTGGTAGGTTCATCTTATACCAAGTTCCTGCATCCACCCATACCAAACGAGTATGATTCTGCTCCTAGAATAACCCACTTTCTGACATTCTCAGAATCAGCTGGAGTTACATCAGGGCGGACCTCAGATGTTCCAGCTATATGTACTGCAATGGAACTACATCTGTGTACACGTCTTGCATGTCTTTCCGTTTCGAACGGTTCTTCATCTTCCTCATTGTTCGCTACATTATGTACCGGATGTAAATTTGGCTCATTACCCACCTCATGGATCGGTAGATTATGAGGTTCATTGTTCCGCTCATTGTTCATGTCATTGTACATCTCATTATATTTTTGGTTGTACTACCCTATATTCATTTCAATATGACAACAAAAATCATCGTCCAATTGAGCTCCAACTATATCACCATGGTCGACTACTTTCGGTGGGACACCATATAGGTTTTTCCTACCGTTAATCTCACTTCTTTCTGTGAACAACTGGTTGCTTCCACTTGAAGATCGAAAATGTTGGGTGTTATCATGAGGAGAGATTTCTTCACCGATGATACCTCATGCAGCCCTCTCAATTAAACTGACACATACTTGAGGGATCACCCTATCTTCCCCTAGTATAAACAAAACATCGTCGTCATTTCTTATAAATGTACGACATGTTGTCCCGGGAACGATTGATATAGATTGTAGATCAGCAATGTATTTGTTCACATCGTATTTAACAACGGTTTGTACGATCGACACCAGCTCTTCGTAAGTCGTACTTCTGGACACATACATTCCTTGGTTATCGGAACCAAGAAACCTCTGACCTCCATCAGGTAATTGCTCTCATCGACCGTTATAAGATATTTCTAATTTAACTCGATCCATTGTCTTGTGAAAATCATCATAACAAACAATTATTAACAAATAAAAAAAAATACTTGTACAAGTACTAAGAATTACAAAAATTTCTCAACTGTAACGGATCGAGAACATGTTTTTCGGAATCAAGCTTTTTTTGTAATGGATCGAGAACATTTACAAACGGATCGAACTTTTTAGAAAGGGATCGAGAACATTTTCTAAGTTATCGAGCTTTTTTCAAATGGATCGAGTACTTTTTATAAGGGATCGAGAACTTTTTCAAGGGTTCGAGAATAATTTACAACGGATCGAAAACTTTTATAACGGTTCGATTCGAGAACTTTTATCGAGAATATTTGTCAAATTATCGAGAACTTTTATCAGCGGATCGAGAACTTTTAATAAGGGAACGAGAACTTTTTTTAAGGGATCGAGAACATTTCTAATGGTTCGAGAACTTTTTTAATGGATCGAGAATATTTGTCAAATTATTGAGAACTTTTGTCAAGGGATCGAGAACATATTCTAAGGGACCGAGAACTTTTTCTAAGGGACCGAAATTTTTTTATAAGGGATCGAGAAATTTTTTAAGGGATCGAAAACGTTTTTAAGGGATCGAGATTATTTGTCAAATTATCGAGAACTTTTATAACGGTTCGAGAACTTTTGTCCAGGGATCGATAACTTTTCCTAAAGGATCGAGCATTTTTTTCAAATAATCGAGCTTTTTTCAAACTAAACAAAAGCTCGTTCCAATACAAAATAAGCTCGATTCATCTTTAAATATTCTCGGCTACACAAGAAAAAAGCACGGATGTTTTCCATTTTCATACATTCTAGTGCAGAATCTGAAATGGATACATTGTTATCGAGAAATGGATACATTGTTAACCCACACAGAAATGAATGCAAAATATCTGAAATGCATAAAAGAAATATAAGTGAAGATCATAAATATTTGTTACCTTCTATTACACAATCTGGAGAGAGACAATTTTTTTAGAGACAGAGTCAAGTTTTTCAGACAAGTTTTTTGGGGAGATACCAACGAGTTCAGAAAGTTGATTTTTAAAAATTAAAGTTTAGGGGTAATTTGGATAGTTCACCATAATAGGTGTCTTTTAAACTTAAGTTATTAAAAGGGTGACATCCTCACAACACACCTTAAAAAATGTGGCATATCTCACCATTTCCATAAAGTATAATATCACATGAAGAAATAATTCTTTGGGATTAAGCACAAAACTGCCCCGAATCTATTTATTAAATTAATAAACCTAACCAAAATCCCTTTTAATTCAAGGTGAAACCACCCCAACTATCCAATTATTGGAAAGTGTTAAGAGTATTTACTTTTTCAATTTAATTGGAGTTGATTAGGTCCCAAAAATCAAAAATTTAATTGGAGTTGATTAGGTCCCAAAAATCAAAACAGGTTGATGTTACATTGGGATCCAGATCAAGTTTAAATTCTGTCACCTATAAATAGAAAGCTAGCATTCCTTCATAAGTGAGTTCTAGACTCTATAGTGAGGATGCCCCAGTTAAGTTAGTTTGGCTTTTAATGGAAAAAAGTGTCCCAACATTGTGATATCTATATGCGATTGAACTAATGGAATCTAGAGGGCCAACCCAACTCTCCCTTAAATTGAAATATTTGGAGTATGAGTCACTGTGATATACCTAACGGATAATTTAGTTAGAATATAGCTAGTGAAATATCTTCACTAATAATGTGATAATAAAGATTGAGATTCAGATCAAATTAAGAGCTATGATCTCAATGACTAAAAGAAGGGCAAATTTTCAAAATAACCCTCAACTTAGTGGCAAATAAAAAATAATAAATCCTGAGAATTTTTATTTTTAGCCAAAATAATGATATTTGGAGAGAGATGTGTCATTTATAATAAATACTGAGAATTTTTATTTTTTAGCCAAAATAACAAATTATAGTAACCCAAGGCATCTTAACTTAAATATTAACTTTTCATTTCTAGAGGGAAAAAAGAAGAAGAGAGAAACCAAAATTGTAGAGTCGCCATACATGAAACCTAGAGAGAGAAACAAAAAAATTAACTTGTAACTTTTTATTATAATTTGTTTAAATGGTTCAAAAAATAAATGACACTTTTGGATGTAACATTTCAACATCACTGTTATAATAACTTATGTTTAAAAGACACCTATTATGGTGAACGGACAAAAATACGTCTAATAGTTGCTCCATAATTTTACAGTGACAGAGTTGTAAAGTAGAGAGGGAAAGTCTCGTTGAAACTCAGACAATCACTCAAATGGCTACAGAGTTGCCCCCGAAACTTTTTTTTTTTTTCTGGTTAGTACTTAAAAGACTCGAAATATAATTACAAATGGCTCGGAGCCTTTAGTAAAAGTTTCGAATCCAGTAAAAAAAAGCTCGGGCACTTGGTAAAAAAGCTCGAACCCTCAGCAAAAATGCGTTTTTTCTTTTAATGGGTTCGAGCTTTTTTTCCAAGTGCCCAAACTTTTTTTTTCCAAAGTTCGAGCTTTTTTTTAACTTGACAAAAAGGATCGAACCCAATAAAAAAAACTCGGGCACTTGACAAAAAAACTTGAACCCATTAAAAAAAAGCTTGGGCACTTGTCAAAAAAGCTCGAACAAAAAAGATCGAGTTTTTTTTAATGGGTTCGAGCTTTTTTGCCAAGTCTCCGAGCTTTTTTGTCAAATGCCCGAGTTTTTTTTTAACTTGGCAAAAAGGTTCAAACCGAGTAAAAAAAAGTTTGAACACTTGGTAAAAAAGCTAGGGCACTTGGCAAAAAAGTTTGAACCCAATAAAAAAAAGCTCGAGCTTTTTTTAATGGGTTCAAGCTTTTTTGTCAAGTGTCCGAGTTTTTTTTTTAATTTGACAAAAAAAATTCGGACATTTGACAAAAAATCTCGAACCCATTTAAAAAAACTCGGACACTTGGCAAAAAAAATTGAACTCATAAAAAAAAAACTCTACAAAAAAGCTTGAACCCTTATCAAAAAAGCTCAACCTTTTTTTTAATGAGTTCGAGCTTTTTTTGCCAAGTGTCCGAACTTTTTTTTTACTGGATTCGAACTTTTTTATCAAGTGTCCGAGCTTTTTTTTACTGAGTTCGACTTTTTTTGTCAAAATATTTTTTTTTTTGACCATATCAAAAAGGTCGGAGACAAATCAAAAAAGCTCGGAGGAATATATAAAAAGCTCGGAATCATATTAAAAAAGCTCAGACACTAATAAAAAAATGTCGGAGTATTTCAAAAAAGTCTCGGACATAATCTGGAGATTAAATTTTCATACATGTTTATACATGTTTATACATGTTCATACATATTTATACAAAGACTGGGATAACAAATCATAACGAATTGATACATTGTTAAACCACATAAAAATATATGAAAATATATAAATGAAGATCACAAATATATGTTATCTTCTTGTGCAGAATCTAGAGAGAGACAAGTTTTTTGAGAGAGAAGAGTTGTAGATCGATTTTTAGACAACAATTTTGAAGAGAGGATTTATCGTTTTCAAAGTGTAAATAAAAGTACAATGAGAATAAAAAATAGATTATTTAAGGGTAATTTTGATAGTTTATCATAATATGTGTCTTTTAAACTTAAGTTATTATATCGGTGATATCATTGCAATACACAAAAAAAAATGTGACATATATCGTTATTTCCACTTGTTTAAAATCATGATTTTGAGTGATAATATTTGTTTAACATGCTGTATCTGCCAGTTTCGTCAATTAATTTGTTTGATTTAATTATTTTCTTGCTTCTAGCAACATTACATGCTAACTTTCAAATGGTAGCATGTAAAGTTTGTTCTTAGCGTGTACGCATTTGGTCTCAGTCTGTAAACATTTTTTGTTCTTAAAGTGTAAACATATTTTGAATGTAATGTAGAACATTTTCAAAGGAATTTTGATGGGGGAACAATAATATATTTGCACCCATAATGTGTCATTGGAATTTTCTCGACGAGACAAAATTGTAGAGAGAAAAAAGAGAGAAGATAAAAAAATATTAGAGGGAGGAAAGAAAATTATAGAGAGAGAAACACAAATTTATGAGATAGAAGATCGAATGAGAAATGTTTTAAGAGGAAAAAGAGTTCAAAATTATCATACGATGGAGTGCAACTCTGTCAACACTCAACATACTATACTTGTTATTCATGGGCATTTTCATCAATTTGATCAATGGAAAATTAACAAGAAAAAAAAAACCGGGGTTGACTAATTTTGAATTTGTTACTAATGTAGGGGCCAAGGAGGGAATTTCTTCTCATAAAGGATCTATCACCACTTTTGTTTTTAGATATTGCAATTAATTTGGGGTTTGAAGAAGGGGGGCATGATTGAAACTCTTAATCTCAATGTTGTTAGTGTGTGAAGTTTGATACTTTGACGTGAGTGTGAAAGATTTACCGGTTGATCAACATTATCTTGTATTCAATTTGGATGTTTCCAGTTAAAATACATTTAACTTAAGAACTTAACGGTCCAAGACAACCTATATATATTGTCATGGGAATTGAAACAGGTAAGGCAGAATTGCATTATTCTTTATTTTTAGGACAAATTTGGGATTTAGGGAAGAAGATTACGACTTGAACTCACAATCTAAACATGTAAGTGCAAATGGTTTACCACTGAATCATCACGTAAAACTTTTATCGTCATAGTTACATTAGACTCATGGCCATATATAATTTACCTTTTATATATATATATATATATATATATATATATATATATATATATATATTTACTGTCAGTACGTACTAATATAACTTATATCAGTGCTTTGCATGTGGACCATTAATTATGGAGAAGTTTTGACAAGTGCATACATTTTGAGTCAAAATATAAAAATCTAATGGTTCACATCCAACGCACTGACGAATTTATATTAATGGCACTGACTTGAAAATTTATGTATATATATTCTTCTGTACATGTAGAGGTGTCAAAGGTTCGGTTAAACCGTTCGAAACCGAACTGAAACCGCCCATAAAAAACCGTAACCGAAACCGGTTACAAGCCGATTCGGTTACGGTTTAGTCTCCCCAAAAACCGCCGGTTTTATTTAATAACAAACACATAAAAACTGCCCAAAACTGTCCAAACCGCCGGTTACAAAACCAAACCCAAACCGTGTATGACGGTTTCGGTTACGGTTTCCCCTCTCCACGGAACCGGAACCGACGGTTTTAAACCGAAACCGAACCGTGGACACCTCTATGCACATGTTTGTTTTGCCAAATTTGTCAACTCAAGTGATCAAACTTGATGAGAAAATCTGCCTGTTCTTTGCTATTCTTGAAGCATGCTTCATTTAACACTAACAGTGCTACTACATAATTATACCATTCTCAGGTACAATATATTCTTTCTTGTAACAGAGATGATAGAACCACAATAGGTTGGTTCTCTGTCACCTTTGAATATATCACTGTCTGCCATTTCCAAAACCATGTATATGTACATATATAGGAATTTCATCATCCATGTTCATATCATAACACATGAGTACACCTAGGCCTGTACGTACTTCATGATTTGATCAGAATAGGTTGTTGGATTTCATTACAAATGAAATGAATATAATTACAATTTGGGAAGTGATTACTTTCTTGATAAGATATCCAAAAATCAAAATGTGTTGCTGTTTGGGGTGGCATTGGAATCCTATACAATCGGTTGCTCATGATCATCCTGGCCAGTCTAGCTAGCTAGCTCCTTCATTATAATTTGTTGCTATGTGCCTATGTATCACCAATTCACCATTGCATCAGATACTTGAAATCAAAATGGGCCATCTAAAACCATTCACAACCATAACTTCATGATATATATATAAATATATATAGTATATAGACACACTGCACACTACTGATCATGATCACTATAGCCGAACGAGCCTAAAAAAACAGCTAGTAAGATTCAATCTTCTGTTAGATTTCCAAACAGAGAAAGATGGCCAAAGTAGAAATGCCACTGCTGTACGCCTCTCTGTCACTTCCATCCCTTTCACTCTCACAGACTCACAGTCTCAATTACTATATTTTTCAACGTTATTCTTCAAGGTGGGATTCACTTCACTTTTCCCTTTCAGGAATCTACACCTTTCATTTACACTTTTCCCTTAATACCGTTAAAAGATTTCAAAACGTTTTCGATGAGAGAAAATCATCTGGTTTCCATGAACTAGATGAACTAGCTGACCCGGCCACTGATAGCTAGGCTGACACACATCATCATGTGGCAGTTTAAAAAGAAAAAAAAAATGAATGAGATAGAAAGAGAAAAGGTAGGAGAGAGAAAGTCTGAGAAGTAAAACAAAAAACTAGCTGCCATGCGAAGAATGTCAACTTATTAATGGACGGCCGGATGCACAACTTAATCGGTGAATAGAAGATTTTCTCTTTCAATGAAATAAGCATACCATGTTTTCTATAAAATGTTTTTTCTCAATATCATTATATCGAATTCTGAATTCATAAGTTGACAGTTATTTACCATTTAAATATAATGACGTGCCAAATATGTTCGTAAGTTGTTCTCAGAAGTACTCTACTTTCGGCAGAAAATTTTTCTGTCAAAACAGAAGGAACCACACAAATATATACATCATGATTAGCTTATCCATCAGCAGCAAATTAAATGGCTTTTCTAGATACAACATTTAAGGACCTTGACAGATCATTATATACATAAATACAGTGACAATCAATAAGCACTAGTACCCTACATATCTAAAAGTGTTGAATTCTTCTCTCTATGGATATAATTGCAGCGGAAAATATTTCTGTTAAAACAAACAGAACCACCAAATTATAATGTGATATAAGCTTATCCATTACCACTATATGTATATATGTATATATATATATATTATTTTCTTTTTTAGATGAAGCACAGCTCTTGCACGCCTCTACACAGCTTTAGCTTCTGCTTCCAAGAACAAGCACTTATCAATTTCTACTTCTCTGCTGTGTGTAAATTAAAATATTATTACACACGGTCTCATATTACTGGTTCTGAGAAAAAAGTAGCTATCAGATTCCTAGATAAGTCATAAGCATTTTTGGACAAGGATTTGTAGTGGGAATCATTCCATATTTGAAGTAATTTAGATCCTCTAAAACATAGTTATCGCTTTCAATCTCTATCTGCTATAGATCATGACATTATTTAATTATCCAACCATATATATATAGCTTTATGACCAGCTTGTTAACTCTAAACAAGTGGAAATATTTTGATGGTAACATCTGTATTCAAGTATATATGCTTTTTAATTTTTTAAAGTTTCTCTCAATTTTTCTTTCTTCTTTTGTATAGATTCTTACTTGTCTCCTCTATCTGTATAAGTTTTAGTACAAGTTTCCTAAAGTGAGACCCGTTTGGGATTTGGGAATTTTGTTTCACGTGCAATTAGTGATGGGTTTAATTTTGTTTTTCAATGGTTATTAGGTTAAAATGGTTTGTCTGTGTAGCAGATTCTACTATAGTCGGTGAATCATTTCAACACGAATTAATTATTGTTTAATGTTAATCTAGAATTTTTGTTAAAGTTAAGTCAATCATTTACATGTTTTTTTTTTATCTAAATTCAAGTGGAAATTGGCACTTAAAGAAAATATATAATATTAGGAAAAAAAAAAAAACTTGTGGGATTATCCCAGAAAATAAGTAAAAGTGCTTCCAGAAAACAAAAAAAGTGCTTGTAGATTCCCAGAATGATAACCCATATCCGCCTAAATTAGGCGTTAAAGCTGCCACTTCTCATTTCATCCTTTTAATTCCATTTATTGGAGTATACGGCGCCACAATAATAATATATTTTAAATATTACATTCAGTTCTTTTAAAGGACCTGAATTCACAGTCTCGGAACCTCATTTCATCCTTTTAATTCCATTGTTTGGGATTTTTGTTTTTACTTTTTCGAAATGCACAATTAATATCATTCAACAGATTTTGTCATGGCCAGTGGTGTAAAAATGGGTCGATCGATCCAGAAAGTTCACTAGCTGTGCTAGGAACGACCCGTGAAGGAAGAAAGCCAGGCCGAGTGTTGGGGCGTTGGGAGGAGGCCCGGCAGGCCGGCCCGCTTGGCATGTCAATCCGGCGTGCCAGGCCTGTCGGACCGATCCACCGGTCCGTTCGACCCAATTTATTTTTATTTTTTTTTGTAAAAATCCTCCAACGGCTGAAAATCAATTATGATGTCAGGCAACGGCTGAAATTTTTTTCTAGCCGTTGGAGAATTTTTTTTTACCAAAACCCCCCCTAAAATCTTTTAAATTACATTTTGACCCACAAATTAAATTTTTCTATAAATACTTCCATCCATTTCATTTTCCATTAACTCTCTCTATCATTCTTTCAATCTCTCATTCTCTCAAATCTCAATCTCTAATATATTCTCCAATTCTGTAAACTTTTTCATTCAATTTGGTTATTACTCTCTCTACAAAATTCTCTACATTTTCCACCAACACACCAAAATTTAAAGGTACAATTTTGTTATTACTTTTGGTTTAACATATTCTCATAGTAAATTTATATGTTTATGTTTAGATTTGAGTTGCTTAATGAAAACATTATCTATTTAGTTAGTTAGTTTATTAATTTTTGGGTTTTAATGTTAATATTATTTGTTTAGTTTATTAAGATTTTTAAGTTTAGTAGTAATTTTAATATTTATTATTAATAAATTTAGAAAGTTAATTTGTATTACTGAAATTACTTTTTGTAATAAGTAAATGATGAATGTTAAGTGTAGTAATTACGTTTGATATTGTTTTTTTCATAAATTATAATTTTTCATTTGTAGATTATGTTAGTAAATTTAAGAGTAGTGGTTCAAATCATCAATTTTATGTTAGTAAATTTATCAATTTTATTTGTAGCAGTGAACTAGTGAATTTAAAATTTTTTGTTAGTAGATTATGATTTTTTTGTTTATTTAATTTGTTTTTTAAGTAAATTAATTATTGTAAGTGTCATATTAGTTATAGTAATTAGTAAATTAAGATTACTGTTAGTAAATATTGATTTTTAATTTGACTATTAACTATTATAGTGCTCATATTTTTATTCAGATAATGGATCCTAACCAGTAGTCTTATTTTCCGGACGGTTTGAATATGCTCAACGATGAATTTGATATTTCAGAACCGACCCATACTCAAGCGGGACCTTCTGGTTCCGGCGTTACACCAACATCACGTCCCAGAAAATTAACATCAGATGTGTGGCAATGTTTCAACATAGTCCAAATGACACTCTCAAACGGGACGTCTGGCCTCAGAGCTAAATGTAAGTTTTGCCATAAGGATTATGCTATAAGTACGGGGGGAACCGGACATTTGAGACTGCGTATGCACAAATGTATGCCTGCACATGGACAGTTCGACACTACAACCCAGACACAACTTCAACGGCACCCAGACGGGTCCGTTACGACGTGACAGTTCGACTCCATGCACGCTAGAGAGTGCTTGGCACGATACATTGCACAAACTGATCAACCGATCAGTATTGGTGAGAGTCCATTTTTTAAAGAATTAATCACATCTGCATATAACCTTCAATATGAACCTGTTTCTAGAATCACCACTAGAAATGATTTGATACGATTGTTTGAAACCCAAAGGGATGACTTAGTTGCTGAAATACAGCATTTAAGTGTCTCTGTTGCATTAACTTCTGATATTTGGAATGCATGTTCCAAACATGACTATTTATGTGTCATATGACACTATTTAGATTCTGATTGAAGGATAACAAAAAGAATTTTTGGTTTTCATCCTATGAATTTTGCACATACCGCAGAAAACATTTTTAATGTCATAATGGAAGTGTTAGAAACTTTTGAAATCACGCATCGCATTCTTTCAATCACATTTGATAATGCATCTGCAAATACTAGCTCTATTGCATTGTTTGTTGCAATAAATATCCCGCAAGATGGAGGTTATTTCTTCCATCAACGGTGTGCATGCCATATTATAAATTTAGTTGTACAGGCTTGTTTAAAGCAGGTAAACGACCAAATAGATCGCATCAGAGATGCCATTTCTTGGGTTTGCAGTTCTAATCCTAGATTCAGTGAATTCAAGAGACATTGTAAATTAAACGGTCTCAACCCCCGACGATTCCAAACTGATATGCCAGTAAGGTGGAACTCTACTTATTTAATGTTGTAAAATTGTTTGGAATATGATACAACCATTACATGTTTTTATAGCATGAAATTGACTGAAACAGGACAACTTAGTCCAAAATTACTTACCACAGACGATTGGTATGTGGCAAAGATTTTTGTTCAAATTTTAAAGATTTTTTACAATGCCACTGTAACTCTTTCCGGGGTACATTACCCCACATCTTCCCAGGCAATCCATCAGATAGTGGAAATGTCTGAACTATTAAACAGTTTTAGAGAAGATGAACATCTAGGCACTGCAATTGTTGTCATGGAGACAAAGTTGAAAAAATATTGGGCTAACATTCCCCTACTTTATGCCTTAAGTGCTATAATAGATCTCAGGGTTAAATTATCTAGTTTAGAAGTTTTGCTTGAGTTTATTGGTATTAATTTGTCAATAGATTATTCAGAACAAATTACTGACATTATAACCAAGTTGTTCGATATTTTTCGTATTTATGAGACCAGGTTTTGCAACATTGACATCCCCCAATCAACACGACCGGAGACAAAGCCGAAGCAAACAAGTTGGAGCCTTCTGAAACGACGAAAAAAAGACAAATCAGCAAGTACTTTTTTAGGGCAAAGATCTAGCCCATCTTCTTGTACCGAACTTATTAGGTACCTTGAAGCACAGTTCGATGCTGTTGAAGACAATGAAGAGTTTGATTTGTTGTTATGGTGGAAGACCTATACGTACAGGTATCCAGTTCTGTCACACTTAGCACGTGACGTACTGGTTATTCCAGTGTCAACGGTGTCTTCAGAACAAGCTTTCAGCACCAGTGGACGCATAATTGAACCAAGAAGAAGCTGTTTGTCTCCAGAGATGGTGGAGGTATTAACATGCCTTCGGGATTGGGAGCATGCTAAAAAAAGTTACAAAATCTAACTGTAGATAAAGAATTTAATCTAAATTTCGACAATTTATATATTGATGACCCTTCAGGTAGTGGCCAAGGCCAGAACTAGGTTATACTTTTACATATGTATTTATTATTTACTTGTAAGTTGTAAAACGGTTGCACTCTTTTTCCCTTACCAAGTTTTTATCACACTGGGTTTTTCTTGGTAAGGTTTTTAATGAGACAATCATGTAGATATGTATTACTGAATTCCATAAGTGAAAAATAAATAAATAATTAAAAAACTGTTCGTTCTCTTTATTCATTTCAAATCCTAATAATTGTTCGTTCTCTTCATTCATTTTAAATTCTAAATCATTAACCATAAACTATAAATCCTAAACCCTATACATATACCATAATTCCAAAAAAACGTAATTTGGAAAAATAATTGGACCAAAAAACTAACATGCCGGACCAGACCCGTTAGGCCAGGCCGGCCGGACCAGGGCCGCCCGACCCGCCAGAGGGGCCCGACGGGCAGGCGTAGCACGGCACGCAGGCACGGCCTGCCTGAGGCAGGCTGACGTGCCGTGCCGGGCCGGGCCGGCCCTCGACACCGTCGGGTACCAGGCCCAACCAGGCCTGTTTCTAGAAATGGACTGGCCAGACCGTGCCTAATGGGCCGGGCCAGTCCATTTTTACACCACTAGTCATGGCTAGGATCGAAGTGTCTGTAGTTCCATCACACATAAATTAGATTGCACAATCTCTTTCATCTCACATAAAAATAATTTCTCTTATACAAGAATAATCTAGTTTGATACAAAATGAACATGAGTTACTTTTTTCTATAGATGTTTCCTTTAAAAAAAAAAAAAAATCAAACTTAGAATAAGTTAAAAATATACATTTATGAAAAACAAACATTTCACACACGACCTAAATATTTACTCTCACAGTTAAAAGATATTTACTCCCAAAACACCAAAAAAAAAATAAAAAAAAATCATTACACTTATTTATATATACACGGTGAGACTCTTGCCACCGCACAAAATCTTCATGTATATGTGATAACTTCTATCCTCCATTGAAGAATTGCTGTCTATCCATTTTTTTTAAAGTCTTCTCTCAATCTCATTGTACCACTGTCGATATATCTTGCATGCAATAATATGGATGATATATTAATATAATGTTTCATGATACAATTTATTCCACTAAAAACTATTATAAAATAAGTCTCTAGAAGTATAATTCGGTTGACAGATGAACGGATTTAAAGTTTAGATAAATGACTTTCAAATCAATTGTTAGAATTCTATAAATGACACAAAACTTATAAAAAAAAAAGACAGTCAAGATAGACGAATAGATAAATATTATAAAAAATATATTATAAAATAAATAAATTCAGTAAAAACAATCAAAACACACACAAAAACAATGAAAAATAATAAAGAGACGTGAGATTTTATATGGTTTGACGATCAATGTAATTCCTACTTTCCTATGTTTCTAATTTCAACTATCAAACCATTGTTTACAATGGTAAAATAAACGCACTTAGTTTCGGCTCCTATATTTTTATTCTTCATGTCACAATAGAAATTCTAAAAAATTCAAGAACTTGACCCCCTTGTTGTATCTATGTAGCCGCAACATTACTAATTCATTTTGTCTTATGATCTGCTTCAAAAAACTTAATAATCTTAGCTTCTTTTTATATATGATTTGTACATGATACATATTTTAGAGGTTTATTAATTTTAATACATTTTTTTCAACCAAAAAAAAAATCCCTCTCTTTTGGGCTGAATCATCTTATACAAATTCATCAATTGAAGATCAGATCAATATCTTTTCTCTTTTTTTTTTTATAATTATTATTTGGTATCTTTGGGACCATGATCCCAAATCTTTCTTCTTACAAAAACGAATATCGAAATTGACTCTGCATTGATGGGCATTTTGTTTGTATGATTTGCTTTCAAAAATGGACAAAAATATCTTGGAATATCCATAAAATATGATACCAATTGTATTGGAACAGTTGTTGTGTAGGGACACGAAATTGTAGTTAATTTAATTCGATGGGATCTGCAAAAGTGCACACACTTTCATATTTTTGATTTGATGAAAATAATGTATGTACGTGGACTCCACTCCCACTACACATCAGCTCAGCTCCATCTATTTAAAGATCTCCGCGTGCATCTTTCTCAATAGGCATCCCCACATTTAGTAGCTACTGTTTTGGGTTCTATCTATATACCTTGAATTTGAATTTTCATTCATTTTTTTATGCAAAGCAATGTCAAAAAAGTAATCTTTTAAAGTATGGCACCGGCCGTCGGGTGCGATCAAGGGTTTACCGGTCAAATACTAGTAATATTATACATCTCACCTATATTTCTATATTTTCAATCTCAATCTATGGGTATACCAGTATGGGTAATACTACATATCTCATCCACAATCCTATCTTTTCAATCTCAATTCATCTACTGACTGAGGTATTGCATGGTAAGTATATACACATTAATTGATAAGTGAAGATAAATCATTATTAATATATATATTCACTCACAATGTGACACCTCAGTTGTCAGGGACGTAGTCAGAATTTTAGTTTTAGAGGGACCAAGATAAAAATTAATATTGTAGATCACGTAATCTTCAAATAATATCAGTAGAAATCCCACATAAGAAAATATGTGGAATTCCGCATCTGATAGACATTAAGTAATTAAAATGTAACACGTCTATTTTATATATAGAAAATTATTTATAACCAAATCAATCTATTTTTCCTTATAATTTTTATTTCAATTACATAATAAAAGAGTATGAGATAACGCCTTTTATTTTGTTGCAAAACCTAGACTTATTCTTAACGGTATGTATTACTGAAAATAATATTTTAATAATTCATGGCTTATAGAATATAAATTTCGGTAGCTTAATTAAAATATCATTATACTATTGATATATTTAATTCACAATTATTTACTTACTTGTAATTTAATTTTATAATATTCATATCAAACCAAATTAATTTATATTAATTTTGAACAAAATTTAAATAATAAACTAATAAAATAAATTTATTAAAGTCAAATTAATAATTAACATAACAAAATAGATAATATAGATAGTCACTATAAGAGTTTAATATTTACTATTGTATTAGAGATTTTTTTTTTATAAATATTATATATACATACTAGGTTAGATAATGATATATGAAATAATAGGAAATTAAAATATAAAAATAGACCGCTTTTGTTTCCTTTTTTCATGGTTAATAGAATTATGAAAATAAAAAAATATTAGTTAATTTATATTATTAAATAATAAAAGATCAAAATAATATGGATGTTAGAAGACATGCCACTGAAACAACCTCGTATATAATGTCACATCAAATTACGTGTTAATAGGATAAATCTTCAGGATCATGAGTTTTAAACTTTCGATGCACCTTCAGTCTTTCAGACATCATATATATCTCAAACTCCGTATTCTGTCACCTTTTGCATTTGTGGTCTAAAATCGAGAGAGAGCTGGATAAAAGAGATAGCTCCCAACGTTTTTTTCCCTTCATTTATCTTCTTCTTTTTTAATTTTTTATATAATTGGGGTGAAGCTTCAAGTTTCATTACATTTTATAAACACATTTTCTGTATTTTCGAATCAGAGTAATATTAAAAATCATATGTCAAATTAATCAAGAAGGTCAATTGTGAGAAGCCTACAGTTAATACAAACACGAGTGTGATTGGAATGTAGTGGCCATCTGAAATCGTTGGAATTCATGAGTAGGGATGCACATTTATCCCCGAGGCTCCAAATCCCCGACCTCCATCCCCATTTGGGGTTTTTTTTAGGAAAAATAGGGAAATGGGAGGATGATGATGATTTTCATCCCTAAATTAAAATGGGGATGGTCCTCATCCCCATTTCCCCCACAATTAAATTGAAATGAGGATGAGGATGGGGATGGAGATCCCTATTTTTCTATTTCCCCCAAAAGTATATAAATATAATTATAATATATATTTGAATTATTTGAAACATTTTATGTTGAATTTGTAATGCATTGATAATTTTTATTTATAATGAAATGTTTGTTTTTTTTTAATTTAATTTATAATTTTTAGTTAAATGTGAAAATGAGAAAATTGGGGAACGTGAATTTGAGAAAACAGAAAAAAAAATAGGAAAATAAGGAATTGGGGATGAGGATGGGGATGTGGGCCCTATATCCATCCCAATTCCCCAAACGTGCACCCCTATTCCTGAGAGAACTCAACAATCTTTTTGTCATTAATGATCAAAACTCTTCAACACAAAAATGTACTCAAAATTTATAATAATTAATTAATTTTTTCATGATATTTTTTTTTCAAGGGGGGATCAAGTCTCCATCTCATGAAATTATTACATGCAACGAAGAGTACTCTTTGGTAGACCTTGATTTAAACCATTCAAGCAACTTGTTGCAAGAATGTCTATATTTGTTAGCTCTTGATCGCAACTTTGATTATTATTGTTGAAAATCTGAACCCCAACACCTTCCTCTACAGTCAACAGTACTCCATGTTGTCTTAATCGATACTAGACTTTTTATTTTGAACTAAATATCTTTTTCGTCTTTGTTCGGACATTTTAGATCTTCACGTAATGAGTCTTACTTCTAGAAGAAAAAAAAAAGACTAAGGCTACAACAGAAAAAACTAGTGAACATACATTGAAAATAAATTTTATGCATGCTTGATTATTGATGAGAATTTTCAATTTGCTAAAGAGGAATTAGAAGTTGGTTTACATTCAAAACATTAGTTATATGATTGGGAAAGTTAGACTGTACCTGTTTAATGTTTTCTATATCTAGGAGTATAAATGTTAGGGTTAATTTTAAAAATTAGATTTAAAAATGATTATGATAGAGTGAAATCACTCTTTGTTTTTTTGTTTAAAAAAAAATGATTTTTGAAGT
Source organism: Dipteronia dyeriana (assembly GCA_032871835.1). Taxonomy (NCBI): domain Eukaryota; kingdom Viridiplantae; phylum Streptophyta; class Magnoliopsida; order Sapindales; family Sapindaceae; genus Dipteronia; species Dipteronia dyeriana. Next base: position 91,685,623 of record CM065295.1, on the reverse strand, counting down.
TTTTATGAGGAAAAGATGGGGTGAGTTGATGTCCCAACCCCGTTACAAATACGATTTGGAATACAACTTCCACAATTAGGGAAGATCTCTTCACATGATCACACTTCGTGATTTAATAGACGAATAAATATTTTGAATAATATTGTTGAATTACAATGCAATGTAAATATCATTGATAGGTTATGTTATACATGTGACAATAGAAGAAGCAAGAAGACAAGAGGTTTCGATTTTAAATTACCAAGTGACATGATTTTCTCATGAAATAGATTAAGCTGGTAGCCTGTTATTGAATTTAACAAGGCTATATTTGTTGATCAGAAAAATATGATTTGATTGATCATAATTACTATCTATACCAACACGACACAATAACTATATCGGGCTATCATTTTTGGATAAGGTCTATTTCAAGTCGGGCTAAAATGCTGGGCCAGCCCGAATGAAAAAGAATAAGAAACATGTTAAAAAAATTGCCATGAGGTTGAAGTATAGGAGATTAGGAGGCCACAAATATTTGTTCTCATATACATTTTATAAATGGAATTTCTTAATGCATTTTTTTTTCATATATAAAATAGTTAAAAACTGTGGTGAAAGCTATGTGGTCCAAAAATAGTACAGCGAACTTAAGTTAACACAATGGAGTAGAAATATATAGTTAAATTGCTTCCAACGAATTGTAGCTTGAGGTTAGAGATGTCAAATGGGCTAAATCGGGCTGTAATTTTAAGGCCCAAATAAGCTCATGGGTCAAATACAGGTTAAGCCTTTAATTTTTTTATAAGATCGAGTTTGCTCGTTCGTGCTATAGCTTATTTTATATGTAATATTACTATTGAAATTTCTCATGACCCTTAAAAATCAAGTCCAACCAAATTTGACACACCTCTGCCTAAGATGATGAGCATTCCATGCGAATTTGAACAAAAAAAAATTTTATTATTGATTTCAGTCATCAATGTCGAATATAAATATATGGTACTAGCTTTTATTGTAATACATACTCCAAAGTCTAGAGAAGGTGTCCTATATATGACTGATAGAAAAACTATGCCATTTAGTGTACAAACAGAGTAGATCTCTAGGGTACTCTAGAGAAGGACACACCCCATTAATCAGTTCAAAATTCAAATTAGTCTCCTAAAAAAGGATCTCTTCAGTTCAATGCCCATTTTTCTGCCTCCAAATTACATAGATCAATCTTCTGCCTCCTCTTCCCTCTCTCTAAGGACAGCTCCAAACTTGTTCACCAAAATGTCCACAACTAAGGGCACCAAGTCCTTACAAGGGACACTCTTTTTGTAAATATCTCCCAAGTGTGAATCACTCCCAATTCTTCCTCCCAAGTACACATCTGCTCCTTCACAAGTCTTCCCATTTTCATCCCTAGTCATGCATCCCATGAAACCAATATCCGCCACTTGTACTTGTCCACACGTGTTAGGACAACCTGTCCAGTGCATCCTCACCGGTTTTATCACGGACACTAGCCTCTCCACCTCCTCGGTCACCTTCAAAGCTCGAGCCTTTGTCTCGATGATTGCTTGACCGCAGAATTGATTGCCCGTGCATGCAACTAGCCCTTTCATTAGAATAGGTGGTTCTGGTGAGAACCTTTCTAACAAAGGCTCTTTGAGCAAGGCTTCAAGCTTCGAGTTGTCAATGTTGGGAATTATGATGTTTTGCTCCACAGTTAGCCGGAGTTCGCCTGACCCATACGTGTCTGCTAAACATGCTAGCTCATCCATGTCGTCTGCTTGCACTCGACCAACTGGAATGTGAAGACCTACAAAGCTAAACCCTTCTTGCTTCTGTGGATGTACACCAAGAAGGTCCCTCCTCTCCCAGTGCTTTTGAACCAGGTCTTCGGAGGATGCTCTCTCGAGCTCTTGTTGTGGCATTCTCTTCTCCACCTCTGACCGAAATCCTTCAATGCCCTGCATTTATCCGAAACTCTCGTTAGTTAATCATTAAAATCATAAATAAGCTATTCACATAACATGTTACATTGTATCATATAATAATTACTCACAAGTTCATCAATTAGCCACATCATTCTGGTTTTTTGCCTGTTTCCTCTGAAGCCAAGATCTCTAAAAGCCTCTAGTACAGCTTTGCACAGCAGGATCACGTCATCAGCCGCGACCCAAGCATCAAGAGGAATGGCCTCTGCACATCGCTTGGGACTGAAGAAACCACCCACCAGCAAATTGAATCCAAACTGTCCATCCTTTGTAGCAGGCATGTAAGCAAGATCATTGATGTGAGGATGCTCATAGAGATCATGTGAACCCACCACACACACATTCCACTTCCTTGGCCTGATCAAATTAAAAGATATAAGAAACTTTTTCATGCTCATTTTAATCAAAATTTGCAACAGAATTGTGCTTACAAGTTAGTGATGGTTGGATTGCCCTGTGAATTCGCGGTGATATAGTGTGATAACAAGTTGGTGTAAGGCCTTGTATCGACGATTTCTTGCGGATCAATGCCTGCAAGAGGGTTACCAACAGGGTTTCTCACATTGTCCATACCACTCTGCAGGCTTGTCAAGCCAACTTCAGCAAGACCCTTGAGTATTTCCGGGACATCAGGCAAAACCACGCCGCGAATTTGCCAGTTCTGTCTGGTTGTCACATCTCCACAACCATCCTTGCCATATTTCCTTATCACACTCGCTAGATACCTTGTTTGCTCACTTGTTGTAACCCCATTTGGTAGCTTCAATCTCATCATAAATCTACCATCTGCACATCAACATTGCAACAACAGATCATCAATATTTTTACATCTAGAGAAACTCATAAACATATACAAATCCGGGACTCGAACCCAGGACTCGTGGGTCAATCAAAGTTATGATACAATATGAGTAACCATAAAACCTGACAGCTTAAGCTCACAGGAAAGAGTTCGGCATTAATATTTAAACACTCTAACGCAACCAATTGTAATCGATCAATTTGATCAACAACTGATCTAATTAATCAGATCATTAATTTGGAATTGAAGATCATCAATATTTTTACATCTAGAGAAACCCAGAAACACATACAAATTCAATCACGTAACCAAGTTATTGTTCTGATACAAGTTAATAACCATAGACCTAAAAGCCAATTTGATCAATCTCTTAGAAAATGACCCAACAATGGTATTTAAACACTATGATACAACCAATTTGATCAACTGGTGATCAAATTAAAAGTGAAATCACTGATTTGAAATTGAAGATTGAAAATGAGAGAAAAGTGAAGACTTACAGTGATGCTTCCTCCTGTGAAACAAACCAAGCCACTTGAGTCTAACATCAATATCATCTTTAGTAGTCTTAGCTTTATCAATCTCCTCCATAGGAATCTTAGCCAACTCTTCAATCCCATTTTCCACGAAAAGCTTCATGGGTTCTTTCTCAATCTTGACCTTCTCTTGAGGATTGATCCCTTGTCTAAATTTCTGCTTCAACACAAAGAACCCATCTTGCTCCTCCACTCTAGGCTCCAGTCTCTCAGCATCCACCTCAACCGCCGTGGCCGGCGCCACCGCAGGCGCGGCGGAGAAAACCCTTGTCCTGGAACGAGCAGAGGAGGTGGAGGATGACAAGGGAAGTGAAGGAAAACGCACGGCAGAGAGTGATGATGACATTTTTGCAATGAACAAACAGAGAAAGAGAGTAGTGAAACGAAATGTAGAAGAGAGAGAGGCGTGTGGACATTTTTGTAATGAAGATAGAAGAGGCCTTTAGAAGGAGAGGAGAGGTGCGGATTGTTTGATGAAAAGAGACTCTTGGGTGGTCTTAAGGGTCAGTTTTTGAGGTTAGAGAAGATGATGTTGATGACAAGAAGCAGACAAACAGCAGACAATTTGTTTGTTTTTTTAAATATTTTTTACTATAATGTTATTTCTATGGTCATGTATGTCAAATTGTCGAGTGTCAACTACTGTATTTTTTATTTATTTTTTGGTTTCTATAATTGGGTTATGGGGAGGGCTGTAGACAAGTGGCATGTGAATATGTGATGAGGCGATCTGTTCATGTGGTGTTCGAGATGATGTGGTTTCAGTTTCAGGTTTTTTTAGTTAAAAAACTGATTGTTTTTCTACCACAAATATTGGCTCCAAACACTCCCATTTCTCTAATATTACACACCCAAAAACTTGAATAGCCAACATCTCTGTTCTATTTACCATTTAATACAAGCAAGAGCCACCTTTGACTATTATTTTATCCCTTCTTATTTTTCATGGGTGCTAATCCAACTCGAATCTATGACCCAGATAGTGTAGGTAGGAAGGGCAGCCAAACTCATGGTTATGATTCAAACCTACGACCTTATGGGATAAGTATAAATAACAATCAATCTTATTTCATAACTGTTTGTTAAATATATTTTTTATATTTAATTATACTGGTCCAAAATCCAAATTTAATGTTACTATATTCCTTATATTTATACCATTAGAATTATGGGTTTGAGTCTTTTTCTTTTTTCCTGAACCCTAAATTACTTATAATAATAATAATAATAAATTTAACTTTATTAACAATAATAAGATTATGAATAATGCTAAAAATCATCTAAAATTCCACATTTTTCATCTCAATACATATGACATGTGGGGTGTCAAATTGTAAACAGATATGCATTAAAGATATTTTATCTGACCTACCACATGTATCCACTAACTATTTGATATTTCAAGTTGGGATGAAAAAATTGCGGTTTTAGATGGAACTTGCAGTATTACTATGAAATTATATCTAAGTAGTGCAACTGATGCACCGAATATTTACTCACGTAAGAGATGAGTAAAGAGTTAGGTCCCGTTTGATTTTTTATCTGAAGACTGAACAATGTTGAATGTCACTGAAGACTGAATAGTGACTGAATACTGAAAAACATGTTTATTTGTTTTTTTTTTATTGAAAACTGAATATAAGTGATAAGTTTGTTTTTTTAAGTTATAAATATCTGAAAATAAATATTTTTACATCTATACTCTTCTAACTATTATTTGTTATATATTTACATTTTAATATATTAAGGATAACTCTAACATGTAAATTAATTCTAAACTAAATTTATTTAGTTATTAAAAATATTTCATACATTATTCAATTTATTGAATTACATTAAAAATGAACATAATATTTGATGGTGATACATTTTAAAATTCTCAAGAAATATTAATAAAAACAAAAAATCAACTGCTATTTGATTTTGATCCAAATAGCATAGGCCGGTATATCTCATCCATATATATAACTTTTTTTTTCTTCCCAAAATTAACATCTCAAAACCAAAAAAAAAAAAAAACTCAAAACAAAATTACCATGAAAACTATTCTCCAATTAATTTTTAGAACAAGTGAAAAAGATGTTCTCAAACTATAATATAAATTTAATAAAATTAATTATCAAATTATGGAAACAAGAAAGAGTTCTTACCAGAAGATGTTAGTAAAATCGGTCACCAATTGTTTTTGTTTTGAAGAAGTTAGGTTTTCTGATGTTAAAGTTCTTTACTGTGATAAAAAAAAAAAATTATTAATATGATTATGGCTTTAACAAATACAGAATTGGAAATATACAAAATTAGTGAGTATAGTTTTAGAAGTAAAAGTTTGTAATTAATTCTACTGGATTTGTGTTAAGTGAAAAGTGGAAAAAATTCACTTTTAAAAAAAAGTAATTTTAATGGTTCATTAGGTGATTTTAAAATTTATAAAATCAAACAAAACAACTAAATGAAACACATTAAATATCATTCGGTGTTAAGTTCAAAAATCAAATATGATATACTAGAAATAAAATTCACTGGTTCAAATTGTAATTATCTCATAGGTGTCTTTTCTTAGCTTGTAAGATAACATTAAATTAAATGGCAAAAATGGGATTTTGTGCAGACAGACAATGCCAAATTCTATAAATAAATAAAAAAAAAAGAAAAGAAAAGAAAAAAGACACCTGACAGAAGAAAAAGAAGAAACAATAAGGATACATAATCTAAGTCAATAAAAAATCAATTTAACTTTTATGGTGGTACAGCCTATACACAATATACTTAAATTATTATAATATGTATTAATTAATCTATAACCAACTAAGAACGAAATACGATTGGTGGTAGAATTCATATAATCGTCTCATAAAGTAATAAGTTTAAATCCTTTCCATTTAAAAATAAACTCGAATTAATATAATATTTTTTTTTAAAAAAAATTAACCTATAACCGTGTTAACTAAGAAATATTATAACGTGAAGTCATTTTCTTGGCCTAAAACTAATTATTGTTGAAGAATGACATCATTCTTTTCTGGTCTTAAGTCTTAACAAGTACACTAATTATTATTTAAGTATGATTATTTAATTAAATGACACGCGCCAGGATCGTGGTGAAGTGAAAACCTTATGGAGAAGCCAAGAGTCACCACCGCCGCAGACAACTTTGACCAGACCAAAAGGGGTCACAGTGTACCCCCACCGGCATTGCCTCAAGTCTAAACTCTAAACTTATCCATTTTTTTCATCATTTATTTGGGCAACATGACACTGCTATAAACGTGGTGTCGTGGTTTTAAGTCTCCGACCTGCAGCTGTAAAAGTATTACGGGGAGAGGTTAACAGTACCCTCCATATAATTATATAATAGTACTAATATAATAATGAACACTACATGGACATGAGTAATTTATTATGCATTAACTTTAAGAATGGCTTTATTATTAAAATAGAAGAAAAGTATTTGTTGTAAGATATTCTTTGCTTTGTTTTGCAACGTTGTATAGTTGTATCTTGTAAAAATGACATTTTATTTTCGAACCTTTAATCTCACATGGGTTGCTTATTAAAAATAACATTAGACAACACCAGAATCATTCCCAGAAGATACCTCAGAGAGGAAAGAATTGTTCCTGGAATTGAAAGATCAACGATCCTCTCTCAATTACTTTTCCATGGCAGATAAATTCTACACAGTATCAGGGTAGAAATACAAGAATAACAAAGATAATGATGACCAGTCAAAATTGATGCCATTGTTTGGAAAATAACAAACAAACAAACACAACATATAATCAACCCAGAACCCTCCCTACCTCAAACAAACACTGTTACTTGTCGATTCACTGAGATCATTATTGGAAAAAAGAAAACTCATCCAAAAGGACCGGTTAAAATTGGAATATCATTGATCGTTATTTGGAATATCAAATAGCTCTACAATAATTTATCACAAACAAAGGGTGTTTGAATCTGAACTAATAAATCTGTTCCATGTATGATTGACCTGCTACAAGCTGCACTACAGGGGCTTACTCAAAGGTATTTTTGAATTCACATTCTTTCCTATGCCCTAGCAAGTTCCATAATCTTTCGAAAAATGGAAGCAATACATACATGAATTTCTGCGAATATCTCAGCTATGCCGAAGTCACTAGACTTCAACCTACACAAATATGACCTCGAACTTTGCACAGGGTTTACGTTCTATGTGACTTCTAAGGTCAGCATCCCCTTTGAATTTGAAGGTATATAAAGCCTGTCTCTGTGTCAAGCCAATGGGATGTATTCTATAAATTTTTAGTTCATCCCCACCTTTTATGCTTTCAGGTCTTTCCTGCTTCCATATCGGCACATGTTTTAAAGATTGGAATTTCATCAGGACGGAGGATTCCAAGGCCTTTAGAGTCAAATTCCCAGACCTGCTCATCAAAGAGAAAATAAGGACTCTCTGCAAACTTGAAAAATGAGAATAGGTAATGTTGAGCACCACAATAAGATAATAAAACTATACAGAAATGATGCCTCATGCTTAATATGGATCCAACTCAACAGGGAAACAAAAAGCTGATGACATAAACGCCGTGCATACTCTATTGGGTTTGATAATGTAAGAGGAAATGATGCATTGGATGGATTTCTGTTGCTTATTTATTTTTCAAGACAACAAAATCAAATCCGCCAGAAAATTTAACCTGACAAAATTTATTTACATATGCACAGTTCTGATAAAAAACTGAAAAGTTTACCTCAAAAAGATTGAATCCATCTGAAACCTCCCCCTTTCCCTGACATACAAATGGTACAACGTTTCAGAGCCTCTAGTGCACTTGCAGGGGCGTTTCTTGAAATCAGGGCTGCTCATTTCTTCTTTCTCCCGAATCATTGTTGCCAGATGAATGCAAAGACGGCATGATGAGTGTACCGCAGCCATATCCACAAGCGCCTTGAAAGAATCAGAGGGACCCTCATACTTCCACCTGGATATCTCATTGTTAACAAGGCCTCTCATCAAGTGACTAGATTGGAGGGAAAAAGAAACAAGCAGTTGCTCCACAAAGGATACCCAAAGTATAGTTAAATCACTCACATTTGATAAGTGTGAACCTTACCTTAAGGTTTGATTATATGCATCAGGATTTTGTGCCAAGTATTTCATTTTCTTCGCAACAGACTTAACATCTTCTAGATTCCGAATATGTAAAATTGAATTAGGAGAAGGGGCAAAATCTTGCATATTAGGAGCACCAACAACCACAGGGACCGTTCCTATAAGATTTTATACCAGTTTTATCATCAGAATCATGAAAAAGTTTTCAGAAGTTGAGTATCGAACTTTATCTAGATTTTTCATCAAACATCCGTTACCCAAACATTCTGTATATAAACCGTTCATAAATAAGTTACTAAGCATTTGAGAAGAAATTTGAAACTTATAAATGAAAACAAATGATTTTTTTTTCTAGGCAAAACCAATATAGGACTTCAGAAATTTATTTGACATAAAAGTGTAACATATATCTGAAATTCACCATTCTTTAATATATGATATGAGAGAGAAAGAGAGATAGGGAGAGAGAGAGGACTAAGTATCGTACCTGCAACAAGAGACTGGAAAAACTTTTCAGTGACATAATCCTCCTCATTGGAATTTTCAAAAGCTAAGCTAAATTTATAGCGCTTCAGAGTTTCCACTTTGTCCACTGCTGACATAATTTAACAGAGAATGTTTTGACATTATATATACCCAGAAGATTACAAATATAACAACATAAAAATTGAAACATTAGAGTCCCTAGCATATAAACAAATCAGTCATAATAATGATATACCCACTCATCTCAGCAAACTTGAACCCACACAGAGAACATAATTTCAAAAGTTGCATAACAGGTGGGTGGTAGATAAATCTTGTGCCTACACTCACTCTTTAAATTTAATTCAAACAAGCACAAATATTTCTTGTTTTGCTGCAAGGCTTCCTAACAAAACTTGGAAAGACAGATCCAACAACTCTCTCTCTATCATTACAATGCCAACAAATCACCAATTTATTTAAATAGAACGTGATTTGTCAAAAGATATTTTATGCTCTAGAAACAGGATAAAAAACACATCATTCCAATTCCCTCCAGTTCGACTCAATTGTAGCTATAATGTTCTGAATACAAGTTACCAAGTACCAACCACACAATAAAAAAGTGATAAATTTATTTGATTTCAAAAATCTATTGCTACTCAAAAGATACTTAAAACTTCTGACATACAAACACCCTGAAAATGGAGGCTTGCATTCTCCAACAGTCGGAATGAGCTCTCGTAGCAGACGGCTAAGATCAGGTTTAATCTAAGATGTTAGAAGCCATAACACTTGGCAAACTAAGAAGAACTGGGAAAAAGTTACAAAAAAAGCAGTACAGATAAACTTCAAACAATTAAAAATCACAAAACGAAGACCAAGAAGAAGCACTGTATACTATAAATAACTCCAAGAACGATAATGCCATCACAGATGCTAACCCATTATTTATAAGAGGAATGATAAACTGATTCATACTGAAGTAAGAATGTCAAAAAACAATTAGTTATGCATTGATGCACACCTCTTCCATCACGGTTTCGATGGCAGCCTCCATAGGAATCTATCTTCACTTTCTCCTTTTCAAGTCCTTCAAGAGCCTGCAAGCGGAAGTTGCGTGCACCACAGTTGGATATGAAAGCAGCAGCAAGGGCACTCTCAGTTTTTGGCTGCACTGGTGCCATAATATCATACTCGGCCCATGAAAAATATCCAACAGGAACATCTGAAGAAAGACTGGTTGTCATCACAATCTGATATCCCCTTCTAGTACACAAAATAAGGTTGAGATATTAGTTTATTGACATTTTGGGGCATAACAAGAATCAACTACTTGAGTAATTGGCTTTAGGAGACGATAAATGTAATTGAGGATCAGACAAGGTTATTTCAAGTCTTCATATGCATTTTCCAATTAAGCACTATTGCTTGCTTACAGAGTCACAGACAACAGATTCAGTTCTAAGAAAACAGTCAGCACCATATAAAGTCTTCTATTTCTGCCGAACCATTAAGGCCACAACATTTGAACTAGACCAAAATCATAGTAGAAACCCTTTTTATCATTTTTGCACAACGTTTCCATAGAAGACTGTGTTTAGCACATCTCAAAATTTAAATTTTTATAATTAGATAATCAAGAAAATGATGGAGCAAAACTTACAGCAACTAAAATATTCCAAAATTAGAAAAATAAAAGCAATGTGAAATAATAATAATAATAATAATAATAATAATAATAACAATAAAAGTTTGAACATTTTTTAATGAAGCCCTTTTGTTTTTGTTAGTTTAGATTCTTGACCTACAACCACAATCCAACTTCTTGAATAATCAACCTTAAGACTTACAACAACCTGCAAGTAGACATGACTCGAACTTCATTATAGGTAAATTGTGGATGCTTCATTTTTAACTGAAAGAGTAATACTTGAAAGGAATGCTAAAACTACAAGATTTAATGCATTTGCAAAATTGTCATTCCGGCAAGGGTCACTAACTAATGCAGGTTTTACGAAGGAATCCTCATGAGCATCCAATTCTTGTGCACTTCAGATAGTTCCAACTTCCAGCGTACTCAAAATATCAGTATTCAACCATTTTTATAAGTCAAATACATTTTCCTGTCTTTTTTTACTGAAGCATCAAGGATCTTCGGAATTCTTGCACTATTTCTCACCGTGTTTCAAAAACATTCTTGTACCCAAATTGAACAAAAAAAATTTACAATGCGCATTACTATGTTGTTCACATTGGGGAGCTTTACTCTGCTTTAATCCTTAAACATTGACCAAAGTTCCTATCTTAACATGCCCAAGTGAAACGAATAAAGAGCACAGCTTGTCAACCCTATACTTTCCCAAGTCAAAACCAAATGCACTACTTAATTCTGTATTCCACAAAAATGGTAGAATTGGATAACAATTTACAAGTATTAGGTGACTGACTTATTTACACTATTTTAAAGCCAACACACACTCCTAACTGTCTCCTAGTCCAAGCATTCAAAATAGGTTTTAAGCAACAACAATCTATGAGAGCCAACATTTCAGTCCCATTCCTCCTATACAAATTGATAACAAAGATATCTCAACATTTATATATATTTTGCGTTATCAGTCCCCACAACAAGAATCCAAGAAATTTAATCGACAACAGTCTATGTGAGACAAAATAAAGCAGTATACATATTTCACCATTCTCCAACAGAAAATGATGGCATCACACTCACCATGTTGAATACAGACCGAAATTACATTTAATACAACACTATTCTTTTTCTTTATATCTTCTTACTCCAGAGTCCAGAGTAACTGACTACAAATTAATTTGCTGCTTAGCTTTGCTACAAAATTGAGTAACTAACAATTTGTAACATATCTTTGCTCCAAAATTAAAAAGAGATTTTTAATATTAAATGGACTGCCTACACAAAAGAGCTCAAAAAAAATGCTTCAAGGAACATCCAGAAGAAATAACCAAAAAACTATTAGATAATTCAGCAGAACCAGGAAAACAAAGCATTTATTTGCTTAAGGTTTTCTTAACAAAAAAACATGTGTTTTATTTTCCAAATGCAACAGTCATTTCAGATAGTGCTTACCCACCGTCGTGCCTGAGCAATATTATTCTCAGAATAGTACTGAGCTGATTCCATTGAACGGAGTACACTAGCTGTTCCAGTTTCATGAGGCATACCAAATGCGGCATCAGGCTTCTTATCGGGATCATATCCAAACGTGCACCCCACAGAACAAGTTTGCCACTCCTGAGCAGCATGTAAAAGGAGGTTTAGATACATAATGAAATAGAACTAAAATATAACATTACTTATTTGCATTCAGAAATCCTGGTCCAAATAAAAAAGAAGTTGAACTCACAAAAGTCATCACCACATGAAAGAATGTTTCTCAAAGTTACAAGATTGATCAAATACACAGAAAAACATATGTTTTAAAGTATGTGACAAATAGATTAGAAACAAATAAAAGGAAAAATGTCCGGCAAAAGTTCAGATAACTCCTACAGTTTTACAAAACACATTGTTCTACAAAACAGAACAAAATACTGATGCCTTATTTATACACCATTCAAACCAAATAAGCTTTAAGTAATTCATATCGCAGATAATATCAGACCCTATTTAGATATGTTTTTTTTTAAAGCATACATAAAATAAATACCAGCAGCACAACCGCCATAAAGATTTCATTATCATGAAGCTTATCTGCAGACAAAATACAGTTTTCTACCATTGTTATAAATTATACAATGGAGGAAAAATAATTCGAGACTACAAATTCGGTGTGTGAATCAAACTTGAACATACCCACATATCATAACATAGACCAACTGCTGTAAGTGTACTCCATATCACACAATTAAGCTAAATTTCAGACTTTGCTACCGGCAATAGATGATAAAATGTCACAAGCCCAGAAACTATCACACTATTAACATTCACATATCCAAACCAAAACATCATCGATCAACCAAACAAAGTACAAATAGTAAATCAAAATAGAACAAAGGAAAAAAAAATTGCATACACGTTGATAACAATAAAAACTGTATAAATAACCAAATCAAACAACACCCTGATAAGGAAATTAAGCAGCTTATAATAAAAACAAACCTTCTCGGCACCAGAAACCATGATAGGAACCTTTTCAAAATCCCTTGAAAAGACCGCAGAATCTTCTCTCTCCAACCACACCTCACAAGTCTCTCCATCTAAAACCGAACCACTCTCAATTTTTTCAATTCCCTTATCATCAGCTCCACCAAAAAAGTCAACACCACTTGAAGGAAGCGGTTTGTGGAAGATATCGACGAGAGAGTCGAGCATGGCGGCGTTTTTGGCCATATCAAGACGACCCAAGAAGGCGATCTCTAGTATAACCACAAGTGCGACGAAACTGGGCATCCAATTTGACCATTTCCTCTTTGGAAGTGGAGAAGACGACCCGTTATTATCAGTTACGGGTAGTCCTTCTTGTTGGGTGATGTTGGTGGTGCCTGTTCTTGACAAAATACCCATCAAATATGCTCTCTATCTGTTTTTTCTTCTTCCTCTTCCTCTTCCTCTTCTGGTTCTCTTTCTCGGGAAAATGAAAAAGAAAGTTGAGGAAATTGAGAGAGATTGACTATTAAATGAACCAATTACAATTGACAAACGTCAACCATTCTCCACTGCGTTTGGGTTAGTTGGTGCTAGGAAAAACAGGTACATAAAATTTCTTTAAAACTTTTTTATTGGGTGGAGACTCGAAGCCACGACCTGCGTATAGACACAAGCGTGACTCAATCCCACGATATATTGTAAGTAGATATGATCGTGTGAGTTAGAGGTGTCCACGATTCGGTTAAACCGTTCGAAACCGAATCAAAATCGTTCTCTGAAAATCGAAACCGAAACCGAAACCGTCGATTATAAAATCGGTTGGAAACCGGTTCCCGACGGTTCGGTTACGGTTATGGAATCTTAAAAACCGTTAAACTGGCGGTTTCGAAATATTAAAAAAAAACCAATGAAATGCTGACACGTGGCAGCTTATATGAAAAAAAAAATAGAACGAGCTGAAACCGAAACCGAACCGAAAACCGTCGGTTCTGAAACCTCCCAAAACCGTCACATTCCAGTTACAGTTACGGTTACGGTTACGGTTACGGTTCGGTCTTTCCACGGAATCGAAACCGACGGTTCGAAACTGAAACCGAACCGTGGACACCATTAGTGTGAGTGTGACTCGAATCTACGACATCTTACACGTTAATTTGACTTACATGTTAATTTGGATGTGATCTATGTAGTCACATGAAAGGTTTACTATCGAACCTGGTATATAGATGTGAGCGTGACTCAAACCCATGACATCTTAAATAACAGGGTGAGCGTGATTTGAACCGATAACCTTTTGCATGTAGATATGGGTATGGTTTACTTGAGGGGTTTGTTACCAAACTAATCCCATCTTATCTAAGTCATATCAGATATAACTTATTATTATTATTTTTTTTACCTTTCTTTTGACAATAATATAATTAGTTTTAAAATGACTTTCTTTAAATTAAGATAATAGTCTAAAAAAAATAAGTATTTCTAAAAAAAATAATACCTTTTAAATGTTTTAATAAAATATTTTTACTACTGAGAGGTTTCTACACATATAAATATATAGAATTATTTTCTAGAAAATATTTAAAAAAAAAAATACTATGTACTTTACACCTCATCACTGTTGTCTTTTTACTTTATGAACTCTTTCCTTATTGTTGGAGAGTATACTCAAGGGGCGCTTTCTCTTTATGCTCTTATTATTATTGTTTTTTTTTAATAATTTAATTTCAAAATCAAAAGTGTTATCTGAGAAGAGGTTTATGACCAGTTTATAGTGGTTTTGAGAAACCAATTTATTTTATAATTTTGTATTTAATTGATAATCTTATAAATTTTGACAATAGTTTTGACAAGAATGTGAGGGATTACTTTTTTAAAGTGATTATGCAATAATCTATTTTGATATTTAGGTTTAGTTTGACATTGTTGTGAATTCTTATTTGTTCTGTTGCGGAGAGAACTGCTTTTTGGATTTGTTATGAGAAGATCGACTGAGTGTTTGACAGTGTTGTAAGAACCAAAAGCAATTACTAGAAAATGTATAAATAAATATTAAAAATGTTTTGAAAATAAATAATTTATTTTATTTTTATGTGACCATACATATGTTATAAAATCAATAATTTGTTTTATTTTTATATGACCATAAACATATTTTAAAATAAAAGTGAATTTCTCGTAAGAGATCCTTTATTTTAATTTCAGTAAGGACTACCTCGAAATTACATCGATTTAAGTGAATTTTGATTTCATTTTTTTTTAGGGATGATAGGTTCATCAAAATTTATCTATGAATAAAATTTGAGAATATTTCCAAGCACTAGAACTATTTATCCCGATTTTTTTAAATATGAAGACATTAAAAAATAGGTGAAATATAGAAAATTCAAGAAAAATAGTTCTAGTACTCGGAGAAATTTTCAAATTTTATACATAGGTAAATTTTGATGAACTTAGTATCTACAAAAATATTAAGATCAAAACTCATTCAAATCGATATGATTTTAAGATGGTCCTTACCGAAATTAAAATAAAGAATCCCTTATGAGAAACTCACTCTATAAAATAAATAAATAAATTGTTTTATTTTTTGTGTAACCATTAGTTCATAACACATTATTATTATTATTTTTATCTATTGCCATATATATTACGTTTATATCAATAATCTATTGCCTTTTCATTAGGAAGCAGTTTTCTAAAAGCTATAAAAAATAGCTTCTCAAAACTGTTGTTAAGGAAGCCAAAAGTGATCGAAAACACTTTCTAAAATTTTACCAAACACCTCGTTCAAAATCACTTTTGGTCCCAAAAGCAGTTCAGGAAGTATTCCCAAATTGGCTTTAATGAATCTTTTTAAATATTATTATTATCCTTATAAAATCAAATTAAAATTATTTATATACCCTATTTTATCTTTAAATTAAATATTGATTTGATTTATAAAATCTTTTTATTGTTCTTATGGATTTTTTTTTCTAATTTAGATATTCTACTCAGATATTGATTTAATAAATAAAATAAATATAAAAAAATTGAAATAATGTTCTACAATCATACCTATTTTAATCATTGTAACTAATTTCAACACTTTTGGATTAAATTACCAAACATATGTATACTATTTTTAAACTATACAACACAATTAACTAAATATCTATTCTGTAACTTCACGATTGATTATTATAAAAGTTACAACAATACCAAATTGATCCTTATTAGTTTTATATTACGAAGACAGAATCTGGTTTGATTCCAAATGTGATTTCGTGTCAAATGGTGCTCATTCCATCTTTTGAATCCATTATTATTCAGTTAACACATTCTAACCATTTTGGGACTAAAATACCTTGGTTTTTTTTTTTTGTTGAACACGACTCAAAAACACTGGTTTCATACTTCAATTCCTTCATATTAATATCAATAATCAATATGAATTTGTTTTTTGTTTTGTTCACAATTATTTTTATAAGTGTTAAGACTCGTCTGAAATTTGTACATTATATCTTAATTTTAAAATCGATTTTGTAACAGTGATTCAAGTTGCAGGATCCGACATATCTTTTTTTATTTCGACTCTATAATATTAAAGTGTGAACTCTTCTGAGTCCTGACTATTAAAATTATACAAGAGAACTCAACAAGGATGTAGAGTCCAATCACCTCATATTAAGATGTTTTATGGATAATTTACGATAAAAGAGACTGGGACATGGTAAGATATGGGAGTTGTCAATTTAGGTAGTTGAGTAGAGCTTAAGTAAATGCTGATTTGGGTAATATATCTCAAATCAAAAATAATCTGCCACTTCAATTTTTAAAAATGAAGTTCCAACAACCCAACTGATTCATAAGCAATAAAACACCGCTAAATTAGAGGTCCGGCAGGCCATTACTACCTCAAGTTCAACAACATTCTCCCAAACACACCGTCATTCGCAGAGCGAAGGAAAGTTGAAACATAATTCTCTACTGATTCTAGTTTTTATACGAACACAACAAATTAATGTTTACTATAATAATGTTGACGTATCCAAGCCTGTGGGAATATCAAACATGTATAATTACGAAGCAAATGAGAAGAAGAATTTGATAATAGTTTCAGTTTCTGCATTCATATGATAAAGCTAATGCAAAGATGTTACAAACAGTCCAAGATCATTTTCCTTCAATATTCAGAAATTTATCGACAGATAACTTTCCTTAAAAGGCTATGGAATTCAACTAGATTTGTCTATACTCAAACTCTTGAAGTAAAATCCCAGAAAATTTACCAAAAAAATATTCCTAACATCTCATTCGCTATATTGTGCATAAATTGCACTTATCGTCTTCAACATCATTCAAAGATTCTACGTTTATGTATACAATGTATTTAATGAATAAAGTAAATGCTTAACATGAATATGAAATATACTTCATCTCAAATAGCCTAATTGCTATCGACTAATCATCAATGGAAACTACTGGAAAATCTTATCTAGCATACATACTAGATGCCAGCAAGTTATGCCCAAATATGTAAAAAAAATAAAAAAAAAATTCTTCTAAGTTAATCATTGTGAAAAATCGACTACCAGCAAGAACCATCCACACAAAAAATCACCTCTGATACTTTTTCATTGAATCCATCTCGAACATGTTTCTTCAGCTAACATACCTGGAGAAAATTATAAAGTTATATAGCTTCTTTTTCTGGTGTCTTCATGTTGAAGATTAAATTTCGAACTTCAGTGCAAAGCCACTACAAGTAATGCATATTAGATCTTGGGCTCGCAGAGCTCTCAGGATGTTCTGACAGAAACTCTTGATGTACAAGTTCCTCTCTTTCCGAGGAAGCACGGCTGATAGCTGTAACATTAAGCCTTCCAAACTGTGAAACCTGAATGACATGCAAATAATCGAAAGACTCAAAAAATGAACACACTCAAATCTTCATTTATTTAAACAGTTCATATACAAAGTGACAAATGTGATATCTATTCTAAAAATTACTTTATCATTGTTCAAAGCATCAACACCAGCTGTCTTCAACCTTTTCGCAGTGGATCCATGGCTTGACTTATCTCGTCGGTCTTCATCCACAAAGTTCTGATCTGAGACCTCTGCTGATGATCATAAACTTTGTAAGGAGACAATAAACAAAGGAAAAATATAAATGACTAAAAGGATCAAGATGAGCAAGTTGTATACACCAAGAATTGGCAAAACAAAAATGTGCGACAATCACAAATTACATGATATTAAAATTTTCAATTAACAAGTTGCATTGTAACTTGGTTCGTACTCAATATGTAATGATGCGATTACTAAATATGTTTCTATAAGGAATTATACCTCTTCGACAGACTTTGTTTCAAGGAAGGCTGCTTAAAGACAGAAATAAGAAGGAAACCATAAGTTTTCAGTTGTGTGGTATCTTTGATTTCCCTAGACAGAACAAATGTTTCATTACTTTTATAACATATTTAATGATAAAAAAAAATGGTCCAACGTTATAAAATGTTTCAAGTTTTTAGATTGTCTTAAAAACAAGCCTTAATTTATATGTTTGTGGAACTTTAACATTAATCAGAACTGACCACACCCAAAGCATTGACTTTAGAAACCAGCCTTGTTTTGATTCACCTATGTTGAGAAATAAAAACCAAATCTCAAGTTAAAAAAATAAATTTTGGTGAAATTTTAAAAAACATGAATTGAAAGTAAGTAGAAATGCAAAAACGCTGACGCCTTAATTATGTCACAGGCCAATAAGTTGACTGCTTTCTAAACAATATGGTTGAAAGAAGTGGTTAATGCTGCACAATATCCAAACTTGGCGGACTTGGGGAATAACTTTATTACAACTAAGATAGGTTTTTAGATTATAAATAAAAACAGTAATGTTGCTAATTTTATGTGAAAGTATAATGATATTATCATTTTAAATACACTCACAATTTTTGAAATAGAAAAACAATCATACATCCATACATGAATTATAAATATGACACCAATTCCAAGATAAGGGAAATAATCCAACTCTAGTTTGCAGTTTCATTTGCCTAGTTCTAATCAATAAAATTAATAAATCATTCAAAAGTCAGAACCATGATCTAATCCCTCCTACGTCTCAACTGATAGCAATATTGATAAATGATTACATAAGATATCTGTCCACTGTTATTAAAGACGCTAGGCGCAAGGTAAATCGCTCGCCCCTCTAAAACGAAGCGCACCATTCAAATGAGGTGCACAATAGCTTTTTATGAATTTTCCCAATGGGAAAATTTCATAAAAATTGTAACAACCTAATTTATCCCATAAATACAATCAATAACACAGCATTATTCATAATATAATTAACATGCAATCATCATACTAACAACAAAGATGTTCAAATTAGTTTATAGACTCAAGCTATCCCCAACTCAAACAAAACCAACTTTATAACATCATCAATGCATCTTCATTTTGGGTTGAGAAGATTGAATTAGTTTTGTACTTTTGTTGTGCTACACTGATGCACTCGGTGGTCGAGCTCCCCGGTAACCTGGCGGGGGTCCGAGGACAACGCCCCCTAAGAAAATTGAATTTCTTATAAAAAAAAAGGCGGAGAAATTCAACTAGGCACGCCAAGGAAACACCCAGGCACGCACCTCCTTGCCTCGCCCAACGCCAGGCACGCTTTTAATAACTCTGGATGTCTATTCAGCTTTAGGAGGTGAAATTAAAAGTTGGCTATATAAAGAATGGTTCTATAACAAAATTTCACTCACCCACTTGTGATTTTGATTTTTCTCATAGTTTTATAAATTTAGGATGAGTTTACTTTAACACAATTTATTTAAATCTCCCAACTCATTTTCTAATTCCTCACACAGCTATCAAGGAAATTGGCACTATTTACTTAGCCGGTCATACTCAAATCCAAAGTGCAACCAAATATCTCCGGACTAAACGGAGAGACTAAAAGGGGTCAACTTAGCTAACACTCAGAAATTTCCAGTTTGCACAAAAATTGCCTTCTTTAATCACAGTGAGAGAAATCAATGTACAAGATAGTTAGTAAATATCATTCCCAATGTAGACGCTAAAAAATATTTTATAAGGCAAGGTAAACAATGATAGCATCTATTAGTGGTAAGGCTCATTCACGTTGAGATCCAAGCCAGACAACATAGCAAGGCAACTAATCATAAACCAGCATCCCTAACATGGATGAGATTATCATCCAAGATGACAGTAAAGATTACATAGATAACAGCCATCGATCTGAATCAGAGATAAAAATTTATTGTTCACAGTTCACACAATTCTGTATCTCCCAATAATGATTCTGTTTGCATGTACTTGCATATGTATGTTTGTAAAATTGTGTGAATATCTATGGGCACTTATGCACAACCAATGTTTTAAAAATCAGCTGATGCAGCCGCTTTGAGGCGTGCCTCGGCCATTCACCGCCTTGAGGCTGGCACCTCAAGACTGTTTTTAAATGACCCCGCCTTGGGGCAATGTGGCGACTGCCTCAAGGCCAAATCGACTTGAGGCAGTCAGGCAGGGTGGTAAGGCACTAAGGTGGCGCCATATCAATGTGGTTTTGGATGGTGAAGCGGTGAGTTTTGGTGCCATATCAATTTGGTTTTGAGGGGTGAAACAATGAGTTTTGAATCAAGGCTTTTATTTTTTATCAAAACTCGCCATTTTGAGGATGTCCAAGTTGAAATTAATATTTTAAAAGCCCACTCACACTCATCAAACGAAAAAACCTATGCTTGTAAAAACAATAGAAAAACACCGCTGCCTAGGAAAAAAGCCGAACAACACCCACCCAAATCTCACACATTCATAATTATTTAATATTTCTAAATCAAGGCGGCGCCCTCGCCTCACTATTACAAAAAGCCTCAAACCGCCTCACTCTTTTAAAAACATTGTGCACAACACGGATGTAGCAATGCGTCCCGGTGCACAAATATCAAATTAGATAATCCTGGTAAAATTTAAAAGAAGAGGAAAGAATTATGCTGAAAGATTTACCAAAATTTTAAGTTACTGGTTAAGTTTTATTTATCGAATATGTATTTATTTTAACTTTCGACTACTTTGTATGGAAAGTTCTGATAAAATTTAATCATGGAGTTGTTCAAACTTTTAAATGCAATTTTACAAAATTTTAGAACTTATCATAATTGGATAGGAGGTTAAGAGTCTTTCAAGTGTTAAGAGTTAAGAAACAAGCCAAATTTTTATTGCAACTAAGTTATTTAAAAGACGTTTGTCCTCCTCTATCCCCTTTTCCTCCATTTCTAAACCCTAGTTCTAGTTGGTCCTTTCTTTTGTCTCTCTCTTCCAACAGATCCTCTCTCTCAAATTTCTTTCTAATTTTCAATATTAATATTCTATTTTTCAGGGAAATCATGCGACAATTGAAAGATTTTAAAAAAAATAGGGATGAGGCAGCAATTAATTATTAGGCAATGGAATTTTTTTGGAGCATACATCCAAAAAAACCAACCAATATTCCAATAGATGCAAAGTTAATGAGAGTCACCTGTAGCACTGTCATCCAAACTTGGATGGCATAAGTGGCGATCAAGACGCTGCTCTGAACTTCCAGCTGGTTCACAAGAGAAAGTTGTATTATCCCTCAAATGGAGTCTCTCGTAAATGAGCGCATTGTGGTCCAGGGCATAGAAAGATGTTGCAGTCTGAAGTTTGCCTACAGATGTAAAATGGCATATCCGAGGACTTTCTAGCATACCATGAGAATCAGCTGCATCGTCAAACAAAGTTTCATTGACTTCACATCTAATCTTCAGCCCGTTTCCATCCTGTAGAACCATGGAGTGCAAAATAGAGTAAGAAAAATATTTTACTGAAGTAGTGATCAGTAAGATGACACAAAGACATGGACAAATATCACAAGTAAAATTGAAGTCCCTGACCTGGTCAGACGAATAACGAGTGTTGGCTGACAGTAATTGCGATGAGCATGGCCCTGATATGTTTCCTTGTGAGCACCTACCATGCAAACCCATGGAACTATGCAGATGATGCAACTGCTGAACGAATGATGCTTCTAAAGAGTTGAGGTAAGCATTGTGCTTCTCATTTGTCCACCCTGCAGCCTGGCCCTATAACAGAAGTAGAAATATGAGGTGAAAAAAAAATTAAGAATCAAAGAAAGCTCCATATCTTATCACAGTTATGACATCCACATAAAGGAAGATGATTGCTAATCACTTTTTCCTTCTTTGACTCCTTGCAAACTATACAATGGTTTGCATTAACCTAATGGTTTTAACAATTTGAATGAAGTTGCTTCAAAAGCTCTTGATCACAATGAAAAGAAACATGGGGGCTCTATAAAGTTGGTACAATCTAAAATGCCCTGCTATTAATCACATGACATGAAACTCTAATCACTATATAACCAAATGCAGCTTATAAAATAATCTGCAAACGATCAACCACAACAAACATGAGATAAACGTGCAACTCAATTCATCGTAAGGGGTGAAGAAAAACTAGAGGCACTCATCAAACCTGCCAAGAATTAGCAGCTAATCGGTTTCAATAAAGGAAACAACACTAGTTAACTGTTTGTTCGCATTTATGTACTCACAATTGAATACAAATATATTAGCAATTTGGCACAGCATCCCTATCAATTGTCTCCGGTTACCTACAATAAACAGTAGAGTTTAAAATTGAGGTCCTTATTCAGTAACCAAGATCAAACGAAGATCATTCTCTAACCCCAAATAAAATTAACATAAACAATAAGAATCAAATATTGAAACTTACACTGTAACAGGAAGAGATATATAAAACAGGAATATATATATATATATATATATATATATAGACCATCAAGACTTCACTTATCAACTCCTTTATATGTTATTTCAACAACAAAATTCAACTAAGCATAGAAGGAACAATAATCACATGAAACAAAATATTGAAATTTCAACGTAGATATTTAAAAATACATAAGACCATAAAAAAATTAAGGGAAAAAATTGATCAAAAATTGAAATTACCGGTCTTGCATTTGCAGTCTGATGCGAGCTCTCAACAGTGATATCAGAGGAGTCCGAATAAGTCCGAGTCAACTCACGCCGGCAACCTTCCTCCATTGCTCCGGGATCCGACGACGGAGTATTGCGCAGAATATTATTGTTCATTTAAAAAAAAAAAACAAAAACAAAAAAAATAACTGGTTCTTCTTCGCTTTGATCGGACAACTAAAAAAAATGTGATAAATGTTTTGTGAGTTTTTGAGGAGAAAAAATCGTCTCGAAAATTTAGCAGAGAATGAGAGAGAGGCGGTGAGTTGGGGCCAATAAAAGCTCCACATGGCGACGCTTTTACACGTGTCAGTTACATCAGCGGAGTACCACGTCATCAGAGTCTGATAATATCTTAAAAATCGGCCTATGTCCGCCAGATATTTATTTTAGACAGACACATAATGAAAAGCAGATTAGATATATATCTATATATATACGGTCACGTGAGTGACCTTACGCGCTCTCACGGTGCGTGCTGTTTTGGGTTTTGGATTCAAATCGGATTGGATCGGATCGGATCGGATCGGAACGTGGAGACATCATCCTATTGAATTATGTATAATTATATATCACGTGACAAATCAGTTTTCCATACCGTTTTGATTATAAATTTGGACCGATGAAATAAATGATGATAGCATATAAATCTTTTTTTTGGATATAAATAATTAAAGGTTTAAATTTTAGGATACATATTTTATATGTAGATATGATAAGTTTTCTTTTTAAATTATATAAGTAGGTATCTAAATCCATATATATATATATATATATATATATATATATATAGTTTGATTTCTACATGACTCATTAATCCTATTAAAACTTTAAAAAAATGGAAGATGTTTTGAACGAAATAGGTTTATTCGGAGAGATAAAAAATATCTTTGATATGCCGATATTTTGAGGCCATAGTATTAATCATTTTGATGGGATACTATAGTGGTGTTGGTGGAATGATCAGGTGGTGCTTGGAGCCTTGGAGTATGGTCAACATTTCAATTCATGCTTTTATATATAGTTATTGAAAAAATCAATAGAGATATTACGATCTTTAGATATTTTGATTGAAATTCAGTTAGTATTAACTATTTAATAACTGGTGGTCGTCTTTATTAACAAATTAATAAATAAAACGGCACAGTTTTTATATATAACATGATTGACGACTATCAATTCTTTGGTTAAAATAATTAAGAATATGCATAATATCTCGTGATAAGTGTGGTAGCCAAAAAAGACCCATAGGTCCAACATTTAAACTCATCAATAATTTCAAGTTAGGTTTGATCCATATTCAAATAATTCGGGACTGACCCAGATAGTTTTACCAGAGTTACCATCTAACTTGGTCACTCTTTTACTCCAACTCAACCGCTTAACTTGCCTAATAATTTGAATTGGTCAAAGAATCATATTATCCCACGAAATCTGATCAAGATTTCAGGGAT
This sequence comes from Dipteronia dyeriana, assembly GCA_032871835.1. Classification (NCBI taxonomy): domain Eukaryota; kingdom Viridiplantae; phylum Streptophyta; class Magnoliopsida; order Sapindales; family Sapindaceae; genus Dipteronia; species Dipteronia dyeriana. The sequence continues at coordinate 91,661,120 of CM065295.1, read as the reverse complement.
ATATTCCAACAATTCACCATGTTCAAGTCTCTTGGAAAACTAGAAATAGAACCGCTCACCCACTAAGAAAGGATTTTGATTTCACTCTCTATATTCTAAGCTTTTGTGTGTTGAAAATCAGCCAAAAACGAACTCCGACCACCTGAATTCTACTGTTATTTCCTTTCCAGACATTTTACACTCACGTTCAGCCCAAGTGCACTTAAAGCTAAAAGATCGATCACCACCATCTTTTTTCTCTACTTTTCCAGTTTTCTATTTTCATTTTTGTTCAGGTACTTGGAACAGTTGACTTGTCCGATTCGACCAGTTAGATCAAGTTGGTTGGGCCTAACTCGAATTCGATCTGATACACTCTAATTGTAGATCGATCATCTACAATAAGTATATGTGTAGAGATTTCTCTATAATATTGTGGGGATAAATATCTCTAATTATATAAATAGATATTAGAGCCGCAATATCGTATTTCATCTCGTTAGATCCGACGATCAAGAATTTATTAAATACTTATAAATTATAACGAGGAAAAAATAACAAAACCTAATATTTACCATGTTATAAGGGTGTAGAATAAAACTTAGTTTTTTTTTTAATTTCTAAGTATAATTACTGTCGGGATGTAGTGAGAGTACTCCCACTATTGAGGAGAGGTATGGACTACTCCTATGGAATCATGCTTAACTTTAAAATCTACAACACAACGATAACAGTGATAATGATTAAGATTTAAGATCATATTTGTTATACATGATAATTAATGACTGATAAATAGAGATCAGGGAACACAGGTAACAGAGGAAATTGAAAAAGCCTTGAACATTAAGGTATTGAATTAACTGAATTGGACGATGGCACTGGCTTTAAAAGGGTCTCCATTGTTGACAATGCAATAGTCATGGTCGGGAGTAGGAAGGTGCCTGAATATTGAAGGGTTAATAAGGTTTGCACTTGGGGAGGCAGGGTCGCTTGTGTTATCCTTTGTCATACACAACTTCAAACATTAATTATTTTTCATTTTTATTTTTGTCGTATGTGAATTTTACCAGATGTACATGTCATTGATAGAGAGGATAAAAGTGTCAAGTGGACATCCAAATAGGCACTCAGGAAACGTCCAACAAAGCATCATTGAAGAGAAGAGGCCCGAGTAGACAGGTATTATAACAAGATCTGCATCAATTAAACATACTCGGGGCAAGCAGAATGCATTTTCTACTCGTGATCAGGAGACGTCACTCGGGACCAACACGCATCATATCCTACTCGGGATAAACATGACAACCAAGTAAGAAGCTTAGCGAGTAGTTCACAAGTTGAGTCACGCAAGGATCCTCATCAAAGAAAGACTCTAAAGAAGAAATAGTCTAAAGAAGAAAGATAAGGTCAAGCATAAAGGGTTCCTTATTCGAGAACACCTCTATTTCCTCAAAAAGACTACGCTCTTATAAGAAAATAAGTCATAATCGGACTACGTTACTAAAGTCCCATTCGATCTCAATACAAGTCTCCGAAACAGGAAAAAAGACAAATCTACTTCAAACAAGAAACCAAATCACAATTAAAATGCAGAGATCTTTTATTACTTGTACAAAGCAGATTAGGGTTCTATAAACATATAAAAAGACCCATAATCTCGTCCAAAAAAGATATAGACAATAGAGCATACGCAGAAATCATAGCAAAGTTCAGAGAGAAAAAAGAGAGATCGAGAGCTTGTAATATTCTAAATTCATAGTGGATTTTGGCTAGGTTGATCATTCAACCACCCATGAACGTTTCTCTGGTCATCGGAGTTTTACCACGTAAAAAACTTGTGTCTTGTTTACTTTATTCTTCTCTTTCTCTTTGAAATCTCAGCCGAAATCCAATCCTTATTGGCTATTCTGATACGATCCGGAAATCAACGTCAACAATTGGCGCTAGAAGGAGGGGGCGAACCTCCGACTGGATCAGAAGCGATGGCAGGAAGCAGAAGTAATTCAGGGGATGTCCAAAAATCTCTAAATAACTTTCATGTTGGCAGTACCTCACGGGATCTCACTACAACAATAGAGAACAAACCTACATTCCTGGCGGGGATCCAGCAAGTTCCTCCAACCAGTGGAGATCCGACTCAACATTTTCGGGAAGCGTTGCAGCAACTGGTGGCAGACGCAGCAAAGGATGGAGTTGATCTACTGGCCACAGAAGCACCAACTCCTAACCTCCCACCTGTAAGGCTTCGTTCTGTGGTAGTAGGGCAAGAAATAAATACACCATGAGTCGAAAGGAACCTTACCCCAATCAAACAGGATGGACGTGAAACACCCGAAGAGGAACGACCACGCCAGAAGCAGGATCAGGATCAGACAATCCGTACTAGACACTACAAACATGACCGACACATGGATCAGTCATCATCAGAAGATAGCGATCGACACTATCGCAAGCGTCATCACGGAGTCATACGAGAAACTCAGTATCAAAGTGAAGAGCTAGAAAGAATGACAGTCACCCAACGGTTCAACCGTCGGGGTAGCCCGGTGGGAGACAGAGATGTCATAATCCAGAGCTTAACTCAAGAAGTCGAGAACAATAGGCGTCAAATGGATGCACTGGTCAGACGTTACGGGTATAATGATTTGTCTGATGACGATTCTGACAGTCCATTCACCAAGGAAATCCTGCGGACCTCATTCCCAGAAAGATTCAGGATGTCACACGTGGAGCAGTTTAAGAAAAATACAGATCCAAAAGAGCACGTGAGATGCTATAAAAGTGTCATGACTCAGTATGCCCACAATGATCCCTTACTATGTCTCAATTTTCCACAAACTCTGGGAGACATGGGCTCGAGGTGGTTCGGGAGATTGCCTACAGCAAGCATCAGAAGTTTTAGTGAACTGAGTATGACCTTTTCGAGGCAATTTCTGAGCAATGTTCATAAGAAAAAGTCAGTAGCTCACCTTTCTCAAATAAAAGCAAGGGAAGGATGAGTCACTGAAGAAATACTTAGGAAGATTCGGCCAAGCAGTGTCAGAAACTGGCAGTGCAAACGATGAAGCAATAATTGTTGCGTTCATCAACAACCTGCAGAATAGTCGGCTATCTTTTGATTTAAGGAAAGCCCGGTTGACTAGATATGCAGACATGATGGATATGGTGGAAGGATATATACTGGCCGAGGAAGAAGAATTGGCCACTGGAGGATGCTATATGCACGGAGGAAAACCCGAACAGAAGGATGTTGAGTCTAAGGGCCAGAACCAGAAGGGAAAACAGAAGGGAAATGACAAAGAAAAAAGCAAGGACGGGGATAATGGGCGTAATACCGAACAGACCACCGAGAAGTACCGAGGTAAATACACTAGTTACACCCCTCTTCGGAAAAAATAGGAGGAAATCCTGGTCATTCTGGAAACAAAAAATATGGTACAAGAGCCACGTCTTCAATCTCAGTTTGCTAGGCGAGACACAACCAAATACTGCTGGTTCCACAAGAAAACCGGTCATGAGACCTCCAAGTGTTACCAGCTCAGAGATTACATAGAAACCCTTTTTCGGGAAGGACATCTACAGGATGTGATTTTGAGAAGGGATGAAAAATCAAAAGCAAAGAAAGAGATCAGAACCAATCACGACTCTAGTCAAAATCAAAAGACCAGTCCATAGGACAATCAAGTAATACACACGATCTTTGGAGGACCATCCACTGGAAGAAGTAACCGAGAACGAACTCAGGAAATCAGAGAAGCAGTAGAAGCAGTAGAAGCAGTAGAAGCAAGAAATAACTTTGATGTAAACTCGGTCGAGCCAGACCCGAAGAGGATAAAGGAAGGATGAGACTCAATAACATTCACAGAAGCAGACTCACATGGCATAGATGTTCGGCCAAATGATGCATTGGTCATAAGTGCCCGGATTGGTCACCGGGAAGTCAGGAGAATCCTGATACATAATGGAAGCTCAATAAATATTCTCAATGTAGCCGTCTACGATCAACTCAAGTTAGACCGAAAGGACCTACAACACTTCCATACCCCACTCAGAGGATTCGAGGGAGTTGAAGTCAGGTCACTCGGGACGGCAAAGCTACCTATGAAGATTGGAGTAACATCTTGCCAGAGAACTGTATTGCTCGACTTCGTGGTAGTAGACTTTGAGAATTGACCATATAATGCACTATTGGGATGACCATTCCTGAATAAAACTAAGGCCGTAACAGCCACGTATGCCTTAATGATTAAATTTCTGACTGAACAGGGGGTCGGGGTAGTCAAAGGATCTCAGGAGATGGCCCGAAGAGCTAACCTGTCAGTATACAAGGACAAGAATGAACAGGTTTGCACTATAACACAACCGAGTCAGAACGAAAAGCCCCTATCATTCTAGTTCAATCCAAGAGAAGAACCGAATGAATCTAAAACTGAACCGATTGAAGAAATCGCCCTGAAAGAAGATGAACCAGACAAAAAGGTCAAGGTCGGGGCCAATCTGGAAGGAAGAGTCAAACAAAGCCTTATTGATCTACTTAAAGAATACAAGGATGTGTTCGCTTTGAGTCAAGAAGACATGGTCGGGATAGATGCCTGAATAATATCCCACAATCTCACAGTAGACCCGAATGCAAAACCGGTGATACAAAAGAGAAGATCATTTAACCTTGAAAGAAGTCAGGTGATCAAACATGAAGTAGAGAAGCTACTCGTTGTAAGATCAATTAGAGAGGTCAATTACCCTCAATGGGTGGCTAATGTAGTCCTCGTCCAAAAGAAGAATGGACAGTGGAGGATGTGCGTAGATTTCACAGATCTGAACAAGGTATGCCCGAAAGATAGTTTTCCACTTCCAAGGATATATCAGTTGGTGGACGCTACATCAGGCCATGAGCTACTTAGTTTCATGGATGCTTACTCGGGGTATAACCAGATCAGGATGAACAAGGCTGACGAAGAAAAAACAACATTCACAACTGATCAGAGTTTGTACTGCTATTAGGGATGCACATTTGGGGAATGAGATGGATATAGGTCCCCCCATCCCCATCCCCACTTCCTATACCCTTCCCCCATCCTCATCCTCATTTCCCTATTTGTCCCATTTTTTTTTTCGTATTTCTCCGTTTTTCTGTTTTTTTCCGTTTTTCCATTTCGTCATTTAACTAAAAATTACAAATTAAACTAAAAAAAACAAACATTCCATTAGAAATACAAAATAAAACCCATTAATATATTACAAATACAAATATATATTATAATTAATGATATATATTATAATTATATTTATATATGTTTGGGGGAAATGGGGAAATGGGGAAATAGGGATGGGGGATCTCATCCCCATCCCCATTTCTATATAATTGTGGGAAAAATTGGGAAATGGGGATGGGGAGAGGTTCCCCCATCCCCATTTCAATTCGGGGATGAATTTCATCCCTATCCCCCCCCCCCCCCCCCCCCCCCCCCACTCCCACCCCCACCCCAATTTCCCCATTTTCATAAAAAAATCCACAAATGGGGATGGGGACGCCGAGAATTGGGGTCCCGGGGATAAATGTTCATCTATAACTGATATAATGTGATGCCTTTTGGACTGAAAAATGCAGTAGCAACTTATCAGAGGTTGGTCAACAAAATCTTTTCACTGCAAATAGGAAGGAACATGGAAGTATACATTGATGACATGCTGACCAAGAGCATCACAGCAGACAAGCATACTTCAGATCTGCGGGAGACATTTGATGTCTTGAGGAGATACCAAATGAAGCTAAATCCGAACAAGTGTTTATTCGGGGTTCCTTCAGAAAGATTCATGGGTTTTCAAGTACATCAAAGAGGAATCGAAGTCAACCTCGAAAAGATACAGGCCCTGTAGAGGATGACTTCACCGAGGACACTCAAAGAAGCACAACGCCTAATAGGATGTCTGGCTTCCTAAGGAAGATTCATCTCAAAAGCCACAGACAGATGTGCACTCTTTTTCAAAGTAATCAGGAAAGGGAAAGGACTTGAATGGAATAAAAAGTGCGAACATGCATTCTTAAAGATTAAAGAGTATTTAGGACAGGCTCTCATCCTTTCAAAACCTTAGATGGGATAGACACTCCAATTGTACTTGTCAATTACAAAACTTGCAACAAGCTCAGTTCTAGTCAGAACAGAAGATGGAGTACAAAAGCCAATGTACTACACCAGCAAGGCACTTCTACCGGCTGAGACAAGATATTCACAGGCAGAAAAGATTGCCCTGACACTAGTTTCAGCAGCAAGAAAGCTAAGGCCATACTTCCAGGCTCACATAATTCAGGTTCTCACCGATTGCCCGTTGAAGCAGATTTTATAGAAGCTTGAGATTTCAGGGAGATTAACCAAATGGGCAATCGAGCTAAGTGAATTCGATATCCATTACATCCCCATGTCATCTCTCAAAGGGCAAGCAGTGACAGATTTCATAGCAGAATTTACAGAACCGAACCTGAAAGCAAAAAAGATGTTAAGTAAAAATTTCCCATGGAAGCTATATGTTGATGGCTCTTCAAACACTCATGGCAGTGGGGCAGGGATCGTAGTATGCACCCTCGAAGAAGATGACGTCGACTGTGCCATGAGGTTTGACTTCAAGACAACCAATAATCAAGCCGAGTACGAGGCGCTACTAGCTGGACTCAGAGTCTGCATAGCTCTCGAGACAGATGAGGTTGAGATATTCAGTGATTCACAGGTAGTTGTCAACCAAATCCTAGACGAGTACCAAGCCAAAGATGAAGGCATGATAATCTACCGTGACATTACGAAACAACTCCTCCAGAAATTTAAGAATATAAGATTACCCAGATCCCTAAGGAGAAGAATGAAAAGGCAGACGCATTGTCCAAGCTAGCATCAGCAAAAACCACAATCAGGCCAAAAACCATTCCGGTTGCACATCCTTTAAACCAAGCACAGCTGAACCAAGAAACTTGGAAATTTCAGAAATCCAAACACCACCAGACGATTGGATGACTCAGCTAAAAAGGTTCCTAGAATAAGGCGTATGCCTGGAAGATCCCTTACAAGCAAAACGTATTAGGTATAGATCAGCCAGATACACATTGGTTGGAGGAGAACTATACAGAAGGAGGTATTCCGGAACACTCTAAAGATGTGTATCAGAGGAAGATGCATATCAGATATTACAGGAAATCCATGGAGGAGTTTGCGGAAACCACACTGGGGGTAAAAGTTTGGCACACAAGGTACTCAGGCAAGACTATTATTGGCTTACTCTATTCTCAGATGCACAACAGTGTTCAGAAAGTTGCAATACTTGCCAAAGGATTGCTAATGACATCCGACAGCTCCCTGAGCAACTCAGAAACTTCACGTCCCCATAGCCATTTTCCATGTGGGGTTTGGATCTAATCGGCCCAATGCCAGCCGGGACAGGGGGTGGAACAAAGCATACAATAGTAGCCGTTGACTATTTCACGAAGTGGGTAGAAGCTGAAGCATTAGTGCACATCACACAAACACCACAAATTTCATGAAAAAGAATATCCTTTATAGATTTGGAGTCCCAAACACTATAATCACAGACAACGACACCCAGTTCGATAGCTTGAAATTCAGACAGTTGTGCAAAAAGTACCAGATTGCCAATTACTGTGCCACACCTGTCCACCATAAGACAAATGGGCAGGTGGAAGCAGTGAACAAAGTCATCAAGCACACAGTCAAAGCAAAGCTAGATGCCAAGAAAGAAAGCTGGGTTGAAAAGCTTCATGAAGTGTTATGGGCGTATCGGACAATAACGAGAACTTAAACAGGAGAAATTCCATTCACTTTAGTGTTTGGAACAAAAGTTGTTATTCCTATAGAAACGTCATATACGTCACCCCGGGTCAGGCTATACGATGAAGAGCAGAACATCGATATGCTATTACAAAGTCTAGATGAGCTAGAAGAAAAAAGGGAGAGATCCCGAATACGAAATATGGCATATCAGCGAAGGGTAGCTCACCACTACAACTCTCACGTTCGGGTCAGAAAATTCCAGCTATGAGACCTGGTACTCAGAAAGGTGTCATTGAACAAAAAAAAAAGTTGTAGGTTCCTTGGCTGACAAATGGGAATGCCCGTACAAAATCGAAGGAATAGCTGGCCATGAGGCATATTGGATTGCACGGCCTAATGGAGGGGTTTTACCCCGACCATGCAATGACCAATATCTGAAGATTTTCTATCCTTAAATTGTTTTTTGTTCTTTTTTCTAGTTAGGACAATTTTAGTTAGGATAAATATTAGTTGAAATTTATAACTTTATTGATTTTGCGTTTATAAATAAAAAATCAGACTCGGGATTTCTGAAAGAAAAACATCGAGCTCGGGATTTCCAAAAGAAAGCATATGATAATAAGAACATATGGAAGACAAACATGATAATAAGAACATGCAAATAGAATACTCAGGACCATTAAATCCTGAATGGGCGGATAAGCTCGAAGGAGCTTGCCAGCCGAGCAAGGTCAAAATGACATTCGCAAAAAGGCAAACCTGATGCACCAGCTCGGGACGCTATCGGGAAAAATTCTGGTGAAATGCGTAGCTGTGTTAAGCAATTCAAAAGGCTTCACGATTCAGCAAACCCTTACACATAAAAACTGGGGAGACGTCCTTGGTAATGTGTAAGGACTCGAACATATGATCATGGTGAGCATTGATGTAATGTTCGGGTAACAACCGAGTATGAAACACAAGTATAAACTTGTATGTTTTAAGATGACTCAGTTAATAATAAAGAGTCAGTTTAATAAGATACTTGGCAATTAAAGTTATTCGGGTAACTACCAGTTTCATAAGATACTTGGTTAAGTTACCCGAACATCGAAGAGCCAGTTTAATAAGACTTAACAATTAAAGTTATTCGGGTAACTACCAATTTAATAAGATACTTTGTTAAGTTACCTGAACATCGAAGAGTCAGTTTAATAAGATACTTGGCAATTAAAAGTTATTTGGGTAACTACCAGTTTAAAAAGATACTCGGTTAGTTACCCGAACATCAAAGAACCAGTTTAATAAGATACTTGGTTAAGTTACCCGAACATTGAAGAGTCAGTTTAATAAGATACTTGGCGATTAAAGTTATTTGGGTAACTACCAGTTTAATAAGATACTTGGTTAAGTTACCCGAACATCGAATAGCCAGTTTAATAAGATACTTGGCGATTAAAGTTATCCGGGTAACAACTGGTTTAATAAGATGCTCGATTAAGTTACCCGAACATGCCAGTTTAATGAAGTACTCGGCAAAAATCAAGAAGTTAAGTGATTAAAGCAAATCAAAATCATTTAGAAAAACTTGGAATTTTATTGATTTTAGAGGGGTTACAAATTCCTTACAATGAAGAATTAAATATTTATAAGAATTTCTACAATTCTACAAAAATTAAGGTTGTGAGAATTTTAAGCCCTTACCAATACTCGGGTCTGGCACCATTTCGTATTCGCAGAGTAGACTTTCGTTATAAGGCCAAGCAATTGTGTCGACTGAGTCATCCATCCATTGGCTGTAATCCTCTCCTGGGATCGGTCCGACATCAAGCTCCACACCCTTCACGACCGACTCTTGACTGGCATAGAAGGTTGAGAGGGAATGGTCGGATGGAATCACTAAATGCATAGGATGAGGCTCATTGCCTCGGCTACGGCAGTAAGCTCTCCATTCCTTCATTTGAGTTCGAATAGACTCCAAGGACCGATCTACATGATGTTTGATTGACAGCTCCCAATTGGTTCGGGCCTTCTCAGTTGCCCTATTCTTGACTTTAAAGAATTCACCAGCTGAAACCAGCCCTCGTTGAAACTCACGAAGGAGAAGAGCATCGTAGGCAAGGGATCTCTTGAAACGATCTACCCCTTGTACTTCAAGTTCCAACCTGGCCTCTCGGGATAAGGATTCGACTGTCAACGCTTGGTGCTCTAGATCTTCAATTTTCAGCTCATACGCCGACTTAGACTGCTCCGCTTCCTGCTCGGCCTTGAGCATTGATTCCTGGGAAGAAGACAATAAATTCTGAAGTGATATTGCTTTCTCTTCTGCCTAAGAAGCCCTTTCCTCGGCCTTCATCTGCTTTGCTAGATAGTGGTAGGCAAAAATCGGTGCAGAACCAACCTCCTGTTGATAAGCCGCTTCGACCCGAGCTCGGTTATCCTCACTTTCCTTTAGCTGAGCCTCCAAACGCCTTATTCGATCAGCTTGATGTTGTTGCGTCTGAATTAGCTCAGAGAATTCGGCCACCATCTGTAAAAGAATACAATTAGAAATCTGGCAAACAAGCAAAAAATTAAAGGAGTTGGGGGTAGCTTACATAAGATGCGCCATTAAAAACATTTTGAAGACGTTCGGTCAGGGAGCCATCCCGAAAACTGCTCCAACGGTCTTCCCCGATGAAAGCCCGACCAGATGACATCTCCCGCAACATATCTTGGGAAGAAGGATGTGAAGGAACCCCGAGGGTTTAGCCCCTAGATTTTTAACCTCGGGGGGGAGGGGAACCCCTGTTCGGCTCCGAAGCCCCCACATCCGCTGATACTCCAACATCAGCACTCGGGTAAGCCTTAGCCACAATATCTTCATCGCTGGAGTCGATGAAATTGATCACCCGAGGAACCTTGAGAGGACAAGTTGGAGAGCTGATTGCCTTCTGTTTCTTACCACGAGAACGGTGGAAACTGAGATCAGCTGCGGGATCCTCCAGAGTATCATCCCAGAAGGCTTCAAAAAATTCGAGACCTATAGGTACCTGTCCTATGGAAGAATTACCTCCGTTATCGTCCTCAGTCTGCTCAGCAGGCTCCTCACCGACACCTTCACTTTGCCTTTGCTGATCGACAGGCAGCTGAGTATCTGTCGGGCCACTCGGACAGCTAGTCTCCCCAACCGTCGGTTGAAAAACATCCTGAGGGACATCTTCGGGAATCTGCTCCTCAGCGGCATTAGTCTCTTTATCAGACTCAGGCTGGGCGATGCCTTCGTCAACTTGACGAGAAGCCTCTTTCTGACTCACCTGAATAATTGACTTCACTTGGCGAGCCAGAAGATTGCAGACGACGTCCGTATCAAACACTAGAAGAAAAAAGGAACCGCGTCAGAATGCAAAACAAAAAATATATAACAATGAAAGGAAAAGGTTGCAAAAATTACTTACATCGCCTACGTTGGCCCGAAATCTTTTCGAAGAAGCCGAACTCAATCATCTTCGACTCAACAAAGAGATAAGTATTGCTTCTTTTCTCCAAAGTGTGAACCGCTGCCCGAGCAAGTCTGATCAGCTCCATATCACTATACTCGATTTTCTTCTTGTTCCAAATCTCAGGGGACTAGAAGAAACATGGGACTTTCAACACCGTTCGAGTACCCCCAACCGAAACAGTAACTTCGAGCCCGAGACTCCCTCTGGTAAAAAACCAACTGTTCTTCTAGAACTTGTTGGATATAGGAAATTCCCATATAAAACTCCTCTTTTTGGGGTCATCAGAGGTATCATCTCCCTGACTCACTTTTGCCCCCTTAGGGACCCAGCAATTCGACGAATTAGACATAAGGAAGTAGGTCCCCGACTTGCCCGCTTGCCTCAGTGTAAAAAAGTGTCTGATTTCATTCGGGGATGGCGGCGATAAGTTCATCCGGTTGTACATGTTCCACATGCACATCAAAATTTTGTAGCTGTTCGGGGCAAGCTGAGCCGGAGCAATCCCTTCTTCAGCCAAAAACCAGGCAATGAATGGCTGGAAGGAAAGAGTGACACCGCAGCAGAGCATGGATCCGTAGATCGCCACCATACCCGGGGGAGGATTCCATGCAACTCTATCACCCGTTGGAATCAGAGTGACTGAGTTGGGCAGATCGAATCGGGAGGGATACTTTCCTATCTCATCAGCCCCGACCACATTCAGCTCCGAGTCATACCCACTCGAGCGGTCAGCAGAGAAAGAAAGACGAGACGCCCTGAACGCCTCTTCAACTTCGTTCTCATTGACGGTCTGCTCCCTGATCAAAACATCACCCGAGTTGTGTTTGCGGACTGCACTTTTACTTTGATATTTTCCCATCCTTCGAAGAGTTACCCTGTGGTCAAAAATATCATAATCAGAACTAGATGAACTCGATACAGGGCTAAAAGTGACGTCAGGGTGAAGCCCTGAAACATCAACTTCTAAAAATGGAGGCTCATCAGTAGGGATTTCCCCTAGTAATATTCTAATGCAAGAAACTAACTGGAAATCCCCGCGTTCTAACGCGTCAAGAGCGACATTAAAAAGACGATGACGAGAAAAGGACTCCATTAAAACTAACCTTGAATAAAATCTGGTGCAAGATCTTCAAAGAAAAGTAGCAACCTTCTGCGTAAGGAAATCTGGGTTCAAGAAATTCTTTCTGCTAAGAAATTTGGGTCATAAAAAAAAAGCTCCTTCTGCTGCAAATTTTTCCAAATGAACCAACACAACCAAAGACGAAGAATTTAAAAAGGAAACGGCACGAAACCCTAGGTTTCCAAGGTGGGAAATAACGATGGCGAGGTTTGATGAAGTAGGCGGCGTATGGGAAGACACATAGGTCGTTTCTCATAAATAATCTCGAAAAATGAGGTAAAATACACGTGTCAAAACAAGAACTAGACTCAGCAGTCAGAACTTCAAAGCGTCACCGTTATTAAAGATCACGTGTGAGGGGGCAAATCGAATTTGCAGGGTCACCATTAAGACACGCCATCATGACAAGACGTCAACCCAGAAACTAAAAGGATATTGAAAATTAATTAAAATACTTTTGCCCAAGAAACCTTGTCCATCAAAAATATTTTAAGGGGGTATTGTCGTATATGAATTTTACCAGATGTATATGTCATTGACAGAGAGGATAAAAGTGTCAGGTGGACATCCAAATAAGCACTCAGGAAACGTCCAACAAGGCATCATTGAAGAGAATAGGCCCGAGTAGACATGTATTATAACAAGACCTGCATCAATTAAACATACTCGGGGCAAGCAGAATGCATTTTCTACTCGGGATCAGGAGACGTCACTCGGGACCAACACGCATCATATTCTACTCGGGATAAACATGACAACCGAGTAAGAAGCTTAACGAGTAGTTCACAAGTTGAGTCACGCAAGGATCTTTATCAAAGAAAGACTCTAAAGAAGAAAGAGAAGGTCAATCATAAAGGGTTCCTTATCCGATAACACCTCTATTTCCTCAAAAAGACTACGCTCTTATAAGAAAATAAGTCATAATCGGACTACGTTACTAAAGTCCCATTCAATCTCAATACAAGTCTCCGAAACAGGAAAAAAGACAAATCTACTTCAAACAAGAAACCAAATCACAATTAAATGCAGAGATCTTTTATTACTTGTACAAAGTAGATTATAGTTCTATAAACATATAAATAAACTCATAATCTCATCCAAAAAAGATATAGACAATAGAGTATACACAGAAATCATAGCAAAGTTCATAGAGAAAAAATAGAGATCGAGAGCTTGTAATATTCCAAATTCATAGTGGATTTTGCCTAGGTTGATCATTCAACCATCCGTGGACGTTTCTCCGGTTATCGGAGTTTTACCACGTAAAAAACTCGTGGTTTGTTTATTTTCTCCTTCTCTCTCTCTTTGAAATCTCAACCGAAATCCAATCCTTATTGGCTTTTCTGATACAATCCAGAAATCAACGTCAACAATTTTAAACATATTCTATCATCATTTTTATATATGATATATATATTCCTTGCCTATATGATTCGGATCATCGGTAATTACTTGGATTTAGCAGCTGATGATGTGTTATAGGAAATGTACATATTGCTTTCAACGGAAACCAATGAAATCTTGTTATGTTATAGACCTTAATGAAAAAATAAAGAAATAAAGAAATAAAAGAGTAGTAACAAAGATCCCATGAAAGGAGACAAAAAAAGTCATGCTAATGATTTTGTTTAGTATATATAGTTTTTTTATTAAAAAATAATTGATAAAATTTTAAATTTTCATTAAGCATAAATACTCGTAACTACACTTAACAATAATATATAGCAAAATTACAAAAATAATTTTAATGTGAAAAAAAAATATTTTTATACTTTATAAATACTTTTTATGAAAAACACTTTCTAATTACATAAAAGTTCTCTATGCAAATAGATTTTGCAAGTGAAGAAATAAAAAATGGAAACATGAGAAGTAGAAGTAGAAGTGGGATTGTTAAGCAAGAAACAAACCACTGTGAGAAAGCATCAACACCATTAATCCAACGGTGCATGTCACTTATAAAATTATTCCCGCAAAACTTGCCATCTTCTCTCCTTTGTAAATAAAACTTTATATTTTCTTTAGATTTGGATACCCAACCAAGAATTTATTGGAAATTTTAAATATATACCATCTTCCAAATACCATAATTTTATTTTTATATATAATTTTAGAAGTTGTAAAGTTGATACTTAAGGATGATTTTATGTAAACAATTATATATGTGACAGTTAGACGGTTTTATTTGACCATTTTCTAAAATTGTTTGACCATTAGTATTTTGATTAATGGTATTGTTAAAGTTGATATTAATGTGTAACGGTCGGTTTCGAATTATAAATATACAGTGCATTCGAAATCATTTTAGAATCCCCTAAACTACTAAGAAGAATGTGAATATATTGATAAGATCATATTGGTCCAGTGGTTTACACCTAAATGTGATTGTGGTTTGGTACTGATTCCTTAGAAAACCAGAATTATAATCGAACCGAACCGTATGGGAATCGGTTCCAGTTCCGAACCTTTTTTAAAAATAAAAAAATATATAAATTAGAAAAATAAAGGGAAAAAATTATTATTATTTAAAAAAAAAACTGATCGTTGGAGGCCCAACGACAACTTTTTTAAAAACAATATTTTTGAAAGAAACAAAGAAAAAAAAACCGACGGTTCCAGACCGGTTCCAAAATATTTAGAACCGGAACCGGGACCTTATAGGTCTCGGTTTAGGTTTCGACTCCGTTTCGGTTCTTCAGCCCACGGTTTTGGCTTGAATGGAACTGTTATCACCTATATTTACCTCACACATGCACCACATCATGAATTTATAGGTTCGAGTTTATCCCCTCCCATAAATCTAGAATTATTAATATTTTTATAAGAAAAGAAAAAGAATGTGAATATATTCTAACTGTTCCCGGAATATTATATTGATAATGCACCATTAGATGATTGAATGTTGTAATTCATTAATTCATAGCGTCATTTACCCTGATTATACAGAACATTGTCTTAGAGGGCCGGACACAACTAATCTTAAATACAGTGCTTTAACACACATCGACCTTAATTGATTTTTAAGACATCCATCTTATTCTCAATTTTTTTCCAAATGCATTCTGAAGATCTCTATCTATTTATAAGGTGGTATAAACTTTCAAAATAATATAGTTTAGGTACCTTATTCACTGTCACTCACCACCTAAAAGATATTACTATTAGTCAATTGTACTGGATTTTCTTCTGTTAAAATAACAATTTTGTTTGAATATATTTTCTACTACTTGATTATGTGTTTTTATGTGAAACGAATCAAGTCCTATTTGTAATTTTTAACAAATTAATGTAGGTTTTGAGTTGGTATAAGAAAAAACATATTTTGCAATTATATTATTGATCAAAGAAGGTACATTTTTGGTTAGCAAATAGTTTTCACAACCAAATTTTTTTTATCACCCGTTAGTAGCAATAGGCCGGACGCAGAAGGATATTGCAACCAACTGTCATTTAGTTATAGAAAGATACATTCCACAACCAACTATTTAATTGTAGATTATATCTGTATTAATCGTTTAAAATTTTAAAGAGTCAAAATCAATTATTATTGATAGTATTTTACAACCAATCTTAGGATACAAAACCTTACCTGATCAAATAAATTTAATAGACATTTTGTAACTAAACAAATTTAGTCGTGAAATGTTAGTTTCTGTAACCAAACATTTAGTTACAATGTAAGAGTTATTTTACAACTAAACACATTTAGTGGTGAAATGTTGATTTCTATATCCAAATATTTAGTTGTAGACTTGTAGAAGTGTTGTCTTATTTAACGCCAATATGCTTTAAAATCCATGAATATTACATTTAGTAACAACAATTTGGTTACTAATTGTTTGTTTCTATGACTAATATTTATTTAAATTATAACTAATATAGTTAGTTATAAAAAACTTTATTTGAATTTAATGTTCAGCATTCAATATATATTTTGTTACCAATTAAATGTTACTGTAACTAATATTTAATTCATATTTAGAATACAATATATATTATACCAAATAGTAAAAAAGGTAAATGATAAAGATAAACATAAAATAAGTAAAAATCAATTGACCAGCATAATAAGTAAAGATATAGGACAATTTTTATATATAAAACTGCATCTTGTATCCTAATAATCAAACAAAGGTAGTGTCAGACAGCAATATAGGACAATTTCTAACTCAGAACTACACTCTCTACTAGAGTTAATGCAGGAGCAGCCCCATGAATTGGAGAACAAAGACAATAATGACTCAAACATTGGCTTTGTTTTCCAGCAAGGATGAGGGAGATTTCCTGCCCACGGCTAAATGCTTGATTAAAGAGGAGACAAGACTGAAAGGTCGAAATTCGAAATAAATGGAAAAATGCCAATGGTGAAAACATAATCATCATCATCCCGAAATCATAGGCACTGAATCCCACATGCCCTTTACTACCTTCTTCCGGGTGACACCAAGCTATATCAGCACAACAGAAACAAGTAAAACACGGGATAGAATACCATTAAAATTAGCATGAATAGTTTAGAAGAAACCTAAATGGCTAAATAAGTTAAGTCACTTGTAAATCTCAATAGATATCATTAGCTTTTTTTTTTATCACCAAAGTAGTTCACACATTCGAATCACAAACCGGGTAAAAATACTTAAAAAAAAAGTCAGACAAAAGCCAAAATCTCAGATGTAAGCAATGACATGATAGCAAGTCTATTAATAAGTCGTGAAACCAATCGAATTTTCATTCTCAAAGCAATAATATCCAACACAGATACCCAAATTGAAAACATGACACTTGATTCTTCCAATAATCATTGAAATTAAAAACATCAATACTCTCTATTCAATAGTCAAATATAAACACAACCTGATAAATTATACTAATATCCAAAGCGAAGACATGACATCAAATCATTTCAAGACCCATGAAATTAAACTCTGAACAATTGTTCAAAACTCAAACAAAAGTCACCGGTTTTGCAGGAAGCCAAAGAAGAAAAAGTCACCGTTTTCAGCTTCTTGTCACGGGGTGAGAATTTCATCTAGGTACACCCGTGCGGCACTTAGGCAACTTCCGTGGGAACGTTGCTAAGTAAGCCTTGTAAGAGGGACACTCGGGCAAGTTCTTGGACGAACGTTGCCGAGTGTGAAGATGCGGAAGCGATTTAGAGTGAGTAGAGTCGGGAGAGTCGGGAGAGGGTTGAAATGGGGAGCCCGGAGACAGTGCTTCGGTGAGACTTACGAAGGAAGACCACGATGCTCTGGATCACTAGAATGCTCACAAATACTCTCAAAGGAAGAGTTGTATTAATGTAAGAATTCTAGGATGGTTTACAAATGAGAGGGGTTGGCTATTTATAGGTGAGCCACCTCCTTAAGGAATGTTCTAGACTAATCTAATCTAATAGTGGAGATTAAGTCTCCAGAATATTCTACACCTAACTAGAATACTCTACATGTATTTACATGTCTTTACAAGGTTCTAGATTATTCTACACATATCTAGCTTAGTACAAAAATGGTGTAGAGATGGTTGAGTTGCTAGAGACTTCCAGAAGCTTGACCAATGTTGGAATTGTGGAGAGGTCTCTAGAATCTTCCAGGAGCTGGGCAAAGTAAGGGCTTTTGTTGGACTTCTGGGCTTGTAAGCTTGCGGCCCGTGACATTGTGGACCTATTGGATTCCGAAGGTCAGCTTCGTACCTCTCCGGTTGCCGGTCAAGTTCGAATACTAGCTCAATCGGTGCCTCCTAGCTTGTACGATTTTCAGAGCCTGAAAGTAGGCAAAATACCACCAAATCATTTCTAGAATTTAAAAAAATTGTTCAGCTTATGGCCTTTCAAGTGGCCGGCCGTACATGGGATCGGTTTCAACACCGAATCATGTCTACGACCTCACGCGCCGCCTTCGCCAACACGGTCCGCCTCCACTACACCCACAACGTCTCCGTCGCCTTCAAGCTACTTCACACCGTCCACCGCAACTCATGGACAGCCGCCACAACAACCACGTCATTTCCGGACGGAGATCGACTCCGAACAAGACCGGAGGATGAGGGAGGGTTAGATTTCGACTTTGATGGAGTTTTGACCATTTTTTAAAGAATTTGGATGGGAGTTCGGCGATTAGGATTTCAGAAATCGATTGGGAATTTTGGGGATTTTTTATTGATAGGTTGAGATTCGGTGAAGAAAGAGTTCAGTTAAGGGAGTTTTGAAGGACCTTTGTGAAGAAGATAATAAGACCTCTCTCCCTCAAAAAAAAAAAAAAATTATTTTGTTATATAATTCTATTTAAAATACTAAATAAAAAATTATATACCTCAATCAACATAATTATATAAAGAAAAATATTTGGGTACTGATTAGTCAGTACATAAGTTACTGACTCTTATATTTTTAATGGTGAAAAAATTCACTACCAACCCGATGTATTTAATATCAAATACTGTAAATGGTTTTTTTCACCGATTAAAACATAGGGTCAATATCTTGGATACTAACTAATCAGTACCCAAATATTATTCATCATATAATAATATTTTTATAATTTAAATTATAATATTCATTATTATATCAAATTTAATATATATTATTCTTTATTATTAAATATTACGATAATATATATATATTTTTTATACCAAATTATAATATTAACATACTCAGATAACTAAATTACGTTACATTAAAATACTCTACTAGTCGAGTAGGTGTAGAGCGACATAGAAAAGAGAAGTAGAGGTTCTGGCTGTAGAACGAGATTTACAAATGAAGCGGCTGCAGATTTGTAAGAAGAATGGGTGCAGGGTTGAATCTAGGAGTGGGGATAAAGTGTGGATGAGCATATAGTATTAGTGTGTACCGCTTACCATAATATGCCATGTGCTATTAAACAAGCAAATAATTTTAAAAAATAAATATAAAAGCCAACTATTAAATAATAAATATATATAATAAAACTTATTCTTAAAGTTAATCAATGCCATGTAAAATTTATAAAATATTTAAATTTTAAATTATTTTTAAAAAAATGTAATTATTACTATATCGGAATAGAAAGAGACCGGAGATAGCAAGATTTGAACCCACAATCTCTTCGGTGTAGATGTGAGGTTCATCTGGTCAAAATTAATTTCAAACTTTAAAACATGTGTTGATTGATGTATTTTTTTAACCCACAACCTCTTAGATGTTGATTGAAATTGCCTGAGATACCTCTCATAAATAAACAAGTAAAACCATTATAAGTCATAAACTTCTAAACGAACTTAAGTAAAAGTAATTCATTTAGCAACCCGATGTCTTCCAAACCAAGGCCTCATCGAGAGTAAGACCTACAACAACGATCCCAATCAACCCGGACCAAATTGGTCTCCTCTTTAAGACTCGGTTCATAAAAAGTTCCTCAATTTATGATTAATTAGGTGCAACATCGAAGATAGTCACTTTTAGATCATGCAATAATGAACAAAAGAACCGGTGATAACCGACTTGATCAGAGTAGCGCGACCAGCCAGCAGAAGATAATTTATATTTCATGTTTCATTAATTCTACATTTAAATTTATTCTATTTTAAAATTCGCTTGTATAATTTGAGTAATACTAATAGTCTGTTTGATTTTTCTATTTAACACTTAATGACACTTAATGTGTTTCACTTTTTACTTAACTAAAAAACAACTTAAATTTAAGGGAAAGTATCATTTTCCCCCTTGACGTTTGTCCCATTGTTAAGACGAGGACATGGTTTGGTCAAATTGGCTGGTCTCCCCCCTCAAATGAAAAGAATGTATTATATGCCCCTTATGTTTTATTTTCCATCCATTAAATATATTATATACCCCTTCTATTAATATTACTCCATTTAATTACCATTTTACCCTCAAATTATTCTTTAAATAAATATTATATTAAACAACAGAAAACAAAAAACAAAAAACAAATTTAAAAAACAATTAAAAAAGATGGATCTCTACCGTCCATCTCAAAGATGGACGGTGGAGGATCGTTGCTAATAAATATAATTAAAATAAATAATAAAAATTAAAAACAATTTAAAAAAAAATAATAATTAAAAATATTAACAAAACCCTAACGGTCTAACTTTATTCTTTCATTCTCTTTCTCTCTCTCTACCGCCGCCCTCTCTCTTCTTCATCTCCTTCATCTTCTTCAACCCACCAAAACTCACCAAACACCAACCCTAGCAGCCCCCACCGTCGCCCAAACACCCCATCCTAGCTCGTCGAAACACCACCCACACCGTCATATGTCTTCTTTCTCATCCCATCTCTTCTCCCTGTCTCTCTCACTCATTCGGTAGATGGGTTTGCGTTTGGTGAGTTTTGGGTGGATGGATTTGTGTTTGGTAGATGTTTGTTTGTTGGGTGATTATCGATCAACGACGAGGGTGACTTGGTTCAGTGGTGTTCGTGGGTGTGATGGTATCGGTGAGCAAAGAACTGGTGGTGGTTGTGGTGTGTGTGTTGTTGCTTGAAAAATCTGGAGATCCAGATTGAAATTTTTGGTGGTGGTTGCGTTTTGTGCTCAGTTTTGTTTTTTTTTTTTAAATAAAAAAAATCTTCATTGTTTTGTTATAAAAAAAAAATCCAGATCCATTTTTGGTCAAACAATTATTTTTTCCGGATCTTGTTTAGTTCAATTTTTTTCCAGATTTTGTTTCGTTCGATTTTTTTTCCAGATATAGTTTTGTTAAAAAAGATATCTAGATCTTGTTTTATTAAAAAAAATGTTGGGAGATTCTTAGTTTAATTTATGGGTTGTTTTTTATTTTTTTATGTTGATGTTAAGGGTGTGTTTTGGGTTAGATGATAGTGATGAAGATGAGCGTGAAGATGTTGAATGGTGGGTGTAGTTGAAGGGCGTGTTGAATGGTGATTTCTGGAAAACAGAAGAAGTGGTTGCTGGCTGTGAAGAAAGAGAGAAGTGACGTCGGCTTTGGTCGTGGACGACGGTGGCGCTGCCTTTGGACTTCTGGGTTTGGGATGAATAAATTCATGATATTAAATGATATTAAATTTAATGATGGACGGTGGAGATCTACCACCAAATTCATTTAAAATAAATAAATTTAAAAAGGGTAAAGTAACATTTCAGAGGCTAAAATGACGTTAATACCCTTCCCATTTATCAGTCAATGTCCAAATTGGACGGTAAAGGTGACAGAAGGGGGTCTTTTAACATTTTTTTGATTTTAAGGGGAAAAACAGTCGATTTGATCAAACCATGTCCTCATCTTAACAATGGGACAAACGTAAGGGAAAAAAATGATACTTTTCCTAAATTTAAATTAATTTTATGTTCCAAAAACTATCCTCATAAATAAAATATATTTATAGTTTTTCATTCTCTTATGACTCTAACTATATTAATATATTATTTCTTCTCACCTTTTAAATAATTAACAAACCATAAAACTTAGTTGCTTTAGAACTCAAACAATTCTGTTGGAATTCTGAGTTCTTACTTTATCATGTTAAGGGGTTCTTTTTTTCTTCATAATTTGATTAGTTTTATTATTTTTAGGGATAATTACCCCGGTGGCCATCAACTATTGCTACCACTATCAAAATGGCCACCATATGGGGAATTGGTTTCAAAATGGTCATTTTTGGTAAACAATGTTACACTAACGACCATTCCATCCATTTTCATCCAATTACATCCAATAAGTGTATTTTGGTAAATAAGGAGATATCATTAATGTATTTTAGTTATTTTTTAGAAATCAATTTTTTCTTTTGATTTTTAAAACAAATAATTATATTTAATGTGTGTATATACGTATAGCATATCCCATATATATATTTAGATTTATTTCTTTTCAATTTATCTCAATTTTTTTTTTAGAATTTTTAGAATTTGTAACCTTAATCTTCTCAAAAATAAATAAATAAATAAATATATATATATATATATATATATATTCAACTTATCTCAAATATATTTTTTAGAATTTTTAGATTTTGTAACCTTAATCTTCTAAAAAAAGAAACACACACACATACATACATATATATATATATATATAAAAACATATACATGTTTGATATATATGTTATACGTATATACATACACTAAATATAATTATTTGTTTCAAAAAAACAAAAGAAAATTTGATTTACAAAAATTATCTAAAATAATTAATGATATCCCTTTATTTACCAAAATGTCACTTATTGGATGGAATTGGATGGAATTGGATAGAATGACCATTAGTGTAACATTGTTTACCAAAAATGATCATTTTGAAACCAATTCCCCATCCGGTGACCATTTTGATAACGGTGGTAAGAGTTGATGGCCACCGAGATAATTATCCCTTATTTTTATTTCAGAATTTGATATTCTTTTTCATGTATAATTTAAAATGAGACTAATCATTTAAATTATCAAAGTTTCACACAACAAAATTATCGGCAGGCGACCCTCGCGAAGGGGGCCGAAGACCACTTTCAAAATTATCAAATTTCTGTTACTTGTGCATGCGTAAACCACATTTCATTGATTTCTTTAAGTTACTGCATGATGCGTGCAATAATAGTGCCCCATCTCCTTCAGTCATAATGCCTTTTCCATAATTATATATACATATAAATAATAATATTTGCTCTTTCTTTTTAATTTCTCTTTTTCATTTTCATTCCTTGTTTTTTTTTTTTTTATCTTAGTCTGTTTTCTTCTTATTTTTAATTATCATTCATCTTCTTCTTTTTCTTCTTTCATTTTCTTTCTTCTTCCTTTATTTATTTATTTCCTTAATCCTTGTTTTAAGTTCTTTCATTTTTTTTCATTTTATTCAAAAAGTGTTTTTGTATTTTATTTTAAGTGACTAACAGTTGATATGTCAATTTCACATAAATACCATGTATACCAAATTTACGTATTACCTAAATGGCAATATATAATATCACATATTCAAATTTTTATTTCTTATAATTTATATTTAGTTGTAAGGAATATTGTTTTTGGCAACTATATAAATAATATAAAATTAGTTATATATTCATTGACTTTTTATGACTAATCATAAAATGTTTATGGATATCTTTTTTTGCCGCAAGTATTGTGCAACTTTTATCCCATTTTGACAACTAAACATATGTCTCTTAATTCCCCAA
Organism: Dipteronia dyeriana; assembly: GCA_032871835.1. Taxonomy (NCBI): domain Eukaryota; kingdom Viridiplantae; phylum Streptophyta; class Magnoliopsida; order Sapindales; family Sapindaceae; genus Dipteronia; species Dipteronia dyeriana. Next base: position 91,637,657 of record CM065295.1, on the reverse strand, counting down.
CTATAATTATAGTTTTTGACTCAATAAATTTGGTCCTAAAAAGTATTAGTTTAGAGAAAAAGATTGACGCTATATTATTTTTTCACTTTTAGTAACTAAAAATATTAGTAGTAGAAAAAATTAATTCCCGACTAGTATTATAGTCATGAGTAATATATAAAAAATATTAATACTAAATATATTAATCACAAAAACACTTTTGTACGACTAAATTTATAGTTGTTATGCTTTATATTTGATCATAAAAAGTATCGGTATGAAGAGAAATATTGACGCTACAATTTTTTTTCACTTTTGGCTACTAAACATATCAGTAGTGGAAAAACTTATTTCCCAACTGATATTATAGTCATGAATAATATGTAAAAAAAAATAACAAAAAATATATTAATATTATTTATAGACTAAATATATTAGTAAAATAAAATTAATACGTGGTTAAATTTCTAGTTGTTAATGCTTTATATCTGGTCTCCAAAGATATATTTTTGATGGAAAAGAGTAAAAAGTTTTATTTATCTTTTTGTCGACAATATTAAATAATCACTAAAAGAATCATTTTGAGACTAAAAATATAATTACTAAAGATACATACTAGTATCAAAACATATGGCATAAGAGGGAGATAAAAGGTGCCAAATTATTAATCATCAATTCGCAACTAAATTACACATAGTTGCCGGAACATACTTTTATTGACTAAATATTTAGCACAAATCACAAATATTTGGTTACAGAATGATTTGGATTCATTATTTGTCTTTTTTGCAACTACCATGTTACAATGGTTGTAGAAGTAACATTTTACAACCATTTATTACATGGTCAAATTAGTCACAAAAGGACTTAATGTGTACCTAAATTTATAGTTGGTAATGTTTTATATTTGGTCTCAAAAGGTATATTTTTGGTGAAAAAGAATGACACAAAAAATTATTTGTCTTTTTATCGATAACATTTAATGGTCACTGAAAGAATCATTTTGAGACTAAAATTATAGTTACTAAAGGTACATACTAATCTCAAAACATATATAGGTGGAGGGAAATGAAGGCGTCAAAATATTAATAACTTATTCACAACTAAATTACATATGACCTTAAATCACAGCGGTAGCTCAGCGTCGAGCGACTAGTCGGCCCTAGTCGCCGACTTCTGCAACACTGCTGATCATAAAAACTTGGTTACATAATGATTTGGATCTATCATTTATCTTTATTGCAACTACCATGTTACAATGGTTGCAGGTTGCAGAAAATAACATTTTAGGACCGTTTATTTCATAGTCATTGAATAATAATTTTCTTGTAGTGGCGCGGTTCAGACTGCATATAAACTTCCCAAAACTTGCAGCAGTTAACATAGGAAATTGAGCATATATCTGGTCAGCTAATTGAGCTATATATATGCACTAAACTTCCAAGTCATGGCTTGATATCATAGAAATTAAATAATTACAAGTTTATCTGGCTAATTAAGAGATCATATACAAGTAGAAGATGATGAATATCTGTTAGTTTCTACATGAGCATTGTGACTTGTTCGTGTTTAATCATTTGATATGCCAATTTTTGGAGGATGGATTGTGTAGTTGACCAATGATTTGCACTGTGTAATATTAATTTATTTAATATTCTAGATGAATCCTCTGAGCTGGGTGGGTTTAATAGTTAGAGATATTTTACAGTTTATTGAAAGGTTTCATATTCTAATCTTGGATTAATCGGTCAGAATTTACCATATGACTTGATTCATTCGTATATATATATTTTTTGAAATATTACAATAATTCGAGATTTCGGAGTGGGGGATAGACTCGAACTCATAATCTCATATCGTAGGTGTGATAAAAACACATGTAGCTGTAGAAAACAGTTATTTTGACCCAAAAGAAAATCCAATAACATTAATAAAATCACTTAAGAATTAAGATACGGATAATATAAGGTTCGTCCGGTGGTTTGTATATATACCATAAGGTTGTGAGTTCGAGTTTGTCAGATTGTGAGTTTGAGTTTCTCTCCCTCCTTAAAATCCTGATTTTTTGTAAAATTTCTGAAAAAAAATTAAAAAAATGATAGTGTTAATCTGTGTCATTACAGGTTAAAACATTATAAAGGAAAATCAATCTGTATTTATTGTTCTTGTGATTAAAGACAATAAATACATTAACTAACGTTCCTTTTACGTTGTTTTAACTTGTACCCTTAAGGTACATGTTAACACTATCCAAAAATATTATAACCTAACATATTATTTTGATTGATTTTTGGACTATTTCCTTTTTTGTAGAGCCGGACAAGATTTAGAAACACGAGATTACTCTATTTTTAATTCTATCGGATGTTGCACAAAACACATGCTAATATTAAAATTAATCCAATCATATCATATACAGTCCTATCATATAAAAATAATCATATCTTATCTCATGCACCAAACGGGACCTTAACTTGTTCCCTTAAGGTACATGTTAACACTATCCAAAGATAGTATAACCTAACATATTATTTTGATTGATTTTTGGACTATTTCCTTTTTTTATAGGCCGGGCAAGATTTGGAAACACGAGATTACTCTATTTTTAATCCTATCATATGTTGCACTAAACACATAATAATATTAAAATTAATCCAACCATATCATATCCAATCCTATCATATAAAAATAATCCTATCTTATTTCATACACTATCCAATCCTATCATATAAAAATAATCATATCTTATCTCATACACTAGACGGGACCTTAACTTGTTCCCTTAAGGTACATGTTAACATTATCCAAAAATATTATAACCTAACATAGTATTTTGATTGATTTTTGGACTATTTCCTTTTTCATAGGTTGGACAAGATTTAGAATTACGAGATTACTCTATTTTTAATCATATCCTATGTTGTTGCACCAAACACATGATAATATTAAGATTAATCCAATCATATCCTATCAAATTATATCCTATAAAAATAATCCTATCTTATCTCATATATCAAACGGGGCCTTAAGAGTTAAGACACATGTTAATACTATCCAACAATAAATTAACTTATTTTATTATTTTGATTGATTTTTAGAGTATTTCCTTTTTTTATAGGTTGTATGTCATCGGTGCATCACTCAAAAGGAAATGGTTATTTGTGACGGAATTAGTAATAAATTTATATAGGTTAGTCATTGCATCAGTGGCGGTGATAATGCCTAAAAAATAAAAATAAAAATATTATTTTGAAAAATTATACTAGCTTATAAGAGACCCTTATAAATCTTGAAAATTCTTCGTGGACTATTTATTTCTAAAGAAAATATAGCTTTTGTTTACAGAGGAAGGATGAGAAGTATTAGAGTGATGGCTTCTTTGACTTTTGGATTAATGGTGCTGATGATGTTTTCTCATTCTCACAATGGTTTGTTCCACCTCCATATACTTTTTTTTATTTATTTTATTTTATACATCAATGATTTTATGGTATTTCCAAACTAAAAGATTACTTTACAGAATGAACACTGTTCACCACCAATTCATAAAAGTATTTAGAAAGAGTTCTTCATACTACAACATATCAATTTCTTTGAATTTAAATATATAATAGCATAATTACTTGAATTTAGAAGTTTACGACTCCATATAGAAAAGGTATTGTTTTCAATAGAAACAGAGCTTTTGAATACCATTGAATTCTTGTCCTCTTGTAAAACCTGTAATAATCGTAACATGTTAGGTTTCTTCATACAAAAAAAACATAACATGTTAGGTTTTTGGAATTTTTATTTATATCGTTTTACAAAATGAATAATCTTTACATACACTTATTTTATATTTTTCAGTTCAAACTGATTATTTATTGGTGTTTTTGTTTCTTATTCTAATGAGGTTATTAGTAGAATTTGAACAGATACTTATAGTAATAATTACAATTTTAAATTTTACTAATGGATAAACTTATAAATTGGGTGTGTAAATAATATACTTATAGTTATATTTTCATACAGTCCATCTCTATTGACTATTGACTATTGCTATTGTTATGGATGAGAACTGTGTATATAAATCATGAAATGAAGCAGTGTAAATGCATGTGCAGGAACGGAAGCAAAGAAGCAATGTTCAAAGGACGACATAAGGATAACACAAGAGACAGCACCACCCCAACCAAGTGGAATTCCAACATACATGGTGGAAATTACAAACATGTGTAGAACAACAGGCTGTGCCATTGGAGATATCAAGCTCTATTGCGCCGGCTTCACCTCTGCAAACCTCATCAACCCTTTAATATTCAGGCACCTTCCCACTCCCAATCATGACTATTGCATTGTCAACAATGGCAATCCTCTCAGTGCTGGTGCCGTCCTCTCCTTTCATTACGACAACACCTTCATGTACCGGGACTTTTCAGTCTCAACCGTTACCTGCATTTCGTAGTTCGTCGTAATAAACCAAGTTGCAGCTTTGTTGTAGTGTGTGATAGGAATTAGGATCATATCTTAGGACTTTGAGCAAATAAAAGATAAATCAAATCCTCCAAATTAAACCACTCTCTATGGATTCTATATATATTATTGCTTTGTCTATGATTGGAAGGGCTCGTACAAACAATTTACAAACATTATGAAACTGTAAACCTAAACCACCTTACTTTATAATATCAAGAAAACTTATAATATAAGATTTTTGACATGAAATAACTTATGATGATTCCCATATTGCAATGGGCAATTGCTTAAATAATGGTTACTCCATGTTGCTCAATACAGTCTAGATACGTGGGTACCACCGACCCTTGATGTGCTAAAATTTTATGTGGTTGGGTCCGTTAAAGGTTCCCCTGTACCGACAGGAATGGGGGGTGTTTTGAGGAACTCTAGAGGAAGGGTGCTTTGCATCTTTTCAAAGCATTTGGGATTTTTGGATTCCAACTCTGCAGAGGTTAGTGTGATCCATAAAGCAACAGAGATATGTGCATCGAATCCAGACCTTCTTCGGAGAGAAATCGTTATTGTGATTGATTCCAAGACGGCGGTATCATGGGTCAATGATGAGAGTTTCGGTAGCATCAACAATGTCAACTTAATTTATGATATCCGTTACAAATTAATCAAGCTTCGCAATACGGTGGTCATTCATAATTCGAGAGCTACTAACTCCTTTACGTACATTGCTTGATAAAAATGGTTCTAATATGGGAGGGGATTTCCTTGTTTGGGGGGATAGTTCTTATTGTTGAGACTCTTTTGCTCGTCCCTGTTTTCCTCTGGTTTCTTTTGTCTTTTGTTTTGGTGTTGCCTAATTGTTGGGTCTTGGTTTTTGTGTGGAGAAGCAGCGGCTTTCTCTTTCTTTTTGTTTGGTTTTGCTGTTTTACGGGTTGGTTTCAAGTTTCTGGGCGTTTTGTGTTGTTGGAGGGCTGTTCTATGGTTTAGCTTCGGCCGTGGTTTCTTTCGGTTGTTTGTCGTCTGTTTTATGGCTGTGAATAAAATTATATGTTTATGTTAAAAAAAATATCTTATAGCTAGTTGTGGCATAGTAATATGCAAAGAATGTTAAAGTTGACATTTTACTGCGTATAGAATGTTGACCTAAACATTAGAATCACCGAGCGCAACATTCTTCAATGAAGTGTCGATATTTATCTGCTTCAAAAGTTCCACTTCTTCTTCTGAGAAATTGTCTTTCATATGAGTGATGGCCTTAGAATTAGCTTGCTTTTCAACCTCCATTTCCCAACTATATACTACCATGCCGAGAATAGCTAGAGCCATCCCGAGTATAATTTTCATGGTCAGCTCTGAATCAAAGAGCATCCACCCCAACATCAGGACACATACGCCTAAAAGCTGGAAAGATACAGCTGAGAAGCGTCTAATACATAGGTATTGGCTTACGTTGCAAAAGTCTGCTAAGGAGCATGAAAGTAATATAAAAAACTGTAAAGATTCCAATATCAGTTATTCAGTAAAACTTTCATACCAAACAGGCTGCAAAGAGATCTGAAGAGACACTTGAATACTTACAAATGTACCGGTAGACAACTTATAATCTGATGAGAGTTTGCTGCTCAGAAAGTAATCAATTAATGGGCTAGTAACAATGAGTGATACAGCTTGTACTGGGGCTGTCTTGCTAAGCAGTTCAAAAGAACCTATGGAGTACTTTTTCTGTAAAGAACCAATTGACTGTTCACAAAAGTAATTGACAATCAAACATCAGCTAGAGATCGTAAATCAATCGATCACTTGGATTCAAAATCACAAAACTACTAAAAATAATTAAAAATATAACTGAATAAAAGGAGAGAGATATAATTGTGCTTCCTTGATAAATTTGTCTCACAGGCAACCTAAATAACAAATATGACTGAGTTAGAAACTATATGAACAAATGCATAAACTTGATGGGTTAACTTTGCAGTTTTGTCACCCACTCTCCATGAACTCCTTATGATTATTATAAGATATAACTCAGCAATGAATTTCATTTGTTCAAACATTATTCAGTTTGCATTTACCTATTTCCATTTACAATTCCTTGTCAATAATATAAGGTAACATGAATAATTATATAAAAAAGTATCAATTCCATGATAAGGCTGACTGGGTGACCACAAGTAAAAATTGAGCATCTCAGCTTGAGTTATACCCTAAACTTTACGGTTGTCGATCAAATTTTGGACTTCCAAATCCAAGTCCCGGGTTGGCCGTACTGCTTCATATAATCATTTCATAGGAAATTACAAGTTTAATTTATTAGGCTAAGATAGAACTAGAAGATGAAGCTAGTTTCTACGTGTGCATGCAGATGCACACAGTAACAAAGGATGACGAGAGCAAACATTAGCTAGATGCGATTGCAGTATGAGTGGGGATTATGTTTTCTCCTCCATGGCTCCATCAGATTAAGACATCCACAATCAAAACTAGAAGATCAAAATGACAGCTGTTTTAAGGTCACCATTTGTAAGGTTCACATGCTAAAAAACCGCATTGAGATTCTACAAATAAATAACTGTCGTACTTGTAAGAATTGGTAAGAGAGAACACATAATGTGTAACAGGTGCAGGCAATAAAAGACGAAACATCAAAAAATAATTGTATCCTTCATTGAAAGGTTTCATATTCTAATAGTGGATTAATCGGTAAGAATTTACATATGACTTGATTCATTTATATATATATATATATATATATATATATACATATATATATAAATATTACAATAATTCAGGATTTCGGGGTGGTGTATAGACTCGAACTCATAACCTCATATCGTAAATGTGAGGGGCAAACCACTCGGTCAACCTTATATTTTCTAAAAAAATTACAATATCTATTCATATAAAAACACATGTAGTTGTAGAAAATAATTATTTTGACCCAAAAGAAAATCCACTAACATTAATAAAATCACTTCAGAATTAAGATACAGACAATATGAGGTTTGTACGACAATATGAGGTTTGTACGGTGGTTTGTATATATACCATAAGGTTGTGAGTTCAAGTTTGTCAGGTTTTGAGTTCGAGTTTGTCGCCCTCCTCCAAATCCTGAATTATTGTAAAATTTTTAAAAAATATAAAATAAAAGATACTGTTAATCCGTGTCCTTACAGGTTAAAACACTATAAAAAGAAAGTCAATATGTAATTATTGCTATTGTGGTTAAAGAAAATAAATGCATTATCTAACATTCCTTTTATAATGTTTTAACTTGTGTCTTAAGGAACATGGTAACACTATTCAAAAATAAAATAACTTAGCATATTATTTTGATTGATTTTTGGACTATTTCCATTTTTATAGGTTGGACAAGATTTAGAGACACGGGATTATACTATTTTTAATCTTATCCTATTTGCACCAAACACATGATAATATTAAAACTAATTCAATCATATCCTATCCAATCATATCCTATAAAAATAATCATATCCTATCTCAAAAGGGCATATTTGTGAGAGCCTTAGCCTATGTGCGGTACCCACCCTGTTGATACCGAAAAAATATGGAACATGGAGAATGTGTGTGGATAGCTGCACAATTGACAAGATTACTGTAAGGTAACGTTTTCCCATTCCAAGATTGGGTGATTTGTTTGATCAACTTAGTAGGGCAACTGTGTTGACCAAGCTGGAGCTGAAGAGTGGATACCATCAAATTCGTATTCGGCATGAGGATGAATGGAAAACAACATTTAAAACGCGGAAGGGGTTATATGTGTGGCTGGTTATGCCTTTTGGGATGTCAAACACGCCCAACACCTTTATGAGAATAATGAACCAGGTCACGCGGTCATTCCTTGGTAAGTTTTTCGTTGTTTATTCAATGACATTTTGATTTACAGTGCAAACCTCGAGCTACATCTTTCATTCGATAAGTTTTGTGTGTTCTATGCAAAGAAAAGTTTGTGGCAACAGCAAAAAAAATGTGTTTTTATGACACTGAAGGTGTTTTTTTTTTTGTGTTATGTGATTTCTGGAGAAGCGCTATAGGTAGATGAGTCAAAAATTGAGGCAGTTAAACAGTGACCCCAACCGAAAACAAATACTGAAGTTCACAACTTTCATGGATTGGTCTTATTTTATCACCGGTTCATTCCGCACTTCAGTAATATTATGGCTCAAGTCACTGAATGTATGCAGGGAGTCAAGTTTCAGTAGACGTCCGAGGAAGAGGAAGCTTTCCAGCGGATAAAAAAACAACTGAAATCAGCACCTATTCTAGTCTTACCTGATTTTTTTAGAACAATTTGAGTCGCATAGTTACGCCCCCAAGGTAGGCATTGGAGCTATTCTAAGTGAAACTGGGAGACAGGTGATGTACTTTAGTGAGAAACTGACAATGGCTCAAATTCGTTACAGTACTTATGATATTGAGTTTTATGCGATGATCCAAGCTGTGAAACACTGGTGACATTATTTATTTCACCGTGAATTCATTATGTATATTGACCATGATGCGTTGCGACATCTCCACAAACAGGACAAGATTTCTGCCTGACATGCTTCTTGGTCTGCCTACCTACAACAACTTACTGTTGTTCTAAAGCATAAGGCTGGTGTTACCAACCAAGTTGCAGATGCTCTGAGTCGACGGGTCAACTTGTTGTCTTCAATGATTGTCCAAGTGCCAGGTTTTGAGTTGTTTCATGAATTATTTGATTTTAACCCTTATTCTTCTGACATTATGGTTGCTATAAGAGCGGGGGGAAGATCTGATTTTTTTATTGGTGGATGGATTTCTATTTTGGGGAAATCAACATTATGTTGCTGATTGTAGTTTGCGTCTGCAAATTATAAAGGAATTACTTGGGGAGGGCCATGTGGGCAGAGATCGTACTCTACAGTTAGTCAAAGCATCCTATTTTTGGCCAACCATCTGGAAGGAAGTAGAGAGGTATGTCGAAAGGTGTCGAATCTGCCAACTGTCTAAAATGAAAGCAACTAACACAATTACCTATTCCTACTCAACCATTGACATATTTGAGTATGGATTTTATCTTGGGGTTCCCAGAACTCATCGGGGTTTTGATTCTATTTTTGTAGTTGTGGACCAATTTTTCAAGATGGTTCACTTTATTCCGTGCAAGAAAACCGCATATGCAGTGAAAGTTGCCAAATTGTTCGTTCGCGAGGCATATCGCTTTCATGGATTACCTACATCGATCATTTCTGATTGAGACACTTGTTTCCTGAGTCACTTCTAGCAGAGCCTTTGGAAGATGGTCAATACATGATTGGATATCAGTAGTGCATATCACTTCTAAATAGATGGGCAGATTGAGGTGGTGAACCGTGCTCTAAGAGATTCGTTGAGATGTCCGGTGGGTGATAATGTCCGATCAACGGATCTAAAACTTAGCCAAACTGAATTTGCCTATAACCATGCTGGTAATAGAAGTTCTAGATATAGTCTTTTTTAGATCGTTTACACTTTGAATCCTCGCAGCCCACTAGATTTGTTGCCTCTACCGAGAAAAACTAGGATTCATGGAAAATCTGAAGAGTTTTTCAAGGGTTGCAGGAGGTTCATCAACAGGTTCAGGATAATCTGTTACAATCAACAGAGAAATACAAGTTGACTGCTGATAAAAAGTGACGTCATTTGGAGTTCGACGTTGGTGATTTTTTCTGGCCAGTCCTCACAAAGGATCGATTTGTTATGGAGGAATATAACAAGCTTGCTGCCAAGAAGATAGGGCCACTCGAAGTCTTAGAGAAGATTAATCCAAACGCTTATCGTCTAAAGCTTCCTAGTCATATTCGTACTCATGATGTGTTTAATGTGAAACACTTGATTCTTTTTCATGGTGACTCTTCTGATGATGATACGATGGGAAATTCGAGGATGAATTTTCTCCAGCCTGGGGAGAATGATGCGGCAGTAATTGAAACATTGGATTACATTGAGAAGTGGGATCACAGGAAGGCCAAATGATTCCTACTAGTCCGGGCATCGAAATCAGAATGACGTGAAAATTTCACCATTGAAGCGAATCGACGAGATCTTCAAAAATTACTACCTTTGGTCGTGTAGCATGGCCTTTTTTGAAAGAATTCCATCGTTTAGGCTCTGAAATTACCGTTTTTACCATTTTAGGAAAGTTTTTTTTTTACAATAACTTTAGTTTTCCAAATCCGAATCGACTTTCATCAATTCTGGTTTGCTTAAATTTAAGAATGTTATTTGTTTCCATATTTATCTCAAATTTACCTCTTTTTTTGGGTAATTTTTGGTATTTAGGTCGTTTCCTTGCTCAATAAGATTTCAGATTAGGGTAAGGATTTATTCGCTTTAAATAGACATGTAAGCCGAAAGGTTATTCAGCTTTTGATGAATAAAAATAAGAGTTTCTCTAAATTATTTTCCAATTCCGGTATCCTTTGTGGATCAACGAACTTGAAGCCTGAACTTCTGATATCGGTACGACCGTACGCAGATCAACAGGACTTTGGTGGGTTGTTTTCAATTTGTTCCTTGTAGATCTTTCTCGACAGAGCTTCCGCTACATCATTTACCTATTTCCATTTACAATCCCTTGTCAATAACACAAGGTAACGTGAATAGTTATATAAAAAAGGATCAATTCTAAGATAAGGGTGATTGGGTGACCACAAGTAAAAATTGAGCAGCTCAGCTTGACCTATGCACTAACTTTACAGTTGTCAATCAAAATTTGGATTTCCAAATCCAAGTCCCGGGTTGGCCGTACTGCTTCATATAATCGTATCATAGGAAATTACAAGTTCATTCGGCTAAGATAGAACTAGAAGATGAAGCTAGTTTCTACGTGTGCATGCATATACATACAATAACAAAGAATGGCGAGAGCAAACATCATATGCGATTACAGTATGAGTGGGGATTACGTTTTCTCCTCCATGGCTCCATCAGATTAAGACATCCACAATCAAAAATAAAAGATTTAAATTACAGCTGTTTTAAGGTAGCCGTTTGTAAGGTTCACGTGCTAAAAACATGCATTGAGATTTACAAATAAATAATTGTCATACTTGTAAGAATTGGTAAGAGAGAACCCATAATGTGTAACAGGTGTAGGTAACAAAAGACGAAACACTAGTTCATTGATGAAAAGCCGAAACATCAGAAAAGACTTGTATCCTTCATTGATGTCAATTTGACATGATTAAGTTATGAAATAATTATATCAGTTCATCGGTGGTTTGATCCACTCGGCAAACATAAATTCAACCTTAAAATATATATTGACTTTCTACCTTACCCAAAGGGAGATCTGCATTTGACGGCTTTCTAGGTCTGCACAAACAAGCAAAAAAATTGTTCAATAAATACTTACAATTTGTTGTAAGGATGTAGACAAGATTGCGACGGAGGCACAAAGAAACCCCTTCGCATTAATTTTGACATCAGTTATTAGAAGTATTTTGCACAGATTAGAAAGTCTTTCAATTAGCTTTATGCCAAGGGGTTCGAACTCCTTTACGGATAGTCTTGCAAAAGGTGGTTCTGGTCAGTGTGGGGATAAGCTTGAATGGTATGATTTCATATTAATAAAGAACGTGTTTCAAAAAAAAAAAAAAATTGACATCAGTGACCGTACAGACACCCAAACCTAATACCACCACCCCAACAACCGTAAATCGTAATTTTAAAAACAAATATGGTCGGTATCCGGAAACAAAAAGCAACAACAGAAGAAAACACATTAGAAACAGTGTTTGAACCGAGATCCGTGTTTCACAAGGTGTCCTTAAGACAATTTCACCGGACAACACCGTATGTATATTAAGCGATTGTCTCCCATGATACAACGGTTCAACAGTGGTACTACCAGCGAACTCAAACCGAGTTTGAACTTACCAAGAATACCAGAGAAGAGAAAGAATTCGGCTGGTCAAAAAAATAAAATTAAACTGTATATCTTTTATGTATGTTTCGAACAGAATATTAGAGCTATTATATACCCAAACCGAAACACTAGGGTTTTGGGATTAATTCGGGATTATTTTGGAAAATCACGTTTTTGATTTAAAAAGGAAATAATTTAATTAGATAATATTCTCCAAAGAGATTTACTTCTAATTAAAATCTGATTCTGTATTCTTAGTGATCAAGTAAGAAATCAGAATTCAAACAATTAAAACTTTTCTTATTCATCACAATAAAAAAACGTTGACTTAGGGAAGTGGCAAAAGGTCAACTGGACTCTCACAGTCCAATCGGAGCGGCATTCGTGTTCGTAGGTCGCGCCCATACACGAGTCGTGCATTCGAAGGTTTAGGGTCCATGATTTGCACCCCCCTCCCTGCGGTCACGAGAGAGCCTCTATGCCACACATGTTGATAGCTCATATCACACATTCACTTATAAACTACATATAAGTGATTTCCCTAAGCAATGTGGTATTCATTTTAATCCCTACACAATGGGTCCACTTTGAGACTCAATTTCTCATTCACCTATTAACCATTTTGTGAATTTGAGTATACCATTTCGAAGTTCTCACGGATGAGAATTCAAATCCACTTTAATCTTCCATTTCTATGGAATTTATCATACTTAATTTGTGCTCTCAAAATGAGAGATTATCATAAAAAAAAAATCAACAATCCCCCACATGAATGAAATTGACCTAGGAGACACAAAGAAGATGTTTGGTAAGTTCAGACGGTCGAAACCTGCATAGGATAGGTAGGTGTAACCCTTTGAACCTTCCCTTGTAAAGGTATGCTTACTTTACTGGCTGATCAGTAGATATGATATCCTTGAACCGTTCTGTCATTTTGTGTAAACGATCACACACCTTACACAGGTATCTTCTAGACCCGATTTGGTTCTCATTTTTATGTTCGTTTTGGCCATGAACATGCGCCTGGTTCTGTGAGAGTCTCTGGAGAATATATCCCTTCACTATTCTCTTTTAGAAGCGGCACAACTTCTCTCTCACATAGGTGATTTCTTAATTAAGAGTAACTCGCTTTACTCTGTTCGGATTTCTATAACTAGGAATTTCGACGCATAAGAATCATTAAAAACATAGTTTAACCTTTTTCTTGCGGGCATCACTGTTTCATCATAGGAATGGACTTGAGGGTAACCTCCACAGTGATCCAACTGAGTCTTACAACTTGGTTGTCCCATTGAACCTAGATCTTGGGATCTCTATTCAACTAGGTTGGGTGTCCATTGTATCGACCTTTTATCTAATGAGCTTTAGTCCCATTCCTCTCGATGATGTCTCAACTAGTTCTCTGTTTAACCCTTTAGTTAGCGGATCCGCAATGTTATCTTTTGACTTTGCATAGTCAATAGTGATAACCCCAGTTGAGATTAGTTGTCTAATGGTATTATATCTTCGACATATATATCTAGACTTCCCATTATACATGCGTTCTGTGCTCTTCCTATTGCTGATTGACTATCACAGTGAATGCAAATCGTCGGCACAGGCTTTGGCCATCTTGGAATATCTTCTAAGAATTTGCGTAGCCATTCAGCATCCTCACCACATTTATCTAATGCTATAAACTCAGATTCCATGGTGGATCTGGCTATACATGTTTGTTTGGTGGATTTCTAAGATACCGCCGCACCACCTAGTGTGAACACATACCCACTAGTGGATTTTGAATCCTTCATATCAGATATCCAGTTAGCATCAGTGTATCCTTCTAGGACAGCTGGATATATGGTATAATGCAGTCCATGATTACGAGTGAATCGTAAGTACTTCAATACTCTTACTATTCCTTTCTAGTGATCAGTTCCTAGATTACTCGTGTATCTGCTTAATTTCCTGACTGCATTCGCTATGTTTGGTATTGTACAACTTGTTAAGTACATCAGACTTCTTATCACTCGATAATATTCTAGTTGAGAGATGCTCTCACCCTTATTCTTGGATAGATGTAGATTTATATCTACTGGTGTTCTAAAAATTCCAGAATCATTTTTGTTGAATTTCTCAAGAATCATGTCAATATAATGGAGGTTATTCTCGTCACATTAGAATATGTATCAAAGTAGTCCAGGGCTTCTCGTTGATTGTAGCCTTTAATTACAAGTCTAGCCTTATACTTATCAATTGATCCATCTGCTTTCATCTTCTTTTTTTTTAAATCCATTTGGATCCTAGCGGTTTACATCCAGGAGGAAGATCCACTAATTTCCAAGTATGATTTTGAAGGATGGAATCAATTTCGCTATTAATTGCCTCTTTCCACAAGAGTCCTTTGAAGAGTTTACCGCTTCTTTGAAAGTTTGAGGTTCACATTCTAGTAAGTAGGTCATAAAATCTGGACCAAAAGACGTTTCCGTCCTTGCTCTTTTGCTACGTCTAGGTTCATCCTCTACTTCAATTCCTTGTTCTTGTTCCTCACAACTATCAGCATGTGTTCGTTTTGACGAACTTGTTTCATTATTGGATTTACATGGAAATACATGTTCAAAGAACATTGCATTTCTAGATTCCATTATCGTGTTTTTGTGTATATCTGATATGTCAAATTTATAAACCAAGAATCGATGAGCACTACTATTTTGTGCATATCCAATGAAAATGCAATCAACAGTTTTCGGACCTATTTTCACCTTCTTAGGTATAGGTACGACTACTTTGGCAAGACACCCTCACATTCGTAAGAATTTATAGGAAGGCTTTCTTCCTTTCCATAATTCATATGGGGTCTTGTCTTCTTTCTTTCGGGATACCTTGTTTAAAAGGTAATTGTTAGACAATATAGCGTCACCCCACATGTTCTGAGGCACTCCAGAACTTATCAGCATTGCATTCATCATCTCTTTCAAGGTACGAT
The DNA here is from genome assembly GCA_032871835.1 of Dipteronia dyeriana. Lineage (NCBI taxonomy): Eukaryota > Viridiplantae > Streptophyta > Magnoliopsida > Sapindales > Sapindaceae > Dipteronia > Dipteronia dyeriana. Next base: position 91,622,367 of record CM065295.1, on the reverse strand, counting down.
TTTTACTTTCTGTAAAACCATTTTGCTGATGGGAATATGGTGCAGTAGTTTAATGTATGATTCTGTGTTGTACACAGAATTCACCAAACGGTACTACATATTCACCACCTTGGTTTTTTCTCAGTACCTTGATTTTGATTCTGATTCTCAACTTCAGTTTTATAGAGACTAAACTTCTCTATAGCTTCATCCTTGTTTTTCAACAAATATACATAACAGTATTTGGTGCTATCATCTATAAATGTGATGAAATATTTGTTACCACCACTTGTTTGAACAAATTTTAAATCACATATATCTGTGTGAATTAAATCAAGAGGTTCAGATTTCCTTTCAATAGTTTGAAATGATGACCTAGTTAGTTTTGCTTCAATGCAAACTTCACACTTATGTTTATGATCAATATTGAATGCGGGAATATGATTTAAGTTAATTCATCTACGCAAAGTATCATAAATAACGTGTCCTAGTCTACCATGCCATAAATTGGAAGACTCAAGCAAATAAACTGAAGAATTATCTTTATTGATTGTTCTTTTGACAACAGATACATTTAAAAAGCCCTTCAGTTACATATCCCCTACCTACATAAGTTCCCTTCTTGGTTAAAACCACTTTGTCTGATTCAATCATCATCTTGAACCCAAGCTGATTGAGCAACGAACCGGACACCAAGTTCTTACGAATATCAGGTACATATAGCACATTGTTCAAGCTCAGGGTTATACCAGAGGTCATCTTGAGAATGACTAGACCACATCCCGTCACATCAGATATGGCTGAGTTACCCATATATAATTTTTCTTCTTTCTTCATTCTTCATTCTTCATTCTTCATTTCTTCAAATGTATTGAACATCTCTCTGTCAGAGCATATATGACGAGTGGCCCCAGTATTTAACCACCACTCCCTTAGGTTTGACCCAACCAAGTTTGCTTCTGTCATAACTGCAAAGAGATTGATCTCGGATACATCTTTTGAGATCCCAACAACCACGTTTGCCTCATAGTTCTTCTTCTTTTTTGGCAACCTGCATTCAGAAGATTTGTGACCCAGCTTGTCACAGTTGATGCACTTCCCTTGGAATTTTGGCTTCTTAGAGACTCCTCCCTTAGGACCCAATTTGGATCATTTCCCAGGATTGTTCTTCTTCAGTTTAGAACTTTGCCCATGTTCAACCACCTTCGCTTTAGGCGCATTGACATCTTTCTTATCATACTTCATGTGGTCTTCCTGAATACGAAGCTTAAGAATCAGATCCTCGATCTTCATCTTTTTTCGCTTGTGTTTAAGATAGTTTTTAAACTCTTTCTACGAAGGAATAAGCTTCTCAATGATTGCAGCCACCTGGAAAGTTTCACTCAGGGTCATCCATTCGACATGTATCTCATGCAGAATCACCTGTAGCTCTGGGACTTGACTCATAATTGTATTGGAATCCCCCATCTTGTAATCAAGAAACCGATCGATAATAAAATTCTTGGAACCAGCGTCCTCAGTTTTATATTTAAGATCTAATGATTCTCACAGTTCTTTGGTTGTTTTCTTTGAAGAATAGACACTATATAGCGAATCTGACAGTTCGTTAAGTATGTAATTACGGTACATGAAATCTGAGTGATTCCATACATCAATAGCATTCCATACCTGAACATCTCGCTCTTCACCATTATTAGATTCATGAGCATCTTCAGTCCAGAACCTGCCAAGGTTAAATGTGGTCAGATAAAACAGCATCTTTTGCTGCCATCGTTTAAAATTCGGTCCACTGAACTTATCAGGCTTCTTCATATGATTCATCGGTAAAGGTACCGAATTCATGTAGGGATTTTCCATAGGAACATTCCATTGACTCATGTACTGACTCATCACCGGATCAGACATGTTTCTCACGAAGGAGTTGACGGTCGGAGTCGTTATGGCCATAGTAGGTACTAAAACTGGTGCATGGCCCAGAAGCACAGAGTTCACAGGTAAAGTATCTAATCTCATACTTGGATTCACTTCCGGAGTCTCTAGTGGAACACTGGAGTTCACATTCGATTTGTTTGCCATAATATCTGAAACAAAAATAAAATCGTTTTAGTATCCCATAAATAATAGCACAGATATCAGTTGATATCAAATCAGATTTCACTATGAAAATCACAATCAGTGTCTGATTTGACAGACCCGATTACCCAGTTGAAATCACAATTGATTTCGAAATCAGTGTCTAATAATAGACCCGATTTTCTAGAGTTATAAATCAGACGATCAATTGAAATACTGTGCTTCTAGAGAAACCTGATTTCCACAGATTATGTATGTATAAAATTGAAATCAGTGTTCTAAAGAACCCGATTTCCACATATACGAAATTGTAATCAGTGTTCTAAAAGAACCCGATTACCATAGTTGAAATTGGTTGTGACAATCTGAACCAGAACACTGATACCAGAAAGTTTGAAGAGGAAAAATGTTTTGTTTTTTTTTCTGTAAAAGATTTAATCACGGAAATTGTCTTAAGATTGTAAATCGTAATTCTAAAAACAAATCTGGTCGGTATCTGGAAACAAAAAGCTACAACAGAAGAAAACACGTTAGAAACAGTGTTTGAACCGAGGTCCGTGTTTCACATGGTGTTCTTAAGACAATTTCACCGGACAACACCGTATGTGTATTAAACGATTGTCTCCCAGGATACAACGGTTCAACAGTGGTAGACCTAAGCACTATCCATTACCAGCGAACTCAAACCGAGTTTGAACTTACCAAGAATATCAGAGAAAAGAAAGAATTTGGCTGCTAAAAAAATGAAACACCAGGGTTTTGGGATTAATTCGAGATTATTTTGGAAAATCACTTTTTTGATTTAATAAGGAAATAATTTAATTAGATAAAGCTTTCCTTATTCATCACAATAAAAAAAACGTTAACTTAGGGAATTGGCAAAAGGTCAACTGGACTCTCACGGTCCAATCGGAACGACATTCGTATCCGTAGGTCGCGTCCACACACGAGTCATGCATTCGAAGGTTTGGGGTCCATGATTCGCCCCCACAAAGAAGGTTCGTGCCGAAAATCAGAGCAGTGTTGCTCAAACTCAATCTATCCCTTTAAATTCATCAAATTCGTTTGGTCAATCTCAAGTTCTTGATCCATTTTCAAATCCTTTTATGCTCCATGTCCAAGACAACCCAACTGTTGTTCTTGTATCTCCACCGTGATAACTATAACACTTGATCTCAATCGATGCGTATGGCTCTACAGGTAAAGAATAAGTAGGGGTTTGTTGATGGTTTACTTTCCAAGCCAGATAGTAGTTCTGTTACTTATCAACAGTGGATTCGTGTGTAAAAAATGCAAACTGTGTTTGATAGAAGAAGAAGAAGCTAAAGTGTTTGACAAAATGTTTCTTAGAAACGAAAGAAATGAAAAACAGAGCATGAAGAAAAATAAGAAAAGTAACTCTAAGAATGTATTTCCATTAATGATTTTGTGAGCTCAAGCTCGTTTATATACTACATACAAGTGAGAGAATATTTGAAAAGAAAAGGTTTTGGATAAGAATGTCATATGTCAATTCTGTTACAATTGCAACAGAATTTTTCGCCAGAAACTATCCTCCATTCTTCTAGAAGCTTTATTATCTGATGTTATCCACATGTGATCTAAGCCTTTAATGATGATAATTTCCTCTGATTGACTTGAGCTCTGACTTGAGTTGAGTTGATCTAGCGTGGACATCAATTTGTTGTTTGCTTGACACCTGATGGCAAATTTGTTGTTTGCTTGACACCTAACGACTAGTGTTGTTATTGCTTGACACCTGATGACCAGTGTTAGTATTGCTTGACACCTGATTGTTTGTTCAACTGATTGTAATTGCTTTTGCTATTCCTAACATCCCCTATCAAGATGCTCGATGGGTACACAAAGGTTTAGCTTAAATCAAAGAAAATCAAAACGAGAGATATCCAAAGCTTTGGTGAAAATGTTAGCATTTTGATGCAAGGAAGGGATATGTTGAATCTTTAGCAAACCATCAGCTATTTTCTCTTGAAAAATTGAATTATGAGCAAGAAAGATGGAACCTTGATTGTCACACCAAAGAATATGACTATTTTGGAGAGGAAAACCAAGCTCAAAAAATAATGAAGTGAGCCAAATCGCCTCAATTGTAGCCAGTGACAAGGCACGATACTCTGTTTCACAACTAGAACGAGCTACAACATTTTGCTTTTTGGAACTCCAGGCCACAAGATTTCCTCCAACAAATACACAACATCCACCGGTGGATCTTCTGTCATCCGGATATGATGCACAATCAGTATCACTAAACACTTCAATGGAGTGGGATGAAGCCGGTTTGAAGTGTAGTCCCAAATTCATGGTGCCTTTTAGATAACACAAAAGATGTGTGCATACCTTCCTGTGATCCTCAGTTGGCATGGCCATGAATTAACTCAATTTGTTGACACAAAACGAAATATTGGGTCCGGTATATGTTAAGTATCGAAGTGTACTAAAGGTACTCTGATAAAGTTTAGGATCGGAGAAGACTTTTTCTTGCTTAGTGAGCTTAGCACTAGTTGGCAGAGGAGTACTGCACAATTTACAATCAACATGTTTGTTTTCTTCAAGAGATCAACAACATATTTTGTTTGTGTTAGATACAAGTCAGCTGCAAACCTGAAGGCTTCAAAAACCAAGAAATAGCACACCGAACCTAACAATTTCAAAGCGAATGTAAAGTTGAGAGTAGCAATCGTTTGAAGAATGAGAGAATGGTTGTTTCCAGTCACCAAGATGTTGTCAACATAAACCAAAAGGAAAACAACCTGAGAATCCTTTCATTTAATGAAAAGAGAAACATCAGTTATAGATGACTTGAAACCTCATGTATGCAAGGCTGATTTCAGCTTGGAAAACCATGCTCTCGAGGATTGCTTAAGGCCATACAGTTCCTTCTGAAGCTTGCACACAAATGATGGACGACTAAAGTCAACAAAACCAAAAGGTTGTTCCATAAAGACAGTCTCTTGGAGATCACTGTTTAGAAAGACATTATTAATGTCGACTTGTTGAATATTTCAACCATAGGTAACAACTAATGTGAAGATTATTTGAATGGTGGCTGCTTTGATGACTGGACTAAAAGGCTCATGAAAATCGATACCCGGTGTTTGATGAAACCTTTTTCCAACAAGACGAGCTTTGTGTTTTAAAATAGCGCCATTGGGCTTGTATTTTGTTCGAAAAACCCATTTACAACCTACCAAATTTGTGGTCTCAGTTGGAGGAACAAGTGTCCATGTCTGATTTCTAATTAGAACCGAATATTCGTCCTACACTGCAGCCTTTCATTGTGGCATTTTCTAAGCATCACCAGTTTTTTTAGGTTTAGTGGCAACACCTGAATCAACATTGGTCTTGCACACAGATGAATAAGCTTTGTTTTGTATTGTTTTTTATGTTAGGCGTGTTACCATAGGATGAGAATTTGGTGGCTGATCACACGCGTTAGGTGCAGTTACTGGAATCTTTATGTAAGACGATTAAAAAATAATAAAGAAGGAGATGAGGTATTTTAGTTTGTTGGTATTATTTAAACTTAACTTAAACTAGTGATAGTCTTAAAATTCAATATTAAAGAGTGTTATTTTCCCCTATTTTCACATTATATAATTACCTAATCAGGCCAAATCTACATACGTATCGTATTTATCTTATTTAATTATTGAATTTTTTGTTTTTAAAGATTGAGATTCATCTTATTGATTTTTGGTATAAAAAAAAGAGGTTTGAGGATATATATGTTTAAGAGGATTTTTTTTTCTCATTTCTTCTTAGATATAATTTAATCAAATCATAAATGAATTTTAGTGAAAAAAAAACTTGAATCTTCATATAAAAAAATTGTCTTTATTTTTAATATATAAGTAATATACTGTACAACTCAAACTTCAACCAAAATGATGTAGCAAATGAGTTATCATCACCACACAAATCATGTAGTGATATGGTTTTTTTTATGGTAATGATAAATGACTTTTACCACATCATTTGGGTTGGTTTTTGGATTACTTTTTTAGGTTGATTAGTATTAGTGAAAGAGTAACGATATTTGCACCCCGGTAAAAACTGTATGCACACCCCAAACTAGTATGCTTTTAAAAATCCAATAATACTATTGAATAAAATTACTAAAAGCACTAATTGTTAATTAGTACATTCACCAATAATTATTAATTAGTTTCCTATTTTAATATTTTGTATTTTTTTTTACTATTTGGTTTGATATTAACATATATCATAAAAACTCTTTCTATTTTAATAAATATAGATTCTCTTTTATATACATTTTCGATATCTTTTAAGGAAATACAAATTGATTACTAAGTATGGAAAATGAATCAAAATCATGAGACAAATTTGGTTGTGAACAAATAAAATTTTAAATTAATTTTTATTAGAAGATTAAAATCATTATGTATATATAAACGCTTTTAAATTAACTATATTTTATATATATATATATATATTTCTTTCTTTTGAACACACGTTAGACTTTTTATTATTATCAATATTATATATTCTTCAATTTCATCGAACATCTATCCTTTTTTTTTTTGAAATACCATTTAACACTTATATACTCCCACATCAACTAGGACATGATACAAATCTTACATTCCTAAAACTCTCTCAAATAGAAAGCGGTTATCCAATAAAAAAAAGTCTTAAAATGGATTTTTAACGAAAAATGGAGTTTGATTTTAAAAAAAAAAACAAGAAGAGAAAAGAAGTAGGGAAGAGAAAGAATAATAAGACAATTAAAGGTAATAATTTTTTTTGAAATAATGATAAAGTTTATTAAATAACATAATAATAGTCATATGTGGTGTGTACTTATAAAAATATAATACAATATTATTTTAAAAAGGGTATTTTTAGAATTAAGTTGGGTGTATTTACAAATTAGAGATTTTTTAAAAATTTTGAAGGGTGTTATTACGAAAAGGGTGTAGATACAATTTTTGAGGGATGTCATTATCGTCACTCTTAATGAAATAATAATAATAATGGGTAATATTAAACAACCCTAAAAATTAACTCAAAATTCAATTCAAATGATGTGGTAAATGAGTTGTTATCACTACACAAATCATGAGGTGATGGTGATTAATATAATACGTTATTTGAGTTGATTTTTAAAGCTAAATATTTGTATTGACTAGTGTTAGTGGATAATAATAATAATAATAGCGAGTCAAGTGTCTGATAGACCCGTAGAGATTGAGTGACCCAATAATATATAATAAGGCAAATTGCACCGAACCCTTTGAGGTTTTTTTTATTTTATACTTTTTTTTTACCTTTTAACCAAAAGCTTTATAAAATTTAATAAAATAAAATAAATAAATAAAAGATATGATTCATTAAATAAATAAATAGTTTAAAAAATTAAATAAATAAATAAATAATTAAATTTATAAAACAATAAGATAAATATATAGTTTTTAAAAATCAAATAAATAAATAGTTTAAATAAATAGATGAAAAAATTAAAAACATTATTTTTTAAAAGAATATTATAGGGACTCTCAGTGTTGGAAACCTTGAAGCTTCTCTCACTATCATCCTTACTGTAAAAGTTTGGATATTTGGAGCTTTTCTTATTCCTATTAATGGATATCCTTAAAAAAATAATGTTTTTATTTTTTTCATTTATTTTTTAAAACAATTTATTTATTTATTTATTTTAAACTACTTATTTATTTAATTTTTAAAACTATTTAATTATTTTATTTTTTAAGACTATTTTTTATTTAATTTTTTATTTATTTATTTATTTATTAAAGTTTATAAAGTTTTTGGTTCAATGGTAAAAAAAATAAAGTATAAAATAATATAACTAGGGGCATTTTAGGTATTTTCAAAGTCAAATTAAGCTTCGGGGGTGTTAGTGTATAATGACAATTTTTTTCCAGCTAAGTGTAACTTGTGCAAACCTCAAGGGGTTCAGTGCAATTTGCCCTATATAGTAACAGGTCTAATGATTAAAGGAGGTGCTCAGACCTCTGCACTAAAAGATGATGTTGTAATAATACTACAAGAGTTTACATCACTAATAGCCAATATGGAAAAATAATGCTCCAAACAGATGAACACCTATTAACAACACTATACTGTGCAACAGCATGAGCAACCTTATTACAAGACCTAGGAATATGAACAAAAGAGATATCTGTACAATTTGATTTCAGAGCAAGAATATTAGTAATGACATTATTTACATCACCGAGAGAAGTGCAGGTCCTGTTACACAAGCCAACTATCCCCAAAGCGTATGATTCCACACATAAAGGAGACAATCCCAAATCTTCCACAAAAAGCATACCTTCCAAGATAGCCTTTGCCTCAGCCACTTCAACTAAAACCCTCCCAACCCAAGAAAGTGCAGCAGCCAGTACCAACACACCCTTATCATCCCTAATCACAATACCTATCCCAAAACGATCATTTTCTAGATCCATAGCAGCATCTGTATTTAGCTTAAAACAACCATAAGACGGCAATGACCATATCTGTGTCACAACCTTATCAACCAAAGAAGAAGATTCAACCTTACCAGAATTTTCAAACATAGTCAACATTTCCCCTGCCCTAACCCAACAATTCCATGCTCAATAAGAGTACCTCCACGTAGCCAGTGGTTTCTTTGAAACTAAAGCAGTCAGGCAGTAACCAGGAAGCGTGCCACGACCTTCTTACTTCCCACCGAGCTAATCCAGAGAACCTTGTCCAGAAAACAACCACCACAAAGTTTGTTAATGTCAGGAAAAAGAGCCCATGACCTCCAATGAGAAACCACCCTTTTACATCTCCATAAAGAATGCTCAACAGATTCCGGCTCAACTCCACAAAAGGGGCACAAAGCAGACTCTACCAAGCCTCTATTGCATAACAACAGCCTGGTGGGAAGGATTTCCTTACAAGCTTTCCACCCAAAAAATTTGGTTTTACTTGGCAACTTTAAATTCCACAGTTTCTTCCACCAAGAGAGAGAACCATAAGAACAAGAGGCCTGACCACTCAACTGGTCAGTCAAAGCCACCTTATAAACACTTTTTACTGAAAACATACTTTTTTTGTCAAAATGCCAAAGAAAGGAATCACTCCTGGCGTGAACACTTAAAGGAATACTTAAAATTAAATCAGCCGCATCCTTAATAAAGCAAGACCTAACCAAATTCTAATTCCATCTCTCTTGCTTCTCCATTAACTCAGAAACCAAATCATTCCCAGGTAAACATATTAGAGAAAAACCTTTAAACTACCAGGTCTAGGAATCCAACTATCTTTGTACATAACAATATTTCCACTATCACCAACACTGCATCTAATACCCTTCAGCAGAACCTCCCTTCCTTAGAAAATACTCATCCAAACACAAGAAGGCCGGTAACCAATTGAGCAGCTCAAAAATGAATCACTAGGAAAATACCTAGCTTTTAATACTCTAGCAACGAGAAAATCCAGATTATTGACCAGCCTTCATCCTTGCTTAGCTAACATAGCTTGGTTAAAGACACTAATATCCCTAAATCCCATTCCCCATAATCCTTCGGGTAACACATCTTCCTCCACGAAAGCCAATGAGCTTTCTTGTTTTTATCTGCCACCCCCACCAAAAATTGGCAAACAACTTATTCAACTCACACATCAAAGAAGCCGGAAGTCTAAAACAACCCATGGCATAAGTGGGAATAGCTTGTGCAATGGCTTTAATCAAAACTTCTCTACCACCAACTGAGAAGAGCTTGTTCTTCCAGCCTTGTAACTTCTGCCATACCCTATCTTTAATATCCTCAAACACTTGTCTTTTATTTCTTGTTATTGATGATGGAAGGCCAAGGTACTTATCATGGCAAGACACCACCCCAATATTAAACAACGATTTAATTTCATTAACACACCTAATAGAGACATTGGGACTAAAAGACAAAGCTGATTTCTCAAAATTAATAGATTGACCAGAGGCTGCCTCATAACATTTCAAGATATCAACCAACCACTTACACTCCTCTACTGTAGCCCTTGCAAAAATAAGGCTGTCATCAGCGAAAAGCAAGTGTGAAATTGCATGAGCACCACGAGCCACCTTGATACCATGAACATTTCCACTAGCCTCGGCCTTTGAGATGAGAGAAGTAAGGCCTTATCCACAAATTAAAAAGAGATAAGGGGATAAAGGGCACCCCTGCCTTAAACCTCTTGAAGGAACCACTTTACCTCTAGACTCACTATTTATTAGAAAAGAATAAGAAGTTGAACCCAAACACTTCATAACCAAACTGATCCACCCCTCCTTAAATCCCAACCTTCCCATAATCGTCTTCAAGAAACTCCACTCCACTCTATCATAGGCCTTACTCATATCTAATTTGAGAGCAATATAACCTTTCTTCCCATTTCTTTTATTTCTCAAATAATGAAGACACTTAAAACCAATTACCACATTATCTGTAATAAGCCTCCCTGGCACAAGCGCACTTTGGTGTTGAGAAATTATACCTTCTAAAACTACCTTAAGCCTATTAGCCACCATTTTGGCTACTACTTTGTATACAACGTTACACAAACTAATAGGCCTAAATTCAGTAACCCTCACCGGCAACTTTACCTTAGGAATAAGAACAACAACCGCCTCCCCCAACTTATCCATAGAAGCATTGTTATTTAAAACATCCAACACAGCCTTTGTTACACTCTCACCAACAACATCCCAAAATTTAAGGAAAAACAGAACAGGAAAACCATCGGGCTCTGGAGCCTTAAGCGAATCCATCTGCTTCAACGCACACACCACCTCATTAGTAGAAAACTTCCTCTAACGTACTATATATTTTTGGTTTGACTCTAATGTACTTCATTTTCGTTGTTCGTTTAGGGTGCGTTTGGTACGCAGGACATGACAGGACAACGTGGGACAGTTTGTTCTTGTCCCACGTTTGGTGCATCCTTAACATAGGACAAGATGAGGACAATATAGGACAAAAATCATAAAAACTTGTCTCACCCAAGACCCTAGGAAAACTTGTCTTATGACATGAGACAAGTGTAAAAAAGACCAATTTACCCTTTAAATTTTCAAACAATTATAATCATGTCCAATAAATTATATATTATAATTTCATATATAATATTATATAATATAATATAATATATATATTATTTATAATATATATATATGTTATATAATATATATATATATAATAAATTAATATGTATTATTAATATATATATATGATATTAATATTCTATATTATATATAATTGATATATATAATATTATAGTCTATGTTGTTATATATATAAAAGGGGTACTCTGATTATTTGAATCTCTTGTTCCGTCGTGTCTCAACCATACCAAACGCATAAAAGTATAATTTATAGTTCTATCCAAACCTTCCCAACACAACATAGAATAACATGTCCAGTCATGTATTGTCCAGTCCAGTCCAATCTCACCTTGTTATGTCCCATCTCCGTACCAAACGTACCATTACTTATTGAAAAATGAATGGTGTAGGATAAAAGTAATATGATTTGTTACGTTTTCTCCATGAAAGTTTTTCGACATGACTGATTGCACCGTATGGTGGATCCGTCCCACCCGAAAACCGGATGGTGTAAACCAAAAAAAAAGTTTGGAAATGGTGGAGACACAAAGGTCCTTTTAATATTACAAACTTTTTGAACCTTCTCCAAAAAATATTACATTCTCAAACAATAGCTTAAAGTCAGTTACATGCACTAGCTCAGCATGAATCTCATCTGCAGCTTAATATACATGCATACATCAAAATCAAACACATAAAAAAGACGTTCGATGTATGTGTATTTTTTATATGGGATCGTATATATAACGTAACAGTCTAACATATGATTTGTACACTCCTCATACAACGTTACAAACTGGGTTTTGTAATATTATATCATCAATCCCACGTGAAAAACACGTGGGATTCACACACCTGAAACATCCTTTATATATATATATATATATATATATATTCTTCATCATCTCCTCGATTGGTCCTGAGTGATTGGGTGGCAATGCATGGTTGTTACTGTGCCAAAACTCCGTCCTGAACATGTGTTTATTGATTCACGTGACCCATCAACATTATAAATATGTACATTCTTGATGATCATACATACATTATCCATTTTGGTTTCATTTCCAAGTGAGATTTTGGATTGGTTCGATTTATACTTTTGAAAACCGACATTTTTTGTTGGGTTCTCAGTTTGTTCTAAAGGCACCGTTTGGCGGTCAGGACTATTTGTGGGATTGGATAACTTTTGGGTTTATAATCCTAATACCGTGTTTGGCGCCTCTAAATGGGATGACATACAATCCTAACTCTAAAATAGTCCTGCAGCTATGGGATAAAATAAACCTCTCCCTCCTCGTGGGTTTAGTCTCCTGGGACTAAATTTGTCTCTCTTTTTCATAACTTCTCTTTGTGCATCGATCCGAAGGAAGCCAACATAGTGGGTCTTTTGGAGAATGCTCCGATAGATGCCTCGCTTCGCCGTCGATTTGGAGGAAGATGTCAAAGTCGGTCGTCTGGATTGTCCATCTAGCTCTCTTTCTATCCACCTCGCTCCTCATCTTCACCACACTCCTATCTCTATCTCTCCTTAAGCACTACAATTCAAATCACAAATGTTCTTCTTAAAATCAAATAAAAATGTTCTTTGCAGACAATTTGATTTGTGGGTTTCATGAAATGGGGTTTTTGTTTTGTGTTTGGTGGCTGGAATTTTGGGACTAATCATCCATGCCCAGAATGACTTCGGAAGAATATGTGATGGATTTGCCATTTTATTTACTAGATTCTTTGAGGAGTTGTAGATGAGAGGATATAGAGAAGATGAAGATAATATTTAGTTCTTTTTTTTTTAGTTGAAGATAATATTTCTGTATTTTGTGGTTGAAGATAAAATGGTATACGTTTTTGGCTTTGTTGAGTTTGGCTGGGGGTTTCTTTTTAGGACTGTTCTGTGTGTTGGTCCCTCCTGTATTTGGTGTTTCTTTGGCTTTTTGCCTTCAATAAACCTGCAGCTCAAATAGAAAATAAAATGGTATACATTTTTAAATAAACAAAAAAAAAAAATGGTATAGCTTTTTTTTTTTTTTTCCAACAGCATATGGAGATTTGGATCTATTCTATTAAGAATATGAATAAAAAAAATAAGATCTTGCACTATTTGATTTTTAATATCAAATATTATCAACAATAATGTGAATATCTTATAATTTATATTTTATTTAAATCATTTTTATATATTTGTATTTTAATAAAAAAAATATGTAAAAAAAATCATATCAAAAAATGTTTAAAAATATAATCCTAACTTATACCAAACAATATATAGGATTATGTTTAGTCCAATCATCTGTATCACCAAATAGATGATGGTACTAATTTAATCCAACACAGTCCAATCCAATTCAATCCAATTCAATACAATCTTACGTACCAAGCGATACCTAAAAGTACAAAGATTTTACGGTTACAAAGCTAGCTTTATGGAAAACATACAAGTTTTTTTATATATATATAAAATAAAAACTATTGTATTGAATTCTAGTTGTAGACAGGAGAAAACAACTCAAACTTATAATTTATATGGACCTACCACATCTTGTTTAACTATGGTTTTAGGTTATAACATAAGATAGAGATCATACTAACGTTATAATATTTTCAATTACAAGCTATGTGAATAATGTGGATTATATCTAGAGTCTAATAGGAAAACAAAATTATAAGAATATTATCCATAGATCGTTTCTTTTCTTTTTTCTTTTTTCTTTTTTCTTTTTTTTTTTTAAAAAAGAGTGCTCAAAACGTGCAAAGCAAGATGGTATAAAAATTATTAATTGGTGAAGCATGGGAATTGAAGTAACAATTTAATTAAAAATGTAATTAATCATCCCAATTTTGGTAGCAGTTTTAAATTAGACAAGTGCTTTTTCATAAATGGAAACATCACAATTTTATTAATGTGACAGTTGCATTATTGGTTGGTAGTATTAATGCGCCAGCTTTTATTCTTTTTTAAAGGAAACTAAAAGAAATAAGAAACAACTCCATACACAGAATATATTTCTATATCGAACTAATTTTAAACATGGAAGACGATATTAGCATTTACCAGTTACCACCCACAGAACAATTTTAATCAATCTTTTGTAATATTTAAAAAATACATTAATGGAAGGGATAAAAATGACAAAATATAAATAATTGGACTCTTTATTACAACCAATACATTTTTTTCAACCATTTGTAAACATTGTTTCTGAATCTGATCATGTTTATATTGCCTTCCTAAATCACGTTTTAAATAATCATGTCGATAAGAAATTCCCTCCATGTCAAGGTTTTCCATTTTCACTATGAGACTATCTTCAATGTTGTATCAAATTAATGTATCAATAATAAAATTTAACATAGAGTGTAAAATTCTTTATTTCTCCAATACGGTATCAAATACTGTGACAAATTTAACATAGACATATGCTATATTTAGCACACAATATGGCATATGCTATATTTGACACACAATATAACATATATCAAATTTGACACAGCAATAAGTATATTTTTTTTAATTATAAAAATATCATTATATATATTTTTAAATATTTAAAATAATTTAAATTTAATATACATTAATGATATTTCAATCAAAATCCATTTTATCCAACTATTCTTCAGTATTTTAATGAATGAGTTAACGACAAATGTTGACTTTAATAATTTTAATTAATAAAATAATAAAAATGACATGTTAAATACATCTGTATATTGGAATACAATACTAAATTATTATGTTAAATATAGTATTTATATTTTTTTTATACTAAATTTAACATTGACGATAAGACATACATCGAAGATGGTATGAGTTATTAAAAATTAAAAAAAGCAAGACATCAGTCCATAACAACTCTATGTTAGGGGTGGGCACCAACCCGCCAACCCAACCCAACCCGACTAGATTGGATTGGGTTGCTTTTAAGATTGAGTTGGGTTGGATTAATAAAATATAACTCAACCCAACCCGACAACCCGATATAAATAATAAAAAATAAATTAAATAATTTTATTTACTATTAGATTTATTATGAAATCTCAATTTTTAAAAAATAATTAAAAAGTTTACTCATGCACCATTTATAATATTTTAAATGACAAATATAAATACATAATTTTAAATATTGTATACTGTAATATATAATACATTTATTAAAAAATGCGATTATATTAATATATTATCTTCATCTTTTGTATTAAATGACACATCCTTGATTATACTTTAAAATGCAATTTTTTTTCCTTAGGATTTGATTAAGAATTTAGTAGAAAAAATCTAATAATTGTATATAAACTCAAATTATTATGTTGATTGAAATATATAATAGATTATCCAACTACGGAATATTTGACTAAGTGATTATAATTGTAAAATGGATGAGAGACTTAGATGGAGTCTTTCCAAGTTGGATAAATTACTATATTTTAATTTTTTTAATTATGTAAAAGATATTTAAACAATTTGTATTATATGATATGATTTGATTTTGATACTTTTAAGTAATCTAAATTCAACGTGATATGATATTATGATGAAAATTATTTTAAATTTGAATTTTGATATAACAAAATTTGAATTTAAATATTTTTTTTCTATTGGGCTTTTTAAGCCCAACCGGACAAATATTAGGTTGGGTTGGGTTGGGTTAAAATTTACTTTGGGTTGGACCTAAAATGCCCATCCCTACTCTATGCCTCATCTTCCCCATTCTAATTTTCTAAATTGGTCTAATATCCTGATATTATTATTATTATTATTATACAAAAAGTTATTAAAAAATAAATCCCCTGTCTGTCTAAGTTTATATTGGGACCTCGTGCTGATGTTTCAAAAACACATTTCGAAAAATAATTCCCACTTTGTGATAAGGTGGGTTCGATCTCATATAAGAGATATGCGAAAATGTGTAAAACTGTTAATGAATATATTATCATCAATCTCACGATTCATTATTTGAGCCTCAAATGTTATTATTAGTTATCTTCAGTTCAATCAAATTCATTATTTGAGCCTCAAATACTGTTATTAGTTTTTTTTTTTTTAATTCAATTTAATCTGATCTCATGGTCTGTCTAAATTCATATTTCAAAAAGTAGTTCTCACCTTATGATAAGGTAATGTTGAATCACTCATCACATGTGTAAAAAACCAACGGTTCAGTTATTGAATATGTTACCTTCATTCTCACAATTCATTATTTAAACCTAAAATATTATTATTAGTTTTATTCAGCCAATCAAATTCGATCCATTCATTATTTCCAACTGTCCAAGTCAAAGAAAAAGAATAAAACCAGAAATAATCCAGAAAATAGATTGATTAAAAAAGGATTTAACATATTAAACACAGCAATTATAACTGTGAGTACATTAATCAAACACCGTAATAATCACATGGTTAGATAAATACCAATATACCACCACTTTAAATCAAATTATTATTATTATTATTAATTAATTAATTCTGTTGTCCTTTAATTTGCTTCACAGTACAAGCAACCACCTGGGCCCACTGCTTCAATCTCCTCTTCACCATCGCTGGACTGTCCTCTATCATCAAATCACAACCGTTGGATCAATCAACAATCAAACAAATAATATATTATAATAATTTAATTCAAATTTGATACAGTGAGTGAGTGATATAGTTACCTGGATCAAAAATGGTGGTGGTAGAGCTACGGGAATTGGTATCGGAGAAATAGGATGACGACGACGACGACGACCTGGAGAATATGTCGGAGTACTGCTTATTCACAGCGCAGTAAAATCCCAAAGCGGGTAAAGTATCGGACAATTTCGGATCCAGATCGGGCCAGTCGGGTTTGAAACTGAACCCTAAATCGATAAAACCCTTGAGCTCTTGCAAATCGTCGTCAGTCAAGCTCTGGCAGCGGCGTCCTAACTGATGCCTTACCTTGCGTCTCCACCACGCCGCGTCTCGGTGGGCGTCCGGAGACCAAGACAGATGCTTGCGGAGCTGCGGCGGCGGCGGAGCGTTGCGTTTCGACATCTGGTGATACCGCCGACTTTTGAGGAGCCGGCTTCGCTGAAATGGTTGTAGGTCTTGAAGTGGAGGATCTGTGTGTGCTTTTATACATGAATGAGTCGGTGTTGTGCGAGCGGGACGGCTGGACACGAGACGGAGGGGCTATTTTGAAATTTTCAATTCTTAATTTTTTTTTAAAAAAATTAATATGATTTTATTTCCACGTGGGATACATATGATTGGAAAGTGTGGTTCGACGGACCAGAGACCAGAGTCTTTGGTGGAACTAAAGGGGACATATGAGAATTATTATTATTATTATTGGTGCTGTTATTGTTGATGTTTCCACCAAAGGGACTTGTGAGAATTATTATTATTATTATTGGTGCTGTTATTGTTGATGTTTTCTATTATATATATATATAATAGAAATAACTACTAATTTTTTTTAAAAAAAAAATTACTATTTTAAGTGGATGGAGGAGTCTATAGGATCTCCGTTGTCGATGGTGGGATCGTGATCAATCTCCATAGCCGACCTTTCAGTTATTCATAGTGTTTAATAATGTATTATTATTTGGATTCCATATGGGTTAGATGGATATTGATCTCCAATGTCGTTCTTTCTGTTATTCTTAGTGTATAATAATTTAATATTATTTTATTTATATGTGGGTATGTTCGATTTCCATCACCGATATTTCCGTTATTCTTAATATCTAAAAATTTATTGCTATTTTGTTTTCAGATAGGTATTATCGATCTCCACCATCAATCTTTCGGTTATTCTTAATGTTTAATAATTTAATACTATTTTGTTTCCACGTGGGCACGATCGATCTCCATCGTCGATCTTATATTATTCTTAGTGTTTAATAATTTAATATTATTTTGTATTCACGTGAAGAGGATCGATCTTCATCTCTGATCTTTCCGTTAGTATTAATATTTAATAATTTAATACTATTTTGTTTTCATATTATTACGATCCATTTATATCACCGATCTTTCAATTATTTTTAATGTTTAATAATTTAATACTATTTTGTTTCCACGTGAGTATGTATTAGTGGAAAGTGGGGTTTGGTGGGCTAGAGTCGTAAATGGGACCTATGAGAATTAAAATATTTTTTAATTTTTATTTCCTATTTTTCAACTAAAGAAAATTATTTTTATTAAATGATTTATGAAGAGTCTGGACACTGATTTAATATTACTTTTAAAAAATTAAAATCAAATTATTTAATATTTTCGATATGAAAATATGTTTTGAGAGGGAGGTAATAGGTTACCTCTAGAAAGTGTGGGATTATTCTAGAAAGTAATTATGAAATAATATGTATTAAGATTCAATGAATCTTTTAAAAGATTAAATTATCTTTTTATTAATTTAACATAAATACATTTATTTCTTATGAATCTATTGGTCTCACCTTGACACTTGTTGGTATGATAAGTCTGATCATTAATTAGTTTTTTATTGTTTAATTGCATAAATACCATTTAGTTTAGATAAAATTATATGTACAATTTGTTCGTTTATTGTATAAATATTCGCCGTATAAGGTTGACTAAACGGTTGATTAATCGTCAAACTAACGGTCAAAAGGGAATGACGAAATTAACCTTAGACGTGAATCAATAATTACATTATTGGATTACTTTAATGATCAACTGATGTGACTATTGAATTTGGTTGACATAGAAAGTAGTTGAAATTTTTAGTTGACATTTACCCATACAGTTTCAAAATAATTACAAGATTTTTAATCCAAAATTTGACTGCCGTATTCATTAAATCGTTGAGTACAAATGGTGAAAGTGAGTTGTTCATTGGTATGTCAATAGTAGCTAACTTGTGAATTTTTTTACCGTAATAATGTTTGTTCTAATTGTGGTTCTTGTATGAAAATAAAGAGTTACATAAATTGTCATGCATATCATCTTATAGAGAGAAATAAAAAGGAAATTTAATAAGCAACCCAATAAATATAATCTAAAGATGAAATGTCATAAATTAGTAATAATATTGAACATCATATGCTATACGTGTACACGAATTTTGGATTCTCTATTGGAACACCAACACTGAACTATTTATGTTCTATTTTTTTAATTATTTAATTTTTTTTTTCTTTATAAAATTACTTAAATAGGTATAAAATTTTATTTAAAAAAACTTATACGGATTAAAACTAATAAAACTCCACTTTCCTTACTTTAAAATATTAATGACATAGATAATATCAAATCATTTAATGTTTACTAATTTTATTTATATTTTCTTTCAGATCTTGATCTCTTGTTTCTCATGTTTAGTATTTATTGATTTATTACTACTTTTTCTTATATTTTCTTTCAGATCTTGATCTCATGATGACCATGTGTAATTAGTATTTATTGATTTTATTGTTTCACATATTTGTTTTATTTTTCTTCTCAAATTCCAGATCAATGTTTACTACTTTTTTTTCTCTCGATTTATTTTATTCCAGATCTTCCTGATATATTATAATTTGTATCAATTCTTTTGTAGTTTTTATTTCGGATCTTCTAAAGTTAGTTTAATGTTATTTATTAAAAAAAAATAACGAAATCGCACCAAGAAAACCTAATCTATAACAAAACGAAATCACACTAAAACTCTAATTCAATCACTAAAAAAAAGTCATCAGAAGATTAATATTACATTCACATTCTACCACCAACAATCCAACCGCTACAAAAAAAAATTGCATCTAATAAAGATGGGTTTACCAAGAAATAAGAAGAAAGAATAAATATTACGAATGGATATGAAAAAACTATATATAAAGATCATAGAAGAAGTGTATTTTTATTTTTATTTTATTTTTTAAAAAAGATATGGGATGTATTAAGTTTGAAAAATAAATAAAATGGTAATTAAGGAAATAAATGAAAAAAATTAATAAAACCATAAATTTTATACAATTAAATCAAAATTTAAAAAAGATGGATATAAATAGTTCAGTAAACGGTGTGCCAACAGCAACTCTAAGAGTTAAACATCTTGGTGAGTTCGCCTAGAATGGTCCACTCAATTCAACATCCAAGGCAGCCACAGTCCCTAGTACAAAAAATTGCAGACGTTTTAATATTGAGTTATTACACTTATATGTATAATTGGACTGTTTTACCTGGATTTGCTCTACTGCTATATGGCTGAGATGGTTGTGATGCATTTTGACTGCAATACAGAGGTCTAGATATTATCAAAGGTTGAGAATTCCCAGTTGCATTACCCTGTGATACTCTTTACAGTAGAAATGATATTGGTGGACCTTTAAATAGTTGGTTGGACAACCTAAACCATGAAGCAACTATGCAATCAATATCATTCGACAATCAAACATGAATGAAAATGTTAATAAAATTGCAAACTAATTAATACCATTGATTGGTACGATGGGATCCAACTAGTATGTGAAGGTGTTGAGGTTGTAACCGGTTTGAGAAGGTTGTTGCACACCCTAAAAAGGAAAACACTCAAGTTACTTTTTTTTAGAATTTATGTAACAAGTAAACAACGATGATGTTAGAGTACTTCGGATCTACTACAGGACTAAAATAAAAATTGTTTAGTGCTAATTATGTTTTGTCATGCTATAAATGATAATTTTAGCTGGCCCAAATCAGTCAAATAAATAATGATTATTTTTTTTGATAATATCTATCTATCTATCCAACTATTATGATTCGAAAAGTTGATTTAGAATTCATTTATCTAAATCCAAGCTCATCCATCTACACGACTACACACCCCATGGACTCAAATAAATAAATAATGAAAGCAATGTGAGCATGCATATTATTTTATTTAAATACTTATGGGATTTGACCCAATATGCATGATTGATCACCTATTCAGTTATGGACCAAGCACTTGCATGGTATTAATTTTGAACAAAGAAATTACAATAATTGGATCGATTTCATTTTAGAACCAAAATTATGTCTGTCCATTTCCATTTTGACATCATCTTATAAAAGGATGCGCAATCGCAATTTAAACTTCGCATGTTAGAACACAATTTAATATTTTGAGAACACCTTACATACAATCTTGTAATCTGAACTAAATAAATCTTTAAACCAATTCAATCGAACACATTTTTATAGATTTTTCATCTTCGGGTGAATAAGATACACTCTCCGGTCTCAACAAACTGGTTGGACACTTCCTCTTCACTTTTGTGATAGGAGTTCGAATCCCACCTTTTCCCGTTAGATCATTGGTGGGGAGACCACTCCTTTATAGTGGGAGTTGCATTCCGAACCATACTTGTAACGGTTGATCTCGTAAAGTCCCGACATGCCTCCAAAAAGAAAAAGGTTAGCATAACAAAGAAGCTATATGTTTCTTCAAGAAAACGTTGCATATAAAACTATAGGAGTAGAAACAGCTTGGCAATTTGAAAGATGGACTCTAAAATTTCTTCTTGACTGTCATGTTGGCTTGAGTTAGGTGTTCTCTTTTCCAGATAAGAAACAATAATTTTATTCTGAGCTGGGAGCTGCCAACTGGTTGGTGTAAAAAAAATAGAAAAAGCAAAACTTTTCAAGACTAAAAATTAAGCTGAATCCTATGTTGCACATTCACGCAAGCATGATACTTGAAAAATATATGTTTTTGAGAAGTTCCTTGCTTGCAACAGATCAGAAAAGGGAAGAAACTAATCTACTTTTTTATAAAGAAAAGAATTCTTGACAAATATGTGCAGAAAAGTTTGTGTAAAGAATGACAACTTTTGATGAGTACAGCAAAACTTAACAGCATTACCTATCAAAAAGATGAGCCCCTTTTTCACTTTTTCGGGTCCTTTTTCTTTTCTGGATATCGCCCAGCTGCAGTCTGGAAATATTATGTGAGATTCATGTGAGCATCCGATGCGCCAGCTTAAGTGAATAATATTTATACTTATGGAGTCAGTGACACCAGTGAAGGAGAATTCGATTCTTTATGCTGTCAGCATTCGCCCAGGTCTGTAATTATTTATAATCCATGTCACCAATAGTCTCCACAAGAGCAGATTCCATCTTTGAAGTGATGAAAACGGTTTGAATCTCTAACAATAATCTCTCTCTCAGTTATTCTTGATATGAATTTTGTTGCATTGTGGCAATCACCGCAAACCCGCAAGTTCTTGAATATTCGAATAGGACTTTTACGAGGGGTACTAATGATTGCATATGCAATTGCCAATCTCTCGCTGTGACTTGAGAGGATATGCTCCTTTTCATCATCTTCTACATCCTGTAACACAAAACTGTAGTCCGGAACATAACCAAGAGTCTTCATTTTTGCAGTCAAAATCCTCAACTCATTGTATATTTCTTCGCACTTCGGATGGGTTTGATTCCCGGTATAGAAAACTTCAACTTTGTTGTTCACTTCGATTGTGCTCCATCCAGGAGTCTTCTTCAATCCTCTGTCTCTAGCCAGTGACCTCACTTTCTCCACTCCTTTCCATTTCCCGACATTTGCATACATATTTGACATCAAAACATAGTAGCCAACATTCTTTGAATCAAGTTCAAACAACCGGTCTGAAGCATACACACCCAACTCAATGTTTCCATGTATTCGACAAGCACCAAGAAGAGCACCCCACACAGAAGAGTCAGGCCGTATTGGCATATTAATTATAAAATTATAAGCCATTTCTAATTGTCCAGCTCTACCAAACAAATCTACCATGCAGCCATAATGCTTCAAATGAGGCTTGATCCCGCACTCTTCTTGCATCATATGAAAGCACCATTGACCCTCGCTAACCAAACCTGAATGGCTACAAGCTGACAACAAAGATACAAAGGTTATGTGATCTGGTTTCACTCCTTCATCAAGCATTTCTCTGAATAGTTTCAGAGCTTTGTCACCGTTCCCATGTACTCCATGACAAGATATTATGGCATTCCAAGGGACTGAATTCCTTCTAGGCATTTGGTAGAATAAGGACATTGCATCGTCTAATCTCCCACATTTCCCATACATGTCAACAAGGCAAGTTCCAACAAAGACATCCAAGTAGAGACGGTCCTTAATCACCCGCCCATGAATTTTCATCCCTTCTCGCAGGGCCCCTACATGGGAATAAGCAGGTAGAATGCTCACCCAAGTCCCTTGGTTAGGGATTATCTCAGTGCACTCTTCCATCATCTGGTATACTTCAATTGCCTCACTCGCATGACCATTTTGAGCATAGCCTGTGATCAAAGTGTTCCATGAAATTACATCTATTATGGGGAGTCCTTCAAAAACTGCACAAGCAGAACTCAAGACACCCAACTTGGCGTACATGTCCACAACTGCATTTCCAATGACAACGTCTTCCATAAGCCAACCTCTCCTCATAATGAATCCATGAACCGACCTGCTACTTTGATGATCATTCAATTGAGCAACAATAGATGCCAAGCTCACTAACGTCAGTGAATCAGGCTGAACACCAAATCGCTGCATCTCGTTAAAGAATCCATGTGCATGAACTGGATCATTATTTTGCTCATATGCAGAAATTATTGAGTTCCATGAGACGATATCTCTTACTACCATCTTATCAAAAACTCTCAATGCATGCCCCGGGATACCAAATTTTGAATACATGTTGATTAAGTTATTGGAAACAAACAAATCGAATTCCAGTCCATGCTTTATAGCATACAAATGAATCAGCATCCCACTAACAGTATCATCTAATTGTGCACAAACAGGAAGAATACTTGCAATAGTAACTGGATCCATGTTAACTCCTTCCAATCTCATTTCATGCAAGACATTTAAAGCATCTGCAGCATTCCCGCTTTGACAATACCCAGAAATCATAGCATTCCAAGAACCCCGGTCTCGAAAAGGCATACCATCGAATAATTTTCGGGCAACACCTGCTAGGCCAAATCGGCAGTACATATGTAACAAGGATGCGACCACAAAGACATCCAATTCAAAACCTAGCTTTAAAACCAAGCAATGTATATTTTTCCCGTCAAATAGATTTCTACAAGCTTTCAAAACAGGAGGAAATGTATAGAAATCAGGTCGAAGACCAGAGGTCAACAAAAACTGGTAGAAGCAATCTATAGCTTCTTGGAAACAACCACTGCGGACATAAGCAGAAACCATTGAATTCCATGTGTAAACATTCTTATTCGAGATATGATCAAAAGTATAGCGAGAGAATGAAACGTCACCTAAGTTGGCATAACGATTGACAAGCTTGGTGGCGATAAAGATGCTTTGAATATTTCCTGCCACCACAAGAAGAGCATGAAGGTGCTTAACAAGGTGCCCTTTGGTGCAGGATTGGAACAGAACATCGAAATCGATCCCTCTGTTTTCATCTCCAACGCCATGAGATGTAACTTGCAAATAATTTATAGCTGTTGAAAACAGTGGGGATCGCAGTTGAAGCAATGAAAAGACCTTTGAAATGTGCCTACCTTTGCAGCTTGGCGCCAATCTGAATACAGAAATACAAAACCAATCATCTGTAAGCGGAAATCATTTACTTCATTACTCAACCACAACAATATGAATTCGAATTTTAATCAGTTTTTCGAATTCGGATAAATTTGGCTGAGTCATTGTATATAAATGTATGTAAGGTGAAGACGGTTAATAAATGAAAATCATATTCCCAGTTTTGAAGAGACTCCATTAATGGTGTCCAGCTTTTCTTGAAGGTTCTTTCCTTTTTTGCTCACTTTACAGTGTTTGGCATTTCGTCAAACACTTGGTTACATTTCACAAATACTCTATTTTTCATAAACAAATATGTTAACCTATAAAAATATGAGAAAATATAATGTAAAGAAGATAAAAATGCAAACTTTTATCTCGTTTTATTTTGTAGAGAGAAAGCCCAATCCAAATAAGTTAAAATGAATTGAAATTCAAAGGATTTATTTCCTTTCACTTTCAAGCAATTTCTCGGCAACCAAACAGAACTTAAAAAATTTCGACAAGCAAAGCGAGGTTGAGAAATCGTACATACCTGAACATAAATGTAGATTTAGAACTGCTTATTTGAGTTCAAAAGCTTGAGATACGCTCATGGTGGAAATGTAAGAGTTTAGGATCCATAAAAACGACGTCGTTCTATTGCCTGTATAGTGTAAACACGAAAACTCACAAGGGTTTTGCAGAGGTTTGAACTTTGAAGTGTTTTTACGGAAACTTTAAATGGGCCGACAGATTGGGCTCGGATTGGCCTTGGGCTGTCCAAATTGAGCCCTTTGCATTGAAACTGAAAAAGACAAAAGATAGTGGGCTCTTGAAAATTGGAATTTAAAATTTTAAGAAACCATGATCGTTTGATAGCAAAAAAGAACAAAAATTTCATTTATGATGTAAAAAAAGTATTAAGTTTGCATTTACTAGAACAATAATTAGCTCTTTGGATTCATTATTAAATAGAAAGTTTGAGAAAATATGTTGTAATATATAAGTATAGTATTCGTTCAAGAGTATGAAGAGAAAAAAAGCAAGAGAGAGCAAAATACATACTCTTTTCATTGTAACTTTAGCTTCAATTTCTAATTGAAATATCCTTAATAAGATAAGAAACCTTTAGAGGAAGGAGGAAGGAGAAACAAGTAAGCAGCATTCCAGAACCTATTATCAAACAAACTAGAGTAGAAAAATATTTAGAAAATAGAGAACGATATAAAAAAACTAAATCCGATTTGGAAAGTGTTTTTGGATAGCACTTCTAACTTTTTCCCCGTCGGTAAGGATTTTCCTTGTGTTGTGCACATGATCTTATAGATCCAATTATCCAAATCCAACCCTTTAAAAATATTCAAACCCAAATCTAAATCTAATGTTATTTCACATTCACATTGCATGTGAAAAGGGTATTGCTAAAAAAAAAAGTTTAAAAAGATACAAAAAAATAGGTTCAACACTAAATATATTTTTGTGTTTTTGAAATCTGACACCAAAAGAGTCAGGGGTCTATCGAGGAAAGTATAGAAAACTTCTCTACATTATTGTAAATGCATAAAGTGAGACTTAAACTCCCACCACTTGGTGGATGGGGAGGTGCACACAAACACTACATTGATCATTGTTTTTTAATGTTGCCAATCTCTCAGTGTGAATTGAGTGGATATGCTCATTTTCATCATCATCTTCAACACCCTGTAACACAAAACTGTAGTCAGGAACATAACCAAGGGTCTTCATTTTTGCGGTCAAAATCCTCAAGTCATGGTATATTTCATCACATTTTGGACAGGTTTGGTTCCTAGTATAGAAAACTTCAACTTTTCTGTTCACTTCGACCGTGCTCCATCCAGGAGTCTTCTTAAATCCTCTGTCTCTAGCCAGTGACCTTACTTTCTCCGCTCTCTTCCATTTCCCAACATTTGCATACATATTTGACATCAAAGCATAGTAGCCAACATTCTCTGAATCAAGTTCAAACAACCGGTCTGAAGCATAAGCACCCAACTCAATGTTTCCGTGTATTTGACAAGCACCAAGAAGAGCACCCCACACAGAAGAGTCGGGCCGTATTGGCATATTAATTATAAAATCATAAGCCATTTTTAGCTGTCCAGCCCTACCAAACAAATCTACCATGCAGCCATATTGCTTCAAATGAGGCTTGATCCCGCACTCTTCTTGCATCATATGAAAGCACCATTGACCCTCACCAACCAAACCTGAATGGATACAAGCTGACAACAAAGATACAAAGGCTATGTGATCTGGTTTCACTCCCTCATCTAGCATTTCTCTGAATAGTTTCAGAGCTTTGTCACCGTACCCATGTATTCCATGACAGTATATTATGGCATTCCAAGGGACTGAAGTCCTTGGTATTTGGTAGAATAAGGACATTGCATCTTCTAATCTCCCACATTTCCCATACATGTCAACAAGGCAAGTTCCGACAGAGACATACAAGTAGAGACGGTCCTTAATCACCCGTCCTTGAATTCTCATCCCTTCTTGCAGTGCCCCTACATGGGAATAAGCTTGTAGAATGCTCACCCAAGTCCATTGGTTTGGCATTATCTCAGTGTAGTCTTCCATCATCACTCGCATGACCATTTTGAGCATAGCATGTGATCAAAGTGTTCCATGAAATTACATCTATTATGGGGAGTCCTTCAAAAACTGCACGAGCAGAACCCAAGACACCCAACTTGGCGTACATGTCCACAACTGCATTTCCAATGACAATGTCTCCCATAAGCCAACCTCTCCTCATGATGAATCCATGAACTGGCCTGCTACTTTGACGACCATTCAGTTGAGCAACAATAGATGCCAAGCTCACTAACGTCAATGAATCAGGCTGAATTCCAAATCGCTGCATCTCGTTAAAGTTCATGTGCTGGAATTGGATCATTATTTTGCTCATATGCAGCAATTATTGAATTGCATGAGACGATATCTCTTACTACCATCTTATCAAAAACTCTCAGTGCATGCCCTGGGATACGAAATTTTGCATACATGTTGATCAAGTTATTTGAAACAACCAAATCGAATTTCAGTCCATGCTTTATGACATACAAATGAATCAGCATCCCCGCTAATAGTATCATATAATTGTGCACAAACAGGAAGAATACTTGCAATAGTAACTGGATCCATGTTAACTCCTTCCAATCTCATTTCATGCAAGACGGCTAAAGCCTCTGCAGCATTCCAACTTTGACAATACCCAGAAATCAAAGCTGTCCAAGACCCCTGTCTCCAATAGGCATATCTTCGAATAATTTTCTGGTAACACCTGCTTGGCCAAACTGGCAGAAAATATGTAACAAGGATGTAGCCACAAAGACATCCCATTCAAAACCTAGCTTTAAAACCAAGCAATGTATCTTTTTCCCATCAAATAAATTTCTACAAGCTTTCAAAACAGGAGGAAATGTATAGAAATCAGGTAGAAGACCAGAGGTCAACAAAACTGGTAGAAGCAATCTACAGCTTCGTGGAAACGACCGCTGTGAACATAAGCAGAAACCATTGAATTCCAGGTGTAAACATCCTTATTTGAGATATGATCAAAAGTGTAGCAAGAGGATGAACAGTTGACAAGCTTGGTGGCAAAAAAAGATGCTTTGAATCTTTCCTGACACCACAAGAAGGGCATGAAGGGGCTTAACAAGGTGTGATTTGGTGCAGGATTGGAACAGAGCATCGAAATCGATCCCTCTTTTCTCATTTCCAACACCATGTGATGTAACTTGCGAAGAATTTATTGCTGTTGAAAACAATGGGGATCGCGGTTGAAGCAATGAAAAGACATTGGAAATGCTCCTACCTTTGTAGCTTGGCGCCAATCTGAATACAGAAATACAAAACCAATCATCTGTAAGCGGAAATTATTTACGTCATTACTCAACCACAACAATATGAATTTGGTTTTAATCAGTTTTTTGAATTCGGTAGAAAGCAAACAAAAAAAAAATTGGATTCATTTTTTTCATGGTGGTTACTCATTTTCACTACAGATTCATAAATTCTATTCCTGAAGTAGCTTTGAGCATTGCTTGTTCATCAAACAAATATGTATTTTTAAGCTAATTAAACAAATATATTAACATATAAAATTATGAGAAAATTTTGCTTAATCCGGTGCAACACCCGATTGGTGGAGGCAATCAGTGTCTTAAGTGAAGGTTGATTGTTGAAGATTAATTTAGAATATGTATACCTTATATTGAGAGTTGTTGAATTGAATCGAAAACTGCTTCGAACTATAGCTTATATCGAACTAAATATTGTTGCAATCTATCAAAATAGAAATTGTGTGCTTCAAGGCGCGTCATTATTGACGCTTTCCTTAAGACACTATTTGCCCCCATCAATCGGGTGTTGCATCAGGTTATGCAAATATGCCTCCAAGATACAATGAAACATCGGTGTCTAATGTCGCTGTGCACTAATGATATTAGACCGTGAACACTTTTGACGTTTGCAGGCTTGCTAAGATATGAAATTCCATCATTGCGCAGCTGACAGAATATCGGTAATTTTAATGCAATAAAACAATGTGACAACATGTGTTTATTTAAAAGTGAGAAAATAGAGATGAGATATCACAGACCAAACTCTCTAAGTTAGCCAAATTCTGGTATGTCTCAAATGGTGTAAGAATGAACATTTTATATAGTGGTTTGCATCCACTCATGAAACATGGCAACCTTTGTTGCTTTGCACCTATTCATAAAACAATACAACTTTTTGTTGTTTTGCACCCATTCATGAAATGATGTAACTTTTAAGTATAAAGTTGTGTCTTTTCACCCAATAAGACACACATACACCATTTGAAATAGTTATGACTTTTTGTCAACAACTTTTGGAAAGTTGCGTTCTTTCCATTCCAATTCAAATTATTTGAAAATGTTCCAACAATCCCCCACCATTTTCAATATAAATGTAATTTGAAAATATCTTGCTCATGCCTGGAAATCTTATGCATAAATGAAGATGTCTTTTGGACTTGAATCTTTACTTAGTGAAAACACATCAAAGTTAGTCAAGGTCACATGGTAGACAAGCTTTGAACCAGTGAACTTACACGATTAACCGGACACGTCTCACACATAATCTTTTTTTATCTCAGGTGTTCATATTTGCTGACGCGTGTAAAGGTCTTGCATCTATATCTTGGTTTTTCATGAGAGCTTTAATAACCAGCCAAGTTACATATAGGATGGCACCATCTCCGACACTCATATAGGTAGACGTTATCAGAAATGCTCCTGTAAAAACATTCCAACATAAAACATGTCATAAGTCTATTAAAAGCTAAAAAGCTTAACCTTCTCAATACATACAGGTATCAAACACTTTCACCTTTGGGACGCATATATAAAATATTATAGTGCTTGCAATCACAACTTATGATTTACTTTGCTCATTGAACCCAAGATCTTGATTCAAGTGTTGGGTTGAGTTTCGATCATTGGTGATATTTTAAATGATGGCTTCAGTCCCACTCCTCTTAAATTTTTAAGTATTTATTTAAGAGGATTTGCCTGATTTTGACAAGAGTTCACAAAATCTATGATAAGTGCAATATTTATAAGCAATTATCACATAATTGTCTCTTTGTCCAATATGTACCTACATTTGCCATTATATATCTGGTTGTATACTTTTACAAAGATGCATCATTATCACAATTGATAATTTATGAGACATTGATTTTGGCCACCAAAGAATAATCTCTTTGATGATACCATTAAAAGTTCAATAATCATGGTGGATCTGCTATGCAGACCTGCATCTTGAATTCAAAATAGCTCATTCACCAAATATGAGAAATTCACCACACTTTTGATTATACGATCATCATTGTATTCAAATGGCATCTATAAATCCTTCCAATTACTAAATGATAACCAAAATATGTTTATCAAAGATTCATAATATAGTCTGATACTTGTATACACATTTTGTCTTTATATGACAAAATATTATCATGCTTAGTATATATCTTGATATACACAAGATGCAATGAGTATACTCGATTTGAGATATCATTTTCCTTGTATAACCTGTGTAATGTCTGCTTTCAATTTATATAAATGTACTTCATTCTTAGTATGATTGGGTAAACACTAGGCCATTATCATTTTGATAATTTCAATACCCAAATTCACATACACATGATCACGTCTTTCACATGAAAATAATTTATTGAGTTCTTACTTCTCACTAATTCTATATCATTCTCATTAAGATATATATAATTGCATATACTTGCATTGAATCTATTATAAACATACATTTTGTTAGATTCATGAATTCAAATTCATTATTTCATTCCTTCATCATAGGTGAGGGTATCTAACTTTAGAGTATAATTTGTCTCACATGTATTTTTCTAGTTTATTTTACTAGATACACAATAACACCAGAGTCGAAGGATTTTTCATTTTCCTTACCCATTTACCTCTCCCTATATCAGAAGGATTTTGATTGATATTTCATTTACTTTAATTACAACCATTTTCACACAAATGTATATATAATAAATATGATTTATGCATTGCAATGAATCTAGTTTAATAAAATAACATATCTAGATTCCTTGAAAATATTAATCCCAGTAAATTATATGTTAGGCCTCACTGTCAACCTCTATAATTACTGTATTTGGCATTGCATTTTATTTTATTTAAACTTAATAGCACATGCATTTATAAATTAATATAATCTATTTGTATTTTATTAATCATATGACTAAAATCAATACAAATAATAACCAATAAAATATACATATATGATTACCCAAGAAAAATCAAAATATATACACTATATAGTACTTTGAACATGATGCATATATGCTCAAAACTCAACATTCCTGTAGCCTCTAAATTATGATCTTGATCACATCATTAAGTGTGATACGCCATGCATGAAATTTATTGAAATATTTTGTTATGCAAAATTCCATTAATCTCTTTGATCGTTAACCCGTAATTAAAATTCAAAGACTTGTAGAATAATATTCATGATATTGATTTTTTCAAAACATTGTGGCCAATTTTCTTTTAAAAGTACCGTGTCCACATGCGTAATAGAAAACTCTAAATCTTTTTTTTTTCACAAAAATTCTCTTTTCATAACAAAAATTTAGTTCGATATTATTCCATTTTCGATTAAACAAAACCAATTGCAAATCGAAGATACAAAAGTCATGTAGTAAAAATAGTGTCTTAAGATTGTTGGAGATTAATTTAGAATGTGTGTACCTTATATTGATAGTTGTTGAATTGAATCGAAAACTGCTTCGAACTATAGCTTGTATCGAACTAAATATTATTGCAACCTACCAAAATAGAAATTGTGTGCTTTAAGGCACGTCATTATTGACGCTTTCCTTAAGACACTATTTACCACCACCGATCGGGTGTTGTACCGGGTTATGCAAATATGCCTCCAAGATACAATAAAACATTGGTGTTTAATGTCGTTGTGCACTAACGATATTAGACCGTGAACACTTTTGACGTTTGCAGGCTTGCCAAGATATGAAATTCCATCATTGCGCTGCTGGCAGAATATCGGTAATTTTAATGCAAGAAAACAATGTGACAACATGTGTTTATTTAAAAGTGAGAAAATAGAGATGAGAGATCACAGACCAAACTTTCTAAGTTAGCCAAATTCTGGTATATCTCAAATGATGTAGGAATGAACATTTTATATAGTGGTTTGCATCCATTCATAAAACATTGCAACCTTTGTTGCTTTGCACCTATTCACGAAACAATACAATCTTTGTTGCTTTGTACTCATTCATGAAATGATGTGACTTTACTTAAAAGTCACATCATTTCACCCAATAAGACACACATACACCATTTGGAATAGTTATGACTTTTTATCAACAACTTTTGAAAAGTTGTGTTCTTTCCGTTCCAATTCAATTTATTTGAAAATGTTCCAACAATTTATTTAAAAATGTTCCAACAATTTCCACTACAAATTCATAAATTCTATCCCTGGAGTAGCTTTTAAGCATTGCCTGTTCATCAGACAAATATATTTTTTAAGCTAATTAGACAAATATATTTTTTAAGCTAATTAAACAAATATATTAACATATAAAATTATGAGAAAATATAATGTAAATAAGCTAAAAATGCAAACTTTTATCCTGTTCATTTTCTAGAGAGAAACACCATTCCAAAAGTTAAAATTAATTGAAATTCATATAATTCAAAGGATTTGTTTCCTTTCATTTTGTTGCATCTTCTCGGCAACCAAACAGAGCTTTAAAAAAAAAATCGACCAGTAAAGGGAGATTGAGAATCAAACTGATGAAGGAACCGCGGCTCATGTCCAGCAATTTCTTTATTTTATTAATTTGGGTCTTTTCTTGTTTAGCAAGTTTATTTATTTTAGTTTGATTATGAATTAAATTTAGGTTTTGGAAATAAATCAAACTTAACTTTTGAGTAAGATTTGATCTTTGTTTTCCAGACAAGTTATAAGTCATGAATTTTAGAAAATTCTGATTAGTTTTGATTTTTTCTTGTTTTAGTCTTTTTTAAGGAATATCGTATTCGAGTTGTATTAGGATTAGTTTATTATAAATAGTCTTATTATTTACAAGTATTGTAACTTTTTAACCTTTAATTGATTTTAATAAAATCGTTCATTTGGAATATTTATCTATCGTGGATTCGACAAGCTCTTTGAGGATTCAAGAACACCATTTTCTAACGAAAATAAGGGAATGATGGCCTATGCATGGCAATCTATGCTTAGGTAACTATCGGTCGCTGCGTCAAGGTTCATCTGAGTGTGCTTCATGATTCGATAAAGTGATCATTCTTATTTTCACCATACCCCGCTGCGTCACGAACGTACCTGAACATAAATGTAGATTTAAAGGTTCTTATAAGAGTTCAAAAACTTGAGATACGCTCATGGTGGAAATTTCAGAGTTTAACATATAAAAACGACGTCGTTCTATTGCTTGTAAAGTAGGGATGCCCATTTTCCCCATTTGAGGGACATTTTTTGGAAAGAAATGGGGAAACGGGTGGGGATGAGGATGATTTTGATCCTCAAATTAAAATGGGGATGGGGATGGGTCCCCATCCCCTTTTCCCATTTCCCCTACAATTTTTTAGAAATAGGGATGGGGATGGGGATGGGGATGGGGATGGGGTAGGTGCCCCATCCCCATTTCTTCCAAATATTATAATATATTATTATATATAATATTTTTCTATATTTTTATTATTTCTATTTTACTAATTATATATACATCTTTAATATGTAATTTTTATTGATACAACGAAAATTGAGGAATGGGAAAACATGGGACCTTGAGAAAATGAAAAAAAAAAAAAGAAAAAAAACAGAGAAAAATAGAAGAAATTGAGAAATGGGGATGGGGATGGGGATGGGGATGGGGGGATCTCCCCCCAAAACTACTCCATCCCCATTTTCTCCAAATGAGGAAATTGGAGGGATGGGGAAGGGTTTGGAAAATAGGAATGGGGATGGGGATGAGTGGACCTACATCCATCCCCATATCCCCATTGGTCATCCCTACTAAAGTGTAAACATGATAGCTAACAAGGGTTTTGCAGGAGTTTGAAATGTTTTATGGAAACTTTAGATGGGCCGACTCGAGTGGGCTCGGGTTGGTATTGGGCTGTCCAAATCAAGCCCATTACATTGAAACCAAAATTAGAACATAATAGTATTGTTCTTGTTGGATGGGTTTCTAGAAGGAGAGAAATTAAAGGAGAGAGAGAAAAAAAAAAAAAGGAGACAATTTTTTTAAATATTTGAATGGAAAATTATATTATTTTATTAAAATATCTCATTTCCTTAGTCAATTACCAAACTACCCTTAAACCAACCAATCAACCCATCTTTTTTAACAATTGGGTAACGATAGAAGGAAAAATGGTTAATTCTCAAGCTAAAGAGGTAAAACGATGTTGATGCAATCGTCAGGTCAGCGGGGAATTAATAATATCCCTAATAATAATAAACAATATCTGTTAAGTTTTCATTTTCTCATGATCAATGTATTAAATACACTCTTATGTAGACTAGATAAGGTCGGTCTTGTGGTTTGTCTCTCAAACATACATAAAAAAATTATAGATTTAAGTTTATTCCCTTTACAAATCTCGAATTGTAGTAATATTTTTTTAAAAAAAACCTCTTATGTTTGATATAAAAAATAAAAAGTGTGTTTTATGTAGAGAAATGAAATATATTTCAATCTAGGCTTGAGATAAAATAATGTGTTTAAATTGGAAAAAGTGATTTTGGATACACTTGTAACTTTTTTTCCACCAACAGTAAGGATTTTAGTAGTGTTGTGCACATGATCATCAGATATATCCAAACCCAATCCTCTTATAGTAATCTAATCTTATTTCACATTGCAGATTTTTGCTTAAAACTCAGAATTTATACAGTAGTTTGAACACTAAATATTTTTGCACTTTTGATTACAATTCCACACACATACTTTCAAATGCGCATAGTTTACTCTTATATTCCACCACTAACATTAATGAGGAGGTGTTCACCACTTAAACCCAGTAAATGTACAAGTTTCACACTAAATTTGTCGTTCTTGTTTAACTCAAGACGGTACATTTTATAGGACAATTAATTTTTAAATAATACGATACAATTTAAATAATTAATCCAAATAATGTAATAAATGAGTTGTCATTACCGTATAAATCATGTAATGATGTGGTTAATGAACAAACTATACTAGGGAACTTTAAGGATTCAATAGTTTGTTACTATGTTGAAGAACCGTTAATCTCAAACATTTTATAAGAAATGACCCAACTATAATAACTAAACTCTTTAACAAAATGATAGTACAGCGTTTTGCTTGCATGATCTACAATTTGTTTTGTCTTGAGCAGTAGAGGCAACTTGTAAGAATTTATCCATGATAGAACTGCTAGTTTCAAAGGAGGTTTTGTCACCTACTCCACCAGGAAGTAGCCAAACAAGGTAACGGATTGCTGTTTTTTTTTTTTCACTCTTCAGTCTGCACATATTGATACAATACCCATAATGAAGGAGCAATGTCTCTCCACTTTAATAGAATATGTTTTTTGCTTTTGAAACTCATTCAAGAACATACCCAAAAATGAGTAAGCTGTTTGTTACTTGATCTACCTTTACTTTTTTTTAGGGTGGGGATCATCGGTTCTTGTCTGGAGTCTGGACTCGGAGCTTGTATATTGTGATCTCAGAAGAACTTGGATATGACAAAGGATTCCTTATCTCCCACAGTGAAATGTGCATATTTGAATATGACAATATATGTATTACAGATAATAATATGAAAGCAAAAGATGTTGCTTTTCTTTCAAACTTTTTTTTTATCTTTTCTCTTGTGTGAGCCTTGTTTAAAGTTGCAAAGCAGACCTGATTGCTTTTTATACTTATCCATGAAGTTTGGAATATACCAGCCTGTTTGTCAAATCTTGATATCATAATAATATTAATTACCAAGCTTGTGTAGCTGCTTGATAGTTGATCTGATGCTTTCTAAGATTATGATTAGTTACCGAGTGGAAGTGCTTTAATATTATTATAATATCTGTGATTGAATGCTACTACAATTCTAATAGAGGTCCAAATTTCACATTTCATCAAGCAATCGTAAAATGTAGAGAGATCTATCACAATTAATGAGAATTGTCTTTCATATCATATGTATTGATATGCCCCGACTTGATTGGTTTCAGATTAAATAAAAAAAAAAAACTGACCAGGTTTGTTCAGGTTTAACGGGGATTTAAAGTTTTGAACAAATATAAGGACAAATCGTATTGACCCAAAATTGTTTGGCTTCGATCATAAATAAGAAATTAAGGGCTGTGCTGCTCACCACCTAATCAGTTTCCAGTCTTGATATTCTTTTGTGCAGAGTAGCATTATTATTTTGCAATATATTTGAAGTTATGTAGCAATATTGCCTTGTTAGAACTCTTATAAATAAAATATCAAGTTCAATTTGTTCGGAGAAAATATTGAATTCAAATCTTAAATTATAATTATGGTGACATTTATCAAATGAAAACAAATCCGTGAATGTGATCCTTCATTCACTTTCAATCTCACGCGAACACAAATTTAAGCAACGTGAAAAACCATATAAGAAAAAAAGAAAAAAGAAAAGAAAAAAAAGAACCGGTCTCATGTTTGTCAAACAACCAATTGCAGCCAAAGACTTGAATATGTACTATTAAAAAACAAAGTCACCGGAGGTAAGGTTTCAACTTCCATTAAGTGGAAGCGATTATTAAAAAAATTTAAACAAGAAACTTCAATAGATACCGTCCCAAGTTCACGAATACAAAATCCTTTGAACTATGGGCAGGCAATCGACAAAACAAGACCGCTGCCTCATTCTTTCTTCCCTATCCCATGAGACATGTTATAGACTCCACGTCCCTGACAGAAGAATATTGCAAAATACAAATAAGGGTTACATCAAAACAAAAATCTTGATAAATAGGAAAAAAGACTATAACAAAGAAAGACGCTCACAATTAGAAACAATGCACTAGCAGCCAGAGCAGCTGGAATGGCAACAGAGGTGATCATATCAAATCGTCCTTTCAGATATGTATGCTTGTGGATGTTTTGGAAATATTTCTGCTTCTCCAAAAGCTTCTCCCTTGGTCTGAATGGTTGTTCGATGTCTGTCATCCTGCATTAAGAATTTAAAGAATCTATTAATAAACACTCAAGTGACTCAACAAAGCAACTTAACCACAACCTCATCCTCAATAACCCTAGACGGCTAGACCCTTCCAAATCCCATCAGCATGTATTTAAATTTGAAAAAATGCCATAAACAAGGTACAACCAAAGTAAACAAGGCAAAACATCAAAATATCACCCAAGGAAAACGAGCACGTGAAGTCTCAAAAACAAAAATGATAGAAAGAGAGAGTAGTCAAATCACCTCCCCATCAATAATTCATTCATTCCATAACTGCTGTTTCCACAGAAACCCCAATATGAAGGGCAATACCATAAAACAAACATTATACAATACTTCATTACAACACGAATGCCTTTTCCATCAAAATTTCAACATAATGCAATATGAATTATATGACACTAATTTGATAAGTACAGTTTATAATACAAAAATATAAATTAGTCAATGGGTAAGTAACATCCAACATTTAGCTTCAAGTACATAATTAATACAACATAACTGCTTATAAATTAACAGTGAAGATTAAATAATGCACGTATTCCACCCCAACAACATGGAATCTGAATCTCAAATATTGAGACTTATCCACTATCAGTAGACTAATTAGAGTTTGAGAACACTTAATCAGATAATAATAACAATAGGAAATGTACTAAACTACTATGACACAATTGGTTCTATAAAGCTTCATGATTTATATAGCATTTCCACTTCGTGGTAATCATTGGGCTTAAAAAAAAAACGTACTACGCTATTATGCTATGCTAAATTTCACTGTATTTGAAAATAGAGACACAAACAAGACAACTTCACCAGATACTTATCAATATTTTCATCAACAAATAACGAAGAACAAGGTAAACAGAGCATGAACATTTCATCGTTTGATTATTCTAATAAATGTTAACTCTTTCCTTACTAATTAAGCCAAAACATTGTAATATAAATTAAACACACAATGACTTCAAAATGACTAAAGAGATAAACAACTTCAACTATTCAGTGTTTTCAAGCCATCCACAAAATATGCACACGATGGACAATCAATTAAACAGAGTAACAACTGGTTCACAACTACAGTACTAAACCGTTGAGATCACGAAATGATATTAGACTAGTAAATTAAGTCTACAAAATAAACCCTAAATCAAACTTTTAAAACAACAAGATATGAAAATTAAACATTTTAACATGCATCCAATAACAATATTTATATTCACTAGAAATTTATATTACAAATCTAAAAACAAACCGAATCAGAAACAAGTAGATATAGAACAAAACATCTAAACAGAAAATTTTAGAGACAGAGACAAGGATCTAACCAAAACTCCATTAAAAACAAATCTTAGGATAACAGCTCAGTTTTAACCACGAAAATCTAAACCTAATGGGACATTAGATGCTACAAAGATCGATAAAACAACAAAATGCAAATCAAATCGCTTCAGATAAGAAGATGAGAGAGATCCGAACCTGTTAAAGAAGATTGATGGAAGTAGCTATATAAAATTCTCTCGTTAGGCCGCCTTGAAAACACAGAGAGGGAGCAGAGAACAAGAAGCGCGAGAGAGCTGCGTTTTTAATGTTTTATGGTGGAAATTGGACGCTAGGTGTCTGGAATCTGGATGCGTTTAGGGGTTTTTTTCCACGCCGTTGGATTGTAAAAGTGATCCAACGGCTGGAAATATAAGGTTGCCACGTCGGATCACTTGAACTTTATGGAATAAAACGTTTCTAGGAAACGTTTTATGCAAATGAAAACCCCTTTGAACCTCCATTGATACCACCAAGTCACCAACACCTTGCTCTTTAACTACAAATGAAACTGTCGTATGTAAATTTTATCAAACGTATATCCATATTAAAGAGGAATTCTAAGAAAAATAGAATGTCAAGCAGAAAGGGTTCCTAATCAGACAACAGTTTTATTTCTTCAAAAATACTGCTCTATTATAAGGAAATAAGTTCTAACCTCACTACATTACTAGAGTCTCATTCGATCTCAATACAAGTCTCCGAAACATGAAAAAAGATAAACTACTTCGAACAAAAAAACAATCATAATTAAATACAAATATCTTTTATTACTTGTATAAAGAGGATTAGGGTTCTATGGACATATAAAGAGACCCATAATCTCGTCACAAAAAAGACACACATAAATCATATAGAAAAATACAGAGAGAAAAACAGAGATTGAGAATTGTAATTATTCTATTCATAGTGGATTTTGGGTCGGTTGATCATTCAACCACCCGTGGACGTTTCTCCAGTCATCGGAGTTTTACCACGTAAAAACTTACGTCCGATTACTTTCTCCTTCTCTTTCTCCTTCTCTTTCTCCTTCTCCTTCTCTTTCTCTTTCTCTTTGAAATCACAGCTAAAATCCAAATCTTGTTGGCTTTTCTTATACATCCAGAAATCGACTTCAACAGAAACCCACCATACCCTTTTGAATATATTCACTTTTGTTTTTGTTTTAATCATCAAATTCATGACTTCTTTTGAATTTTCCAAGCTCTGGGGTTTGAGACTCTGCAATGTTGAAAGCAGAAGCAGAAGCAGAAACAGGAGCAAGAAGAAATTTTGTTTCAAATTAACGCTGTGTACTCACGGCTAGTAATCTTATTATATGTATTTTCAATGCAAAATTATCTTTTCTACATGTGACTGTGCAATATTCATTTCTTTTGATGCTATGATGAATATGGTTGGGAGTAATTGCTCGAGGCATATTTTATCCCACAGACATTTTATCAAACAGTTACACCCTACCAATCAGTATTATGCATTTCAATACTCTTTCATTTCTTGCTATTCGAATCCGGTGACCAAAACATTGAATCATGTGCGCATTTTAAACCAAACCCGGATTAGCCAACTTTTCGATATTCTTCCGATGTGATTTTATGTTCTTTTTACTCAACTAAAGCCCCAATAAGATCGTTGAGGAGAATGATAAGTATAAGATCGAAAGCTTACAGCAAACCTACTCTTGACGAAGCACGATTTCAACGAGCAGTCTCTCAACTTCCACCAAGATTCAGTAATGAAGAAGTGAAGAACTATGCAATGTTATAACTCATCAAGAAGACCCTTTAGTGTGTCTGGAGCTGTTCAATCGGGCATCGCAGCAGCCCCGGTTTAGGCACAATGTGCCCACTTATCACATCACGATAAAGAAGCTTGGTGCGACAGAAATATATAAAGAAATGGACGATGTGGTTTATCAACTGCTTGCGGTTCGTTATGTTGGTTATGAGGCTCTACATTAATATATTTTTTCACTGAAGCTAGGAAGTTGACTAGAGCTGTGAATATATTTAGGCATATGAAGAATAGCAGGAACTTGGAATGTAGGCCTTCAATTGGGACGTATAATTTTTTTTTTTTCACGGCATTCTTGAGTAGGGGAAGGAATTCTTATATAAATCATATGTTTATGGAGACAATTAGATGTTTGTTCAAGCAAATGGTCTCCCATGGGAATGAACCCGGTATTTTTCCATTGAAATCTATGATAAAGGGATATGTGCTTTCAAATCATGTTAATGATGGCCTTCAAATATTTCGTCAAATGGATGTGGTCTACAACTGTCCGCCTAACTCATTTTCCTACGACTATCTGATCCATGGACTGTGTGCCTAGGGTCGGACAGACAATGCTAGGGATTTGTGTGATGAAATGAAACGAAAAGGGTTTGTATCAAGTGATGGATCATACAACTCACTTGTTAATGCATTGGCTCTTGGTGGGGAGGTTGAAGAGGCAACGAGTTCTCGGAGGGAGATGATTGAAAAACAGAGACCGGTTGATTTAATGACATACAGAACTGTCTTGGATGAGATTTATAGGCGAGGAATGGTATGAGAAGCCATGAAATTATTGAAGGAGTTGCAAGATAAAGACCTCGTGGATGGGCATACTTACAGGAAGCTCCAAGCCTCCAGCATGTGTTTGAAGACGACTTAGATGATTCAAATTATAGAAATCGCTTAAGTTAACAATGTTTCGAATGCATTCTTCTTGGAAAATCAATATAATGCATTCTGGCACCATGTTCAGATTGTGAAAGTCTCGAGAAGTTGGAAAATGGTACATAAATATTATGGGATTATGGTTATTTGAAGTTAAATGGCAATAACTATAGATGATCAACACTCCGACGTGCTACTTTGTTCCTCTTCCCACTAGCATTGATGAACAAGTGTCAGCATACCAAAAAAGGAGTCAGAATTTTCATTAACCGATCAAATCCCATACCTGACAATTAAAAGCACATGGACAAGAAGAATAATGAACAAGGAACAAGACACCAAGAAAGGCATCACCCTTAATATTTGGGATAGCTATAAGAAAGGGCTTGGTAATGGCCAAAGTGCTTCAAGTGCAAGTCCATCTAAAGCAAGACATCCATGTGGAACCAGCCGAATGACATAGTTAACTGTCTGGCAAAGGAACCCCAGATAACTTGTCCTCCTTCAAGTTCTTCATACAAAATCAACAAGATAGAATTGCAATAATGAAATATGAGTTTTGAAACTTGTTGGTGCTTAAAGAAAAAATGTCCCATGTTAAATGGCATGAAAAATGGTATCCAGGTACCATCCAACAGTAATAAGAGTGCATTTAAAATAATTGATCATTAGTTTAAACGGTATTTACCTTTAATAATAGCCTTGGGCTTTTTAATACTTACAATCATCCGCTCTTCTGGATTAACGTTCACTACGGAACTGCTGTGGACAAAGACGACTGGAGGCCATATAATGAGGTCCTCTTTTACAGTTTGCCGAACCCAAAAAGCTAGTAGGGGTTGCTTCAAAACTCCATCCTATCAGCACACAAAGTGCTCTGCTCCGAGCCCAGCTGCCTTGCATATAAAGGCATGCTGCAGCAAGCTTAGTGTGTCCACAAACTCTTTGGAGTTGCTGGATAAAACATGAAGGAAGACCAAGCAATCATTATAGAAGTAGACTGAAACCAAAATCAACAGCTATGAACAAAATACATAATCATCAATTAGACTAAGATTTCTCATCTGTGATAGACACTCGAGAATAATATCTTCCTTCAATAACATTGGAAACATCTAAAGAGATCAAAGACTAAAACTTCTTAGACTAAGCAAATGAAAAAGTACTGCAATGGATTGATTTATTCCAAAAACTAGTAGGCAGGAAAAGTATATACCAAACAAATGAAAATTCAAAGCTATTATTCCTCAATCTAAAGTGAAAAGATGAAGGCAACTCCTTCTAATCAGAAGAAAGACGAATAATTACATTCCCAAATTCTTCATAAAGCATTTGGTAACAGCTCCCTTTTATAATTTCCCACAAAAAAGTTGAAAAACATTGTAGAAAATCCAATAAAACTGGCATTCATTTAAATTTAATCATCATAATAATAACATTAATTCAATTTCCCAAATGCAATGAATGGACTAGAATCCGCAATAACCTCTAAGATCTACTAGTAATTGTATGGTTGACCATACTATCCATTTTTATTATTGTAATCTAGAAAGATACAAACTGAATCGAGATCAATCTACAATATGTATATGGATCTTCATAAA
This sequence comes from Dipteronia dyeriana, assembly GCA_032871835.1. Lineage (NCBI taxonomy): Eukaryota > Viridiplantae > Streptophyta > Magnoliopsida > Sapindales > Sapindaceae > Dipteronia > Dipteronia dyeriana. The sequence goes on along the minus strand of CM065295.1, from coordinate 91,579,392 downwards.
TATTAATATCAATTAAATATACAAAACGTACATAGTTTTTCAATTCTATTTCTTTGCTTCATCTATTTGTTCCTTTATCTATTTGTTTTTTATTGAATCCAATCAATATGAAATAAACACGAGCCAACCCTCTTATTATTTTCTAATTTTTAGAAAATTAGAAAGTAATCATTTTTTAGCATTTAAAATAAATAATTAATTGCACGGTTTTCAGATAATTCAAGGAGTTCTATAGTAACTTTTTCGGATTTTGAAATTCGAAAAAGGTTATCCTATCGATTTTGAATCCTTTGGTCGTGGTAGCAAATGCATCAATAAAACACATCATAAATCAAAGCCAATACAAATTCGGAATGAATACATTTTTATTAATTCGAAATTGAATTGAATTAATGAATTCAATATATTAAATAATTAATAAAGGTTATTCGTGCTTTGCAAAATGATCTATAAAAAAAAAGTGATACAATTTATTCCCCCAACTCAATTTGTCGTATCTCTAGGGTCCACTCATTAACTCAGCTAAAATGAGACTTACTATATCCATGTAAATTATGTCCCCTATATCTCTCTGAATAGGAAGGAATTATTTCATTAATGTTTATTAATAATAGTGGAATCACTAAAACAAAGTCAAAAAGGGATTCTGACCCAACACGCTTGATGAAAGACATCAATAAATATGAAAATCTATAATAAACCCTCTTCTAATAAGTCCTTATATAATTTCTCGTAGAATTCAAACAAATTAAACTACTGTTACGGTTTTCTTTGGAAGTATAAAAGGGAATGCTACTAATATGTATATGTAGGAATACTTATACCTATTCTTTATTTTTCTTGTCCTTAATTATCATTAAGTCAAAGAAAAAAAGCCAAGTATCCATCCAATCTGATTAAAGTCCCGACCAGTAGACACACGTTAGTAATGGAAAAAAATTGGTAACTCTTTATTTGATATGATAGCCCTTCAACTACTATAATCTTTCATTTTCTTCAATTAATTTTATAGCATCTCAAAACACCTGATAACTAGATACCTCTCTTTTCTATTAAAAGAACCACATGGGATTTTTTTTAAGTTATAAAAGCTAAATTTCAGGACAAATTGGAACCATTAACTATATGACTGTAAATTCATGACCCGCTCTTGGATTTACATCTCAATTTGTCTTTCTCTAATGATAAATGACATTACAATTGAAATTGAGTTGAGAAGGTTTATTTTCTTAATATAAAAATCAAGACCGATTAGTTATGTATCAATATTATTGTTAAATGATTTGGCAATAGTATTACAAAAAGATTGACTTGTAAAATTTCTTCAAAAATAAATGTGAAAAAATGGACGGAAATAAATTTGAAAAAAATTGTTGGAAATGAATTTGAATTGAGAAAAAATAAATGTAATTGTAAATAAAATAAAATTCATAATTGAGTAATTGAGATAGAATTGGAGAATTGAGACTTGAGAGAGAAGAATCAGAGATTTGGAGTGAGGAGAAATGTGTGTTGTGGGGGAGGAGGAATGGTATTCATAGAAAAAAAAAGCAAAGATAAAGAAAAAAAAAGGGTACAATTAGGGGCCCACCGATCCTAAAAGTTTTTTTTAAAAAATTAAAAAAAGAGAGACATTGAAATCGCTGGAACTGTCGATTTTGGAATTGCTAGTTTCGCTCCATTTTTTATGAAAATGGAATCGAACCTTAGGTCCCAGTTCTCGGTTCAGTTCCAATTTTGGAACCGAAATTTCGATTTCGATTTCGATTTTTAGGTGATAGTTCCAATTTGGTTCTACTGTTGGAATTGAACCGCTGTCATGTCTTCCAACAATGACATTAATGTGTTGAATACATCCTATCTTTTTATCAACTTCGCTGAAGGTATTGCTCCTCTAGCTCTTTATGTCATTCGAGGAAAAGAATATAACATTGGTTATTATTTAGCTGATGGTATATACCCAAATAGTCTATGATTGTACAGATTATTCACGATCCACGTGGTCCGAAAAAAAATAATTGCAATGGAACAAGAAGGATGTATAAAAGATATAGAATGTGGATTTGGAGTACTTCAATCCCAGTTTGCAATTGTGGTAGGACCAACACGTTTTTGAAAAAAAAAACATGTACTACATGATATAATGGTTGCATGTATTATCATGCATAACATGATAATTGAGAATAATTGTGATGTTGGTGCAAGAATTGTGGATCATATATAAGCACCTACTTCAGAAGTTGAGATGGTGGTAGATAAAAATACCTTTGAGATTTCGTAGCTCGACATAGACAATCAATGATAAAGATGATCACATTACACTCCAAAAAGTATCAATTAGTCATTTGTGAGATGAATATATTAATTCAGATGATTAGATGACGATTAATATATATATATATATATTGTATGAAATATAATGTTTAAGTTAAGTTAATAATAAATACAATATTTTAGTTAATTAAATTTAATTTTTTAAATTTAATATTTTTAGTTAATTTTTATAAAACTATTTTTTATTAACTAATAAAATATATTATTATAATATTACATTAATTAAAGGGTGAAATGTTGATCGTTGACAAAAAAAATAAATAAATAAAAATTTAAAGGAACATTCTTTTTAGTTAACATATAATTTAATGGGTTAGAGAGGAAAAGAGAAATGGTATTACGCCATTTTTAGCTCTCAAGGGTGTAGATCTACCTATAGATGTACGAGTTTGAAGTTTGATCAAATGATTTCCATATTAGCAATTCAAATTCTAACGATAATAAAAGGATTTAAAAAAAAAACTTAATTTATTTACATAGATAAATTGATACAGTAAAAAAATAGTATACCATTCTAATACGAGAGTCTTAGATGCATCCGATCTACCTTACATCCCCAGATCCTTATACTCACATCAGTATTAGAATGGAAGATATACGATTCACGATACATCACAAGTTTTAGTGCCATTCTAACGTAAAAGTGGCGCTAAATTGGATGTGACCTTAGTATAAAATATAAAATCACAACTTATAATTTTGTAAAACAAATAAATAATAGTAGGAAAAAAGAAGACGGTATCGAGGACGTACTGCTGAAGAAGAAGCAGTCTGATTGCGCCACATGCGATGGTGGCCCCACCACCACTAATATATTTATGCTGCAATAAAAGGGATCATGGATCACCACGTGGTGGTTGGGACCCACGTGAGACATGAGTGCCAGAAAAAATAATAATAATAATAAGATTGCTATCTCTCTATCCTGATTGGCCGTTAATTTGTGTATTCTACAATCATGATATATTGATATGGTCATGTACCGTGTACGATCCTGATTTGGAAATTGGAATATCAGCCGTTGACGTGTTTTTGCGGCCCCACTGTTTCCGTCTTCACTCAATCGCATACTTCACATGGAGTTTGATCATGATAAAAACTACATGAGAAAGTGACGAGACCACTACTACCACCACTCCTACGGTGTCGTTTTGTTGTTGTACAATTTTCCCTTACAAAGAAGATATATAAATGAAATAAAAGTTAAAACATCTTCAATATAAATATATATATATTTTTGAGTTTTTAAAGTGTGTCATATCATCATTTCTATTTATTATTGATCCATTTTTGAATTTTTTTTAAAGAAATACATATACACACCTCCAATGCAATTATATAAAGTCAAATATGTATTCATTTTATAACCAATCATAATAAACAATTATTACACTATCTCTCCTATTTTATTTTACAATTAAATAAATTTTAATATTATTTGTGGAATGAGTTAGAAATCTTAGTCAGCATTTCTATAAGAGTTTCTACAATTAGAAACTTAACTCTATAATTTTTAACTTTTTGTTTGCCACATCATCTCCATATTGAAGTTAGATAATTGCATTAGAAAGAGTTTTTCTAACTTCTTAACTATCTATCATATGTGACAATCAATTTTCTTCAAATACATATTTGTATAGGAGATACTCTTATAAACACGTTTATGTAAAACAGAGTCATACAAACGTTTCAACTTTCATGGGAGAGGAAGAATTAGAATGTCTCCATGATTGTTTCTTCAACTCCCATCATTCAATGTTTTCTCCAACACGAAATTTGTTCAACCATTTGTGCTAACTGCTAATAATAGTAAAATAAGTTTCTACTTGTCAATAATCTTAAATACTCTTGGATGTTTGTTTATAAAAAGATAAAAGCTTCTATTAAATTGTAATTAATAAAAATATTTCGCATCAAAAACGATAACGTGATTTGTATTTGTTGTTTGATTTTTATTACGGTTTCACTGTTTCACTGTTTTATTGATATAATGATGTTATAAGTACAGTTGAGTATTAAATGCAATTGGATGATACTTAATATTTAGTATTAAAAAATGTTTTAAAGTTAGTAACATATTAAGTTCGAGTTGTTATTGCCTCCACCGTAATTAGTATAAAAGAAATGTATTTATGTATGACGATTGACGATTGACAATTGACGATTGACGATTGATTCCATTAACTATACAAAGTACAATGTTGGACACTTTGTGGTGTTATGTGTGTCCTCATGCTCATGCTTGACATTGCCGATTGACATTTTTTGTAGGCTTATAGGGAAATTAGTATGTTAGTATAATTTTATTTTGAAATATTATATAACTTTAGTTTTTTTTAAGAAAGAATTCAAATTCACAATCTCATAGTATATATATATATATAAGAGATATACCATTAGATCAATCTAGTATACTTTTAATATAGTTTTAAACCTTTGATCTCAAATTTGAGTTGAACAATTCTAGATTATTAGCTTTTATCCTAAAACTCACTAATAAAAGACAATTGATCAAGTGGGTAATGTTTCGTACTGATATCTATACAATTATATAGTTGAGTAGACTTTTTTTTTCCCTACCACAGTTTTGAACAATGTAATTAATCACTCCCACGATGATGGACGGTTGAGATTTGAATACCACCTCTACAAGTACAACCCACCGCACACAATCTCCTCTCAACGAAGCCCTGACACATGACACATACATCACCGCTGCCCCCAACCATCACCATTATTCAGCGATCCAATAATCATTGTCGGAAAGCAAATTTCGACGGTCATGATTCATCCACCTTTCGGCTCTCCATTGGCCAGACCTCACATCATTGTTTCAAACCCTTTTCTCATTGGTCCACGTTTCGCAGTATTCGTGGCTCTCCACTTTCTCACACCAACATTTTTTTATCATGAAAAAAAAAACAAATAAAAAATGGAAAAAACCCCAAAAGAGGAACTCCTTAAATGGCGACTCGTGTCGAAGCTGCAATAGACACTTGTCGCCTCCGCGCAGCTAAAGCTCAGAGAAACGACACGCTCACTCTCTCTTCTCACACTCATTTTTCAACAAATTATTCACAAAAAAAGAAAAGAAAAAAAATTCTAAGGTAACAAATTTAATTGTTTTTATTTATTTATTTTTCTCCATTTCTTTCTCTTTCACTCTCTCCGTCTCTCTCTTTCTCCCGCTCCTCTTTTTTTTTTTTTTTGTCTTTTCCGATAATAATTTTAGCTATGAAAAATTATTATTTTTTTTCGTTTTTTTTCTTCAGTTTTTTGAAGTAAAATAAATGGAAATTGAAATTTGATCCGATTAGGGCTAGATGATGGAGCTTGAATTTAATTTTATAATATTGTTTTTGGGAGCTGTAACCTAGAAATGGGTTTGGGGTTATGGGATTTAAAGGTTTTTGATTGGGTTGGTTTATGATTAGTTTCAAATAGAATTATGAATTGTAAATTTTGAGGTTATTGATAATATTTGATGTTTGAGCTAAGATGTCAAGTCATATAACCATGGAAGTTTATACTTTATATGTTGGTCAAATAGAATGATATATAGGTTGCTTTTACAGTTTTCGATGAATACATGGATCTGAATTCCAGTGAGTTACATGACAAAAGAAGCTGGGTTCTCTCTGAAGTCTGATCTAGATCAATTGGATGGTTGGTCTGTAAACTTTGTACTAACTAATTGACAAGATTCTTGGAAATGGTGTTTTTTTTTCCATGGTTGCAAATTTCTCAAGCTACGACTGCTCCGATTTTTTAAATTTGTTTTATGTATTTTGTGTGCTCTGTTTTGAAGCATAGGAATGGTTTTGGTACATGCATGTGAAGTTGATCATTTTTTATGGTAAAACGAATATTGGCTGTTTGTTTTTTTAGTTTGTCTATAATTGGAAATAAAATTAGAATGATATGTATTATTTTGACTTAATCTTCAATTAATTTGGTGATTTTTTTAGATCTTAAAGCTAAAGAAAGGAAGTTGAAGGAGGAAGTGGAGTGAGATATTTCTCTGATCTACTTCAACCTACATGGAAGTATAAGTCACTTTTTATTAGAGTCAACTGTTGTCACTGCTTGAAATAAGAATGGGATCTCATATGAACTTCAAGAACTTTGGTGAAGCACCACATGGGGAAGGGAGGCCACCTGGCGGGAATTATCCGTTGGCTCGACAGCCTTCGGTATATTCATTGACTTTTGAAGAGTTTCAAAACACCTGGGGTGGGATTGGAAAGGATTTTGGATCAATGAATATGGATGAACTATTGAAAAATATATGGACTGCGGAAGAGAATCAAGCTATGACATCAGTTACTGTTAATGGAGAAGGAACTGTCCTTACTGAGAATTTGCAGAGACAAGGATCAATAACTTTGCCACGGACATTGAGTCAGATGACTGTTGATGAAGTTTGGAGGGACCTGATTAAAGAAAGCAGTGGTGGTGCTGGTGCACCTAAAGAAGTGAGTGGTAGTGGTAGTGGTGGTGGTGGTGGTGGACGAGGAGGAGGACGTGGAGGAGGAGGATCAATTATGCCACAAAGACAACCAACTTTAGGTGAAATTACATTGGAGGAGTTCTTGTTGAGGGCAGGAGTAGTGAGGGAAGATGCTAATCACATTAACGGAAGTCCGAATAATGGTATATTCTATGCAAATAATAACAGTACTAGTTTAGCTCTTGGGTTCCAGCAGCCAAGTAGAAACAATGAGCTGATGGGTAATAGGTTAATGCAGAACAATAATTCAGTCGCTGTTCAGCCTCCTGCTCTAGCACTGAATGTGAATGGACTGAGATCCTTACAGCAACCACCGCAACAGCAACAACAGCATCTGTATCAACCTCAGCAGCAGCAGCAACAGACGCAACATCATCAGTATCAACCTCAGCAGCAGCAGCAACAGACACAACATCATCAGTATCAACCTCAGCAGCAGCAGCAGCAGCAACAACAACCTCTCTTCCCCAAGCAAACGACTGTGGCCTTTGCCCCTCCTATGAATTTAGTAAACACAAAACAGCTCAGTAGCCCAGGAGCAAGGGGAGCGGTTGTCACTGTTACAAATTCAGCTATGAATAACAATTTAATTCAGGCTGGTGGGATGCAAAATGGAGGAATGGGCATGGTTGGTTTAGGAACTGGATCTCCTGCTAGTCAGGTATCTCCAGATATGATTGCAAGGAGTTCTGCTGATACATCTTCATCGCCAGTTCCTTATGTGTTTGGCCGGGGAAGAAAATCAGGTGCTGTGGAGAAAGTAGTTGAAAGGAGGCATAGAAGGATGATCAAAAACAGAGAGTCAGCTGCTAGATCACGGGCTCGAAAGCAGGTGAGTGTGATGATATTCCTCAGTTGTTAGACACTATTTCTTTTGAGTTGTTCATTGTACTTTTAACTGACCTTGTTCGTGCATCAATCTATAAAATCACTCAGCCTTAAGGACTTTTAATTTCATAAAATTCCCACTCACCCAATCATGTCTTTTCGTTTTTAAATGATATTTATAACTTGGATTAGTCTATAGCATTTAAGTGCAAAGTCATCGCATTTTTCACTATGCTAAATTATGCCTGCTACTGAGTCAAGTTTATCCCAGTTGCATTTTCCTTCTAAGAACAGTGGTGCCAGTATGGCAGATACAAAAATTATGGCTATACTTTATATCCTTATGAAATCGCAGTGTACATGCACCCCTCCCTGTTAAGAAACTGGTTTTTTGTGAGAAAGTATAGAACAAATTTGAAGTATTGTGTTTGACATTAGTTATATAGCATTGAAGTGGGGAACTTACTGCAAATGCAATTTGCACTTTGGAACATGATGTCTATTACAAATTCAATTTATAGCCTATTAGCATGTGTAACTCTCTTTGCATTGGTTACAGTCTAATAACAAAAGTCATGGCACACTGGTTTTTTTTTTTCTATCTTTGATGACCATACTGCAAAATGTTCATATCTATACTGGTGTTACTAGAATCTAACATGGTATCTGTCATTATTTCTAGACCAGCTCTATCGAAGGAAAATTTACTGTCATGCATCTACTTCGGTCATAACATCAATTGAAATGTTCTGTTATGATTCCCCTAGCATTGGAGGAACTTTTGTGAAAAACAGAAAAGAATTATGTCATTGGAATAGAACATGCGGTAAACTTAGGAAATTTGCATATTTCACCCCTGTTGAAGAAAAAATGTTTGGACAACAAAGCACGGCAATCTTTTAGTTATGCAACTTTTGTTTCCCAGAAACAGTTGTATATATTTAGACTTGTTTTCTTTATAGAAAAATTGATCCACACTTAATGTTGCGCTTCTGTTTTGGGTTTCTGCAAGGCCTATACCTTGGAGCTAGAAGCAGAAATTGCAAAACTTAAAGAGTTGAACCAAGAGTTACAGAAAAAACAAGTATGTTTTCTTTATCAATTCAGTTCTTGTTTCTGTATTTATAAAACTAGGTTTGTCTCAATCCCCCTTGACCCGACTTTGGTTTTTGCAGGAAGAAACTGTGGATATGCAGAACGATCAGGTATACTAACCTATACTTTTATCATTGCATTACCTTATGTTAATTCAATGTATTCAATTAAATAATTTTTTTAGTTAAGAGTTAGAAATCAGATTGTTTAGAGGATCATTACATGAGACATGATTTATTGGGACTCAACACTGACTTGTATTGTCAACAATTTATGCTTAATTTTTAAAACTATATATCATGCTTAATAGCCACGAACTTGATGTTAAGGTTATTCCTGGAATCAGTTGGCCTAGCAAAAGACCAAATGAAATAAGTTGAAACATTGTTTAAGTATTTTATATCACACTGGTGTGGCTTGTGAGAATATAGCCAGTTGAACCAACACATACTAGAAATGCATTTTGGGTACAAAAAAGTTCGAGTGTCAGCCATAATAATGAATTACCAAAAACCATGGTCAATAGGGTTATTTAAGTTGCCCAGACATGAAGTCTGTAGAAAAGTGGTGTCGAGAGCAATCTTGATTATATTAAACCGTAAAGCATTCTGCAAATTATGAATATTACTTGCTTCTCGATTCTACTAGTAAAGTATGAAGTTGATTCCATTCTATTATTTTGTTGCTGTTTTGACAGACGGTGGAGAAAATGAGACAGCAATGGGGGGGTAAAAGGCACTGCTTGAGGAGGACACTGACAGGCCCTTGGTAGAGTTAACAGCAGAAAGAGTGCTTGAATATACAATCTTCGCCGTTGAGATGGTACAAGGATTGGGGTCGGCGTCTGTGATCTACATCCAATAACTATGAAATGAAGGTTAGGTAGCTGTATGTATAGGAGCAGTGAGTGTTTGTGTTGTAAATTATGAACCTGTGTTTGAAATCAGTTTTATACTATAGATCAAACGTTTATTTTATTTTCACTGTCTACTTGCAGACTTTGTTAGTTTCTTCTAACCTTGATAAAGATACTTAGTTTTCATATACAACACTATCTCTGATTTGCATTCTTTATGACTATCGAAGCTTAGATCATCAGAGAGAGATTTCTATATCCCTCAATGTGGCTGTCAGGTTTCTATTTCTTTATTCGTTTTCGTTCATTGTCAACTTTAGAAAGCTCTGGAATTATCCTTGGATACTATTTTTGTAGCTAAAAAGCTTAGATCATCAGATTTTTATATTGCTTAAGGGTTATAGTCAATGTCCTTTTAGTTCTTTTCTTATTCCTATTTTAATTAACTTTGTCATCAGATTTTTAGATTGAATCTTGTTGTCAAATTGTGCCTGATTGTGACTTCCAAATTGACCAAAATAGTAACATAACATAAGAGATGATGTTTCTACTTAGATACATGGAATTTAGAAGAACATCAGAAGTTCAAAATCATATAAATATAATATTCCAAAATAAATAAATAATAATTTGATTTTTACCTTGTGTAAACTGCTCCATGAATTCTTGTAGTTGCTTCTTGGTCTTTAAGTATGGAGAAAATCTCTGAAATGGCTTTTCAAAATTTCAAAAAGCAGTTGTAGGTTGTATCTTGTAAAGAACAAGAACAATAACTTATTCTTATAAACTGTTATGAAGGACAAGCACGATTCCCATAGCTACTCCTCACCATATTTTAATCTCTTTTGACTCTTTGTATGATTTAATAATGTTCATTTTATTTGTATAACTATCTATCCACGGTCCACCTATCTAATTAAATTATATTTCATTGATAAAATATTCTCACTACTTATAATCTCTTTCCATGATTAAATAATGTTAAGGATGAATAATCAAATCCGAACCGCCTCAGCATAGGGCTCGGGCTAGTTGGGCCAATTGAGAATAATGGTGAAAACTATTTGGCCCACTATTCCAAGAATCAGACTTGTCTGGTATGGCAAAATCACCCATGAATCCATGATACCAGCAATCCAGTATGATGAATAGTTGATACCTTGAAAATACAAATCCTATGTTAAGGCATGTGAAGGGCACAAGAAGAGAAAAGGATCTATGATCTATCAAATCCAAAATGCTATGAGTACACCATTCATCTTTCATTTGCTCCGATTATTGTTTTATTCATTCTCTAGTTTGGAGTGATCATTGAGTACGAACATGAAGGGTGCCTTACTCGATTTAATAAATACATTGTAACATTAAACTTTGTAGAGTTTAATATTATACTATACATACAAGTCAATCCAATGTAGTCTACTACAACTTTGTTGTCGGAGCTTGTGTATAAATTGTAATAGTTTAATTTTTTCTTATTTTATTTGACACTCTTATGATACAATTTAATTGTCAAAAAAAAAAAAAAAATCAAAAATCAAAAGGGTGTTTATAAAAACTACTATTAAGAATGAAAATGATATTTCGAAATTGTTGTTTTTTAAAATTCAAATATATATGTTAAAAATACTCTTTTTTTTTCCAATTACTTTTTAAAATTGAAAATAATATAAATATGTTTGGTATTATTTTTAAAATGAGTAAAATAATTGTTTGCAGTTAAAAAAGAATATATGTTTTTATTCTGAAAAATTAATGTTTGATTTTTTTTTTCATTTTGGAAAAAAAATCAAACTTGTTTTTACTTTTTAAAATGGATCTATACACACATCAGATCGGATTCTCTCTCCGTTTCCAACTTTCCACCCATAAACACTAAAAACCGGGTCCAAGTATTTCAGGCTGGTCAAGCTCTTTCGGGTCACGTATATATTCCATTTCAATTTTCATCCGTATATTCGTCTAAACAAAATAAAAAGTTTGACGTGTCTCTCTTCTCTAAGTTGACTTGTCACTGGCGGGATCAGCTAGGGTTTTAGCGAATCTCTGAGTAGTTCAGATCAGTTCAGGTGAGAAATCTAAGCTCGACCTTCTCTTGATCTTGTTTGTGCGTTAGTTTAGTTTTGATTGATTTCAATTTTTCAATGATTGTCTTTAGATGCCATGTCCATGTGATTACTTCTTGACAACTTGTATTTTTGCTACAATCCGCCTGGAATTCAATTTCCTCATGAGGTATATCATCTGTTACATACATCGTTTTCTATTCCCTTTTCTTTGCTTAGGTTTATAAAACATGAAAAATTACTACTTAATTGTTTTTGGAAAACTGTAGTTGTGGAGCCTAATAATGGTATTTATGGACTATTTAAAACTAACATTATATGTAATAATTTATGATTTTTTTGTTAGCAGTATATAGAATCAGTGACTGCATCGAATTTACCATCTTCAAATTTTAGGGTTTTATACCACAACTATTTCTCTACTATATCATGTCATGACTCATGTGTTAATTATTGCTACTTTTTCTGTTCTTCTATTACAAGAGCTAGATGCTTAGGTTTTTTGTGCCTGTTCAATTGATTTAGAGTTGTAATATATATATATATATATATATATATATATATATTTTCCTTAAATTAAGACTTTAAAAGTTTTGAGTCCGGTTTGTTTGTTCTTTTGTTAATGTTCTGACTTTTGATTTTCTTTCAGGTTGCTTTTGTTTTCTGGGTTTTGTTTTTGTGTGCCCTAGAAAAGATGGTAAGTTGCTCTTTCGACTTTCATTGATACTCTTTGGTTGGCTAGAAAATGATTGGAACAACACTGTAGCTTTAATTATTTTTCTGTTACATACTTGCACCGGTTTTCCAACATTTTTATGATGATTAGACAGAAGAAGTTTAAGTATTGTTGGCTTGCATCTCTTTAAACTGATTCTTTGGTTTTTCATTTTATTTTTTCCCCCTGTTTGGTCCTTTTGAAGTTAATACCAAGGCGAAATAAAAATTAAAATAGATTTTTTTTTATTCAGCAACCAATCAATAAATTATGTTGTTTTCGGTTTGAGCTTTTTATTATTGTTCCTTCTAATCAATTTAAATTTGTTCTTGCAGCTTCCTCTTTCTTTACTTAAAACTGCACAGGGCCATCCTATGGTAAGTGATTTATCCTGGTTCTTGAATTAAACTAAAAGAAGATCTATTTTGGTGTACTCAGTTAATGAAAATTGTCTCATTCTATGTCTTTTTTCTTTTTTCTTTTTTCTTTTTCGGTTGGTAATTTGTAAATTTATAGTGGTTGCCTGTTGTTATAGTTGGTGGAGCTAAAAAATGGGGAGACTTACAATGGGCATTTGGTCAATTGTGATACATGGATGAACATCCATCTTCGTGAAGTCATCTGTACCTCCAAGGTACTCTACGTTTTTCATTATCTGTTTAAGGTTTAAACCCTGTGCTGTTTTATATGTTTAAGTGATTTGTTTTCTTTTTGGTAAATTGAAAGCTCATTTCCTCCTAACCCGGTGCAGTTTTATATTTTAAAGTGATTTGTTTTCTTTTTGGTAATTTGAAAGCTTATTTCCTCCTCATATCATGGTCGGGTTGAATTGAAATGTTGATGTAGGATGGAGATAGATTTTGGAGAATGCCTGAATGCTACATCCGTGGGAATACAATTAAGTATCTTCGAGTTCCAGATGAGGTATATGATCTGTACATCGTATTGTATTGTTTGTTTAGGTGTATGGAATTCTCTGGGTTTTTTTTTTTTTTTTTTAATTATCTGTTTCAATTTTTGCAGTTCATAACAGGATTTTTTATTTGATTGAAGCTGTGTATGAACAAATAATTTCATGTTTCCAAATTGTGTTTGATAACTCATTAACAAAGTGACTTTACTTTCTAGTGTTCAATAGCCTTCTTACTCATTAACAAATTGACTTTACTTTCTAGTGTTCAATAGCCTTCTTCTGTTAGAAGATAATTGATTTTATAGTTGATGTATTGCAATCACTAAGCAATAAAAACATACTTTTTTTTTATTCTGACTAACATTAGGTTGAGTAGTACATGATATTTGTTTTTGTCTTGCAAAATTGAATTCTCAAGATATTTGACCGAAAGCCGATATGTTCAAATACTATGGACTTTGTTTTTTTTTTCTTTTCAAATTTTTTGTTTTGGTTTCAATTTACGTTAAAATTATTAGTGGTTAGTCTTTAATCCATACTGTTTTCTTTTTAATTCAGGTGATTGATAAAGTTCAAGAAGAAACCAAGAGTCGTGCAGGTACGTCTTACATTCTCATCTTTTTTTTTTTTGGGCAAAGTACTGAGTTATCTATCCTTATGTTCACCTTTCTAGAAGAGAGCTAAAAAAAGGAAAAAAAGAATTTGCAAATCATGCATCCCAGAACTTGTGAGAATGAGTTGCTATTACTTTGCGTGACTACTGCAGTTGTACTGATTGGCTACTGTCCAAATTGGACTGATCAGTACAAACCACCTTAAAAGTCTTGTTTTGACTTAAGTGATTTATATTTTCTTCATTATTTGCTGAGGAGAGCACCCCCACAGCGCACCCTTTTGTTTCTCTTCCTTTGTGTGTTTTTATTTACGTCTTACTTGAAACTTAGTTTCCTTTGAGCTTGATACCTTAAGAAAAGTTGGAACTCTAAACATTGGTATTTTTCAGACCGTAGGCCACCTGGGGTAGGACGTGGCAGAGGAAGGGGTAGTAGAGAGGATGGTCCGGGTGGAAGGCAACCAAAAGGAATTGGGCGTGGACTAGATGATGGAGGTGCCAAGGGTGGCGGGGGCCGAGGCAGAGGTGGATCTGGTGGAAAGCCTAGTGGTAGCCGAGGTGAGACTTTACTCTTTTTTTTTTTTAATAAAGCACACTCAGTGGATTGACTTTAATTATTCAGTAGGAAAGAAAGAAGTATAAAGGTAGACATTTATTTAATAAATTATGGATTAAATATGCTGCAGTTGAATCTAACATGGCTCATCTGTTTAAATTTAATAGCTCACATGATAAAAAAGAAAAATATTTTCATGTTTTCATTTTCTTTCATCAGCGGGGTGTGAATTTTCTAGCTATTTTGTGAAGGTGTAATAGCAACTTGCATGTAAACAACATTCTCGTCATTCTCGCATGACTAATCCATGTGTGGAGTAGATCAGCATTTTGCATTTACACAAAATCGGAGCACGCTTACGTCATATTCTAATAAAATCACAATCTGTTCCTCTTTCAAGGACAGCTAAATTTGTTGTGAATCTACATAAATTATATTTATTCCTTTTTCATGGACAGTTTAAGATAACAGACAACTTATGTTTTTGATTTTGTTGGCAGGTGGAGGGCGAGGGCGAGGTTGATATGTTTCAAGGGCAAGCTTGCTATTTTTGAAGGCATTTTGTGCCCCATCTTTGATGTGAGTGCGCTAAAGCTGTTTTCCTATATGATAGTGAAGTTGTAATGGTGAATTAAGGGCCAAATGTATGTAGGTGGTATCATATAACTGAACTGAGGGGCTGGATTTGTGGTTTGTCATTTACTTTTTCTGTTCATTTACCCAATTGTCGTTCAAATTATTCAAATTATAAGACAAATATGTTTGTAGAGTTTATAATTACATTCTATTCCGTTGCTTACCGACTGGTCTATTTGATTTCCTCCAAAGCCTAATCACGAATCAGTTTATCATGCATTTCGAATTGGAGACTTATTTTGACCTGCTGAAAGTGGAATCTGATGGTACCATCACCTCAGTGAGTAAGCAAATCATGGGAGGTTGGGGGACCTGAAAAAAGAGATTTGGTTTCTCTCTGTGGATAGTAAAAGAGTTACCTTAAGTTCAAAATCTTCCAAGAACCCAAATGGTCCCAGTAAAAATGAGAAAGATTTGTGATGATTTTAAATTTCCAATACCGGACATCTCTAGTATTTTAAAAGATGTTTTCTGACTGCAAACATGAACATAATGCCGAGCTTAGAAGTCATGATTACAATTCGGTTCTGGTTTTGGCTCCGAACCGTCGATCTGGTTCAATTAGTTCCGGTTCGGTTTGGAAGGCTCCGTTATTTAAAATAAAAATGATCAGTGATTCACTTCTTATTTCTCACAAACCCAATTACCCAAATCAACCATCTTCTGAACCAAACTCTCCCTGTCACACCAATTACCCATATCTGCCATCAATCATCATTATCACCTGCAAGTTTTCATCACATAAAATCACAAACCCTAACCGGGAAGAAAAGAAGAAATAAAAATAAAAATCCCAAATCCCAAATCATCACATAAATCACAAATCACAAATCGAACTGAAGAAGAGAGAGAGATCGAAGAGAAGATGAAGTGATCGAACTTTGAAGAGAGAGAGAGATCGAAGAAGAGTCAAGAGATCACCGACGACGGAATCACCGGTGAGCGGGTGAGGGAGGGATCAGTGGAGTGAAGGTAAGAAATAGAGAGAGGGAGAGAGATTAGAGAGGCCTGGAACTCTGGAAGATGAAAGAGACGGAGTGAGAAGAATATTTATATATATAGCCAAACCTAAAAAAAATGGTCTGGAACCGACAGTTCCAGAACCGGAACCGAACCGTCCGTTCCAAGCCGGTTTTTGAAATTGAAGAACCGAAACCAAACCTTAAGGCTCACGGTTCTGATTACGGTTACGATTATGATTCATTTTACACGGTTACGATTCGGTTACACGGTTCTGTTCGAACCGTGGTCATGACTAGCTTAGAGTCAAGAATGTTCAGCATTGTAAATTACCATTCTGTAAAGCAAAAAATTCCCAAATTTGTCATGAAACATAGACACAATCTGATATATTGGTATCTTTATTTCTATTTAGATTCCTCATTATGAGGAGAAAACAAGGGTCTTTAATGGTACAAGTGAAATCCTGCAACTTTGACAGACCACTAACCGCATCAGGCTGCATGAAGACTTGCCACAGTACAAAAATATCATGACTTTTTAGCACAACCCGCCTTTCCATTTCAATGTGCTATATTTAACATCTTATCGCCGATGAGGCTAGGCTGCTCGGGAAAGGCAACAGTGAGACTGTTGATGAAATGTACCGAACTCTTTAATAGTATTTGCCAAAATTTTATCCTCACTAACAGATTCAAGTTGGTGAAATTACTTTCTGTTGCTCAAGGCATCTTAAAATTGCCGCGTTCTTCAAAATGATGCACTGACAGATCTCCCTAACTCTTGGGGTATTCAAAAACAAGGCCTTCAGCAACACTTCGTGCCCTTCCGTGACCAAAAAGCTTGCTCACAATAGCTAAGGCGAAATCAGTCACTGTAGCAAGCCCCCTGCTGGTTATCACTTTACCATCAACAACTACTTTGGTGCCATTTACTACTTTGTTGGTTATCTCGCTTATGACCGACGGGTGAGCTGTGGCTCTTTTCTCCTGTATGTGGCAGAGAAACCATCAACTTAAAACATAATGGATTAGAAACAGAAAAAAATTTCACAGAAAAAAATTTCACAGAAATTTTATTTTACCTTCAATAAGCCGTGGTTATGAAGGACTGCAGGCGAAGAACAAATCGCTCCATAAATTCTTCCGGCTGCTTCTTGTTCTTTAAGTAGCTTCTTCAAAATTCTAGATTTTTGTAGCCTTTCAGCCCCACTGACTCCTCCCTGAAAGTATAAAATGTAACAAAACACTTTAACATGTACCGGAATTTGGAGGGATTCCCAACATTAGCATTGCTACAAGCCAATAAATTGGTATAAAGGTCCACTGAGGCCTCACCGGAAGAATGATTAAATCGTATATTTCTTCAGAGGCATTGCTAATTAATTTTTCAGCAATGATTTTTGTGCCTTGAGAAGCCACAATATGCATAGACTTTTCAACTGATGCAACCACAACATCCACCTTTGCCCGCCGCAAAATATCCACAATAGTCACTACTTCAATTTCTTCAGAACCATTTGCAATTGGAATAAGAACCTGAATGACATTTGATTAGTAAAATATCATCTCAAGGTGACTTGAATATAAGAGGGAAAGATGAAGAATGAAACATATAGCTAGATCACAGGTGCCAGATGATCTTATGCTATTGATACAGGATGTATTTGTCTGAAACATGCTATGAACTATATATGGGTGCCTGATACAGAATTCCTTCGAGACATGACCCACCAAATTCAGCTACAAGACTTAGCATAATGGACACAGGTGCACACTAAATTGCAAGTTAACAGATGGATGTAATTATAAGAAATGCACAATTGTCCCATACCAAAAAAAAAAAAACCTTGCTTGGTAAAATGTTTGTTAACATGTAAGCTGTCACCTAATAAAAAAAAAACTTTGCTTGGAATGTATTTTATTTTTTAATTATTTTTCCTAGATACAAATCCAATATTCAATCTCTTTTAAAAAACAATTCAATATTCAAATTTTAAACATTGCAACTAAGATATACAAATGACTTTAACTCCGTCTAAATGATTAATCGGCAAAAATCGGCTGAAAAATTGGCCAAATTTCCCCTTTTTTTACCCGCCGCCTAATACGTGCGATTTTGTCCTAATCCGGATGGTCGGTGGCCGCCTAGGCACGTATTTTCGAACACCGAGAAAAACAATTAACAACCACACTTACATTTCCATAACATGCATTTTAACAGAAAAATGTACTAAAATGCCAAGAAACTCGAAGGTAAGTCATAAATTATGAACTTAATGGCACATGAATATAATGTCAGTGCTCCTTCTAACCACTTATATATATCTGGAAAATTATGGACAAAGCATATATGGCCAATACCATACATAAGAATTATTTATTTAAATAAGGCACTTACACGAGGCATGCGGTCAAAAGACCATTCAACTTTATTGAATTCTTCCTTTCTAAGATATTCATCAGCGGCACACATCAACTGACATAAGGAATCAAATGACTGTCAACTCCAGCATTGTGGTCACAAAACATTCCATGAAAGGAACATAATTAAGAAACAGAAAAGATAAAAGCATGAGGTAGGGAAATGCGAGACTGATCAATTGTTGAGAAAGAGAACAAACAATTAGTTCTATATGGGCACCAAGTAAATTACAGACTTGCAGCTACTAGCCAATCTTTTTTTTTGTTTTTTTTGTTTTAGTGCTGCATACAATAAGCAACAAACCACTGTTGGGCAAGCAATGTTTTTTAACAGTAGACCTTACCAATAACTCTGCAACTTCCTTAGCAACAGACTCTCCAAACAGCTGTTCTACTAAGCACAAAGCAAACTCAAATGAAGTTCCAGGACCACGGCTTGTTGTAAGCTCTCCTGAAACTTGGATATTTGATTTAACTGCCCAGAAGGTTGAAAGCTTGTCGATGAATGCAGGATGGCAAGTTATCTTGAATGTAAAACTACATCACATTTAGCAATCAAAATACAAGAACATTTCAGAACTGAAATTTAACAAAACCAGTAACCTACCTGCTTTCTCCGTGTAAGGCCCCACGGCAGAAGTGTGACAGCTGGAGCAGCACATATAGCTCCATAAAGCCTTTTATCCTCTGCATGCTTACTTGTAATTTGCTTAAGAATTTCACAATCTCTTAACCGTACTGAGCCAGGCATTCCTCCCTTAAAAATAATGGACATAACATTAACAGTTGTAAACTATATTTTAAACAAACTCACAAGAACAATCTTATCTATGTCAATCTCTTTGTCACGCGCATTCTATGACAATCATGTCTTTATTCAATCACTAACACTACTACTTTGAAGTCACTAAGTTGGACTAACCACTCGAAAACTATCAAAATGAAAATAATACAGAAATGCATCTCACTGTTAGCTAATTAGTTAATCATTGTAATTCTTTTAAACAAGCTCAGAAGAACAATCTTATCTATGGCAATCTCTTTGTCACGCGCATTCTATTACAATCATGTCTTTATTCAATCACTAACACTACTACTACTACTTTCAAGTTTACTAAGTTGGACAAACCACTCGAAAACTATCAACACATAAATAATACAAGAAATGCACCTTAATGTTAGCTAATTAGTCAGTAATCAGTGTAATTCTTTTGATTAAAGAACTAACCGGCAATGCAATAAGGTCGAAAACTTGATCACCACAAGTGGAGATGGAGGTATCAGCCACCAGTCTAGTGCCACCATAAGCTTCAATTTCCAGCTGTGGCTCCACAGAGGCAACAGTCACGTTTGCACCAGCTCGGCGTAGAACACCAATTATAATCACAGCTTCCATTTCTTCAGTACCAAGCCCAATTGGAACCAAAACCTGCACAACCACACAGCTCAGAAAATAATTAAGCAAATAAAAAGATTAACTAGAAATTTCAAGCTTCATTTAGTTGCTGAGAAAGAAAAAAAGTATAAGAATTTCAATCAAGATAGAAACTTTTTTAAGTTTTGGATTATTTAGACCCAGAAAGCAAAACTTCATTTACATATATAAATATAAGAAAAAGAAACAAAAAAAAAAAAACCTTCTTGGGAGGGACAGAAGTGGTTGTTGAAGTGGGTTTTGTTAAAGGGAGGATTTTGGAGGGTTTTGAAGAGCGCTTTTTAGTGGGTGTGCTTCTCTGCTGTGGAGAAGCAGAAGTAGAAGCAGAAGCAATGGAAACAAATGATAAAGAAGGAAGAGTGAAGGATGAAAAGGGCTTTGAAGGAAAGGTTTTGAGAGTAAAAGATGGAGAAAGAAAAGAAGAAGAAACAGACTCCATGGATGCTTTCCCTTGTAAATTGTAATCTCTCTATCCTATCTGGGTTTTGGGTTTTGCTCTGTTCAAATCTTATTTTATTTTAATCTTTTTCAGGAAAACAAATTTATATAGATAATTAATTCTAATTTCAAATATCTTCCTACCCCTAGGTGACAAAAAGAAATGTTTTGTTCAATTTCAAAAACATGTAATAGCATTTTTAATTAAAATTGGACTGACCGTAAAAAAACATCCCAAACAATCATTTTTAATAGTATAATAACGTGGTTTGTTGGTAAGTGTTCGGGTCACCGTTCGAAAGGATTTAGATTCTCTCATCATCTTAATTGTTCTTAATTTATTATTTTGTTTTTACATTCCTAATTTGTTGTCACACTAATATGATAATTCAATGATCTGAGTTATTTCTGTTAATTATTATGTATTAACTTACTGAAAATAAAATTAATTTAAACTATTACTTTATGTAAGGAAAAGATGAGGTAAATAGGGTATCCAAATTCATACCACATAATATATAATGTGGTTTGGTAATGATCATTCAATTTGACAATTCTATATGGCGTTCTATATTTGGTTGTGAGATTTCAAGTCTCAATATACTCCTGTTCTATGTTAGTGGTGGGATTTCAAGTCTCATAACAAGTATTTTTGTAAACATATATAATTGTGAAATAAATATTCAGACCGTACATATTTATTGATCTTGTTAGTTCGAAATTTACGAAGGGGTCAGACTTAAAATAATAATAAAAAAATTCATTAAGTTATTTTTCAATTTTGATCAAAATAATATAAGTTTTCCAAATTCTCCGAGGGTATCAAATAATATGTTCTTTTAAAATTGTTAAAATATATCGTCAAATATATTATTCTTTTTAAAAAATTAAAATATGTTCATTTTTTTTTTCAGAAAAAGGGAGAAAAGAATAGGTTTATTTATTTTAAATTTTTAATGTCATCTTCACTCCAACTCAGCGTCTCAGCCTTGATTATCCATCGAATACTTTATAATTTATCAATTTAGGTATGCTTATCCAATTCCAATCTCGAGAGCTATCTGTTCACCTGTTCTCTACAAAAATATATTTTAAAATCACCATCACATTATATATCTGTCTTGTAAACACGAGATATGAATTACACACAAGCAACAAGAAGCCGAGAAGATATATAAAACGATTCACAGAAGAAGCAATACCTCGAATACAAAACAATCATCAGAAATCGGAAAAAAAATAAAATGCTGACGGCTTTAGCCAAGAGAACAGCTTTATCTTTGAAGTCCAACAATTCACTTCAGCTTCTTCAGACAAGGCATCTCTGTCTGGGTGTCCTCCCCGATGGTCTCGACAGAAACTCCGATGCTGTTGTAAGAAATTCCCAGGTCATCGGAGGTCTCATCTCTGAGCTCCACACCCACATCGAAAAAGTATACACTTGTCTCTCTCTGTGTCGATATATCTGTGTTAAGTTTTGTGTCGTGATAGTTGCAGTGTATATTAGAGTGATTTTGGTTCTGGGTTTTTTTTTTTTAAGGTTCTAGCTGGAGGAGGAGTTGAGGCAGTGAAGAGGAACCAGAGCAGGAACAAGCTTTTGCCCAGAGAAAGGATTGACCGTCTTATCGACCCGGGTTCTTCTTTTCTTGAGCTTTCTCAGGTTTATTTTTGTTTTCAGATTTTTCTTTCTGTTATTTGTGCTGCATTTTTAGTTGTAATTGATTTTTGGATCAGTTTTGACGGTTTATGGATCGAATTCGATTACAAGGGATTATAATGTTGTAGTGCTCATGTTAATTTGCATGAATTTGGGTGTGATGGTGATACAGATGTTTTCCCTGGTAGCCGAATAATATGTATGAAGTGAATGGTTTGTTTATTTCTTTGTTGTGCAATACTCAATAATAACACAACCTTTGAACCATTTAATTTATTGGATAAGTACATTACTTTTTAGAAGTGGAATTGTATAATTGCTTCAAACTTGAACCTAGTTGCCAGTCTGTTTATTGACTCATTGACCCAATTTTGGAGTCATGAGGCTGCAGATCATTGTCCAATGACACATGGGCATAAAATCGTAGCTTCATTGTTGATCTAGAATTAAATGTAATTTCACAATTTCTATTGACACCAGCTGCACTAGTATACAATGACACTAATTTCCATGGTAGATGATGGTGTAAAAGTCTCATTGTAAGTTGATTGAGAGCGTGATATGTTAGTAGCATATTTGTGATGCTGTTAGTTCTTATATGTACTACTATGAATGAAGCTTGCAGGTCATGAATTATATGGGGAGCCCTTACCATCTGGTGGGATAATCTCTGGAATAGGTCCTGTGCATGGTCGACTTTGTATGTTTGTGGCTAATGACCCTACTGTTAAGGGAGGAACCTATTATCCTATCACTGTTAAGAAGCATCTTAGGGCACAAGAGATTGCTGCACAATGCAAACTGCCATGCATATATCTCGTGGATAGTGGAGGTGCTTTTCTTCCCAAGCAGGCTGAGGTGTTCCCTGACAAGGATAATTTTGGTAGAATTTTCTATAATCAAGCCATAATGTCGGCTGAAGGCATCCCCCAAATTGCATTAGTATTAGGTTCCTGCACAGCCGGGGGTGCCTATATTCCTGCAATGGCTGATGAAAGTGTAATGGTCAAAGGAAATGGTACGATATTTCTGGCTGGACCCCCTCTTGTAAAGGTTAGTTCCAGACCTTCTGGTGTCCAAATTTGTCCATTGAGTAATTCATAAATTCTTTTCATGATCACTCGTGTCTTTCGTAATTTCTTATATAGTATTGTCAAAATAAGAAATACATGCATGTATTTGTGTATGTATCTATGTTTCTAAAACATAGATTATATCTAAAGGAGAAATTTCAGTAGGCTGCTACAGGAGAGGAAGTCTCTGCAGAGGATTTGGGGGGTGCTGCTGTGCACTGCAAGACATCAGGTGTTTCAGATTATTTTGCTCAAGGTAATTAATTTGGTCTGCTGGTGTTCTCATCTTATGTATGTACCACTTCAGTTTTTAGTTTGATACTTGATCATTGCAATGCTTGTAGCTTGCCATTGGTGTTCACTTGTGTGATTTTGTATGTTCTTTTAGATGAACTGCACGGACTTTCTCTTGGGAGGAACATCATCAAGAATTTGCACTTGGCTGGGACACAGTTGACAACAAATGGATTTCAAAATATAAATCCTGAATATAAAGAACCATTATATGACGTAAAGGAGCTTCGTTCCATTGCACCAGCAGACCTCAAACAGTCGTTTGATATCCGATCAGTTATTGCTCGAATAGTTGATGGAAGTGAATTTGATGAATTCAAGAAATTGTATGGCACTGTGAGGACATTTAAAGAACTCAAATTCTTTTCTTTATCTGTGCAACATACTTACATTGTAATATTATAATTTTCTGACCTAGTTGCTTCTATACAGACTATTGTGACAGGTTTTGCTAGAATCTTTGGTCAACCTGTGGGAATTATTGGAAACAATGGGATATTATTCAATGAATCTGCTCTAAAAGGGGCCCATTTCATTGAACTTTGCACTCAACGTAAAATTCCTTTGGTCTTTCTTCAGAACATTACTGGATTTATGGTAAGTAATCCATCTACATATTCTGTTACTGTGTTGACGAAAAGCTTTCTCACATGCTTATGTCCTTAGATTTATAGGGAGAGATGCATGTAAACCAATATACTCAGGAATTTATGAGCTTTTTGAATCTTTTCTTTTCCATGCAACTTTTAGAAATAATGTTATATAAGTTAAGATGTATATTCTGGAAGTTGATAAAGGCGTGGAACCATATTGGTTAGGTTGGCTCAAGATCCGAGGCAAATGGTATTGCGAAGTCCGGAGCAAAAATGGTGATGGCAGTTTCTTGTGCAAAGGTTGGCTTTGGAAATTTGTTCACATTATTTTATTATTTTGCTTGTAATTATGAGTTGCAGATTTAATGAAATTAAGAAATGAAAGGGAAAAACAATAACTTGTACCTTTTCTAATCACACTGTGTAGGTACCGAAAATTACAATAATTGTTGGTGGAAGTTTTGGTGCTGGAAATTATGCAATGTGTGGTCGTGCATATAATCCTTCATTTATGTTTTTGTGGCCAAATGCCAGAATATCTGTGATGGGTGGTCCTCAGGTAATCTCTTAAATCACTACATTATTGCTTATAATATTATGTTAATGAATTGTCATGTCTTACATTTGACATGAGTGAGCAGAAGTCGATCCTCGTGTAATAATCTTTTCTATGTTTCTTATGTCTATTATTTGTATCTGCCTAGATTTTTGGTTGTGCTTGTGACCTCTTAGGAGAACATAGTTCTAGTAGAGATTAGATTACCATTCTGTGTTGTTCACCTACATTAACATCATGTTTGATTTTCAATCCTTGTTAGGTATTAGATTGAACAAGTTAATTAAAAAGTTTTCTTAAAAACATTCCGTGCATGAAGTGAACAGCTTATAGTGCTTAAGCAGTGGGTAAGTCTCTTAAGTTGTTTTGACTACTTGAAAATGAGTACCTTTGCCATCTACTGCACAAATAGTTCATCTCAGATCATCATGAAAAATGGTTTTCTTTGTACTCTTAGAAAATTTTGCTTGGTTTCCTTGACATCTGGATTTTGGACTTCCTGACCGCGTTTTCATATTATTAAAACTAGTCCGCTACATGACAATTACTTGTCATGACTCCGTATGCAACAATTTATCAGTTGTATTATTGAGTAATTTCCTGCCAATATTCAGGCTGCTGGTGTGCTGTCCCAAATAGAAAAGGCCAACAAGAAAAAGCAAGGAGTTCAGGTAAACTTTATTTCGTTTTAAGTAACAGATGTTATATTCATCCACATACCTGAAGCATGCACGTTTGCTTGCTTATTCGCATCCATACATGGTCATGTATTGCAGTGGACAAAGGAAGAAGAGGAAAAGTTCAAAGCAGAGGTTGTAGGGGCTTATGAGAAAGAAGGAAGTGCCTATTACTCCACAGCAAGACTTTGGGATGATGGAATCATTGATCCATCCGACACTAGAAAAGTCATCGGTTTCTGCCTCTCTGCTTCCCTGAACCACCCTACAGAAGATACCAAATATGGTGTGTTTAGGATGTAATTCAATAAACATAGTAGACTGATTCTACAGAGTTCAATAAGAAAGAATTTGATTCTTCAGGTATGATGCATACAAAGCCTTGCTTTCACTAGTTCTAAATGTGTTTCCTTTATAAATGTTATGGAAATTTTCACATTGATTCCATTGGAGTAATCAAGCTTCAAGAGCTGACAATTGCGAACTGTCTGTATATTGGTATTATACAGACAGCTAACAATTGTCATATACTCGAAAGTATTGACCGTAATAATTTCCCAAGCGTTTAAGTACCCAGAACCAGCTTTGTTGTCTGTAAATTTCCTTATTACTGACCTTATTTGGGGACTTCAAACATTGTATACGAACTGGCTTCTTGGTCTGTTCACACACACAAAAAGTGAGAAATTCTGTCATTTTCTTGCATTTTGTTTGAAGAAATGAAAAAAACATTGCTTTTATGACAAAAGTTGATAGAACAACAAAAGAAGTAGAATAAAGTTTGGTGGTATGAAATTTTACCCAATAATTTGACTTCAATTGACCTGCCAACAACTTCAAGTTTGACTATCGAGTATCAACAATTCACAACTCGCGCTCTCAATCATGACATTTACCGGTTATATGGGAAATAATATAAAATTAAAAAAATTACTATTACTTGAAACCAACGTAAAGCGCTCGTGGCCTAATGGATAAGGCGTCTGACTTCTAATCAAACGATTGCGGGTTCGAGTCCCACCGAGCGTGTGTTGATTTTTTATGTTAACAAATAAAAAAGTGGTCCCCCACCCCTATAAAATCCATCACAATTCACAACAAACTAGTGTCTGTTTTGTCTTTTTCAAAATCACAGATCAGATGACGAGGATAATGATGATGATGATAACAAATCTCAACAAAGACGTGCTGATTCTGCTTCCTCTCCGTTTTGTTTTTGCGGTTACACATACACAGCAGAGACTCACTGATGCACAACACAGCCAGTACAAAACACGAAACCCACCCAACTGTCTCTCTCTCTCTCCTCCATCACCATCAGCCATTCCTTCTTCCATTTCTCAACCAACCTGATATATATCATATACAATTCTTTTGATCTAACAACAAAACCTAACTGGGTTCGATTTATTTTTCAACATTGATGGCTGCTGCTACTGTTTCTTCTTCTTCTTCTTCTTTTTCTTGTCATTCAACCACTCCACGGCTCTCCTCTTCCTCTTCTTTTTCTTCTCGCAATCTCAACACACTCTCGTTTCCCTCTCGTTTCCACTCCCAAAACGCATCCCTCAAGTCTCGAAACGCATCTCTTCCCTTGAAGATTCTCTGCATGCGTGAATCTAGAGGTAACCATTTCCTCTCTCCTTTGGATTTGATCTTGTTATTCTTTTTTGGGTTATGTTGTTTGATTCCAGTCGTCTGATCTTTTACTGTACTGGGTAATTTTTTTCCTTTTTTGAAGGGTTTCAAGATATTGATTAGTCTTTTAACAGTATGAAAAATCTAAGGTTTTTTGCAGCTAAACGAATTTGTAGGTTTTTGGAACAAACTGTGAATTGGGATTTTAATTCTGATTTCTGATTTCGTTTTAGCAATCTAGTGAAGCTACAGTGTGTGTTAGATTGGTCTTGGTTTGGATGCTATTGAATTGACATTTATGTAGAATTGCAGGAATGGTAGTTAAAAATGTTAAAATTTAAGTAAGTTATGTGGAATGGATACCAAAAATCTCTCTGTTTAAGCAAATATAATGGAAGCTAAACAACTGCAAGTTTATACAATTGACTTGATCTTCTATATTTATGCCCAGTGAAAGAGCTGCTGTTGATGTTTTTAAATTTTACATGATGGAGCTCCATTCATGTGGTGTGGCAATACAGCTAGATTGGAAAAGTTAATTCATTGACATTGAACCCTTTCCTGCCTACCCCTAGTTGCCAGTGATGTAGTGGGTTCATACTTTAGTGCATATGAAATTCTTAAGCATGAGATATGATTAATGTTATTTCGATCGATCTTTGTAAAGTGTATTTGCAGTATAAAAGTTTTCCGGATTTAATAAAAAATTTAGACAAGGATTTTTTTTTTTAATTGTTTCCAGTATCTCTTTCTGCCTTTCACTTTTATTGGTCAAGTGAATATTGTTTCAATTTTATTGTTTGCTTTTTTGTCTATTTATTTGTTTATTTGGTTGGGTAAGGTGTCATTAATATACAGAGATTGTTAATTAAAATTGACTGGATCCTTGATATTGATGTTTTTAACTTTTCTTCCATGGTGACTTTGATTATGCACTGAATATATGACATAGAAATTCTATATAACTGATCATCATGATATTGATGGGCTTGTTACACCGAAAAGATTGCGGTTATTTAAGTTCTTCCTTGAAATTGGAAAATTACATGGAAACACAACTTTTATTTAAATTGTAAAGATTAAAATTTAAATAAAAATGTTGGATGAATGAACCTTACCATGAAGTCATGAAATAACAGTTGTTTTCTTGGATATAAAACTGTGTAAAATACATGTTTTGCTGGAATCTTTGTTATGATAAGTTTTATTGGCTCCTTTTTGTGAAAGTTTAATATTTGAAAACTTGTCATATATCTATCAGTGGAATTGCTTGCTGGTTAAGTTATGCTAACTGCATTTGTATTGTATATACAACTATTTTATATATGGAGAGATCATGTCATGCAAGCAATTGTGTCAAATTGGGGTTTCTCGTTTGGATTGTTGATTATTGATTCTAGAATGCGGTTGATAGTATTGTTCTGCTGTCTTCATTCTTAACACTTTCCTATAGTTTCCTTTGTGAATCACTTCCTTTCTTATATTGTTATGCTCAATTAAAGAATTTTGACAAAAGAAGGAAAGAACATTCTGAAAATAGTACCTGATGGTGTAGTGAATAAGGTTCTTAATATAGCATGGAAGTATTTTCTTTGTAAAACAGAAGAACATAAAACTAAAAGTTAAAGACTAACAATAGTAACATATACATTAGAGTATCACGGACATTATATTCCAAATCAGTCAGGAGACTTCTTATCGGAACATATGTTAGGAGTCTTTTTTGTATTAGTACAAATAATTGCTTCTCGGCTTGTATTGTAGAGTTATCATTCCTAGTTATAAGTCAGGTATGGTATGTGGAGTAAAGAAGTTGGATGCCTCTTAATTGCATAATGTTGGATATGCAGCTGCAGTGGTTACTAAAGACTCATGGGCAAAGTCGATTCTGAATAGTGATGCCCCCGTTCTCGTTGAATTCTATGCAAGTTGGTGTGGACCGTGCAGAATGGTCCATCGGGTGATTGATGAGATTGCGGGAGAGTATTCTGGGAGAGTTAAATGCTTTATGCTCAACACAGACAATGACTTGGCAATTGCTGAGGACTATGAAATCAAGGCTGTACCTGTGGTTTTGCTGTTTAAGAATGGAGAGAAACGCGAGTCCGTGGTTGGAACCATGCCAAAGGAGTTCTATATTTCTGCCATTGAGAGGGTTCTGCAGTCATAAACAAGATTCCAGACTTCCAGTCAGCATAGTTTTGAGATGAATCGTAAGTTTTGTATTCAATTTTCCAATTGAGCTATCGAAAAGCAATCTGTAAATTCTAAAAAGAGTGTTGCTTGCTGGTTATCACCAGAGTTACTGAATTTGTTAGTGGTTTTATCATGATCTCAGTGACATTGTTTTTGTAAATGTGTCCTTGATTGTTCATGCTACTTTTTTGGTGTTCAAATAGCATATTTTTTATGTCTATGCCATAATATAATGATATGAGATCAATAATAAGTCAAAAACAGTGTTGAAAGTTGAATAATCGCACTTGCAGGTTCCTCCAGAATTTTCCAACGTTGCTGGTTGATTAAGTTTTTTCTTAGACAATTCAGAAAAATGGTTTTGAATTCGGAATTTGAAGGCCATCTTATTGTTTGAACTATTTGTCTTAGGGGTGGGTGTTTTCGGGTTGGGCTTTTTAAACCCTAATAGAAAAAATATATTTGAATTTAAATTTTGTTATATCAAAATTGAAATTTAAAATAATTTTTTACTAAAATATCATACCACATTGAGTTTAGATTTTTTAAAATCATCAAAATCAAATCAAATCAAAATATATAATGCAAATTGTTTAAATATTTGTTGTATAATTAAAAAAATAAAAATATAACAATTTATCTAACTTGGAAGCCACCTATCAATTTTACAATTATAATCACTTCGTCGAATATCTCGTAGTTGGTTAATCTATTATTTATTTCAACTAATATAATAGTTTGAGTTTATATATAATTGTTACACTTTTTTCTACCAAATTTTTAATCAAGTTCTAAGAAGAAAAAAAATACATTTTAAAGTATAATTAAGGTTGTACTAATTAATACAAAAGACGAAGATAATTTAATTACATGTTTTTAATAAATGTATTATATATTTATGGTATAAAATATTTAAAATTATATATTTATATTTATCATTTATAATATTTATTGTTGTATGTGAATTTTACCAAGCATACAAGTCATTGACAGGAAGGAGAAAATAGCCAGGTGGACACCCAAATGGGCACTCAGGAAATATCTTACGAGACATCATTAAAGAGAAGAAAAGCCCGAGTACGCATATGTAGAATGAAACCTACTCGGGATCAGTTAACAACACTCGAGACTGGGTAAACAACGTTTCCACTCTGGCTCAAACGGCGCTACTCGGGACCATCAGGTATTATTCTTACTCGGGAATAAATACAACTCGAGTAAGAACTTGGTGCTTATTTCACACGGATTAAGTCATTATATACGCGAAGATATCCATCAGGAAGGAATCCCAAATAATGGAACTTTAAGTTAGAAGAGTCTCCCAATCAGGAAATAACTTGATTTCTTTACGAAGACTACATTCTTATAAGGAAACAAGTCCAAATTGAACTACACTACTAGAATCCCACTCGATTTCCGTAAAAGACTCCGAAACAGGAAAGAAGACAAATCAACCTCAAGCAAGTAACCAAATCACAATTAAATACAAATATATTGTATTACTTGTACAAAGCAGATTAGGGTTCTATAAGCATATAAATAGACCCATGATCTAGCTCCAAAAGATATAGGCAATATAGCATACATCAATCATAGCAAATACAGAGAGAAAAAAGAGAGATCGTGAGCTTGTAAACATCATATTTTCATAGTGGATTTTGGCTTGGTTGATCATTCAATCACCCGTGGACGTTTCTCCGATCATCGGAGTTTTACCACGTAAAACTTTTGTCTTCGTTACTCTCTCTTAATCTCTTTCTCTTTGAATTAATAGCCAAAATCCAATCCTTGTTGGCTTTTTTGATGTAATCCAGAAATCGACGTCAACAATTGGCGCTAGAAGGAGGGTTGAACCTCCGAACTTGTTAAAAGCGATGGCAGGAAGCAGAAGTAGTTCAGGGAATGGTAAAAAATCACCAGGCGATTTCCATGTTGGCAATACGTCACAAGATCCTGCAGCAAACACAGAAAACCAACCTGCGCACCTGGCGGGGATCCAGCAAGTTCCTCCAACCAGTAGAAATCTTACGCTGCGTTTCCAAGAGGCCTTACAACAATTGGTGTCAGACTCAGCAAGGGAAGGGATTGATCTACTGGCTGCAGTAGCACATACTCCCAATCCTCCACCTGTAAGGCTCTGTTCGATGGTGGTTGGGCCAGGAATAACTATGCCAGAAACCAGAATGAACTCTTCCCCAATCAACCCGGCTGGACAGAAAACACTTGAAGAGGAACATCACCAGAGGCTGGACCACAATCAAACAGTACGTGCCAGACATTGTAAAAACAACCGGCGTAGAGGTCGGTCATCATCAGAAGACAGTGATCAACACCATCGCAAACGTCATCATGGAGTCACACGAGAGGACCGGCAACAGAGTGAAGAGTCTGAGGAAAGAATGAAGATAATCCAACGGTTTAACCATCGGGGAAGTCCGATAGGGGACAGAGATGTCATGATCCAGAGCCTAACTCGAGAAATTGAGAATAACAGGCGACAGATGGAGGCACTGGTCAGACGTTATGGTTGTAACGATCTATCTGACGATGACTCTGACTGTCCATTCACCAAGGAAATTTTACGGACCCCTTTCCCAGAAAGATTCAGGATGCCGCATGTGGAGCAATTCAAAAAAGATACAGATCCAAAGGAGCACGTTAGACGCTATAAAAGTGTCATGGCCCAATATGCCCGCAGTGACCCCCTATTGTGTCTCAACTTTCCGCAAACACTGGGGGACACAAGGTCAAGATGGTTTGGGAAGACTACTCCTGGCGAGCATCGAAAATTTCAGCGAACGGAGCAGGAGCTTCTCAAGGCAATTTCCGAGCAATGTTCACAGAAAGAAGTCGGTGGCCTACCTCTCTTAAATAAAGCAAGGGAATGACGAGTCATTAAAAAAGTACTTGGGCCGGTTCGGCCAAGCAGTATCAGAAATTGGCAGTGCTAATGATGAAACAATTATTGCTGCTTTCACCAATAATTTGCAGAATGGACGATTTTCCTTTGATTTGAGAAGAGCACGACTGACTAAATATGCTGACATGATGGATATGGAAGGAGGAAGAGTTAGCTACAGGAGGAAGCTATATGCATGGAGGAAAGCCCGAACAGAAGAATACAGAATCCAAGGGGCAGAATCAAAAGGGAAAACGGAAAGGAAACGGTAAGGAGAAAAACAAGGATAGGGGTAATGGGCTCAACGCCGAACGGTCCACAGAGAAATACCGAGACAGATATACCAATTACACCCCCCTTCGGAAAAAACAAGAAGAAATTTTAGCCATCTTGGAAGAGAAAAATATGGTGCAAGAGCCGCGGCGACAATCACAGTTCTCCCGGAGAGATACAACCAAGTATTGCAGGTTTCACAAAGAAACCGGGCATGAGACTTCAAAGTGTTTTCAGCTTAGAGATTACATAGAGACTCTTATTCGGTAAGGGCACCTGCGGGGTGTAATCTTAAAAAAAGATGAGAGATCAGAAACTAAGAAAGAAGTCAATGTTGATCACAACCCGGGTCAAAATCAAAGAACCAGCCCCGAAGCCAATCAAGTAATACATACAATTTTCGGAGGATCCTCTACTGGGAGAAGCAACCAAGAACGAACTCAGGAAATCAGAGAAGCAATAGAAGCAATGAATAACTTCGACGTAAACTCGGTTGAGCCAGACCTAAAAAGGGTAAAGGAAGGATGAGACCCAATAGTCTTTACAGAAGCAGATTCCCATGGCGTCGATGTTCGACCTAATGACGCTTTGGTTATAAGTGCCCGAATTTGCCATAGGGAAGTCTGGAGAATTTTAATAGATAATGGGAGTTCAGCAGACATCCTAAGCGTGGCCGTGTACGACCAGCTGAGACTAGACCGAAAAGATTTACAGCCTTTCCATACTCCATTAAGAGGGTTTGGGGGGATAGAGGTCAGATCACTAGGGACGGTAAAACTACCCGTGAAGATTGGAACGGCACCATGCCAGAGTACTGTCCTGCTCGACTTAGTGGTAGTTGACTTGGACAATTGGCCGTATAATGCATTATTAGGCTGGCCATTCCTGAATAAAACAAGGGCCGTGACGGCCACTTATGCATTAATGATCAAGTTCCCAACAGAACAAGGGGTTGGGATAGTCAAGGGATCTCAAGAGATGGCCCGAAGTGCAAACCTGTCAGTATACAGAGACAAGCATGATACTGAACAAGTGTGCACCATAATGCATCCAAATCAGTGTGAAGAATCCTTGTCATTCGAACTGAATCCAAGGGAGGGCTCGAATGAATACAAAACAGAATTGGTTGAAATAGTACTTGAAGAAGAAAAACCGGACAAAAAAATCAAAATCGGGGCCAACTTGGATGGAAAAGTCAAGCAAGACTTAACCAATCTGCTTAGAGAGTACAAAGATGTATTCACTTGGAGTCGCGAATATATGATTGGAATAGATGCCCGAGTAATATCCCACCACCTCGCAGTTAGCCCGAATGTAAAACCGGTTATACAAAAGAGAAGATCGTTCAATCCTGAAAGAAGTCAAGAAATCAAACAAGAGGTGGAAAAGCTACTGGCAACTGAATCAATCAGAGAAGTCAGCTACCCTCAGTGGGTCGCCAACGTAGTCCTCGTCCAGAAGAAAAATGGACAATGGAGGATGTGCGTAGATTTCACGGATTTAAACAAGGCATGTCCAAAGGATAGCTTCCCACTTTCAAGGATAGACCAGTTGGTGGATGCCACAGCAGGTCACGAATTGCTCAGCTTCATGGACGTTTACTCGGGATACAATCAGATCCGGATGAACAAAGCTGATGAAGAAAAAACAGCTTTCACAACGGATCAGGGTTTATATTGCTACACAGTAATGCCCTTCGGTTTAAAAAATGCAGGTGCTACGTATCAAAGGTTGGTCAACAAATTCTTCACTCGGTAAATTGGAAGGAACATGGAAGTGTACATTGATGACATGTTGACTAAAAGCATCTCGGCGGATGAGCATGCCCGGGACCTCCGAGAGACATTTGATGTTTTGAGAAGATACCAGATGAAATTAAACCCAAACAAATGTTTATTCGGAGTTCATTCGGGGAGATTCTTGGGTTTTCAAGTCCATCAAAGAGGAATCAAAGTTAATCCCGAGAAGATTCAGGCTTTGCAAGAAATGACCTCACCTAAAACATTGAAAGAGGTACAACGCTTAACAGGGTGTTTAGCCTCCTTGGGAAGATTCATCTCAAGGGCTACAGACAGGTGCACACCTTTCTTTAAGATAATCAAAAAAGGGAAAGGACTCGAGTGGAATAAAGAGTGTGAGCAGGCATTCTTAAAAATAAAAGAGTACTTGGGACAAGCTCCCATTCTCTCAAAACTGCAAAAAGGGGAAATACTTCAGCTGTATCTGTCAATAACCGAGCTTGCAGCAAGTTCAGTCTTAGTCAGAATAGAAGAGGGAGTGCAGAAACCAGTGTATTATATCAGCAAGGCACTCGTACCGGCCGAGACCAGGTACTCACAGGCAGAGAAGATGGCCTTAGCATTGGTTTCAGCAGCAAAAAAGCTGAGACCATTTTTTCAGGTCCATAAAATCCAGGTTCTCACCAATTGCCCATTAAGACAAATTTTACAAAAACCAGAAATGTCAGGAAGACTTACCAAATGGGCAATCGAGCTAAGTGAATTCGATATTCATTATGTCCACAGAACCTCCCTCAAAGGACAAGCTGTGGCAGACTTCATAGCCGAATTCACAGAACCAAACCTGGAAGCAAAAAAACTCTTGGAAAAGAGTTTCCTATGTAAACTGTATGTTGATGGCTCTTCAAATACTCATGGCAGCGGGGCAGTGATCGTATTTTGCACCCTAGAAGGAGATGATGTTGAATGTGCCATGAGATTTGATTTTAAAGCAACCAATAATCAAGCCGAGTACGAGGCATTGTTAGCTGGAATCAAAGTCTGCATAGCTCTCAGGGCAGATGAAGTTGAGATATTCTACGATTCACATGTAGTTGTCAACCAGGTTATGGACGAGTACCAGGCCAAAGATAAATGTATGATAGCCTACCGTGACATCGCGAAACAGCTCTTCCAAAAATTTAAAGAATACAAGATCGCTCAGATCCTTAGGGAAGAAAATGAAAAGGCTGACGCATTGTCTAAATTAGCGTCAGAAACAACCTCAATCAGACCAAAGACCATTCCAGTTGCACACCTCCTTAAACCGAGTACAGCCGAACCTAAGCATTTGGAAATTTTAGAAATCCGAACATCGCAAGAAGGTTGGATGGTCCAGCTGAGAAAGTTCCTGAAAGAAGGCATGCTCCGAAAGATCCGGTATTAGCAAAGCGCATCAGGTATCGATCGGCTAGGTATACCATGACCGGAGGAGAATTATACAGAATGGGGTTTTCCCGAGCTCTCCAGAGATGTGTACCGGAAGAAGATGCATATCGAATACTTCAAGAGATCCACGGAGGAGTTTGCGGGAACCACACTGGGGGTAGAATTCTGGTGTATAAGGTACTCAGGTAAGGCTATTACTGGCCTACGTTTTTCTCAGATGCACAACAATGGTCGGAAAGTTGCAATATCTGTCAAAGGATTGCCAACGATATCCGATAACCCCCAGAAAAGCTCAGAAACCTCACTGCCCCATGACCATTCGCCATGTGGGGCCTAGACCTAATCGGGCCAATGCCAGCTGGGACAGGGGGTGGAGCAAAGCACGCCATAGTAGCTGTCGATTATTTTACAAAATGGGTAGAAGCTGAAGCGCTGGTGCATATCACAGAAGCCAACACCATAAATTTTGTAAAGAAAAACATACTTTATAGGTTTGGAGTTCCGGACACTATAATCACCTACAATGGCACTCAGTTTGATAACCAAAAGTTCAGACAGTTGTGCGAGAAGTATCATACTGCTAACTACTATGCGACACCAGCTCATCCACAAACAAACGGGCAAGTAGGAACAGTAAATAAAATTATCAAGCACACCATTAAAGCGAAGTTAGATGACAAAAAAGGAAGCTGGGTTGAAAAGCTTCCTGAAGTATTATGGGCATATCAGACGACAACAAGGACTTCAACAAGAGAAACTCCGTTTACCTTAGCGTTAGGAACAGAAGCTGTCATCCCCTTAGAAACATCGTATGCGTCCCCCCGGGTCAGGCTATACAATGAAGAACAAAATGTTGATATGCTACTACAAAGTTTGGATAAGCTAGAAGAAAAAAGGGAAAAGTCCTGAATAAGAAATACAACATATCAACAAAGAGTGGCTCGCCACTACAACTCTCGTGTTCGGATCAGGAAATTCCAGCTAGGAGACCAAGTGCCCAGGAAGGTGTCATTGAACACAAAAAATAGAGCCGCAGGATCCCTGTCTGACAAATGGGAAGGTCCATACAAGGTCGAGATGATAGCTGGCCATGAAGCTTATAGGATTGCTCGACCTAATGGAGGGGTGTTACCCCGACCATGCAATGCCCAATATCTGAAGATTTTCTATACTTAATATATATATATATATATATATATATGTATATATATATATATATATATATATATGTATATATATATATGTATATATATATATGTATATATATTTATATTGAATATTTTATTCTTTTTTCTTTCTAGTCAAGACAATATTGGTAGGATAAATATTAAACTGTAATTTAAATATGTCGATTTTTTACAGTAATAAATAAAATTACTTGGAATTTCCGAAAGGAAAGCATCTAGCTCGGGATTTCCAAAAGAAAGCATATGATAATAAGAACATGTGGAAGAATAGCATGATAATAAGAACATGCAAATAGAATTCTCGGGACCATCAAATCCCGAATGGGCGGAGAAGCTCGTAGGAGCATGCCAGCCGAGCATGGTCAAAATGACCTTCGTAAAAAGGTAAACCCGATGCACCAGATTCTGGAAAAATGCTCGGGACACTATCGGGAGAAATTCCGGTGAAATGCGTAGCTGTGTTGAAGCAACTTTAAAAAAAAAAGAGCTCAACGATTCGGAAAACCCTTGCGCATAAAAAATAGGGAGACGTAATTGGTATTGCGTAAGAACTCGAACGTATGATCATGGTGAGCCTTGATGTAACGTTCGGGTAGCAACCGGGTATGAAACACGTGTAAACTTGTTTCAAGATGACTCGGTTAATAATAAAGAGCCAGTTTAATAATATACTTGGCAATTGAAGTCATTCGGGTAACAACCGGTTTAATAAGATACTCGGTTAAGTTACCCGAACATCGAAGAAGCCAGTTTAATAAGATACTTGGCAATTGAAGTTATTCGGGTAACAACCGGCTTAATAAGATACTCGGTTAAGTTACCCGAACACCAACCAGTTTTATACAGCACTCGGCAACAATCAGCAATGAACAGATCAAGACCATTCAATTCAGAATAAAATAAAATTTTATTGCTCCTAAAAGAATGGTTACAGTTCAAAGAATGGTTCTGTACAAGTAAAAAATAATCAGAAATTTCTACAATTATACAAAATCAAGGTTGCGAGGATTTCGAGCATTTGCCAATACTCGGATCTGGCACCATCTCGTACTCACGAAGCAGGCTCTCATTAGACGGCCAAGTGATATCATCAACAGTGTCATCCATCCACTGGCTGTAATCTTCACCCGGGACTGGTCAGACATCCGGGACTGCACCCTCAACCGACTCTTGACTTGCGTAAAAGGTCGAGAGAGAATGCTCTGATGGAATCTTTAAATGCATAAGATGGGGCTCTTTGCCTTGACTACGATAGTAGGCTCTCCATTCCTTCATCTGAATCCGAAGAGATTCCAAGGACCGGTCCACATGGTGTTTGATTGACAGCTCCCAATTAGAACGGGCTTTCTCGGTCGCCCTATTCTTAACTTTGAAGAACTCGCCGGTTGAAACTAGCCCACGTTGAAATTCCTAAAGAAGTAGGGCATCATAAGCAGGGGATCTTTTAAAATGATCCACCCTTTGGACTTCCAGTTCCAACCTGGCCTCTCGGGAAAGGGATTCAACTGTCAGCACTTGGCGCTCCAGATCTTCAATTTTTTGGTCATACGCCGACTTCGCCTGCTCCTCCTCCTGCTCGGCCTTGAGCATGGATTCTTCAGCAGAAGATAGAAGATTTTGAAGTGATACAACCTTCTCCTCTGCCAGAAATGCCTTGTCCTCGGATTCAACCTGCTTCGCCAGACAATGGTCGGCAAATATTTGTATAGAACCGACCTCCTGCTGGTAAGCTTTCTTGGCTCGAGCATGACCCTCCTCACTCGCCTTCAGCTGAGCCTCTAGATGCATTATTCGATCGGCTTGATATTGCTGCGTCTGAATAAGCTCAGCAAATTCGGCCACCATCTGCAAAGGGATATACTTAGAAATCTGGCAGAAGCAGAACAATAAAGGAGTCAGATTTAACTGAGTCAGATTTAACTGAGTCAGATTTAATTTACATAAGATGCGCCGTTGAAAACGTCTTGGAAATGTTCGGACAGTGAACTATCTCTAAAACCGCTCAAGCGGTCCTCCTTGATAAAAACCCGACCGGAGGATATCTCCAGTAGCATATCCTGGGGAGAAATGAATAAAGGAACTCCCGAAGGTTCAGCTATCAGATTTCCAGACTCGGGGGCAGGAGAAGCCTTGTTCTGTTTTAAGGATGGAGAAGGAAACCCAGAAGGTTCGGCCCCCATATCTCCAACTTCGGGGGTAGAAGAAGCCCTACTCGGTTCTGAAGCGGCTGCATCTACTGATGCTTCAACGTAAACACTTGGGGCAATCTCATCCGCAACGTCTTCGACTGGACGAGAAGGTGAACTAACAGCCTTTCGCTTCTCACCCCAAGAACAATGGAAGTTAAGATCAGCAGCAGGATCTTCTTACGGATCGTCCCGAAAAGACTCAAAGAATTCGGCACCTGCAGGCACTTGATCCGTTAAGACGTTATCACCGTCGCCAGCTTCTAATAGTCCAACAGGCTCTTCACCTGCATCTTCATATTGCCTCTCCCTATTTTCAGGCAGTTGGGTGTCAATTGGCTCACCTTGGCCACTTGGACCAGAAAAACCTGAGTAGAAGGCTGAGCACCCCGATCAACGCACTCGGGAATTTGCTCAGCAATATCAGTTTCCTCATCAGGCTCGGGTGGAGCAATATCCTCATCGCTCTGACGGGAAGCTTCCTTTCTACTCGCTTATAGAATCGCCTTCACCTGGCGAGCCTGAAGATCGTTGACAACGTCAGTATCGAACACTAAAAAAAAATTAAAAAAAATTATGTTAGAAAAGAAAATGAAAAGCAGAGAAATACAACAGAAAGGGCGCCGGGTTACTTACATAGCCTGCGATGGCCTGAAACCTGTCTGAAGAAGCCGAGCTTTATCAAGTCATCCTCTTTGAAAAGATAGCTCTTGCTCCTCTTCTCCAGAGTACGAACAGCTGCCCGATTCAGCCTCTTCAACTCAGAATCACTATAATTAATTTTTTTCTTGTTTCACACTTCGTGGGAACAGAAGAAACGGGGAACACTCAGCACCGTTCGGGAATCCCCAGATCGAACAGTGACGTCGAGCCAGAGAGTCCCTCTAGCAAAAAACCAACGGTTCTTCCAGAACTTGTTGGATGTGGGGAATCCCCATATAAAGCCCTTCTTTTTGGGGTCATTAGAAGCATCAACCCCCCGATTCACCTTTGCTTATTTGGGGACCCAACCGTCCGAATGAGTAGACGCAAGAAAATAGGTCCCCGTTTTGATAACCTGCCTCATCTTAAAGAAATGCCTGATTTTATTCGGGGAATGCGGCGAAAGGTTCATTCGACTGAACAAGTGCCACATGCACATCAAGACTTTGTAACTATTCGGGGCCAACTTAGCTGGGGTTATCCCTGCTTCAGCCAAAAACCAGGCAATAAAAGGCTGAAGGGGAAGTGACGCCGCAGCAAAGCATGGATTAATAAATCGCGACCATGCCCTCGGGAGGATTTCATACGGCTCTATCCCCCGTAAGAACAAAAGTGACTGAGTCCGGCAAGTCGAATCGGAAGCGGTATTTTTCTATCTCAGCTGGCCCGACCACATTCGGCTCAGTATCAAAGCCACACAGGCGAGTATCAGAAAACGAAAGACGGGACGCCCTGTACACTTCATCAACGTCACCCTCGTTAACAGTCTGTTCCCTGGTCTGAACGCTGCTCGAGCCATGCTTGTATACCTTACTTCTGCTCTGATGTTTACCCATCCTTCTAAAAGATACCCTATGATCAGAAATATCAGAATCAGAACTAGATGGAGAACTCGATACAGGGCTGAAAGTGACGTCAGGGTGAAGCCCAGAAACATCAACCTCTAAGAATGGAGGTTCATCTATTGGTATATCCCCCAGTAATCGTTTAATGCAAGATACTAACTGAAAATCCCCATGTTCTAATGCATCAAAAGCGATTTTAAAGAGACGATGGCGGGAAGATGGCCCCATTAAAACTAACCTTGAATTGAGATTGATGCAAGATCTTCAAACGGAGAATCATGAACTTCTGGATAAAGAAATCTGCGTTTAAAGAAATTTCTGCTGAATTTTTTTGAGAATAAACCAACAATGTCTCTCAGCGAAGAATTTAAAGACGAGACGGCACGAAACCCTAGGATTTCAAAGATGGAAAAAACTTATGACGAAACTCGATACCGTAGGCGGCGTTTGGGGAAATGCAAAAATCATTTCTCATAAATGATATTGAAAAACGAAGAGACGAGGGACGCGTGTCAAAACAGGAAGTAGCCCTCAACCGTCAGAACTTCAAAACATCGCCATCATTTAAGATCTCACGTGATGAAGCGAATAGAAATTACAGAGTCACCATTAAGACACGTCATTATGACAAGACGGCTATTCTGACAAGTGAAAATTAAGACGATTAAAATACTCTTGCCCAAAATGAAATTAACTCGGCAAAAATATTTTAAGGGGGTATTGTTGTATGTGAATTTTACCAAGCATACACGTCATTGACAGGAAGGAGAAAATAGGCAGGTGGACGCCCAAATGGGCACTCAGGAAATATCCTACGATGCATCATTAAAGAGAAGAAATGCCCGAGTACGCATATGTAGAATGAAACCTACTCGGGATCAGTTAACAACACTCGAGACTGGGTAAACAACGCTTCCACTCGGGCTCAAACGGCGCTACTCGGGACCATCAAGTATTATTCTTACTCGGGAATAAATACAACTCGAGTAAGAACTTGGTGCTTATTTCACACGGATTAAGTCATTAAATACGCGAAGATATCCATCAGGAAGGAATCCCAAATAATGGAACTTTAAGTTAGAAGAGTCTCCCAATCAGGAAATAACTTGATTTCTTTACGAAGACTACATTCTTATAAGGAAACAAGTCCAAATTGAACTACACTACTAGAATCCCACTCGATTTCCGTAAAAGACTCCGAAACAGGAAAGAAGACAAATCAACCTCAAGCAAGTAACCAAATCACAATTAAATACAAATATCTTGTATTACTTGTACAAAGCAGATTAGGGTTCTATAAGCATATAAATAGACCCATGATCTAGCTCCAAAAGATATAGGCAATATAACATACATCAATCATAGCAAATACAGAGAGAAAAAAGAGAGATCGAGAGCTTGTAAACATCATATTTTCATAGTGGATTTTGGCTTGGTTGATCCTTCAACCACCCGTGGACGTTTATCCGATCATCGGAGTTTTACCACGTAAAACTTTTGTCTTCGTTACTCTCTCTGAATCTCTGTCTCTTTGAATTAATAGCCAAAATCCAATCCTTATTGGCTTTTTTGACGTAATCCAGAAATCGACGTCAACATTTATCATTTAAAAAATGAGATTTCATAATAGATATAATAATAATAATAAATTATTTAATTTATTTTTTATTATTAATGTCGTGTTGTCGGGTTGGGTTATTTAACCCAATCTTAAATGCAATCAAATCTTAAAAGCAACTCAACCCAATCTAATCGGATTGATCTGGTTGAGCTGAGTTGGTCGAGTTGGGTTGGATTGGCGGGTGGGTGCCCACCCCTAATTTGTCTTATGCAATGTTCTTGATCACGTGAACAAAAATTTGGGAACCAAAACATGGGTATTTCAAGCTCAACGGTTCAGAAGGCAATAGTGAATTAAGATAAGCCTACTGCCTACCCAGTTTGTTTAGTTTTTGTTTTTGTTTTTGTTTTAAAAAAAAAAACAAACAAAAACTAATCTACAGGGCTCGGCTGTGGCCTGGTGGGATTTCGTGAGGGCTGCGACTTTAAACCACAAGTACGAGTACATATATTATTTAGTCAATCTCATTCACTTAATATTTATGTTAAAGACCTTATAAATTAAATAAAACTAGCCATTTAAGATTCATTTTTGGATTGGTTTGTATTGTATTCTATATAACTTTATTATATTTTGTTATATTAAAAAATAGTTGAATTGTGATGCAGACTATGATTGCAAAGCCTGTTCCAAACTCATAAGATCGTCCTGCAAACCAGATCGCCCCCACCGTAAACCAAATGATCCAAACAGTCCCTGGATCGGTTTACATCCTGTCAAAAACCAGTCTCTCCCTATCTACGACAGAGCCCTTCAAATCCTTAAATCCGAAGGTTTGTTACCAGATGAGCCAGAGAACCTCTTACCCCATCCTCTGGCTCCCATACCTTGCTTCATGGCTTCCAGTTATGACCAAGATTTTCCTCCTTTAGAACCATCTTCCAACTCTGAAAGAAACTCATTCTCTCGACCTTTCGTTCAGACCACAAAAATCCTCCATGACAGATCCTTTAAGCAGCCTTCCCAGGCTGAACAAGTCCTCAACTGGCACTCTCGCAACGCTAGAGTTCAGACTAGAGTTTCACTTTATTGACCAAAAGATTGACCAGGTCTTACATCATGTTTCTCAACATGATCTTCATCTTCAACATCTGGATGCCTCTTTACGTAACATGTACACCGACTTACAGTCCAGGGTTGCTAGGTTGGATGCCGATCTTCATCAATTTATAAATCAAGGGTATTTTGGCCCTGACTTTGACAATAAAGAAAGAGAAATCCGACAGTTGATAGATCAATTGGATCAGATAAGTCGAGACCACTTCATCAGTACACCCTACATATCAAGACCACATCCTTACACCCCATCCTTGATATTTCCAACCCAATCTCCACATCATACTACTAGACCTCCTGACCACTCCTAGTTTTTCAAATCAACTGGTGACCATCTTAGAAAATATCCACCGTTGTCCTCGCCAAGACAATTAGATATACCATCATCCAGCAAACCTACCCGACCTTCCAAGAAGTCCTCTCCCCGGAAAAAGAAGGCTTCAAATAATCACAAACACGCTCTTTATGCCTCTTATTAGTCGCCCGAAGAAACCTCCTCTTCGAAACCTCGACTGTACCCCTTCTGAATCTTCCTACGAGTCCAATTACTCTTGGGAAACATATTCTCCTGTTTCAACTGAACAAACTCACCATAGTAGTGACCCATCTAATTCAGATGCCTTAGCAGATCTTTCTCAAATCTTCATGGCATCCAGGACAGATCATCAGATGTCCACTCAGATAGTAAACTCGACTGAAACATCATATGAGATTTTTGATGAACAACTCCCATAGTAGAAGAACCACCGGAACACAGGCCCCATGCCCCTGCTCCCGTTCCAAAACCTACAAATGGCCCATGGTTCAATTTAGAAGATTTTCTCCCCGTTAATGGAGACGGAAGATGTTA
This sequence comes from Dipteronia dyeriana, assembly GCA_032871835.1. Lineage (NCBI taxonomy): Eukaryota > Viridiplantae > Streptophyta > Magnoliopsida > Sapindales > Sapindaceae > Dipteronia > Dipteronia dyeriana. The sequence continues at coordinate 91,535,544 of CM065295.1, read as the reverse complement.
GAAATGAGCGTCTGGCTCGATCTCCAGATCACGAAGCGTGAAAACAATACAAAAGCCATCTTAAGAGAATTCGTTTCCAGATTCACTGGATCTCTTAGAGATTGGTATCAAGCTCTCGGGGAATACAGACAATTACAGTTAGTTTGATGCGGTTCAATGTCCCCGGCTATATGAATCATTTTTTGAGAATTTCTTGGAGACACCTCCCAATTCTACAAACAAACCAGACATGAATTCTTTAAAATGCGTTGTTGTTGTCTTGATAGAAGAGACATAGATTTTCATTACAGACGCATGTCTTTCCAGTACCACGCCCTTGGCAGAATCAATGATGAAAGCTTGAGGCAGGTATACTTGAACTCCCTTCCTACGGAACTCTATGGTGAACTTCAACGGACGATTGAACTTTCAAATAGATCTCTTCGAGATATTACCTTGGGAGAAATCCACATGTTCACTCTTACCTCCCTAGACAAGCTCTGTGCTACACAAAGAATATTCACAAAAATGATCAAGGAAGACAGGAAATATGACAAGTACTGTAAATTACCTGATTCATACCACCTCAAATACAAATCTACGGATCATTGCAACTGTAGACCTTACCGGCGTTCCAAAAGGCAGTCTAAAAAGGAAAGTTTTTTCTAGCAACAAAAAGAATAGAAAATACAAGTACTACCAGAAGAAGGCTAGAAGATCCTGGAACATATCAGACAAGTGTTTTGCCTGCGGTCAGCAAGGACATTACACAAAACAATGCCCTAATAAAAGGACGAAATCAGCCAAGCTCATTCAGCAACTCAGACAGATAGTTGATGATATTCCATCTGATGCTGACATCGAATCCATTTTATCTGAACGAGATGATGTCAACCTGCATACCACTTTCATGGTATAAGATACAGATGACTCCGGTCTCTGGTCAGATTCATCTGACTTATCAGAGTCTGACCTCCCTTCGAAAGCATACCAAGCGACGAATGAAAATAACCTATCTATAGGCCCCCAAATTCAGGTCCAAATACTTGTAGAGAAATACTCCAAACCTATCTCTGCCATCGCCTATTTCGATACTGGCACCCATTCCACCATGATGAACCCACGTGTCCTACCTCCAGATGCTTGGAGAGAAAAAGATAATGAATTTCTAGCAACTGATGGCCAGATATTCACCACCAACTTGGTTTCAAAGCATAAGATCGGGATACAGTTTTTCCCCACATGCACCCTATGGACTCATGTCATTGGTACCCATCTACCAGACAAGGACATCCTGATTGGTTAGGATGTTTACAGGCAGTCCAAGTTCATCAGAATTCTTCCCACTGGTATCCGGTTCAAACAAGAATTCAAACCCTTCTCCAACATACCAAATATTTTTCCTCTTTCTGCCATCAACCCTGATTTTCAACAAGATCAAGAGAAACTACTTACCTTTTGCACAGACAGTCATGCTGACTTCAAGCATCCTAAGCCTTTATGGAAAAATCCAGACTTCTTCATCAAACTACTTTTCAAGCTCAAAAAAGATGTCAACCCAACCAAAGCTTCTCATTCTGGAATGTCCCCTACAAATCTTCTGCTAGCAAATGAAGAATGTGAGGAGCTCCTTCGACAAGGATTAATAGAACCCACTTTCTCCCCTTGCCCCTTGGGCATGCCAAGCCTTTTATGTTGAAAAACGTTCTGAACAACTCAGAGATAAGAAGAGATTAGTCATTGACTATAAGCCCCTCAATCTGTTCCTCCGTGATGACAAGTTCCCAATTTCTAGGGCTAACTCCCCGTTTTCTCAACTTTCTGGTGCAACTGTGTTCTCCAAGTTCGATCTAAAAGGAGCTTTCTGGCAGATAGGGATCCATCATGAAGAAAGATACAAAACGACTTTCTACCTCCCGAATGCACAATACCAATGGACTGTCCATCTTTTGGTTTAAAAATTACTCCAACTCTCTTCCAAAAGGCTATCACTAGGATTTTTCGTTCTATTCTCCATTCCTTCTTACTATACATTGATGATATATTGTTGTTTTCATCAGACAGTGTCTCTCATGACAAACTTTTACTTCAATTCCTTGAGATCATAGACCAGTATGGAATCATGCTCTCTAAAAAGAAAAGCTCGATTGGAGTTACTGAAATTGAGTTCCTTGGCATGCAAATAAAAGAAGGAACATTTCTCTCTGGTCCTCATTTGGCCAAACAACTCCTTGATTTCCCTGATTCAGATCTCACTAAAAAGCAAGTTCAATAATTCCTTGGTATTATCAATTACATTGGAGATTTCATCCCATAGGTTAGCCACTACACTACAGCTCTGTCCAATCTTCTTAAGAAAAATCCACCTCTTTGGAACACTTCCCATTCTGAAGCAGTTGCCCATCTTAAGAATGTCTCCCAGAAACCACTTCCTTTGCATATACCCTTGTCAGGACAACTCATCCTTTAAACAAATGCTATTGATCACTTTGGGGCGTTAACCTCATTGAAGAAATCAAAGGATTGTAGGGAAAAAACGGTTTAGAAACGTAACGGAAGCGTGAGAAAAAAGAGATTAGGGTTTGCGTATATAAAAAAAAAATCCCTTTTATGCAATGAGAACCTTAACCCTAGATTAATTGATGTATACAAAAGTATCGTACCTTTTTCGCGTGACGATTGAACAAGCGCCGAATTGATTCCGCAAGATCTTCCAATCCAATAACGAACGTGAATCACCTAGGAATGTGGGCTCCATTTCTTTAAATTGTATTCCTGAGGATGAAGACAAAGCGAATATCTTTTCTTTGTTAGTTACAAATATCCTCCAAGAGAAAAATCCAAGAACGTTCGGTCACTTGTGAATTATCAATCAATTTGATTGTAACTCACGTGAACCTTGATTCGATGTTGTACACAAAACCCTTTATATGTAAAGGATATTAGTATACTATCAAATACAAAAACGTTCCCCTTTTTTCTTTACATGGCCGAATTCACACACTATTGATTAGAGATGATCGAATTTTGTCTAGAGTAAAATCAGATTTTTCTCCCTCAAAATTCCTGTGATGGTCGAAACTTTTTCGTTCTCAAATAAAGCTTGGCCGAAATTACCTCTAATTGCCTTAGGGCTGGTTGAATTTATCATCCACATATATATATATAGGTTCATAAATCCCTTCCTAATAAGGATTCACTTGGTTGGCAATAATCATTTCCTTAGGTGGATTTATTTGGTAGTTAGAATCCTTATCTAGAAGGAAATTTATCCTATCCTATATTATACATGTGATTAACGAAATTCCCTTGTTTGAAGTAGATTAGGAGTGTTTAATCTCTCATAATAAAGATTACTTGATGGACAAGAATCCTATCGTTAGGAAGATTAACTTGGTGGTTATGAATCCTTTTCAAATAAGAATTCTACCACTAAGTAGTTTTACTTGGTGACCAAGAATCCTTTTCCAAAAAGAATCCTTTTCCAAAAAGAATTCTTTCCCACACCAAGACTCCTAATCCTACTCAATAGTGTGTTTGTAACCATATTAAAGACTTCTTTTATTTATCTATTTATCAAATATAGTCTTTAACATTAACTATACTACCAACAATAGTATAGTTTTAGGAGACCATCTCCTAATAGAAAAAGATTTTGACTTTTAATTAAATAATTAATTAATCAACAAATTAATTAATTTCCATTTAATTAAATAATAATAAAATAAAAATAATATATTAAAGCTATTATCCATAGCCATTGCCGCCCATACCTAGTATAAAGGCCATATATTATTTTTCTCATTTTATTAAATCCATTGGACCTAAATAAAAAGTCCACATGTGAACTAGACCTATTCTTACAAAAAGAAACAAGTTCACATGCCTTATTACAATTCTAGATGGACCCCTATTAGTCCGGTAGAATATATCAAGTGATCCATGCAAATTCGTGTGGATTGGGGATCTTGGCGGGCTATCTAAATTTAAGCTCCAATAGACACAATCCAATCACAATCAACAAATGATTCACTTAGGTCCAATCTATTTAATTTTAGTTCATTCCACTAAAGAACTAAAATTGAACTCTTAAATAAATATAGAATAAGTTGATGTTACTCATTCATACCCTAGACAACCTTATTGGAGAAAGTGTATCCCTGTGAAGAATACCAGTAATCACCAAGAACTCATAGACCGCCTATAGCTCTCCAAGTTACCATATTTACTCATATGACCACATTTTGAACTTGGATATTTTGACTTGTCCAGAAGCCATGTTTCAATAGACACTATTGAAAACTTAACGTTAAGATTTAATATCCAATACCTTAAAACATCCACATGATGGTATTCTATTCTCATTCAATAAATGGAGTCACGATGTCCATATCTATAAATGAAGTCCTCTATCGATTAACAAATGAATACCACCAAACTATCGAGGATAGACTATGCTATATAATCGTACTCATTGATAGCTCAAATGACAACACTTGCAACCATAAGTCCATCATTTATCTCAGGATTGAGATAGACTATCCGATTGTCTTTAAATGAAAACTTTTATCCATTGACGGTTCTAGATAAAGTATTTCATTTTGATCATATTCAATGCATCCAGTGCACTAGATTCTTTTGCCCAAAGACACCTCACTTTGATGATTTTAGACTCATCATAACACATTTGATCCCACTCAAATGCTAGCAAAAGAATCTACAACTTTAACAAGATAAAGACGCCCAACCTTCTATCTTAAGTTGTGAATATTATTCAAGACTAACTAAAGAATTGTGTCTACCTCATACATATCTAGATGTATGAACAATTCTTCTTTTCTCATAGTCTTTTGACCTTATGATTATTTACTTTTGACAATTATAATAATTAAACTATAAATGCTATAAGATTTGTTAAACTAGAAATCACTTTATTCATATGAAAAGATTGTTAATTACAATATTACACTCTTACTATCGAGCATAATCCTAACAATCTCCCACTTGCTCTATAGCAAATGTGTCATATCTCTCATCCTCATATTCTCTAGATGCCCATCAAAACTCTTTTGAGGAAGAGCCTTTGTAAAGGGATCCGCTAGATTTTCTACTGACGCGATCTTGGTAATCGTTATGTCACCCCTATGCACAATTTCCCTTAGAAGGTGATACTTTCTTTCAATGTGTTTCCCTCTCTTATGACTTCTTAGTTCTCTCGAATTAGTCACTGCTCCACTATTGTCACAATAGATAGTGATCTGTTTATTCGCATCAGGAACCACTTCCAAGTCAATCAAGAATTGGCGGAGCTAGACAGCCTCTTTAACAGCCTCGTATGCGGCAACATACTCGGCTTCCATGGTGGAATCAGTAATACAAGATTGCTTGATACTCCTCTATATGGCTGCCCCTCCTCCAATGGTAAACACAGATCCTGATGTCGATCTCCTGGAGTCAGAATCTGACTGAAAATCAGAATCTGTATACCCAACGGGAATTAAACCCCTTCCAGAGTATATAAGCATATAATCTCTCGTTCTCCTTAGATACTTGAAAATATGCTTGACTACCTTCCAGTGATCAGGACCAGGTTTTGATTGAAACCTACTAACTATTCCCACAGCAAAATAAATATCTAATCTAGTGCAGAGCATTGCATACATGAGACTTCCAACTGCCGAAGCATACGGAATCCTACTCATGAATTGCTCTTCATGCTCATTCTTAGGAACTTGTTCCTTCGAAAGTTTGATTCCATGTCTGAAAGGTAACATACATTTCTTGGAATCTTACATGGAAAACCTAGACAAGATTTTGTCTATGTATGAAGCTTGGGATAATGCAATCGTTCTATTATTGGTATCCAAGTCCTTTCTATCCCTTATGACTTGGATACCAAGAATATAACTTGCTTCTCCTAAGTCCTTCATATCAAATTGTTTTGCTAACCATTCTTTTATTGATGTCAATACACCTACGTCGTTTTCGATGAGTAGTATATCATCAAAGTAAAGAATTAGGAAAACCAACTTGTCACCTTTAATCCTTTTGTATACACAAGGTTCATCAAGGTTTTGAATAAATCCAAGACCTTTTACAGCTTGATCGAACCTTATGTTCAAGGATCTGGATGCTTGCTTCAATCCATATATGGATCTTTGCAACTTGCATACCCTTTCCTCTTAGCCCTTTTCAATGAATCCTTCTGGTTGAATCATATAGATGCTTTCATCAAGACTTCCATTAAGAAAAGCTGTCTTGACGTCCATTTGTCAAATATCTAGGTCTAGAGATGCCGTAAAGGATAAGAGTATCCTAATGGATTTAAGCATGGCCACAGGAGAGAAGGTTTCTTCATAATCGATACCTTCCTTCTGTGTATAACCTTTAGCTACCAATCTAGCTTTACATGTTTCCACATTTCCATCCATTCCTCTTTTCCTCTTGTATACCCACTGGCACCCGATGGGTTTTATCCCTTTAGGCAAGTCTACAAGAGACCAGACTTTATTTTTGAACATAGATTCAATTTCGGATTGCATTGCCTTTTGCCAATGGCGACTATCAACATCTTCCATTGCATCCTTGTACGTATAGGGATCATCGTCGTCCGGAAGATTCTCTACAGATTCTCCTAGACCGATGTATCTCTCGGTTGTCTAATAACCCTCCCACTACAACAAGGTATGGTAGATTGTTGATCTTGTATTGGTATGGAACTTACAATTGGGCTTGGTTGCGAAACCTCTTGTGGAATTGTATCTCCTAAAAGCTCATTTAGGACAATTATACTTTTAGGCATAAAATTATTCATATAGTCCTCTTCTAGAAATTTGGAATTTGTCGAAACAAATACTTTAAGATCTGAAGGACTATAAAAATAATATCCTTTTGTTCCTTTTGGATACCCTACAAATATGCATGTTTCTGAATGGGACTCTATCTTATCTGTCTTTCCTTTTAACACGTGCGCAGGACATCCAAATATCCTTAAGTGTTGTAAACTAGGCTTTCGCCCAGTCCACAACTCATGCGGTGTTTTAGGAACTGACTTAGATGGTACATCGTTTAGAATATACATGGTAGTTTGTAAAGCATATCCCCAAAAAGAACTAGGGAGCGTTGAATAACTCAACATTGACCTAACCATATCCAAAAGAGTTCTATTTCTCCTTTCTGCCACCCCATTTTGTTGAGGTGTGCCTGGTGCAGAAAACTGAGAAATTATTCCATTATCAATAAGATATTACTGAAACTCACCAGATAGATATTCTCCACCACGACCAGACCTCAAGATTTTTATACGTTTCTCAAGCTAATTTTCCACTTCTGCTTTAAATGCTTTGAACATATCAAAATCATCCGACTTATGTCTCATGAGATACACATAGCCACATCTTGAGTGATCATCCGTGAAAGTGATGAAGTACTCATATCCACCTCTAGCTTGAATGCTCATTGGTCCATACATATCAGTGTGTATCAATCCTAAACATTCAATGGCTCTTGTGCCTTTTGTCGTAAACGACCTTTTGGTCATTTTACCTTCCAAACAAGATTTACAAGTTGGTAGATCATCAACCTTTAAGTCACTTAGAGGTCTGTCACATACCAATCTTTTAATCCTATTAAGGTTAATATGACCTAGGCGCAAATGCCATAGGTAGGTTTCATCTTTTGATAATTTTACTCTTTTATGATTGGGTTCCGTTGATTTCGTGTCTAACAAGTGAGAGATATTTCCATACAAAAATAAACCATTTTCCAATGTACTTTTGCAAATAAATTTGTTATTCTTACTAATAATAAAACATTTATTAAAGTAACCGAATATCCAAATTTATTTAGACAAGAGACCGAAATTAAATTCCTCTTGATTATTGGTACACAATAAACGTTTATTAAATCTAAATGCCTATAAGAATCAAAATTGATTCTAATATCTCCCACTACACTAGTAGACACCAACTCTCTATTGCCTAAATGCAAGTTGAATTCATTCTAATCCAGTCTATTCCTTTGACCCTTTTCACCACAAAAGATACACTTTCCTTTGATCTTGGTTAATTTCTTGGTATCCTTCTAAGAAGGCTCAAGTTGCTTTTTCTTCTGTTATCTCTTAACCTTCTAACGGGTCTTAATAGTAGCAACTTTACCAACCATATGAATCCTTGTCTAGAGACATCATAATATCGGCAGCAGTCTCCATTCCTTCATGTTGCTGTTGCAACACGTTGGAGATGATGACCATAATGTAACGTACATTTAGCCATCTCATCTGAAGACTTCCACTACTGATACTCATCTCTTTGCTTCATGAGTTAGATTCATTAGTTAGATTCATTAGTTTGGTGGTTAAGGAATATACATAATGAACTTATACTTTTCAGCTTGCAACAACAACCCAATATTCCTTTTCCATGTGACATAATTATCACCAGTTAAAATATTATCTTTTAGGATATTGATTAGGGATGGGGTCATGATTTCTTTTTCATAACAAAAATTATATAAGTAAACAATCATGATATAGCACTTTTGAATATTTATCTTGAATTAAATGAAATAATTCAATCGTAAAAATTCAACGGTGATCCAACACCCATAAATGTTACGCCTCCTTTGGGAGTACGCACCATTTACTAGTTGGACTAGGTCCCACCTAATTGTTAACATAACAACCAACGTTTTATTTTTAGCCTTGTGATTTTATTAACAAGAACTCTTGGGAGGATATTAATAAACTCACATTGAGTGTGTTACCAAGTTATCGACCTTCAATAGAATCCCTTACGAATATCCCTCCTTTGGGAGTAGATATCATTTGGGCGAATTGTCTAGTCTATCCTTGTAAGGAAGTATCTTGCTAAATTCCATTCATGAATACCTCTTGGGAGGTTATTCACGAAACATAAAGTTCAACTAAACTTGGAGGCCGTAGGTGTTCCAAAACACATTCTCCCACTCAATTGTTTAAGGCGTGTGATCGAATTCCAAAGAATGATTTACTAAGTTATCTAGATGCCAATTTAGATACTTAAACCATTCAATGCATGTTCATACCAAAAGAGATATATGAGTGGCACTCATATTCTATATGACATGTTATCAAACAATGACAAACATTGCAATATTTATAAAAATATAAATAGCTACAATTTTGGTCCATCCTAGAAAAACAAGTAAATTACATTTATCTTGGAATACAAGAACTCTTTCTTGGCGAACAAGTCTTCACGTGACCTTCGCCTTTCGGACCCACTCGGCTACCTCCTATGGGCGTGCTCACCCATTGCCCTTACCAATGGGTGTGCGCATGTCACAAGCCCATAAAGGGCTGCCATGCGCAGCCCATGGCTACCACAAGGGCTGCCGTGCGCAGCCCATGCCACAACAAACGTGGTTGCGCGCTCTTCGCACGCACGTTCGTTGTTACGGCTCGCACGGTCCCAAACTTGTTCCGGTTACTCTTAATTCTTCAAACCTTCGAGTCTTCGAAACTTGAATGTATTACAGAAGAATTTACATAACAAAATACTGCAGTTTTTTTTTTTATTATTACAACAACAAAAATAAAATAAAATAAAAACTTAGCAACTGCCAAGAAGGAAATTATGGTGATAATAGACCACCCTTCTTGTTACAATCCCAAAACAAAATTACATTGAAATTCTAGGACCAAAATTAAGCAATAACAATCCACATATAAAACATATATATATATATATATATATATATATATATATATATATATATATCCATACATTCCAATGTAAATATATATGCGAATACCTAGAGTGTCATCTCTTTCTAAAACATGCATATATACAATAAAAGAAAAAGATTCACGAACACATACATCAATTAATCAAGGGTACAACCAGGCTCTGATACCAATTGTAGGGAAAAAACGGTTTAGAAACGCAACGGAAGCGTGAGAAAAAAGAGATTAGGGTTTGCGTATATAAAAAAAAAAATCCCTTTTATGCAATGAGAACCTTAACCCTAGATTAATTGATGTATATAAAAGTATCGTACCTTTTTCGCGTGACGATTGAACAAGCGCCGAATTGATTCCGCAAGATCTTCCAATCCAATAACGAACGTGAATCACCTAGGAATGTGAGCTCCCTTTCTTTAAATTGTATTCCTGAGGATGGAGACAAAGCAAATATCTTTTCTTTGTTAGTTACAAATATCCTCCAAGAGAAAAATCCAAGAACGTTCGGTCACTTGTGAATTATCAATCAATTTGATTGTAACTCACGTGAACCTTGATTCGATGTTGTACACAAAACCATTTATATGTAAAGGATATTAGTATACTATCAAATACAAAAACGTTCCCCTTTTTTCTTTACTTGGCCGAATTCACACACTATTGATTAGAGATGATCGAATTTTGTCTAGAGTAAAATCAGATTTTTCTCCCTCAAAATTCCTGTGATGGCCGAAACTTTTTCTTTCTCAAATAAAGCTTGGCCGAAATTACCTCTAATTGCCTTAGGGCTGGTTGAATTTATCATCCACATATATATAGGTTCATAAATCCTTTCCTAAGAAGGATTCACTTTGTTGGCAAGAATCCTTTCCTTAGGTGAATTTATTTGGTAGTTAGAATCCTTATCTAGAAGGAAATCTATCCTATCCTATATTATACATGTGATGAACGAAATTCCCTTGTTTGAAGTAGATTAGGAGTGTTTAATCTCTCCTAATAAAGATTACTTGATGGACAAGAATCCTATCCTTAGGTAGATTAACTTGGTGGTTATGAATCCTTTTCAAATAAGAATTCTACCACTAAGTAGTTTTACTTGGTGACCAAGAATCCTTTTCCAAAAAGAATTCTTTCCTACAGCAAGACTCCTAATCCTACTCAATAGTGTGTTTGTAACCATATTAAAAACTTCCTAATTTGATTAGATAAATAACTCCTTTTATTTATCTACTTATCAAATATAGTCTTTAACATTAACTATACTACCAACAATAGTATAGTTTTAGGAGACCATCTCCTAATAGGAAAAGATTTTGACTTTTAATTAAATAATTAATTAATCAACAAATTAATTAATTTCTATTTAATTAAATAATAATAAAATAAAAATAATATATTAAAGCTATTATCCATAGACATTGCTGCTCATACCTAGTATAAAGGCCATATATTATTTTTCTCATTTTATTAAATCCATTGGACCTAAATAAAAAGTTCACATGTGAACTATATTCTTACAAAAAGAAACAAGTTCACATGCCTTATTACAATTCTAGATGGACCCCTATTAGTCCGGTAGAATATATCAAGTGATCCATGCAAGTTCGTGTGGATTGGGGATCTTGACGGGCTATCTAAATTTAAGCTCCAATAGACACAACCCAATCACAATCAACAAATGATTCACTTAGGTCCAATCTATTTAATTTTAGTTCATTCCACTAAAGAACTAAAATTGAACTCTTAAATAAAGATAGAATAAGTTGATGTTACTCATTCATACCCTAGACAACCTTATTGGAGAAAGTGTATCCTCGTGAAGAATATCAGTAATCGCCAAGAACTCATAGACCGTCTATAGCTCTTCAAGTTACCATATTTACTCATATGACCACATTTTGAACTTGGATATTTTGACTTGTCCAGAAGCCATGTTTCAATAGACACTATTGAAAACTTAACGTTAAGATTTAATATCCAATACCTTAAAACATCCACATGATGGTATTCTATTCTCATTCAATAAATGGAGTCACGATGTCCATATCTATAAATGAAGTCCTCTATCGATTAACAAATGAATACCACCAAACTATCGAGGATAGACTATGCTATATAATCGTACTCATTGATAGCTCAAATGACAACACTTGCAACCATAAGTCCATCATTTATCTCAGGATTGAGATAGACTATCCGATTGTCTTTAAATGAAAACTTTTATCCATTGACGGTTCTAGATAAAGTATTTCATTTTGATCATATTCAATGCATCCAGTGCACTAGATTCTTTTGCCCAAAGACACCTCACTTTGATGATTTTAGACTCATCATAACACATTTGATCCCACTCAAATGCTAGCAAAAGAATCTACAACTTTAACAAGATAAAGACGCCCAACCTTCTATCTTAAGTTGTGAATATTATTCAAGACTAACTAAAGAATTGTGTCTACCTCATACATATCTAGATGTATGAACAATTCTTCTTTTCTCATAGTCTTTTGACCTTATGATTATTTACTTTTGACAATTATAATAATTAAACTATAAATGCTATAAGATTTGTTAAACTAGAAATCACTTTATTCATATGAAAAGATTGTTAATTACAATATTACACTGTTGCTATCGAGCATAATCCTAACATGGAAAACGTCACTACTACGGTCATGCCAGTGGACAGTTCAAAGATGCTCAGAAGCACTATCACACAGTCTACAAAGAAATTCTTGCGGTCAGGAATCTCCAAATTTGATTTCCACCTCAGGACTAAGAGCTTCGTTATAGAAATGAACAATTCATCATTTCCAAAGGTCCTCGAGTTCCACAACAAACTCTCTCCAAACCCCCAGTTACTGAGGCTCAAAGACTGGTTTTCAAGATATGACTTCACTGTAAAGCACATTAAGGGACATCACAACATCATCCCTGATATGCTCTCCATACCCCATCATGTCACCCTTATCTCCCGAGTTGGACCTATCCATTTACTCTACATGATAACCTCTACAACCTCTTCCTCAGCCTCTTCACCAGCTATGCCTTCTACGCCTACTTTCCCCTCAGAATTAATGGCGGCCCTACTACCAGGTTAATCTCCCTCTGTCCAGCAAATACAAAGCTTTGCCAAAACACACCTTCCAATCTATCTATCTCAGGTCAATGCCCAAGACTGTCGACACTGTCTAGTCAATCCCTCCAAGCCCTTTCTTGACCCCTTTGTATCCCCCCCCCCCCCCTTTTACTATTATTCTCCTCAAGTTTTATGGTACTTGTGGTATTTATCCGTCTTACATCACCATGCTATGTTTTTCCCCTTCAAGCATTATATGGCCTAGTCCATGACTCAACCTCCTATAATGCTAACCTTCGAACCTTCCTTCAATGGTTCAATTCTCTGTTCGCTTGGGACAATGAACTTACCGAACTCATGGGACATTACCACCTTTGGAAGCTGGATACAGAAGTGGCAGCCAAGGTATGTTGTATCTGGATTTTCCACAGACCCTACCATTACAATCCACATACCAAGCTCCTGTGGACATCTAACATCAGCTACGAATGGAATACTTCGTATGACTACAAAAGACTGTACCCACTCGGCATCCAGATACCTCTCCCCAACTTTCTCTATGACGTCAACGGTGACACTACAGATGTTCTTTATATCCTTCCAAGTGTCCCAAGGGACCCATCTCAAAGCTGGCATCCATTCCAACAATCTTATCTTCCAGACTCACAAGATCTTTATCTAGTTGACACGTGACCCTGTTCTATTTATGGAGCCCTTGACTCTGACGATAAGTATCATGCCACCTGTAATCTCAACAGCCCATGACTCGTCTTAAAGCTTATCCCCGATCAAGCAACTTTATCTTGTCTGTGTCTAGTTATTATCATATCTTTATCCTGCTTGCCAGCTGCCAGACATCTTTATCTAATTATTGTTAGCTTTATTTGATGCTTTGCTGATTGTCTGCCACCTGTTTGACAGTGCTTTAATTATTTTCCTTTTGTAAGATATATTGTCGGCCATAAGCTTTGACCTTATCTTGTCTCGCTTCCAGAGCTCTTTCCTCTCCTCTATATAAGGTTTGAGAAGCTCTCCTAGTAAAATCAATCGAAGAAGAATAAAATCCCTGTGTGTTTATTAATTCCATGGCTTTCTAAGTTTTCTCTCTCTCTGATCTTCAAGAAATTTATTATGCCAAGATCTATAATTCTGTAAAATCTCAGTATGCTCTATGCTTGCCTCCTCTGAGGATCCTGCATATCAGAACAAATTTTGGCTCAAATTCTCCATCTATCTCCGACTAGTGTCTTCAATACGTGAGTACCCTGTCTAGGCCGTCGGGAAAAGGCCGTTTATGAGGAAAACTAGGTGAAAACACAGTCTGTGAAATAGTTGTGGAGCTCTTTGCCACCCACATGAGCCACATGGTATCAGAGCCTCATGTGGGTGGCAGGGAGCTCCAAAAACAGAGGTTGTGATTGGTTCATAAATGGTTTGGATAGAACCATCAGACAGCTTGGTGAACTTGGTGTCTGAAGCAATTACAGGGGTGATGTTCTGGAAAGCCTTCTCATAATTTGTGATCCATTTGAAAGGCATAATCTCTATAAGCTTATCCCTAGGAAATTGCTTTTGGATCTGAATGATGGTGGGGACTTCGTCTTCCCTTTCTGCTTTTATGAAGATGGTATCTCCAGTATGGTCTGGGATGGGAAGATCAATGGCATGATCTTGAAGCCTGTAGGCAATCTGATGATAGAGAGTTGCCATATAGGAATTAGACATCATATGTGCTCCTACAACTTGAACTTTGAGGCAATTGTGGAGATTTTGGTCTCTGAGATGGTTGGGTTGACGTCTTCGTTGAGCTTGAAAGGTAGCTTGATGAAGAAGACTGGATTTTCCATAAAGGCTTGGGATGCTTGAAGTCAGTATGACTGTCTGTGCAAAAGGTAAGTAGTTTCTCTTGAACTTGTTGAAAATCAGGGTTGATGGCAGAAATAGGGAAGATCTTTGGTATGTTGGAGAATGGTTTGAATTCTCGTTTAAACCAGATACCAGTGGGAAGGATTCAGATGAACCAATATTTTTATATAAAATATCAATAAATATTTATTTTAATTGAAATAAATAATCTTTTTATAAATAAAATAAATATTTTTTATATAATTTTAAAATTACAAAAATATATTAACAACATAATACATATTTTATTAATATTCTATATTTAAAAAGAAGATAATTATAATATATATTAAAATAATACGATATACGGCCTTATTGTTGATAATCAATAGAGTTGAACAAAAGCAAAATCCCACCGCCCATCAAGCTGTCTCTACTTTACAATAAGTTCGGTTTATAAAAAAAAATAAAAAAATTGGGATTTCTTTGTTTTCTATAAACGGAGCATGATCGTACAATATTCATCATTGTGATTTCAAATGTCGGTTAAGATTGATTGTTTAAAAAAATACAATGTGGCATCAAGTCGTCAACCACTAAAAACTCAGAACCTCCAAGCAGAGTCACTCAGGAAGCAGAGAGACTAGCACAAAAGTAAACGATTTTTTTTTTTTGATTCGTTTACGGTTTTGTTTAATACCCAGCTTTTGCTGAAAATCTCCACATCAATCACCCTAAAGCTTCTTCGTCATCAGGTCTCTCTCTCCTTCACTGACGAGAACCCACTTTTGTTTTTTTAAATTTCGATTTTCTTTGCTATGCTTTCTGGGTTTTGAATTTGGATTATTTTTATTGGATATTGATTAGATCTTTTGATCACTGGTTGCGATTCAGGATCTGGGGTATCTTAATTTCTGGTGACAATAACGTAATTTGAAGAGAAGATGGTGGTTTCAAGATACGGTACTCTTTCTTGTTCTCTTGCCTTGGTAATTATTTTTGCTTTGATTTTTTTTTTTAGTTGGAATTATATCTGGATTGTAGTTGTTTCATTGGTTGCTGGAATTAAACTTTTGATTTCTGGGATTTTATTTATTTTCTCTTCTTTTACTCAATTGTATTAAAAAACAGACCATTCTTTTCTTATCTTTTGTGGGGTTGGTGGGGATACAAACACTCACAAAAGATAAAGTTTAAAATCCAATATGGTTGCCATACTTAATCTAATTTAATCCCTTTAGAATCAAAGAAGTAAAAGCTTAAAGTTCAGGACAAATAGGATTTAAAATGTTCTTTTCAAAGAAGTGTGTTTTGTCATCTGTGAAGAATGATGGACCTTTAGAGGCACTTTCTAATTTGTTGAGGTCTTTTTCTTGGTTTTAGATTTAAACTCAGTTCTGAAAGGAACTTGGTTTTTCAAATTGTTAGATTTAAACTCGATTCTGAAAGGAACTTGGTTTTTTAAATTGTTGGTGCCTGCATAAAAAAAATTAGTCATTGATGTTTGATCTGAAGGCCACATATTCTTTAAGATGCAGTAAGGAAGAAAATTACAAAATTGCTTCATGTAGTTGTGTATTTTTTCTGTTTAGGTCATGTTGTTGGCTTTGCCTTTTCCAAGATTATGTGTGTTTTGTTATCAAAATTCATAAGGCATATACACTAGGACCTGCTCATATCTTCTTTTTCTTCTTCCTTATTTACTGTTTATACTCCCTGATGACACCTGGTTAGTTGATGGAAATCTTGAATTATTTCAATAATTAGATGATTTCAAACTATTTACTTTGAAATTGGCTGCTTTAATACTTACAAGTTAAACCCCTCTTCTCTAGTGACTCCATATGCTTCCTGAAAGTAAAGCAAAGCAAAACGACTGTATTCTGGTTTAATTATTGCATGAAACGTGATGATGATTTTCAGCTTTTGGACAATGGTGAAATTCGAGGTCAATGTCTGATCTATTTTACCATATTTTAGGTTGGCCAATTATTGAAAAACTCTTAAACTTCTTCTCTTTTTGGTTCTCTCCTAGTCATAGTCCTTCAAATTATTTTGTGATTCATATTTGTGCGATGGTCAAGTTATCTCAATATTTGTAATTCTGACTCCAATAATTGGCATCTATAGCCAGTCTCATATTTCACTCAAACATGTTAGGTATGTTTTGAACACATACCGCTTCATCCTGCTTACTCAAATTTTGTTGGCAACATCGTTTGCTATAATTCTAGCGTTTTGGACAATGGGATTTTAGAGTGAAATATGGTCATCACAGGATTTATAATAGAAATATGGTCCTAATTAAACTTTTACTTGTGCTAGTTCTTTTTTTCATCTTACCCAAGTATCTGTTATGGAGATACCAATTCATTTTAAAAGCACCATGGTTAATTTTTTTAAGATGTAATAATTTCCTAAATTTTCTGAAAACATATGTATCTTTGTCTGCACTGTTTGTTAACTTGTTAGAGCCCTCGGCAAAGATCTCTTGGGTTTCGGTGTTGCTCTAGTAATATGGTTTTGAGCAGTATTGTTATGTTATTGTGTAGAATACCAGCTAGCTTTTTTGTTGTGTCTAGAAATATGAACCCTTTTAAGTGAATAGTTTATTATTGTGCTCCTTAAGATATCATGGCCGGTGTCTTCTTTCTTTTTCATATATGCAACTGTAGCTTCACTGTGTCTGCTATGATTATTATAATTTTGAGGAGTTACCACTATGTTGTTTACTTATCTATTCCGGTGTTTACTTATCTATTTTTCCCTGGCCCGTGAAGGAACCTTTAACATTTTTATGAAAGAGTGATGGCTAGTCTAAATACTTCAACATCAATAGTGGCTTCAGATTCCTCAGAACAGAGGGTAACTCATATGGTAGATCCAAACATGGATACGCTTCAATCTTCCTTGAACCTGCAAAATCGGACCTCCTCAGATGGTACTGTGGCTATCCTTTGGGACATTGAGAACTGCCCTGTGCCAAGTGATGTCCGACCTGAAGACGTAGCTGGCAATATAAGAATGGCTTTGCAGGTGCACCCAGTAATTAAAGGGGCTGTTATGATGTTCTCTGCTTATGGGGATTTTAATGCCTTTCCCAGACGACTCAGAGAGGGGTGCCAAAGAACCGGTGTCAAACTTGTCGATGTTCCAAATGGGAGAAAGGATGCAGCTGACAAGGCTATCTTGGTTGACATGTTCCTGTTTGCCCTTGACTATCGTCCGCCTTCTTCAATCATGCTGATCTCAGGGGATGTTGATTTTGCTCCAGCCCTTCACATACTTGGTCAACGTGGGTATACAGTGATTCTTGTCATTCCTTCTGGAGTGGGTGTTTCTACTGCTCTTTGCAACGCTGGTAAGTTTGTCTGGGACTGGCCCAGTGTGGCTCGAGGTGAAGGCTTTGTGCCACCTATGAAGGCTTTGATGCCTCCTCGTGGAGGATTAGCTGATATGGCTGGGTATTTTATGGGGTGCCATATTAATGACAACATAGATGCATTAAATGAAGAAGAAGCGATTGTTTACAGGGGAATCTCACAAAGCTATTATAAATCAAGGGATTTCTCTATTGTGTCACAGTCTTTATCTGAATACTTTCCTGGCACTTTACGGACTCAAAGTCTTCCACCTGGTTTGAATGAAACTTCAGCAGGTCCAGTTTCTTATGGTGATCAAAATGATTCTACCATGTGGGTTCAGCCTGGGGATATTAATGGTCTGAGGGGGCAGCTGATGAAGTTACTTGAAATGTTTGGAGGATGCCTTCCGCTTATGCGTGTTCCTGCAGAGTATCAGAAGCTGTTTGGAAGACCTCTTTATGTGTCAGAATATGGGGCATACAAGCTGGTAAATCTTTTCAAGAAGATGGGTGATACAATGACAGTGGATGGGAGAGGCCAAAAGAAATTTGTCTACCTTCGAAACTGGAAAGCAGGTCCAAGTACGATTCCTGTAATTCTGCAAAGGAAGGATAACAAAGGAAAGGGTACTCAGGAAGAGAGTATCAATGTTACTGGCGGTGTTGGCTCGTCAGATGATTTCTCAGATGATGAACGACCGGTTGTTGAGGAACATGATGAGGTGAAGAACCAAGGGAAAACTAACATGGGGATGGAGAGTCTCTGTGAGATTGATGACCCTGATCTCAAGCAGTTCAAGTATGAGCTGCAAGAGATTCTAGTGAGTTATTCTTGTCGGATTTTTTTGGGTTGTTTTGAGGCAGTATACCATCAACGATACAAGAAACCTCTGGACTATCAAAGGCTTGGTGTGGATCAACTGGAGGAGCTGTTTGACAAGGTGAGAGACGTGGCTGTCTTGCAAGAAGAGCCAGCGACCAAGAGGAAGTTCCTGGTCGCAGTGAGTGGCTAGAACCTAGAAGAATGCTGCTGTTGCCTGTTCTTGTAACCTTTCGATGTTCTTAGTTTATGTAGATGAGGCAATCGAGGTATACTTTTCATCCTCTTGAGTCTCCCCTTAGATTTTTTGTTTTTTTTTTTGTTTTTCTTCAACCACAGTTTCATGAAAGGTGATAAGAGATTCATTGACGTGTCGTGCATGGATTCGGGTTTTATTTTGAAATTTCCATGTAAGACTCATTCTTAGTCAGCAAAACTGATCAAATGCTAATGTGAAATCTGTATATTCATGTTCAGTAGTATCTTTTAGTTTTGCTATGTTCTCCATCTAAATAGTACATGTAATAGAGTAATAAGATTTTTACAGTTTGAGGGTTACAAATAGTCCTAAGCTTATGAAAGCTAGTTGATTTGCCTCTTTTTTTTGCTGGAAATAAAAAACACACACTATCAAATAGCTATTGAAGTAACTTAAAACTAAGAAACAGAGCACTTAACTGCATTAATGAATTAAGAAAAACATTAAGGGCACGTATTAAGGATTGAAGAGATAAATAAGAAAATTATATTTATTTTTCGAAGGCACAAGGACACAAGGTGCATTGATGTTATAGAAGAATAAATATGAATTCTTTATAATACATTTTTGGTCTTTATCAAGTGTTATGACATGAAACTAAAGTCAATATGGTATCATTGCTTTTCAAATAAGTATTTTTAATTGTGTTATCAAGTTAATGAGATGAATATTTGGTTAATTATGTTTTAGTACTGTAATTCTCAAAACTCAAATGTATTTTTGGTAATTTTACAGATAATTTACAGTTTGATCCCTAAGATTTTTTCTATTTTTTTTAACCGTACTTGTAGATAATTTAGATATATTTGCTAATCAACTATTAGTTAAATTTAACTTATTAAAGGGTATTTTTGTTTTGAAGCAAGACACGTGTCACCAATAAAATAGAAAACAAAAAAATATATATATAACACAAAATAAAATTATTTTAATGAAATTAAATATTGAATTATATATATAAACTGAAACAATTGTGGATTTGTTTGGTGAACTGCCCAAATCTTTTTGTTGATTATAGATTTAGCTAATATTCACAGAGAGCAAGGATTTTAATTGTGAATTTGTTTGGTGAACTACTCTTTACAGATTGTCTTGGGGGGGAACCATCGTTATCGTTTTCTGTGGATGAGTGATATCAACAGTAATAGGAAATGTTGAAGTCGAAATTGAAATTGAAAATTATAATACAGAGAAGCAGCAATTGTTTCTTTACTAAGAAAAAAAAATCACTTTATTTCTGTACATTGAGAATTTAAAATTAACCTTATCAATAAGCAATTTTACGCTATGTTTGAGATTATTTTTACATGAGAAATTACGGATTATTTTTCAAGTTTTGAGGAAATGTGTGTTTGGTAAACCTCCCAAAAGCAACTTATTTTACAATTTGCTCATCAAATAATCAACTTTTGAGAAGTTGGTAATGAGATGCTTTTGGAAGCAGAAGCTAGCTTTTATCTTTAAATTGTCTAAACCAACCATACTATTTTAAAAGAATGACAATAATGCCCTTCTATTTATTAATGATTTTTAAAAACCGAAAATTAATTTAAAAAAAAAACAAAAAACATATTAATATAAATCAAACAGTGGTGGTGGCCACTATCGAAGTTCGAGTCCATAGGAGATCCGGCGACGAACCGAGGACTGATCAGACGGCTTCGATGTTGCCTGCGTTGACGGCCCATTTGAAGTCGGGTCGGGTTCATATTAAATCGATGATCGATGTGAGCGAACATGCTCGATCCACCTATTCGACTTAGTGACGATCAACGCTGAAACGAGAGACAATCGACGATTGACGCTAGATCGACGAGAGACAATCGATGCTGTTGGCGGAGCGAGAGACGATCGATGCTGAAGCAGCAGTTCCAGTTGCTGAGTTTTGAAGCTTGAACGAGTCGACTCAATCCACCAAAGAGATAGAGTTGACTCGGTCCAACTTGTTTTGTCATTTTATTAAAATTGACTGAGTTAACCTGGCTTGAGTATGTGTCTATTTTTAACATTTTACTAAACATATTTTCCATCCATTCAAAAGAAAACCAATTTTAAAATTTAATTTACCAAACACTTGTTAACTTGTTTGCTAAACCAATTATGTTTTAAGTTGAGCTATAAACATATTACTTTTTAAACAAAACAATCCAAACATAGCTTTAGTCTTTTAGTACTTTTTTGCTGATTGAAATTCAATTGAACATGTACGTGACTTCCATCTTTCTTTTTTTTTGGTTGAATTGTAGACCCCATTTTGCAATATAATAGTTAAATTTTCATTTAAAAAAATTGGGGTCTCTTAATATTGGGCAATTTTTTCATTGAACCTAGACTTAGTCTTGCAATATAACATTCTTTTTTTTTCATTACAAATCTTTACGCCCTTTTATGTTAGGCCCATGGCGATCGCAGTCGGTGCACTTGCTTATGGTCGAGTAGTCGACACTGATGTTATTATTTACCAAATGAGCGAAAGAGCTTGTTTTACAAAATTATTTCTGTTGACCAGTAAAAATGGTCAACACTAAGTCTAACCGTCACGTAAACTGTTTGATGTGTTAGTCAATAAAATCCGTAAGCATGTTTTTGTGTGTTGTTTCGAATTGAAAGGTTGATGTTTCAAACTGCTTGGGCGGTTGTATTGGTTTTGTGTGGTACCTGTGCCTAAAACAAGAGAAAATGGACGTTAGGAGAGTCAATTGGTTGTCGGTGTTACACTCCGACGTTCAAGTCAGCACCAAATCTTAGAGAGATGATAAGATAGTATGAAATTCATACCATTTTTTTTCTTATGAGTACATACTTTAAGGTTGGTTCAATGATAAAACCTTTCATACCCACACCATAAAATCGTGGGTTTGAATCCCCCATATTCCAAATTATTAGTATGATCAAAGTATACTTAAAATGTGTGTTTATGAGAAAAAAATACTCAAGTGTTTATTTATCGGACCCATCTTTCAATTGGGCCAATGGACCGAAACCTTCAACTCTCCTGATGCGTAGGGCTAGACTTATCTTTTGGGCTTGTAAGGCTAAGGTCCAACATGTGGCATAGTGGATATACCTTATTTTTTCGGATAGAATGACTATATTTACACCCTTTAAAAACTGTTTGTACACCTCATGTTAGTATTTTTTTTAAATCCAATATTACCTTTATATAAAATTACTTAAATAAATAAATAATTGGTTTTAGATTGAAAGAGAAATCTGATTGTATATACAATTAATTCTTTTCTTCATTGTTAAAGTAAAATATGTCAAATGTAATATGGATTTGTAAGTTTGCTCCCTCTAAAAAAATGGAGTATGGAGATGCGAGAATTTGTATTAAATTGTGAACTAATTAATTGTGTAATTTATATTGGGATGATATCTCATATTTGAGAGATTAAAACTGGATTTATTTATTTATAAAAAAATTATACTTGTATTTGTTTTTGTTTCAGAATATATTCTAATTAAATTAAGAAATAGATTCATTCATGATAGTAAATTCAAAAAAAAAAAATTCCATTCTTGATAATAATATACCAATCTAATTTTCGTCTCTTCAACATGAGCTCCTTGAAAGCTCCATCAATGGCGTCTGTGGAAAAATGGGTGTCATAAAAAACAAAGTGCGGTTTACTTCGTTAAATATTTAGAGCCAAACGTGAATAGATAAAAATAGTGGGTAAACTTACAAAAATATAATACAATAAAATTAAAGAAATTGTATTTTGGATATTAAATGGGATTTATTTACAAATCAAAGAATAAAAAAAATTAGGATGTGATTATGAAAAGAGTGTACAAACGGTTTTTAAAGGATGTCAATATCGCCATTTTTTTTATCTGTTATCGGTTATCAAACATATATTAAAATATTTGTCTATAACAGTCCGTCAATTTGCATCTAAAAAAACAAACTTTAAAATACCTTTTTTTTAATCAAACTTTAAAATACTTTTATAATTGACAATTGTTTATAAAAATAAAGGTTTTGTACATAAAAATTTGTTGATAAAATTGATACAATTCGGTGGCATTCTCATATTTGGATCGCTTGGAACACGTAAAACGGGATTGATTTTATGGGCTTATAAATTTTACATACGTATTCAAAATAACTATTATAATATGTTTTCGAGAAGTCCAAGACAGTTCTACGACAATTACTTTGTCATTTGTAACGGATTGTAGCTAGCCCCAAAACGGCCGTTTAGTTAGTTGTTCGGAAAGTTTTAGTTTCTTGCACAACAATTAGGTGTTTTTTGATTTTTTGATTTTAGCTTTTTATTTGGGATTCTTAGCCGATTTAGTATATGATCTTTAGGAGATTTTGAATTTGGTTCCTTTAAATTGATTGTATTAGGGGTCTGAAGAATTAACTTTTGATGAATAAAAATATATATTGAGTTTTTGCTCAAACTATCTTTTTTTTCCCTGTCATTCTTGGAATCAACTAGGATTAAAAAACACTTGATTGTTTGATCGTCAAAAACTCTACTTGAAAGTTATGCAAATACAATTATAAAAAAAGAAAGTTATGTGAAATACACGCTATTGATGGGTTAAAATTGAAACTAACCATATAATTAGTGGAAGTTTTATTTTTATCTCGTATTAGTGTTTTGATTGTTTTTGCTAAACTTTTTACTGATGAGACAAAAATACCCTTCAATTAAACACACCACCAGTCTTTTTCAATTAAACACACAAGTTTTCATCGATTAAACAATAGTACATTTAGGAGTCTATTAGAAATATGTTGCTAACTCAATTTTGTTTTTCTATTTTTGATAAAAAATGTTTTTTCTATCTTTTTTTTTTTCCTTTTTTGGATCAAATTAGAAATCCTACTATGTAAAAAAAAAAAAAATAGCAATCCTACACTACACCCGGTTGGAATTGGTTTTATATATTCTATTACGAAATTGTTAAACAGATTTCATTATAATTAACAAACAAAATTTGACGAAACAACAAAATAAAAATATAATTAATTAATTAATTAAAAAAGGTCGGCTGAAGGTTTTTAAGTGTCAAAGTGAAGTAGAGTCAGTTAAGTCTCCCTCCAATTCTACTTGGCTGTCAAGAAACACAGTATTCAGGAGAACAATTTTTACAGTTTTAGTTTCCAATTTAAATTAAATGATAATTGTTTTTATAATAAGATTAAAATAGTGGTTTAATCAAAGGGTTTAAGCGTCAATGTGATTATGTGATGCTTATGGCCGAAGCAGAGAGTCAGTTGAGTAATGGATTCTCCCGCCACTTGTTGCAACGTTTATAAAACAGAGCTCTCTTCTCTCAAACACTTTTCTTACGCCTGATTATCAAACACCACCATCTTCATCATCAGTTTCAATCTTCATCAACATTTCTTGATCATCAGTTTCAATCTTAATCAACGTTAATTTCTTCATCGTCAGTTGATCATGCAGTGGGTTAAAGTTCGAGTTCTTGGTAAAGGGTCTTACGGAGTAGTCACGCTCGCAGTCAATTCGGAAGATCCCAGTTTGCCTTCCGTTGCTATCAAATCGTCGAGATTGGAGGATTCACTTTCCTTGGAGTCATTGGAGAAGGAGAAGAGAATTCTTGATCATCTTTACGGCTCTCCTCACATTCTCGCATTTCTTGCAGACACAACCAGTTTTGATGACCAACTTGGTGGCTCGGCTTACGATCTTTTTCTCGACTATGCGCCTGGTGGTTCGCTTTCTGATCTTATAAAGAAGCGCGGAGGTCGTTTGCCGGAACGTGAAGTTCAAGACTACACAAGGATGATATTGAAGGGCCTCTGTGGAGTACATCAGAAGGGGTTCGTTCACTGTGATCTCAAGCCTGACAACATTCTTGTTGTTCCTTTACAAGATGGGAGGAATTATTTGAAAATAGCTGATTTCGGGTTGGCGAAAGAGCCTGGAGAGGAGATGCAATATGGAGATTCTTTCAGGTTCCGGTTTCGCGGCACTCCACTATACATGTCGCCGGAATCTTTTATGTTCGGAGAGATTGAATCGGGGTTGGATATATGGTCTCTTGGCTGTGTTGCAGTGGAGATGTTTACCGGCATGCCTGCTATGCGGCCAGTTGGTGATGGTCCTATTATAAACTTGGAGTCTAAATGTGCTTTTGTCATGCAACAACCCAACATTCCACAATCCATGTCGGATTTGGGTAAAGATTTCCTGAGAAGGTGTTTTGCGGGAAATCCGAAGGAGCGATGGACGGCTGAGATGTTATTGCTTCATCCTTACCTTATGCCTGAGATGGCCGTGATGTGAGTACTACTATAGAGCTTCTTTTGTTAAAATCTAGCTATAGCATTACAAAGGATATCATGTAATTAGAAAGATTCTGTAACTCATGAGCATCATTTTTCTAAATTACAACATTTGAAAAGGTATATGAGAGTCCTTAATTAAAATACTGTTGATGGATATAGTTGCAACATTATGGTGTCTTAACAATTTAACATGTTACAATTTCATTGTTTAGACTTTAGTTTAGTGGTCCTAGTAGAATAAAGAGCAAATGCAGAGAAAATAGAACTTCTCACCATATGCTTCCCATTGTGAATTGTCTAATACCCAAAATTTCCAATTTCATCACTCTGTTGACTTCTGCAGCAGTTCCCTGATTGATGTTCAAAGTCATTTATTAAACTCAGATTTTCTTACATTTTTGGTAGCATTGATGGTTGTTCACAGGTTCTGTTTGATGTTCCTGTACAACTTTTTATCTGATTATATACTTGCACTTGCATACTTCAAATCCCCTGCATTTCCATATCATAAACATTAACAGGACTCTCTTTTTGACCTGTAAACCATCCCCAACTTAGTGATCATATATTCATCTCAAGTTTTTCAATATAAGTATAATAGATTTCATCAGGAGCTAGTACTTGGTGAGATCTATCACGACAAGTACAGTCTGGAAAGAAACTCACACTATAACACTTTGTGATTTTAATGAAAAAGGTGAGATTTGAAATGTTAAATATTGCTTATCAACTAATTGAAACACTACTTGTTTGATCAAGACAATTTTATTTGGTTTAGCATTTTCATGTTATTGTACATACAACAATGATTCCCCACTAAATAATGATCATTTGCACTTAATTTTTTTTTTTCTTACTAGATTGTGATTAGTGGTGATCAATGAAAAATATATAACATAACATAACAAAAATTATCTTCATCATTTATTAATTAAGCATAGTTATCACATGTTATAACACATTTTTTTTAACTTCTCTAGATAATCTGTAATTTTTTTTGAAATAGTACTGTTAACAATAAAATTTCTACAAGTATAAAATATTAGATCGTAGGTTCAGGGTCATTTTGATATTGTTGTAGCATTTAAAATATGCAAGATTAGATATGGTGAAGAAGTTAATCAGAAAACTTTTGGTTCACATTGTTGCTAAGTGCTAACACTGCCACTAGACTCTAGCAGTATGTATGTATTTGTTAAATTACAATGTCAACTGCTATGAATTTATATAAAGATTAAAAAGTATATGATTTCTTTTTTAAAAAAAATGTATGAAAATTGAAATATTTTAATTTCTAATCAGTATCAAACCAATAGGTAATTCAAATGTAAAAGAAAATGGTAAAATAGGGGTACAATCCAAACACTAAGCATTTACCTGACGGATTCAACTTGTTGACTTGTTAGTGACCTGTTAGTAGGTGTTTCAATTGTTAACACAACCGGTAACATAATATGAGAAGAGAAAATAAAAAATAATCCTACGAAACATTAAACTTTTATTTATAACTATTTTTAAAATTTTATTTGTTAATAGCCATTTTTTTAAAAAAAATTCATTGTATGTCTATAAATTATAAAAATACCATTGGATTTGATCTTTTCTTTAAAACTGAAAGCAAACTTGAAATCATGACTAAAATCTGTAATCAAACTTGAAATCACGACTAGGAACTTGAAACTTGAAACTTGAAACTTGAAATCTTGTTTAAAAAAATGAAATTTTGAAACTTTAAATTTTTAAAACTTGAAATCTTGCTTAAATTGACATGTTGAAACTTGAAATCTTGACTAAATTTAAAGTTGAAACTTGAAATGTTCTGGGTTTTTAAGTTTTTCGTTTTCAAATTTTGAAACTTGAAATCTTGCCTAAATTGAAATGTTGAAACTTGAAATATTGACTAAATTGAAATGTTCAAACTTGAAATGTTCTGAGTTTCTAGTATTTCGTTTTCTTTCCTTTTTTTCAGCAGATCTAATTGCCGGCGGAGGGGGAGCTCGACGGCGTTGCTGGACGGTCATGAAGCCCAGGCGACGGCACTCCTGCAAGCCATCGACGATGTGTGAGAGAGAAATGAAAGGAGAGAGAAAGAGAGGTGAGTGAAAGAGAGAGACAGAGAAGAGAGAGACAGAGCTATGGGGAGAGAGAAGAGAGGTTGGGTGAGAGAGAGAGAGAAGGTCGGCGACGGTTGCCGGCCTTCGTAAGGATGCCGGCGACGGTTCGCCTGCATACCGCCGACGGGAGAGAGAGATCGGGGGGAGAGAGAGGAAAGGAGAGAAATATCGGGGAGAGAGAGGAAAGGAGAGAAAAAAAGAGAGATAGAAAATGTTTGGGGATGGTTTTTATATGAGTGCATTCAAGTAATTTCTCAAAAAAATGACTATTAACAAATAAATTTTGGTATGTGGTTAAAAACAAAATTTCTATAATAGTTATGGTTATTTTTAACAATTTCCACTAATATGAGCATGATACGATATTTACGTGTTTGTGTAAAGACATATTGGGTTCGGGTCACTAATGGGTTAACATGTTAAACCCGTTAAGTAAACGGGTTGTGTTAGAGTTGAACCTCATCTAACCCCGTTAACTCTTATAACACGGTTAAATACAAAAAATAAACTTGAATAGGGGATTATGAAAATATAATTATTTGTTTCAAAAAATAAAAGTAAAAAATTGATTTCGAAAAAAACATTTAAAATTAATTAATTAATATCATCATTTTATTTACCAAAATACCACTCATTTGATGGAATTAGATTGAATGGTCATTAGTATAGTGTTCGCTAAAAAGGGTTATTTTGAAACCAATTTCCCATCTAATTGCCATTTGATATTAGTGACCCAAATTGTTGGCCACTAGGTAATTATCCATTTTATTTTATCAAACATTAGTATTTTGATTGTTTTTACCAAACTTTCCATTAAAGAAACAAGAATACCCATAATGATTTCTTAAATAAAAATATTTTTTTAAAAAACTATTTTTTTATTCCAATTAAACACACTAATTTTCTTCAATTAAACACTCCACAAGTTTTTTTCATTTTAACACACCAGTTTTCTTCAATAAACACACACACACATGTTTTCTTTAATTAAACATACAAGTTTTCTTCGATTAAACAAATCACCAATTTTCTTTAATTAAACACACTACCGGTTTAATCCCTAACTTGTTTAATTCCTAGCATGTTTAATACCTAGTGTTTTTAATCCGTATGTGTAATTCCTAGCGTGTTTAATCTATATAGGTTTAATTCTCATTGTGTTTAATCTGGTGCATTTAATCTCTTTTTTTCTTCAAGGATTTTTTATCTTCTTCCTAGTTTATCCGAATTTATATCAGTGCGTAGGGGTGGGCACGGTTCGGTTCGGTTCGGTTTTGGCCAAAACCGTATTGAACTGTTATATTTTTTATTTTTGAAAATTTGAATCGGTTTGAACCGTATTGGACCATGAAACCAGATTGAACATAACACCTTTATTTCGGTTCAGTTCGGTTCAATTCGGTTTTGGACCCTTCACTGAGCCAAACAACAACATGAAACCAACACCATCAACAGAGCAAAAACACACTACTAAGTAGCACTAGGAAGGCAAAAAATGCACAAGACCAGATATAAAAACATAACATAATAACATATCTTATCAGTTATCACTAAACAAACTCAATGTCCAATAAAATTCAAACATAATGAAAGATCAATTAGATATTCATCATCATATAGCTTAGATTTTGTATAAAAACGGTAAATCTAATCACATATTCAATAATATAACAAATTAAAAAAAGTAAAAACAATATTAAATCTATATCTAAGAAGAAAGAGAATTACATCAAACATCAAAGACGTAGGAGAATATTAGAGGGTTGGTGACTTGGTGATCTGAGACAGAATACTAGGAAGAAGAAGAAAAAAAACCTTGACAACGGCAACTGAAAAGTGTAGGCGGAGGCACAGGGCATCGGAAGAGACCTGTGCAGCGGAGCCGGGGAAAAGAGCCAGAGGCCATGTGAGAGATGTTACGACGGAAGACAAATGAAGCTGATACTCTAATTGTCTGGTATGAGAGAAAACAGAGAGATGGAGTGATAGAGTCTGATGAGAAAACATAGAGGCAGAATAGAAAGAGTCACAAAGAGAGATAGGGTTTGATGAGAAAAGGCTGAAAAGTAAAATTAGGTTTTATTTATTTATTTGAATGTCGGTTCGTCGGGTCGGTTCGGTTTTGGAAGGTCCAGAACCGAAACCGATCCATATTCTATGCGGTTCATTCGGTTCGAACCGAATTGAACCAAACTCACCCATTGAACCGAACCAAACACCATATTTCGACTCGGTTCGGTTCGATGAACCGTGTCCACCCCTATTAGTGCGTACTGACTTGAAAATTATATATATCAGTGGTTATCCTATTATATCAATACGTACTGATATAACTTATATCAGTGCATTGCATGTGGACCATTGACTATGAAGAAGTTTTGACAAGTACATACACTTTGAGTCAAAGTATGTAAATCTAATGGTCCACATCTAACGCATTGACGAATTTATATCAGTGCGTACTGACGAATTTATATCAGTGCGCACTGACTTGAAAAATTATATATATATATATATATATATATATATATATCACATTACTAACCCATGTATTAGTATTACCTGGTAGGTACAAAGAAATAAATTTTCTATAATATAAAAGAGTAATGTTAGGCTTTCCATTTTTTTTTCCAAATTTCTTCTCAAATGGTGTTGGCACGTTTGGTGTCAACATCTTGTAAATCATGAGATTATGTGGCGAGTGATGTACCAACACCATTAGGGAATGATTTTTTTTTAAAAAAAAATAAAACGATTAACATTACTCGTCATAAAATGGTCTACTAATCTCATTAGATATACAGTAATATAAAACTATGTAGTCAATTGGGTCAAACGATACAAGATGAAATTGACACGTGATTTGTGCCTCGCACCTACATCATATTATGGATTTGAGTCCATCTTCATTCTTAAATCTCGAAATTATTGTAATATTTTTAAAAAAAAAATGAGTCATACGGTTTATGCTCAAATCATTTGTTACATGATCAAACTTCTAAAATCATTCC
This sequence comes from Dipteronia dyeriana, assembly GCA_032871835.1. Taxonomy (NCBI): domain Eukaryota; kingdom Viridiplantae; phylum Streptophyta; class Magnoliopsida; order Sapindales; family Sapindaceae; genus Dipteronia; species Dipteronia dyeriana. The sequence continues at coordinate 91,505,078 of CM065295.1, read as the reverse complement.
AGTTTTGTTTCAACGGTTCAACCTATCATTTTATTTTGCCTCGATGTCTATATAAATACCGTAATAATTCACATAGGTAATAGAATATAATAAGTCCATTGTAATCAATATAAAATTAACGAACATAATCGAGAATTGTTTTATAAGATATTGGAAGAAACCGAAATTAAAATTGTCTTACAAGAAATCGGAAGGAAAGCTCATTTGCATCTTAAGAGTCTGGGGACGGACCTCCACCAGGATGGTATTCATGTTTGAAGACGATCATAAACGGCAGCAACAATTGGCGGTCCGAAGATTTTGTATATTATGGATGAAAGAGACAAATTAAACACACCACATATTAACACAATTGCAAGCTCTCCAACAGTTTCCAAGGATATCAGCTTAAAGATTCTCTAATGCAACGAAGTTAATTAAATTTCGTATACCGACTTAGAATAGCTTTGTAAAAAGTAAAACAAAAATCATATTTTATTTTAATTTGAAGTGATTTAGGCATATAAATATATCTACTGGCATATTTTGTGAAGATGGAGTCCTTTATAAAAAATAACTTATCAATTTCGGTAATCAATGAATTTTTTTTTAAAAAAAAAATTAGGTTTTTATGATTGATTGTTTTTTTTAAAAAAGTGTTAAAAGATAAATATATAGAGTGTCTTTATAATTTTTTAAAATATAAGTTTTTATAAAATTGGATCGTAAAAAAAAATATTTTCTGTAATAACCTGCTCTGAGATTTGATGAATTTTTTAATGATCAAATTATCTATGTTAGTTTACCATAAAAACATTTTATCTCAACCTATTTTATATATATATTGTTATTATTTATTCTTACGATTTAAAATTTTTAAATGATTATCTTTTATTTATTTGATATAAATTTATTATATATGATAATAATTAGCACATTTTTTTTATCTATTCTAAAAAAATATATATAACTACAAAGAACCCTAAACTAGTAGAAAATATAGAAAGTTACTAAGATTATCTCCGATCTATATCTTATTGTCGATGTCAAATTTGGTATAAAAAAATGTAAAATACTATATTTGATATAATAATTTAACATTGTGCTCTAATGTATACTTGTATTTAACATGCTATTTTTATTATTTTATTAATTAAAATTATAAAAATTAATATTTACTATTAATGTATTCATTAAAATACTGAAGAATGATTGGATATAATAGATTTTAAATATTATATATATATATATATAATGATATTTTTATAATTAAAAAATATATATTTATTGTTGTGTCAAATTTAACATATGTTATACTGTGTATCAAATTTGACACACAGTATAGCATATGTCAAATTTGACACAATATTTAGCATTGTATTGGAGGAAGACTTTTACACTCTATATTAAATTTTAGTATTGATACACTAATTTAACACTGCATTGGAGATGCTCTAACTAATACTAATACATATACATATGTTGTTAACATGGGAGGGGAGCTAATGAATGCCCAGGGCACATTTTTTTTTTTTTTTTAAATCTTAATGTTTTTAATGGGTTTATAATTTAGGTAGGATATCTTAATAGTCTAAATAACTCATATGATAACTAATTGGGTCTAAAAAGTAAAAAGTTTACTATCCATCATCATTTTTTTTCTCTATATTTTTTTGTTTTCACTTTAACCATTAGAAAATATAAATAAGTATCCGTACGCCCCTCACCATATCGAATTTGTGAATTAAATGTCTCCGGTATATTCCATTTCATGTTATTTTAAGTTTGTAGTCTTGCATTTGATTTCTTGTAATGATGCATTAATTTTTTGAGATACTTAGAGAATGATGATTGTTAATTACCATATATAATACTTGTTGTGAATTATGATCAATAATTAGTGTGTTAGTTTTAAGTTATTACAGTACTTTAATTTGAACTTATTATTTAAGTTTCATGAGTTTATATTGATTGTTTGTATTGTCTTGACTCTTTTTTTTTTTATTTGGTAAAGTTTACATTTTAAATTTTAAAATTTGTGATAAGTATTGCTATGTGATATTTAATTATCGATAATAAATGAGTCCAAATTAAATTTCTTTTATTATTATTATTATTATTACTATTACATATTTGATGTGTTACAACTATTACAAATTACAATGATAGAACTTGTCAAAATCCGACAATATATATACTGGCCGAATACTATCCTACAAACCGAGAGACAACTCGACCTCTCATTACCACCACGGTGAAAGGGAGGTGCAAAAACATCTCTACTAAGAGGTGATCATATACTTAATATTACTATTTATATTTTAAAATTTTAGTATTTTTCAACCAAGCTTCTGGTGCATGGAATTTATGTCTCCGTCACTGGTTGTTAATACGACTTATAAAATAAAAAATGAAAAAATTAGATATTTATATTTATTTATTTTACATTTAAATTAAACTCATGAGCATGATTTTCTTCATGGCATCACTAAATTTCAACACTTAAAAAGGCATATGAGAGTCCTTAAAACATTGTTGATGCCATGATGCATTGATGCAATATAGCTTTAAATCTTTTTTTTTTGTTTCTCACGTTGTGACTAGCTAGTTGCAATATTATGGCACCCCTAGCTCTAATATTTGGTATATATAATCTAATAACATGACAATGCATACAATTATAACTCTTATATGTTATTGACTCTTTCGTTTTTAAAGATATAAATACAATTATTTCAACAATGATTCATTCCTTAAAAATAGGTTTTAGTTAATTTTATTTATTACCCTATCATAATCAATTTTATTTATTTCTTCGGTAAAAAAAAATGATAATACTTAGGTGCTGAGCAATTAACGTCCAAAATACTGATTCAGTGATGTGATCCAATTGAATTGTAATAACAGTTCTTTTTTTCTTTAACTCGTTCATAATAATTAAACCCTCATCTTCACCCACAGAAGCTGAATATTCTACTTCTCCAAAACTCAATTGGACATGTGTTACAATTCAATTGGGTCACATTATTAGGTCAGTATTTTGGGTGTTGACCCGTCAGCACCCAAGTATTATTTCAAAAAAAAATTATATATATATATTCAATTAATTTATTTAAATTTGTTGGTTGTTAATTGTTATTTGACTATGTCAATGGTATAATGGAATTTTGAATATTATTATAAATCATATTTATTTTTTGTTTATTATTGTTTACTGTAATTTTGTTTTACCATTACATTTATTATTTTGATTAAATGGTTTTACATTTGTTTTTTAATTTTTTTAAAATATCTAATATGTATTTTTTGTCAACTTAATAATTAATTTTTGGAAAACCTTATTTACATTACTAGCATAAAAATACATTTTTTTATTGGTAAAAAAAAATACAAGACAAGGCTAATATAAAACTCCAAAAGTATCAAAGAAACATAAAATCAGTTAATAAAATTTGTAACTTAAGTCATTCATAAGCTTCTATAATCTATAACACAGTAGCCGATAATTTCAGTTTCTTATTATTATTTCATCAGCATATATTATAACATCCAAAAGCTCAGTGGGTCAATGAAACTTAAGTACAACCGCAAAACAACCGATAAAACTTAATTATTCGATCCCCTTAAAGCTGAATTTTTGGCATCGTCTCTGTATTATGGTATCTTACTAACAATTAATCAAGTGAAAAATAATTACATTAAATGCCTCACATTTTGAAAATATTTCTACTGCATCAACCAAAAACATGTTACAATTTACTGATCGATCCAGTGACTTGCCCCTAACGGAGCAAGTATGTCTACAATTTATGGTATGGTATAGGGTTGGTATTATTTTCAATCCCCGGTTTAATTTCAATACGGTTACTAGATTTTAAGTCTTTGTTTCGATTCATCCTCGAATCCCGTTATATATATACACAAATGTTTAAGTCAGTGTGTACTGATATAACTTCGTCAGTGTGTACTAATATAACTTCATCAATGCGTTGGATGTGGACCATTAGATTTATATATTTTGACTCAAAGTGTATGCAGTTATTAAAATTTCTCTATAATCAGTGATCCATATGCAACGTACTGATACAAGTTATATCAGTGTTATATATATATATATATATATATATATATATATATATATATATATATATATATATATATATATATATATCTGAAGAACTATATATATTTTATCAAAAGAATGATGTGTTTTGATCTCTACCTTTTACTTTTATTTATTAACAAATTTTGTATTATTTTCGTATTATTCAATAATGTTAATATGATCTATATAAAAAAGTCATTAAAAAAAAACATTAATGTAAAAAGAATGGTATGAGGCAATGCACTGATCCCCTAATGGGGAATCCTCATACCCGCATCGTTTATTTTAAATAGGGTATTCACGAGGATGGAATCCTTCACACAAATTGGGATTAATGGTGTAATTCTAGACCAGATCCGGCCCATTAGGCAAGGCATGGCCAGACCCGTTTTCGTAAAAGGGTTGGGCCTGGTCCGGCACACACCGTTGTGTGCGCCGGATCAGCCCGACCCGTTTACGAAAACGAAGGCACGGCACGGCCCGGTGGCCTGCTTCATGCGGGCCGGTCCACGGGCCTGGTCCGCCGGGTTGGTCCACTGGTCTAGTCCACGGGCCTGGTCCATAATCATTTTCGAAACCAATTTTTAAAATTTAAGTTTTTTTGGAATTTGGGTTTAGGGTTTACGAAAAATAAAGTAATATACAACAAAATTACTTGTTCTATCAATTTAACAATTCAATTATATAAATGTAAATTTGAAATTAATTTGTTTATCTCTTGAAATAATTAATACGAAAAATAATAATTCAGTAAAGATAAAGGAATACAAAATAATAAAAATAGATGTAATTACGAAAGTATGAAATGAACAATTATTTATTTATTTAATTATTTTTCACTTATGGAATTCAGTATTACATATTTACATGATTGCCTCATTAAAAACCTTACCAAGAAAAACTCAGTGAGATAAAAACTTGGTAAGGGAAAAATAGTGCAATCGTATTACAACTTACAAGTAAATACTAAATACATATGTAAAAGTATAACTTAGTTCTAGCCCTGACCACTACCTGCAGGTTCATCAATATATAGATTGTTGAAATTTAGAATAAGATCTTTATCTACAATCAGATTTTGTAACTTTTTTTTAGCATGCTCCCAATCCCGAAGGCATGTTAATGCCTCCACCATCTCCGAAGACAAACAACTTCTTCTTGGTTCAATTATGTGTCTACTGGTACTGAAAGCTTGTTCTGAAGACAACGTTTGACACTGGAATAACCAATACGTCACGTGCTAAGTGTGACAGAACTGAATACCTGTACGTATAGGTCTTCCACCATAACAATAAATCAAACTCTTCATTGTCTTCAACAGTATCGAACTGTGCTTCAAGGTATCTAATCAGTTCGGTACAAGAAGATGGGACAGATCTTTGCCCTGAAGAAGTACTTGTTGATTTGTCTTTTTTTTCGCCGTTTCAAAAGGCTCTAACTTGTTTGCTTCGGCTCTGTCTCCGGTTGTATTGATTTGGGGGTGTCAATGCTGTCAAACCTGCTCTCATAAATACGAAAAATCTCTAGCAACTTGGTTCGAATGTCAGTAATTTGTTCTGAATAATCTATTGACAAATTAGTACCAATAAACTCAAGCAAAACTTTTAAATCAGATAATTTAACCCTAGGATATACTATAACACTAAGGCATAAAGTAGAGGAATTGTTGCCCAATATTTTTTCAACTTTATCTCCATGGCAACAACTGCAGCGCCTAAATGTTCATCTTCTATATAATTGTTTAACACTTCAGACATTTCCACTATCTGATGGATTGTCTGAGAAGATGTGGGGTAATGGACCCCGGAAAGAGTTACAGCGGCATTGAAAACTATCTTTAAAAATTGAACAAAAACCTTTACCACATACCAATCGTCTGTGGTAAGTGTTTTTGCTTCAGGACGACCTGTTTCGGCCAATTTCATGTTATAAAAACATGTAATGGTTGTATCATATTCCAAACAATTTTCCAACATTAAATAAGTAGAGTTCCACCTTACCGGTATATCAGTTTGGAATCGCCGGGGTTTGAGACCGTTTAATTTGCAATGTCTCTTGAATTCATTGAATCTAGGATTAGAACTGTAAATCCAAGAAATGACATTTCTGATGCGATCTATTTGGTCGCTTACCTACTTTAAACCAGCATGTACAACTATTTATAATATGGCATGCATACCGTTGATGGAAGAAATAACCTCCATCTTGCGGGATATTTCTTACAACAAACAATGCAATAGAGCTAGTATTTGCAGATGTATTATCTAATGTGATCGAAAGGATGCGATGCGTGATTTCAAAAGTTTCTAAAACATAAATAATAACATTAAAAATGTTTCTGCGGTATGTGTAAAATCCATAGGACGAAAACCAATAATTCTTTTTGTTATCCTCCAGTCAGAATCTAAATAGTGTCCCGTGACATATAAATAGTCACGTTTGAAACATGCATTCAAGTCAAATATAAATAGTCACATTCAGAATCCAAATATCAGAAGTTAATGCAACAGAGACACTTAAATGTTGTATTTCAGCTATCAAGTCATCTCTTTGGGAATAGTCCTGTTTGGAACATGCATTCCAAATATCAGAAGTTAATGCAACAAAGATATTTAAATGTTGTATTTCAGCAATCAAGTCATCTCTTTGGGTTTCAAACAATCTTATCAAATCATTTCTAGTGGTGATTCTAGAAATAGGTTCAAATTGGGGGTTGTATACAGATGTGATTAATTCTTTATAAAATGGATTCTTACCAACACTGATCGGTTGATCAACTTGTGTAATGTATCGTGCCAAACACTTTCTAGCGTGTATGGCGTCGAACTGCCACGTCGTAACGGACCCGTCTGGGTGTCGTTGTAGTTGTGTCTGGGTTGTAGTGTCTACCTGTCCATGAGTGAGCATACAATTGTGCATATGCCTTATCAAATGTCTGGTTCCCCTCCTACTTGTGGCATAATCCTTATGATAAAACTTACATTTAGCTCTAGGCCTGGACGTCCCATCTGGGAGTGTCATTTGGACTATGTTGAAACACTGTCACACATCTGATGTTAATTTTCTGAGACGTGATGTTGGTGTAACGATAGAACCAAAAGGTCCCGCTTGAGTATGAGTCAGCTCCGAAATATTAAATTCATCGTTGAGCATGTTCAAACCGTCCGGAAAATAAGGCTGCTGGTTATGATCCATTTTCTAAAGTAAAAATATAAACACTATAGTCATTAATAGTCAAATTAAAAATCAATATTTACTAACAAAATATTTTTAAATAAATTACTACCCTTAACAATTTTAATTTACTAACAGTAATTAATAAAAATAATACGACGCTTAAAATTATTATTTTACTCAAAAAAAAAATTCATAATCTACTAACAAAAAATATTAAATTCATTACTATAAATTAAATTGATAAATTTACTGACAAAAAATATTAAATTAAATACTACACATAAAAATATTAATTTACTAATAAAACTTATTCAAATTAACCACTACACTTAAAATTCATAATATACTCACCAAAAATATTAAAATAAACAACTACACTTAAAATTCATAATTTATGAACAAAAAAAATTAAACTTAACTACTACACTTAACATTCGTAATTTACTTATTAAAAAAATTAAATTCATTAATACAAATTAAATTTCTAAATTTACTAATAACAAATATTAAAATTACTACTAAACTTAAAAATCTTAATATACTAAATAAATAATATTAACATTAAAGCCCAAAAATTGATAAACTAACTAACTAAATAAAAATATTTTCATTTAGTAACTACAGTCTAAACATAAAAAATATAAATTTACTATGAAAAATGTTTGAGCAAAAGTAAAAAGAAAATTGTACCTTTAAAATTTGGTGTGTTGGTGGAAAATTTAAAGAATTTTGTAGAGAGAATAATAATGAAATTGAATGAAAAAGTGTAGAGAATTGAAGAATGTAGAGATTGAGATTTGAGAGAATGAGAGATTGAAAAAATGATAGAGAGAGTGAATGGAAAATGAAATTGATGAAAGTATTTATAGAAAAATTTGATTTGTGGGTCAAAATTTAATTTGAAAGATTTCAGGGGTTTTTTTGTAATTTTCAGAGGCTCCAACGGCTGAAATTCAAAATCCACTGACGTCATCCAACGACAGGATTTTGAATTCTAGCCATTAGAGGGAATATTAAAAAAAAAGGTTGAATTGACGGTCCGACGTGCCAGTCCAGAGGCATGGCACGCCGGACCTGGTACTAACGGCCTGACATGTGGCCTGTCACGGATCGAACCTCGGCCTGACCTGCCTCCTTCACGGACCGTGCTTGGCACGACCCATTTCGTTTCACGGACTAGCCGGACCGGTCTGTCTCGAGCCGGTCCATAATTACAGCACCAATTGGGATTGAGGATGGCAATGAAAATCCCATCCCTAACCCGTGTCATCGACATCCTAAATTAATACTCAAGTGTTTGTCTGTCAGACCCCATTTTCAATTGGGCTGATGGACCGAAACCTTCAATACTCCTGAGTCCTTGATGCCCGATGCGTAGGGCTGGACTTATCTTTTGGGCTTGTAAGGCTAGGGCCCAACACATGGCATGAACCTTATTTTCGGGTATAACAAATTGTATGTTGGTTTTTAGCATTGTTATCACTTATCAAACGTATATTAATTTTAAAATACCTTTTTTTTTAAATAAAACTTTAAAATACTTTTATAACTGACAATTTTTAATATATAATTTTTTTTTTGTACATAATAAGTTTTGTACTTTTATAAAAAAATTAAGTAAACTATATTTTAATTAACAATAATTTTTTAACAAAATAACAAAATAAAAATAGAATTTATTATAAAAAAAAAGGTCGGCGCAAGGTTTTAAGCATGAAAATGAAGCAGATTACTTCTACCAATTCTACTTAGCTGTCAATTTTTTTTTACGGTTTCCAATTTTAATTAAATGATAATATTTTTAAAATAAAATTAAAATAGTAGTTTAATTAAAGGGTTTAAGCGTCAACGTGTTTATGCTTAAAGGCTGAAATAGAGAGTCAGTTGAGTAATTGAGTCTCCCGCGCCTTCTTCCAACGTTTATAAAATAGAGTTCTCCTTCTCTCAATCGGATTTCTTACGCCTAATTATCAAATATTCTTCCCCATCACAAATTCTTTCACACACACCACCCCTCTTCATCATCAACGTTTCTTGATCATCAGTTTCAATCTTCATCATCTGTCGATAATGCATTGGGTTAAAGTTAAAGTTCTTGGTAAGGGTTCCTTCGGGCTTGTCACGCTCGCCGTCAATTCAGAAGATCCCAGATTGCCTTCCATTGCTGTCAAATCATCAAGACTGGAGAATTCATATATGTTAAAGAAGGAGAAGAGGATTCTTGATCATCTTTATGGCTCTCCTCACATTCTCACATTTCTTGCTGACACCGCCAGTTTTTCTGAGCAACTTGGTGGCTGGGTTTACGATCTCCTGCTTGAATATGCCCCTGGAGGTACGCTCTCTGATCTTATAAAGAATCGTGGAGGTCGTTTACCGGAATGTGAGGTTCAAGAATACACCAGAATGATATTGAAGGGACTCTGTGCAGTGCATCAGAAAGGGTACGTTCACTGCGATCTTAAGCCTGACAACATTCTTGTCCTTCCTTTAAAAGATGGGACTAATTATCTGAAAATAGCCGATTTTGGGTTGGCGAAAGAGCCTGGAGAAGAGATGCAATATGGAGATTCTTTCAGGTTCAAGTTTCGCGGCACGCCGCTCTACATGTCTCCGGAATCATTCTTGTTTGGAGAGATTGAATGGGGGTTGGATATATGGTCTCTTGGTTGTGTTGTGGTGGAGATGCTTACCGGAAAGCATGCTATGGAGTGGGTTGGTGATGGTCGTAGAAACTTAGAGTCTAGATGTGCTTTTGTCATGCAACAACCCTACATACCAGAATACATGTCGGATTTGGGCAAAGATTTCTTAACGAGGTGTTTTGCAAGAAATCCGAGAGAGCGATGGACTACTGGGATGTTATTGAATCATCCTTATTTATTGCCTGAGATGTCTCTGATGTCTGCAACAAGTTCCATGCAAGTTCAGCCTAAGGAGTCACGGTTGCCGCCTTGGGACTTACTTGTGCCTCGACCAAGGTTGTGCTCCTTTGCATCTTCAGAGTTTATGGATGGGCCTCCACCGGGGTGGTTTTCGTTGTTTGAAGAAGATCATAAACAGCAATGGGTGGTTCAATGAGACATGGTGGTTTCACTCAAAACCATATTAACTTTCAAAAGCTATTCCATCTACTTGCAATTCACTCTGTATGTTTGTTGAACATCTTGTATTTCAATAGAATTATCATTTATCTACAAATGTATGGATCTGTTGTCAGCATTTTAATTTGTAATCACAGGGATCAATGTCTAGGAAAAAAGTGTCTCCCAGTGAATTTCTTTTTTAAAGAAAGTTAAATATATTTTTTTACACAAAAGAAAGTTAAATATCGAAATCTAATAATCTATAAATTGAATTATAGTGACAACATAACTTAATTATGGGGTCTCATACTAAAATCAGGAATTAATTTATTACTATAAATATAACTTAATTCACCATCTCACTCAAGAATCAAGCTCCCTCTTCTGATTTCTTTTTTCTTAGAATTTGATTCTCTTTCATTTCATTCTTGATTAGTTAACCGTGTTTATCAAATATTTTTCTAATGTTTTTTAAATAAACGATTGATACTTTATGATCCACTTGCATTCCAATCAACAAAACAAGATTATGAATTCAAACATCGAAACACAATTTCTTTAAACACAATACAGCACTCATTGATTATTTACTTGACAAGTAAAAATCTTTAGTAATTTTCAATTAGGATTAAGACTTACATGAAAATTTAAAACTAAAGGTTTCCCTTATTGTCTCTTATTTGGAAATCAGTAATCAACATATTTAAATGTTGATTTTCTTGAAAACTACAGGAAATTTAAGAAAGTTACATTCTTCAAACACTTTAACCAAGTGTAAGATTGTTTAATTTGAAGGGAAAAACAAAATCAAGGAGCAAATGCAGACACAATGGGACTTCTCACCATGTGCTTCCCATTAACCTCATACCAACTCAAAAACCCAAAATTTCCAATATAATCACTCTGTGGACTAGCATCTGTTCCCAAATTGATGCTCACTGTCATATTGAACTCTTCTTTGCTATATTTTCCTGCAAATGATATCGTTGCCGGTTGCACGACAACTTTCATACCTTCAGGAGCATTCACCATTGCACGATAAATCGAACTACCATCAGCTACATTTTTCAACACCCTCTTGAAGTTGAAGCTTGTAGTATTGGTGTTGTTCAAGATGATAATAAACGACGGATAATTAAGGTCTAGATTTGCATGTTCACATGTAAAGTTTGATGTTCCTGTTAGAACTCTAATCTGGTTACTTGTGTAGTTCAATCCACACAAGTAGCTGATGTAGTCCTTGACCTCAATATCGTACACAAGTCCAGGATCCATTGCCTTGTTAGGATTTACATGCCCAGCTCCAAAATCAAGAGGTGTTCCGGCAGTCCCGGTGATCATGTCCATGATTATGTCATTAGCATTGTCATATATGTTAGCAGTTGTCATCATTGCTGAACGTATGGCAGCGGAACTCCAATCATGGTGGACTGCTTTAAGCAAGGAAGCTATTCCTGCCACATGAGGGCATGACATGGATGTTCCTGAGACAAGAGCGTAATCATTGAGTAGATATTGGTCACGAATCGGTTGCCAACCTCTGTTGGGAACCCAGGAGGCCAATATGTCAACCCCAGGAGCCAATATGTCAGGTTTTAGAATCCAAGGTGATCGGCGATCAGGCCCTCTTGATGAAAAATCTGCCACCTGAGGAGCTGGCTTAGTACCTAATAATGTAAACTGGAACTTGATACTCACAGTTGCATTCTTCACATTCATCATATACTTCTTCACCAACTCTCCATCTTTCGGAATTATTGTAACATAAGGCATGTCAAAATCTGTGGGCTTTGAAAATTGCCCTGTGTCTGAACTAAATATGGCTCCGACAGCTCCAGTTCTATACATTTCGTCTAATTGCAGAGCGAAACCCACAAGACCATCATAGTCAAAGGCACAAAAGATATACTTTCCTGCAACATCTTTAGGGTCTAATGAGTACAGATCACAAAGTTCTTTGGATCGATTACCATGTCCGAAGTATATAGGCACCTCAGACACAAAAAGGTTCTCTGGGTAAACAGATCTTCCAGACACAGTTAGCTCGTTGTCGCCTAGAGTGATGAGAGCTGCGTAATCTCTATCAATAGTTCCGGCACCAATGGTGGTAATCCAAGGAGCTCCATTAAGGATGGTGTAAGCATGGGGGCCAGAATTTCCAGCTGAACATGATACAAAAATACCTTTCTTCAAGGCTGCAAAAGCTCCTATGGCTATTGGGTTCTCATCAAATGTTGTCTCAATGAATCCTAAGGACAATGACATGACATCCACACCATCTGCTATGGCTTGATCCATGCCAGCCAGAACATCGGTGGCCGCAGCATCATAACTGGTGCCATAGAACAGAACCTTGTACATGGCAATCCTGGCCATTGGTGCGACTCCTATAGCTGTTCCTTCAGCGTAACCAAAGTAATCGGCATGTTGGACACGACTGCCAGCTGCTGTTGATGATGTATGAGTGCCGTGACCAAAAAAATCTCTTGGAGAATCATAGTCATCTGTTTTCGATATGTTTAACTTGTATTGCTTCATCCCTTTGCTAAATGAGCGTGCCCCAATCAGTTTTCTGTTGCAGTGAGAAGAGTTAAACTCGGTTCCAGCTTCACATATACCGCGCCAACGTGCAGGAACCGGAGGCATGTTTTCATCACTGAAGCTCTCACTTTCTGGCCAAATTCCAGTATCAATGACACCAATAATTATGTCATTGCCAAACCCTGCAGCCGGCCATATTCCAGCACGCTTCTTTAAACCGAGAAACTTTGGAGTGCGGGTGGTGTGGAGTTGGCCAAATGTTTCCGGGTATGCGGCAAGATGACCTGGACTGTTACGGAGTTGGTCGAGGTGGGCCTGCGACAACACTGCACTGAAGCCATCCATCACATGGTTGTAGGTGTAGAGATGGGTTGGGGCAACACCATCTGGTGATGAGAGCAACGAAAGTGTGGACATGTACCAATCATGGTGGATGGAGAAGGTAGCTGGCATTGCCGATTTGTCCATGTGGATAATGTAAGTCTTCCGATCTCCAGACACGAACGATGAGGTGGCAGTCCATACAAGGACGAAGAGAGAAAAGAGCAACTTGAAAGGAAGAAATTTTGTCATGGTTAAGGTCACTAACAGGATCTAAAAGTGTATCTCCTATATATACAGATGTAATTTTGATGTATGGATAGGCCATTGTAAATTAAGCTAGCTGTGATCGATCAAATTTGAGACGGGGGAGTGGCCACAGTTGGACAAGGCCGGCAGTTGCTAAATGCATAGGAAAGTACAGCATGACAATGACAATCTGCCGAAGGAAACAAAGCCAACTAAAAAAGGTCATGCATGCTTCAGATAATCAGATCATGAATCCTGCTTCAATCTTCAATCCTAAACTAAAAAGTTGAGATTTGGAGAACAAAACAAGAAAAGTGTCTCCAAGTAGGCACGGCAGGTTTGGCCGTTTGTGGCCCTCTTTTGTTATATTCTAGCGGCAGAAGGATCAAATAAATCGATAACGGAACATGTTTTTCTACATGGGATCACTAAAAGACTTAAAAAAACACAAGTCCTTAAATTGTTGACGTAATATAGCATTAAGACTTTCTTTTCTCTACATGCCGTGACTCGAAATTAATCATTGTGACTAGTTGCAATGTCATGGTATCTATCAATTAAACGAGTGAAAAGATTATATTGATGCCTCACATTTCCAAAAATAAATTTCACAGCATGAACCAAAAAAATGTAACATGGCTACCTTACAATATCCCTTATCTTTTTCTCCATTCTTCAACAGTAATAAACTCGGGTTCATCGACGAGCTTGACCATGGGAAACTTTCTACTCCACAAAGATGACAAACCGCACACACCTGTCAACTTGAAACTAGCCATGTGACCCAGAACTTCTCGTTATGAAGTCGGGCTAAAAGCTTTCTTCCCATGATTGGCGATGAAAGCAAAAATAGGTTGGCCTCAAAGGGAGAGTAAATTGGGAGGAGATTGAGGAGAGCCAGTTTCAAGTAAAAAGCTTCGACTACAATACGACCTGGATGTACTTGATGAAGAGGCGAGACATCTTCCATCCCCGCTGTGAAATGTCGGGTCACTCCTATGCATTTTCCCCTTACTTGTTCTTGGCCTCCCATCAGTTCCTTCATACTCTTCATCTTCCACAGCTTGTACAAACCCACTGTGCATTGGGTCTGAACTCTCATACAATAGTCGAAGGACCTGTTTGATCGAAGGCCTAGCTTGCCCTTCTCCCTGGGTACACCATCTCACAATAGTGACAACCGTTTGAAGCTGATCCAAGTCAAAGGAGTCCTTTATACGGGGATCCACTACTTCTGATACTCTCAATTCTGAAGCCATGAATGCTTGCGATGATTCTACCAAATTCTTGCCATCTTGTACAGCTCGTCTTGCAGTCACAATCTCTAACAGTAGCACCCCATAGCTGTATATATCACTTTTCTCTGTAAGCTCTCGAGTGATCACATATTCAGGATCCATATAACCTGAAAGGCTTCAAATTTTAAATCTCTTCAAAACAAGAAATAGAGATTTAATGTATAAGCTGTCAACACTGTTGTTGGCTAACCTGGAGTTCCCCGGACATCAGTATTTACTGGTTCAAAGCAAATAGAACCGTCTTTTGAAGCATGTGCAAGGCCAAAATCGGCAACCTGCAAAGAAGGAAGCATTATTTTAAAAATCAAAAGACATCATGTGAATGCTTTATTGCAGGAAAGTGTTTTTTGAGGTTTTAACATACACGTGTGCCCTCTTCCTGAAAACTTAATTTAAAAAGTAAAAATCAAAGAGTCGTTTTATTTTCAAAGTTATGAACAGACATGAATTTTTGCATTCAGACAACAAAGGTGACTACCTTGGCAACAAAATTCTCATCCAGTAAAATGTTGCTGGACTTAATATCTCTGTGGCATAAAGGCGGATCACAATAAAAATGAAGGTACTCCTGCAAATGAGAAAGTGTGTGAGGAAGAAAAAATTATCCCACCATATAATATTTTGACATAAATAAAGTTGGAAATCATGAAACTGGACCAATCAGCAACAGAGATGAGCATAATTCTACAAATAAGAATTACCAGAGCATTAGCCACATCAATGGCAATCTGGATTCTTGTACGCCAACTCAGAGGAGCTTTTACAGGGGCTGCAACAACATTATAACAAATATAATCAGAAACACAGAAATCAAAAAAGAAGCCACAGAAATGCAAAAAACAAATAAAATAGTCAGTTTGTTGTCTTCTGTCGACAAGCGATGCAAACTGTGGCGAGCATTCAAACAGTAAAAGTTAAATGTGGAAAGAACAAGAAACATACAATGAAGATGATCCTTTAAGCTTCCATTTGCCATATATTCATACATGAGAAACCTGCCATGAAACAAACAAAATGTATCTAATTTTTCTAGCACATAGGTCAATCACATATACATGCACACTTGAACATAAGTGAACTACCTTTCATGTTTTCCAATGCAAAAGCCTCTTAGAGCAACTAGATGACGATGATGCAATCTAGCAAGAAGCTCGATCTCTCTGCAGAATTCATCCTCAGCTTGCTCTGAAACTTTGTTCATGCGCTTCACTGCTATTAGTGAACCATCACTAAATTGAGCTTTAAAAACAGTACCAAAGCCCCCTTGTCCAATAATAGTGTTAAAATTGTCAGTTGCCTTCTTAGTCTCCTTGTAGCTGAATTTTTGGAACACTGATGTAGGACCTGCATTTCAACACCCACCGACCCCCAATAGCACCCCAAAAGACCCCCAGAATAAAGAAAATTTCAGGATACGCCTGGATTTAAAAAGTGCATAAACATGGAAAAGATCAGACCCAAACCTTCTTGATATTTTCGTATGGACCGAGGAGGGAAGGGTTTCAAAGAGGTCTTATCTATATTATCGGAATCCTTTAGCTCTCTATTTTTCCTTCTAATAAGAATTATCAAGACTATCAACATCATAAGAGCAACAGCTGTAACTGTAATGCCGATGCCAGGAATTAGTGTCAGGTGGTAAGGTTGGCGGTTTCCTTTTTGAGGTATGCCCAACACAAGTCCGCTTGGGCTAGCAGCAATCAATGGACTCGGAGAAGCCTCAGGGACTACCGAAGATGGGGATGGCTCTGAATTACCATATTACAAAAATTATCACTGAAATAACTAAATGAAAGAATAAATAAGATCAAGAAGCAAATCTAAGATTTTGAGGGGGGGGGGGGGGGGGGGGGGGGGGGGGGGGGGGGGGTGGGGTGGGGGGGAAGAAGTAATTGCCAACAACATGAACATGATGTGCAACAGATTTAAGCTAAAGAAAAAAGGATGTAAATATACATAGTTCATCATATATAAAATTTAAAAAAAATATTTGATGGTCATGAGTAGTAGCCGGACAGCCATTGATGAGAAACTGCAGAAACCATGTACAGATCTCAAACCAAGTTAGACACCTTAAGTATTAGTTGATACCACTAGCAGATATCTTTAACATAACACATTCAATTTACAGAATGAACTCCTCTGCAATAAGTAAAAGGTTTATTAAAAGCAAGAAACTTGTTCAGTAGAATATCACTTCAGTTTTCTTTCCTGACTACTAGACCGCCACTTCTGGAGCTTCATCAAATATGTAAAAATTTCTTAATAATGTTCGGTTACAAACAGCAACAGTTCAAACATAATAGAAGTAAAGATATCATTAAGTGGAGCTAGATTAGAAAGAACCCCCATCCCCTGGAAAATACAAGTAATGACAAAGCCAGGGGTTGATTCAGACAATCAAGACCAACGCATTGATATCCTAATATAAAATAGACAATATTGTTAAATGATAATATGCCACAGCCAATATTACATAGTTGATAGGTAAATACCTCATCAAAGACAAGAAAAGCTATAGTTAAATGCACAGACAAGAAACCGAAAATATAAGGGAGACAATATTTTACACATGCATGCACAATGTCATAAGATATTAAAATTTCATTTTTCTTTATTCATACCTGGAGGCCTGTTAAGCCCTTGAACATGAAAGAAGCAGCTTGCAATGTCAATGGCTGAAGCATAATCAAGTTGGCTTGTTAATGCAGCAAAAGCTGCACTGCGACAAGTGCTCAAAGTCATGTTATTTTCTGCTCCTAGCAGATGATGGAGGTATACAATTCCAGCATTAACGCACGTCCTGCATTTACTTTCTTCTGCAAGCGGCACTTTGCAATTTTCTGAGACATCTTTAAAATTTGGTGATTGCAGCATCTGTGTGACGGTTGTTCGACCCCTACAGTCATAACTGATAGGAATTTTTGTACCAAACCCGCAGAAAACTGTGGCATTTCGTGGAACACCATGCAGTTCCATAGTTTTTGACACGGAATGGAGGCAGACATCGGACACATTTGAGGTAACCCCTAGGTTGCTTGTTGCATTTGCATAGCGAGCAATAGAAACTGCAACAAAAGCATTGATATAGCGGCAACACTTTCCTCTGTCATCTTTGTTAGAGCACAGCGAAGCTACTAGAGTGAAGTTTGATCCACTCAAATCTAAGGGACAATCTGCAAAAGTAGCAAGAGCATTGATCAATCATGACTGGCCATTTTTTTGTATTGTTTGGACCTTGTAACGTGGACCATTGACTGGCACAAAGAAATTTCAATAATAAGTTAAAGAATAACGATCAATCCACGTTCTGTAACTTTTCAACAATAAACATAAGAAGATAATAATTGCTAAAAAAATCTTTGGAAAGAAAAAACAATAAACCTAATCTTGGTTTATAATAAGTTAATAACGTGTCTAACATATATGATGAAAAACTACTTTGGCCCGGCTGTAAGACACAGCATCCATGTCACAGATCATTTCTTGCAGTCACAGTGCTTAAAACTTAGAATTTATTTCCTGATCCACGCCCATGTCAGTCAATGTTACTCGGGAGACAAAAGAAGGAACAACATTGATTCAAGTGAAAAAAAAAATTATCAGCAGAAGTTCTAGCAAGACAAAAAAAAACCTGGCAAATCGAAGGGAATTGGAAAACTTCAATATCAAATACTCGAACATGTTAACTAGGAAAAAGTTAATATTTTAGACATTAAACACACAGACTGTAGGTAACATGAGAAGAACAAGAGAATGAACACGAAACATACACTGTAAGCAGGGCAAAAAGCAAAGGTTAATCCAGGTGACATTTCTTCTTGATTGGTAAATGCAAATTCAAAGCTATATATTAGTATCTACATTCTTATTTTCTTAGGATATTTTTAATAGATTTTCCTCAAAGAGCCCTGTTCTTGTTTACCAACCCACCATTCAGGAAATTTCGCTGATAGAGTGGCATGTTGATGACCTCCGTGGTACCACCCCCTAAGTGCAACCAACTTGGTGTCAAAAACCTGATAGTGAGTTTTCAGGCGTAATAGATGCTATGGCAAGAGTTTAGGACAAGCAATTAGGAATGATAATACTATCAACAGAACTCAGTACTCAGTTAAGATCAAGACGGATCACAGAAAAGCAATTCATTCAGCTCGAAATAGTGAGCCACTGGTGGCAATGTACTATGATTCTCATTTCTCACCCACCACAAAATAAAAATGTAAAATATGAGAATGAATGAATAGCTAAAATCTCTGCAATTACCAGCCTTCTTAGGTCTATAGACAAGGATGTCTAAGAGGAACAATTGACATTGGAACTCTAATCAGCTGCATCAAACAGAAATTAATTACAGCTAAATCAAATAAAAACCGGACAGAAGGATAGTAAAGATACAGGTTGTGAATCTTTCAAACAATTGATAAGATACAATCATACGACTCATCAATCCTAAAATGTACAGTTTAGTTGTGCATCTTATCCATGAATAAGTATATATTTTATCAGATAAATTTGTGGAGTCTAATAAAATAACATTGTAATTGGACCTGTGGATCAAGACAACAGTCAATCTAAACTTTCCTCCTTTCATCAATAAGTATCTCATCAACAAACTCTTCAACAATCATATTAAATGAACATAGGATTTAACAGCAACATTGTATGACACATGGATGCATACACAATTAGGCCTGAAGATCAAGACAAAACTATAAGTAAACTTCCTTCTTTACAATAACATTTATCTTGCCAATGAAATCCTCAGTGATTAAACAATACAAACATAGGATTCAACACAAACATCATATCATACAATCAGAGAAATTGCTCTCCAATGGCAATGAGCTGGCTAAATGCTAAATAATCCAGGGGAAGACATTAACACAAATGCAAACAAATGATAGAATTCAATTGAAGTTTTAACGAGCAAAACGAATGTGACACAACTCAAACTGCATATAAAGTAACAATATTTACTAAAATTCCTACAACAATTTCCAGATGTCTTGTTAGTATAGATTTGAAAATACTCATCAACTACACCTAATCAGAAGTTTTTTTCTGATTAGTATTTTCAAGAATCCAAACCAATACTAAATCAAAGAATCCATATTCGTTTTCATCTACCAAAAAGAAGAAAAGAAGTTCACAGAAAAAAACACAATCCCGGTTGCAAAGGCACCACTTTTACCATAAATTCTTAACACCAACCAATATGAATTCCCCATTAAGCTAAGTCCAAAGAGAAAAAAACAGAATAACTCAAAACCATCGAAATGCCCAAAAAATGAGATTATAAAGAGAGAGAAACAACACAAAACCTATAATAATAGTAATAATAAATGAAACTTCTTCTGCTATATAAAACAAAGAGCTAAAATGAACTAACCAACTGCCATTATTGTCAAAGGAAGCTGCATTCCAAGAAAAGTCAATAAACCCATCAAGAAAAAGAGGTGTCCCGCCACCTCTTCCATGGTGAAGAAGAAGAAGGAGAGAAAATGACTGGCCGCCCACGGACAGAGACAACAAAAAGAAATGGTGGGGTTTTCGTATCGTGTGAGAAAAACAGAACACGGTGTGTGTTTTAGTGCTTGAAGAACAGCAAGCAAGGGAACTAATGAACTACTACTCAGGACTGATGCTGAAAGAGACTTGTGTTGTATATGCTTGTGTGTTGTGTGAGCTTTTGAGTTTTGACTCTGGAATTGAAAAAAGATACTGAAGTCTCCTCTGCGTCCCTCTCTAGAGTATTTTTTTTTTTAATTTTTTTTAAGTATTATATTATAAATTCAGTTCAAAACCTCAACCTCAGAGACGATGTGTTTAAATCAAATCAATCTCATTTTACTCCTTTCCAGAGTTTTTCAAAGTAATTTGTGAATCGATTAATGTGCAACATTGATTGGGGACCCACCAAGTTCACATTTTACTTCTTTAATTTTGGTTGGCTGCTTATGTTTCAGTGATGTTATTGTGTTTTGAAACCACTCTTTATTGTTCCAAATATAGACAAAAGGAAATTAGTAATAAATCACCCATGGTTTTACTACTGAAACCGTCTGACAAGATTGTATAATTTATTTTAGAAATTAAAAAAAAAAAAAAAAAAAATTAATTTGCTACGATATCGTTGAAACTAGTGGTGTAAAAATGGACTGATCCGGTCCATTAGGGACAGCCTGGCCAGTCTATTTCTGGAAACAGGCCTGGCACGCGACGGTGTCGCTGGCCGGCCCGACCCGGCCTGTTTCCAGAGAAGCAGGCCCAGCACGGCACGCCGGCCTGCCTCAGGCGGGCCGTGCCTGCGTGCCGTGCCAGACCGGCCCGCAGGGCCCCTCTGGCGGGCCAGGCCTAACGTGCCTGGTCCGACGGGTTAGTTTTTTGGTCCAATTTTTTTTTCAAATTACGTTTTTTTGGATTTAGGGTATAGGGTTTAGGATTTAGGGTTTATGGTTAAGGGTTTAGAATTTAAAATGAATGGAGAGAACGAACAATTATTAGGATTTGAAATGAATAAAGAGAACGAACAATTTTTTAATTATTTATTTATTTTTCACTTATGGAATTCAGTAATACACATCTACATGATTGCCTCATTGAAAACCTTACCTAAAAAAACCCAGTGGGATAAAAACTTGGTAAGGGAAAAAGAGTGCAACCGTTTTACAACTTACAAGTAAATAATAAATACATATGTAAAAGTATAACCTAGTTCTGGCCTTGGCCACTACCTGAAGGGTCATCAATATATAGATTGTCGAAATTTAGATTAAGTTCTTTATCTACAGTTAGATTTTGTAACATTTTTTTAGCATGCTCCCAATCCCGAAGGCATGTTAATACCTCAACCTTTTTTTAAAATGGATGGAAGTATTTATAGAAAAATTTGATTTATGGATCAAAATGTAATTTAAAAGATTGTAGGGGGGTTTTGGTAATTTTTATTTCCTCCAACGGCTAGAATTGATTTCCAGTCGTTGGAGGTTTTTTTTAAAAAAAAAAAAAAATTTGGACCGAACGGACCGGCTGATCGGTCCGACAGGCCTGACACGCCGGATTGGGGTGCCAGACGGGCCGGCCTGCCGGGCCTCCTCCCAGCACCCCGGCACGCGGCCTGGCCCTCTTCCTTCACGGGCCGTTCCCAGAACGGCCTTTGAACTTCCTGGGCCGGTCGGTCGGTCGGTCCATTTTTACACCACTAATTGAAACGTGTTAGTACCATACTAGGCTTTCTCGATTTTGTCTTTTTTTTTCCTACTCTCACAATACCTTTAGATAAAAAAATAAGAAAGAAAAGAATGTTTGGTCCCGCAAATAATGGAGTGGATAAGCAATGTAACAATGTTCTTTTGGGTTCCGAAGAATAATCCATAGCCTTTAGTTGAATTTATTTTTAAATGGTGGAAATTCATTTCAAAAACATTTAAAAATATATAATTATAATTTTTAATTTTCTTTTGTTATAAATGGATCTCCACCATGATGATGGAGATTTAGAATTTTTTTAATATATTTTTAAATTTTTAATTGATGGAGATTTAGAATTTTTTTTAATATATTTTTAAATTTTTAATTGATGGAGATTTAGAATATATGTTTAAAATTTTAATCAATTTATTTTTTATTTACAGACATCATAAGTATTTCCTTTGTTTTTTTAAATATCATATATATATATATATATATATGGTGGCAGTAATATTGTTAGGCCAAACACTTTTACTAACGATCCACATTAAGTGGTGGTGGTAAGTATTTTTGATTTCTTACCTTCTAAGTTCTAATAAAGTTAACTATTATATTTAACTATTAAAAATCAAGACCATTATCTGTTTATAATTAATAAGATTGTTTTTCAGTGTAAATTATCAAACCTGGACATTGACCACAGGTATTATTAAACCTAAATATAATTATGTTCCATGTAAGATTAATTTGATAATATGTATTATACAGCAAGCATGATATATTATAATGATTTTGCTGAAATGAAGTGATGAAATTGATATGGCAGGCATGGGATATACATATGAGATAAACAGATAATGGAACCCCACAATCAATTGTTTCTCCGATCAAGGTAGTGGAGGAGAGGCGTAAAGGAACCGCAACAACGCCCCCAACAAAGCTAATACACAAGAAGCATCTATGTCTTTTTTGGATTTTGGAATCACATCATTGGTTTTTTTTAACTAACTAATTGATTGTGTCCTAGAATTAAATAAAATATAAAAGGATTACGTGAAATGTGTTGGTAGATTTATTGGTGATTTTTTTATTTTTTCAATTTGACTCTAAACGGATTATCTATACCTATTAATATCAAGCATTACATGTGCGATATAGATAAATACTTTTACGTCAACATCACTTGGATTAATATAGAATGTTCAATTTAGATTAAAATTAAAATTAAATAATAAATGTTTTCCAACTATCGGAAAGGTCATGCATGTTTATTAGTACTAGAAACTTTAATTTTGAAATTTCCAAAAAAATATATATTTATATATAATTAAAATAATTGAAAACATCATTTACCAGTATTTTTACTATTGATAGTTACGTACATAGTATTCAACAAGCTAGAAACTAATCACCATATTTATAAATGTTCAACTTAGATAATAATTTATAATTTAAAGCTTCACTTAACCAGTTGAGTTGTCAAAAAAAAAATAGTCTTTGAGTATTGATTTAATTTAATTTCAAATAATGAGAGAAGCTTCAATAAGTCAAACATTATGTGTTTGGAATGGAATGGTGTGTGAAAAATAAGTACATAAGATTGTCCAAATACTTATCATTGTAGGGTTTGCCATTTTAACAGATATTAAGATCATTTAAAAAATGTATTAAAATAAAAAAATAACTATTAACCTTTTTTTCTTATTTGCTAATTATAATTGTGTTAACATGTGTTAAAACTTATAAACATTAAGTATCATATCTGTCGGTAGCAATTTAATTCATCTCATATTTATCAACTAAGGCATCATAAGTTGAAACACAAGCAGAGTTAGGAATTTTTACGTTTATTTTTAAATTATTACAATTTGAGGTTTGGGTAAGAATAAATGAATATGACTTCAGGCAACAATTTTGGTGTAATTGGCTCGGCACCGAAGTTACAAAGTTAGGATACCTACTATTATTGAAGGGTAATACATTACAACAAAAGAAACCCGTACAAACTAGTCAGGGTAGTTGTCCTGAAAAACCCTCTCCACACAGGCACACAAGGAGGGTAAGACTCTATCCAAAGACAATCCCCGTCAATAGACATAACTACAACATTCGATTTCCTAGATGCATAAACAACCAAACCACCTGCAAATTAAGCTTTGAAAGAGGTCCAGTATAGGGCTCGATAAATAAATGGTACTATTTAAAAGGGGTGTTGTGCAAATGTCATCGGTTTAGTAATGTAAGTTTAAAATGCACTATTTAAACTCAACAGACGAGAATACCCCCATAAAATTGAAAAAGAGAGAAAAGTTGTCGTTTTGTGAGTCTAAGAAAAGCAACAGTGAGAAAGAAACCGTCGACAACGAAATCGACGGCGAGAAAATCGACAGCTTATTGACCAGAACAGGAATACAGTACATTTCGCAGCGACTGACAAAGGTAAGTTGAGTTTATTTTATTTATCGATTTGTTGTTCATAACTTATAATTGCATTTTAGACTTGTTCAGTTGAATGAAATTGTAGATTATGGTTGACACTGGTTGTGGTTTCGGCTTGAGTTTGAAATGAGGTTCAATATTCTGGTATCAAGCAATTTTAAAAAATAATAATAATAATAAATCGAGAATATTTCAAGCGAGATCGAGAATTTTTTTTAGAAAGATTCAAGAGGTTTTTGAAAGTGATCGAGAATGTTTTTCATAGTGATCGAGCTTTTGTTAAATGATCGAGAAATTTTTTCAAAGAATCAAGAGGCTTTTCAAAGAATCGAGAGGCTTTTCAAAGGATTCAGACTATTTTGAAAGGATCGAGAATTTTTTAAAAAGATCGAGAAAATTTTGATAACGATCGAGAATGTTTTTCAAAGGATCGAGATTTTTTAAAATGATCGAATCTAGAAGATTTGTTATCGAATCGAGAAAATTTTTCAAAGAATCGAGATGTTTGTCAAAATATCGAGACTATTTTCAAAGGATCGAGAATGTTTTTCAAAGGGTCCAAAATTTATAAAATGATCGAGAAGATTTTTTAAAGAATCAAAAGGTGTTTCAAAGGATCGAGATATTTTTCAAAGGATCGAGACTATTTTCAAAGGTTCGAGAATATTTTCAAAGGGTCGAGATTTTTTAAATTTATCAAGAACATTTTCAAAGAATCGAGAGGTTTTTCAAAGGATCGAGAACATTTTTAAAGGATCGAGAACATTTTTAAAGGATCGAGAATATTTTCATAACGATCGAGAATGTTTTTCAAAAGGTTGAGAACTTTTTCAAATGATCGAGAAGATTTTTCAATGAATCGAGAGGTTTTACAAAGGATCGAGCCAATTTGCAAAGGATCGAGAACTTTTTATACAAATCGGGAACTTTTTCAAAGGATCGAGAATATTTTAAAAGTATCTAGAATTTGTTTCAAACGATCGAGAATATTTTATAGTTTTTGTGCAGTTTACTGATGTACTGTTTCTGTGACATTGCAGATGATGAGCATTATGAAGAAATTGCTTAAAACTGCAAAGAGAGATTGGTTCAAAGGAAAATCAACCCGACATGACCATTTTGAAGCCCTCGCCCGTATAGACGATGCACTTAATCAGGTCCCTGAAGAGTTTGCTGTTGAGGATCGGCGTCGGTTCATGGCCTCCTGTTTCGGGCATTTCATGTCGATGCACCGGGAGATGAAGTTTTCGGGTGGTGTTTTTCATCAGCTACTGTTGCGGGAGTTGGACCATGACGGGCCGACAGATGGGATGCGATTCTTGTTAGGGAACCATGTGGTGAGGTTTTTGAAGGTGGAATTTAGCCTCATCATCGGATTACGTTTTGGAGTCGTACCGGACAAGAGTATGTATGTTGCAGTTGAGAATGGCATACATCAACGGTACTTTTCTGGACATGATGAGGTATCGTTGGATGACTTGAGGGTTGTTTTTACCCAGGGAGAGTTTCAACAGGCGTACGATTCTGTGAAGTTGTGCCTCATTTACATGTTGAACTGGATACGAGTTCAAATTATAACAATGTCATCATGATAACGCCTCAATTCATTCCACGGTCCCACCGTCTCTAGTAGGGCACGTCTGTTTGTTATGACCAACAGTATGACAGATAATACACTTGCGTCTGTATTCATCAGGAATGACTCTGCTCGGATCTTCATCAGTAAAAGCTGGGTTCGAACATCTCCTCGAATTATGCTCTGGTTGTCGACATCGTCTACAGTTCGGTATGGAAGTTCTCTCCGAAGACGAGATACGCCGTGACGCCCTCGGGTGGTCTGCTTGTCTCCTTGGGCTTGGATTCAGAACGACTCTCTCAGCGATGCCAGATGGCACAATCCAAGTGGAAGGATGTCCAACCGGCATAATAGGAACCGAGTACGCATCAATAAGTGTTTGTCGCTTGTAGTAGTCCGCACAGAGGGATGTGAAATCCATGTTTCGGTCCCTGTAAAAATATTGAAAACGATGATAAAATTGTATGATGTTTAAGTAATATTAACCGTACACAAAATTGTATGATGTACCTTGCGGCAGCGAGAGCGTCAGAACATGGAAGAAGGTCCATTTGGAATTTGTTACATGTGCAGGTCTTCCGGGCTAAGCCTACGGTCCACTGTTTTCCAGCCCGTTTCACCGAAAATATGTTTCAGTCAACTGGATTAACGCTCATAAAATTGCACTTTTCAACACGTTTCAGGATCAGAAGATGTGATGCGTCGGTCAACTGATGACGCATGGATTGTGCTGCCCTATGACGATCGTGAAACCAACGTTGTAGCATATTCCTAATAAACTCTGCCAAAGTCAACATAGGCAGTTGCCGTGCAAATTTAAGGCATGAGTTTATACATTCTGCAACATTTGTTGTCATGAACCTATACCTTTTGTCGGGGTAATGAACACAGGACCACTTGTGTGAACCGGCATCAATTACATATTCATATGCATTCGGGTGTAAGTTGCTTAACTCTTCCATGTGCCGGTTATATTGCAACTCTATGTACGTTCGGGCTGCTTTATCTATTATTACGGCCACATCCTTTCTATGATATCTCTTCTTAATATTTTCATAAAAGTGCCAGCAACATATGGTACAAGTGGCATAAGGGAACACTTTAGAAATCCCTGCTTCAATGCTTGCATGTCGATCAGAAATGAAAACCAAATCATCTATATGGCCAATGACACCTTTCAAGGAATCAAAAATCACTCCCATGATAGGTTGTTTCCTAAGTCACCGTACCCAAAAACAATTGGATAAACCTGTTCATTCTCATATTGTGCAGTTGCAACAAACATTGTGCCCCCGAATCTATTCTTTAAATGGGTACCATCAACGGTAATAACTGGACGCATACACCTCTGGAATCCTCTGAGTGAGGCACCCAACGACATGAAAAGTATAGGAATTTACCATTTTTATCGCACTGTAAGTCAGTAATCGTTCCTGGATTTTATTATTCCAACACGTAACCGAATGATGACAGCAGTTGGAAGCTTTCCTCATGCGTTCCATAGGTAAGTGAAAATGTATAATCAAGGGCTTGATGTGCCTTATTGTACATTATTTGGATGCCATACATTGTTTTCATGTTGGCGATTATGTCCTTCGGACGCATTAGTCGACCATCATGTTGCTGCAATTTAGGTGCAACCATTTCTCCAATTATGACTGCACTAGCTTATCGATGACGGCGGTGAATCTCCTCCAACGGACAAGTGTGTTCGTTGAAAAAACTTTGTACTTGAAAGTATGTCGCTTCATCTCTCCTAACCGCTCTTAACTTCCATGTACAGTTGTCCATCAAACAAACCAGATGTAATGTTGTCTTATTCGACATTTTCACCTTCCAATCGAAGTTGTGTCGCATTGCAAAATGTCCAGCCAATCTCTTCAAATCCTTTTTAGTAGGAAAAAATTGACCTTTATATATCATGCTGGTAGGTTCATCTTCTACCAAGTTCCTGCTTCCACCCATACCAAACGAGTATGATTATGCTCCTGGAATAACCCACGTTCTGGCATTCTTAGACTCAGCTGGAGTTACATCAGGCCGGACCTCAGATGTCCCAGCTATATCTACTGTAGTGGAACTACATCTGTGGACACGTCTTGCACGTCTTCCCGTTTCGAACGGTTCTTCATATTTCTCATTGTTCGGTACATTATGCACTGGAGGTAAATTTACCTCATTATCCACCTTATGGATTGGTAGGTTATGAGGTTCATTGTTCCGCTCATTGTTTATGTCATTGTACATCTCATTGTATTGGTGGTTGTACTACCCAGCGTTTATTTCAATTTGACAACCGAAATCCTCGTCCAGTTGAGCTCCAACTATATTACCATGGTCGGCTACTTCCTATGGGACACCACATAGGTTTTCCCTACCGTCAATCCCACTTTTTTCTGTCAACAACTGGTTGCTTCCGTCTGAAGATCGAAATTGTTCGGTGTTATCATGACAAGGGATTTCTTCACCGATGAGACCTCCTGCAGCCCTCTCAATTAAACTGACACATACTTGAGGGATTACTCTATCTTCCCCTAGCATAAACAAATCATCGTCGTCATTTCTTATAAATGTGCGATATGTTATCCCGGGAACGATTGATATTGATTGTAGATCAGCAATGTATTTGTTCACATCGTACTTCACAACGGTTTGTACAATCGACACCAGCTCTTCGTAAGTCATATTTCTGGACACATACATTCCTTGGTTATCGGAACCAAGAAACCTCTGACTTCCATCAGGTAATTGCTCTCATCAACCGTTGTAAGATATTACTAATCTAACCCGATCCATTGTCCTGTGAAAATCATCATCACTATCAATTATTAACAGATAAAAAAAAATACTTTTACAATTGTTAACAATTAAAAAATTTCAAATAGATCGAGTACTTTTTATAAGGGATCGATAACTTTTTCAATGGCGGGTTCGAGAATAATTTACAAAGGATCGAGAACTTTAAAAAAGGTTCAATTCGAGAACTTTTATCGAGAACTTTTTATAACGGTTCGAGAACTTTTAACAAGGGAACGAGAACTTTTTCTAAGGGATCAAGAACATTTCTAACGGTTCGACTACTTTTTAAAGGGATCGAGAATATTTGTCAAATTATCGAGAACTTTTATCAAGGGATCGAGAACTTTTAAAATGGGAACGAGATTTTTTTCTAAGGGATCGAGAATTTTTAACAATGGAACGAGAAATATTTCTAAGGGATCGAGAACTGTTAACAACGAAACGAGAACTTTTTTAACGGTTCGAGAACTTTTTTAAGGGATCGAGAATATTTTTCAAATTATCAAGAACTTTTATCAAGGGATCGAGAACTTTTAATAAGGGAACGAGAAGTTTTTCTAACGGATCGAGAACTTTTAACAACGGAACGAGAACTTTTCAAAGAGATCAAGAACATTTCTAACGGTTCGACATCTTTTTGAAGAGATCGAGAACATTTTCAAATTATCGAGAACTTTTATCAAGGGATCGAGATCTTTTCTCAAGGGATCGAGAACATTTTCTAAGGGACCCGGAACTTTTCCTAACGGATCGAGAAAGTTTTTAAGGGATCGAGAAAGTTTTTAAGGGATCGAGATTATTTGTCAAATTATCGAGAACTTTTATAACGGTTCAAGAACCTTTGTCCAGGGATCGAGAACTTTTCCTAAGGGATCGAGAACTTTTCCTAAGGTATCGAGCATTTTTTGTCGAGCATTTTTTTCAAATAATCGAGCTTTTTTCAAACTAAACAACAGCTCGATCCAATATAAAATAAGCTCGATTCATCTTTAAATATTCTCGGTCACACTAGAAAAAAAAATTCTACTGCAAAATCTGAAATGGATACATTGTTAACCCACACAAAATTGAATGCAAAATATCTGAAATACATAAGAGAAATTTAAGTGAAGATCATAAATATTTGTTACCTTCTACTGCAGAATTTGGAAAGAGAGTCAAGTTTTTCAAACAATTTTTTTGGGGAGATACCAACGAGTTCAGAAAGGACCTTTTAAAAAATTAAAGTTTAGAGGTAATTTGGACAGTTCATCATAATATATGTCTTTTAAACTTAAGTTATTAAAACGGTGACATCATCAGAACAGACCTTAAAAAAAATGATATATTTCACCATTTACTCGTCCATTATATCACTCACAAATCACAATCAAACCAATATCAGTAAAAACTGCCACACCTGAATTAATAATATTAACCCTATAAATATATTACATAAATAAATATAAATTGTTATAAATCAATTTCTTAGATGGTCACAAGTTGAAATTTACCTGATAAGTCAATTATTTTTTTGAACTGTAGTTGACAAGTCATTGAAATGCAGAGAATATGCATGGTTCATAGAAAAAGAGAGAAGAGTTCTAAAGAATTCATATTAACTTTTTCTAACTTTTTCATACAGGTATATATTAACATATACGTGAAGAATAAATGCATGTGACTATGTGAGCTTATAAATAAACAAAAATACAGTATAATGGT
The DNA here is from genome assembly GCA_032871835.1 of Dipteronia dyeriana. Classification (NCBI taxonomy): domain Eukaryota; kingdom Viridiplantae; phylum Streptophyta; class Magnoliopsida; order Sapindales; family Sapindaceae; genus Dipteronia; species Dipteronia dyeriana. The sequence continues at coordinate 91,474,610 of CM065295.1, read as the reverse complement.
GAATGAAGTTTGTCTTGGCTTTAAAGTTCCCTATAATCTATATATGACATGAAGCACAGAAAGCGAAACAACAAATCGAAAAGTGTACAAATTAAAGATGCAATACCCATCAAACCACACAAACGAGAGCAACATTTCTTACTGTGGGGCTTTTTTCCACTCCAATCCAACGAAACGTTTTTGTCATTTTGTGTATACATATTTGTAAAAGATATATTAGTTTCTTCTTTGGACAAAAAATAATGATCCATCTCAGTTTTCTTTGATTTTTCATTGCTAGGTTGGCCTGACATATATAGACGAAACTTTTCTTCTCGGTGTACGAATAAATCTATATAATTATTATGTATATAGACCATTAGATTCAATTGCTTTAACTAAGTCTGTATATATTTGTCGGTGTTTATCCACAATCTAAAACTCACATGTAATATACCGATATATTTTATATCGGTACGCACCGAAGAAAAAATTATCAATAATAGATTCATTAACCATCCATTTATGATTTATGCTATACTGTGTAGGACCGTAAGAAGTAAGCAGGTCTAAAACATCTACATTTGAAGAAAATCTTCAATAGAATGGTCTCATTACTTAGTGAGACTATCCAATAATATTGTACTAAATTATAGTTTAATAACATATATTTATATTCTCGAGATAAATTTTAGAATCTCATTAAGACGGTTCCATCAAATGGCAATGAGACCGCTCAATTGAAGATTTCCTCATTCATTTGTTCACTGTCTTAAGAAAAATATTATATTTATTGTGACAGTAGAACCAATTAGTCTATGGATTTTTTTCAAAAATTTCAATTTATTTTATAAAAGTGACTAAATTGGTCCTCACATTTTTTTAAATACCAAATTAGTTCCTCTCTTTTTTTAGAAGTGACCAAAATAGTCTCTCTAATGATGTAATGGTGTTAAATATAACAGTTGACTTTAACAATTTTAATTAAAGTACATAAATACTCTTTATTTGTCATACTATAGTAAAATTGTTTTATTTTTTATACATTAAGGGGGGTGTATTGGATTGAGATTTTAATAGACAATTTTGGGGTGGGAGGATTGTATGGATTTGTAGGATTTGAAAGACTATTACGATTATTTGGACTAGACTTTCAGGATTCTTGAATTTTTTTTAAAAAGAGTCTTTTGACTTTGTTTAAAAACTATTACAACTATCTAGACTTTATTTAAAGACTATTACAACTATCTATATTTTATTTAATAATTATTATTATGATTATCTAAAATTTTATTTAAAGACATTTTGTTTTTTTTTTTGAAATTATGAGCCCTATAAATTTGTTAATTAACACATACTCGAGTTGAGAAACTCAAACTAGGTAGTTGGTCTGAGCAGAAAAAACTCAAACAAGAAATCAAATTCATAATCAATAGGAAAGCTCAGTATATATATATATATGTCAAACTACATATTACTCATATGGTTTGAAAATCAATTTCAACTACTTTGATGGAATAATATATATGTTATTATATATTATATTGTATCAAAACATCATCAACGATGTATCAGATAAAAAAAAATATTGATTTTTCTACAATATTTACACATAGGCACGAACCAAACAAAAAAACAAAAGCAAAAAAAAAAAGATAATTTGATATAATACCGCAAGCCACTCACAATATGATTAAATATTCAAAATAATTTGGTTTTCACATATAATAATTATTGTAAATACTGCAAGATACAATATAATAATTACCTGAATCTGGTATTTTTTAAAAGTCTTGAGCAAGCTTGAAAAGTCGGATGAAAGTGGCAAGACAATTTTGGGGTATAGACATTTATAATTATTATTAAAAAGTCTAGATAATCCATATTGTCATGAAATCCTACAAATCTTGATCTCAATTAAATACCACCAAACAATTTGTTGCTTCTTAAAAGTTTGTATTCAATACCACTAGATATTTTGGACTTTTTAAAAAAATCTGAAAAGTCTGGATCCAATACCATTAGATATTTTGGACTTTTTAAAAAACTCTTAAAAGTCTGGATCCAATACCATATGATAATATGAACTTTTTAAAAAAAATCTTAAAAGTCCTAATCGAATACCACCAGACTTATATAACTTATTAAAAAGTCTCAATTCAATACCACCAGACTTTTACTTTCTAAAATTATCTATTAAAATCTCAATCCAATACACCCCCCTAAATTCACAATTATAATTACAACAAACTCCAAAAATATTATTAATGAAACACCACTTGTATCTTTTTTAATTAAAATTATCTTAAAAAATCTAAAAATATATTAGTAAGAAAATGTCAATTATACCTTTATTTTATAAACAAAGTTACCATTCATTTCCAATTTAGTCTTTTACTATATTTATATAATTGTTTTTTTAATAATTATTTAAAAATAAAATAAACAAAAATATACATGTGTTAAAAAAAAAATTGTGCATGTGTCATTATTATATTGTTTAGGAATAAAGTATAATTTTACCTATACACAGTTAAAATTGACTAACGGAACTTAGTTAGAGGGACTAATTTGGTACTTGGAAAAAACATAAGGACCAATTTAGTAACTTTTGTAAAGTCGCAAACAACTTTAAAATTTTAAAAAGTTCAAGACCTATTTGGTAATTGCCCAATCTTTTATCATAAATATAAGTTTGGATTTTATCAAAAAGGTCCTATTTTAGGGGGAAATTGTAAATCTACCATAAAATCAAAATCAATTGCAAAAATACCCCTAAATGATAGTAAAAAAAAAAAAAAAAAAACCTTTTTCATTCTCTAATGCACTAATCTTCCAAACCTCCTGCCCACCCATCCCGGATCCCACTTCAAAACTTCGTCGCTACAAATCTGAATTGTTATGAGTTTTAGTTTTGAATTATTTTGAGTTTTAATTTGAACCCTGACATTTAGGTTCATGGTTGTGAGTTGAAATTAATTAATGGGTTTTCCATTTGTGAGTAAGATTGATTGAGGGGAATTATTGTAGAAATTGTGTGAAATTTGAACAAAGTTGAAGAAATTTGAGAGAAAAAAGCTTCGGGACAAGGTGACCAGATGCCAGATGACCCGATGCCGGGTCACACTACCCCAAGTTTTATTTTCATGGCTTCGAAGCCATGAAAAAAAGCTTGTCACCCTGTCATGAGGCAAAAAAAGTCTCAGATCATCCTGTCTCGACGCTCATTTTTCATGATGATTCAATCTCCATTGGAATTAAAAACAAAATTCAAGGATATATGTGAATTCCATCAAGATAAAGATTATGAGGTTGAAAAAAATAAATTTATAATATAATACTTACCTTAAAACTACTTTATTTAATATTATCCTTCAATATTTTTAAACCAAAAATTGAAAAAGAAATGCGTGGGGATCATAGTGTTGTAGAGTATGAAAAATGTTAGATAGTGTTTAATTTATTTGTTTGATAAGTTGATTGGTAAAAGTAATAAATAAAGTTAATTAATATTGTGTAGTTATGAGTTAGGGCATTTTAGAAAAAATATAGTAGTTTCGCAAACTGATTTTGATTTTATTTGTACTAAAAACCCATATAATTTTACTGCAAAAAAGTTTTTGCAACAACTTTAACCTGATATATAACTTTTTGCCCCGTTAATATTTGCAACACCATTAATAACATATTTTATATTGTAATGCGTAATGCGTGTAAGAGTTTCGATTAAAATATGATGTAGTTACTCTTATAGTCTTATCAATCAGTTTTATTTGTATTGAATTCTACAACAAAATAGTGGAATGACAACCATGGATCAAAGATATGACTTGTTTGTTGTGGCAAGCAATATCTCTCATTTCCTTGAACTTTTTGAAATTAAAGAAGTTTTTTTTTTTTTTCCTTTTTAATAACTTTTTGAAAAGGCTACACACATTTTGTTGGGCAAAATAGAAATGCATTACTTGAAGCAACAAATTAAGTTTTTTTTTTGTTTTTGCACACTACTCCTGGCTTGAACCATTTGGACTCTGTTTCTAAGTTCATGGTTTATATGGTAACACTATTGTTTGATTTGGTACATTGTGATTTTTGAATAACAAAATTTAATCCAAATCTTATCTACAAATTCCAATCCTAAAAAAATGCATAGCTAATTTGTAGCTGTACCATGTGAATAATCAGATAACATTATAGTGTTTTCAAATTTTATATATATATATAAATTTAAGAATGTCTAAAAATCACTTTTAAAAGAGAATGTCTTTCTTAAAAATATTTAAAGAGATGTAAAAAAATTAACTTTTAGAAAAATATTTATACATTTTAATTATATTTCAATCACTCTACTCTCTAAAATTGTAATGGTTTTTAAAATTTATATTAAATAACATAACAAAACGAAAATAAAATTGTAAAGTATCAAAAACCCCACATTTGCCCATCAAATGAAAAGTGTGGGGAGACGCTCAGTTATAATGTAAGTTACATTTAGTGTTGTGCCGGGATTATTTTGCTAACTTTAAATAATATAATATATGATATTTTTCCGTTCAGTACGTATCGATATAAATACACCAGTGAATTATATGTAGAACATAGATCATTGATAATTACTGACGAGTGTATATAGATTAAGTAAAGTAATTGAATCTAAGGATGGTATATAAAACACTCGTGTATATTTATATGTGTACATTGCATTTAAAAACAAAGAAAGTTAAAAAATTAAATGACATAAATCTATTACAGATTTCTATAAATCTCAACAATCAATTACAAATTTCATTAAATCGGTTGAGATATGATCATTTCAGCCGAGAATCAAAATCTTAGATTGTTGGGATGCTGGAATAAAAGAGTGGTTATAAATAAATTGGATAAGCCCTTGATAGAGAAGTGATTGCTATGTAAAAGACCGGTAAAAATGAAAACTCCATTATCAATCAAAACTCCTACTAATTTTCTTTCAATTTTCTTGAGAAACAGAAAAGTTCTACAATCCTGAACAGACCAAATTTAATTTAATTTTTTTAAAAAAATTAAAGAATATTTTAGCTGCTGTGCAGAAAAACAGCTGCATATTTATTCCTTCAAGCACCACCAAACAACCTCCACAGCTCTACTTCATAAAATAATTTTCTCTTATTCTCTCAATATCCAAACACAAAAAAAAATCAATGCAGGCAAGTCATTATCATCAACATCAATCTTTCTCTGTTTTTCTATGTCCTGTGATTATTGAGTACTTTTTTTTTTAATATCTGTGCAGAATTTGGTTTCTGTTTTCATTGCAACAAGTCTTCTCTTCAGCCACTCATCTGCACTCAAGGTAAACTCAAACAGAGTCGATTGAATTTCATGAAAAACAAAAATGATCTTCCCTTTTTTTTTTTGGTTTGAAATCTGTCTTCTTTATTTTTACAAACAGGAGGGACAAACATGTGTGATTGGCAGAAACTGTGATTCTGGATTACATTGTGAGACATGTATGGCTGATGGAAATGTACGGCCGAGATGCACCAGAATCCAACCTCTCAACCCCACTTCACAGGTCGATAAATTTCAAATTTTTACAAGTTTAAATCGTTGAAATGCATCTGTAGAATGTTAAATTTCCAATTTTTGTTGGTTTTGTGAAGTGGGGTTTTTTTTTTTTGGTTCCAGGTGAAGGGACTGCCGTTTAATCATTACTCGTGGTTGACGACTCACAACTCGTTTGCGAAACTTGGAGTGAAATCGGGAACTGGGTCGGTGATTCTTGCTCCGGAAAATCAACAGGACTCCATTACTAGCCAGCTCGATGTATGTTTCTTCTTCTTCTTCTTTGTCTCTGTTTGGTTGGTGAGAAAATAAATGGAAAGTCAGCGAAGATAAAAAAAATATTAAAACAAAAAACATTCTCTAATTAAAAAGAAAATTTTAGGTTTTTAGGCTGTTTGACGGTGGTGGTTGTTGCAATTTTTTAATAAGTTGGTGTGTTATGAATGTTTGTTTGTTAAATCTTTGATTGAAAATTTAAAAAAGTTAGATACAATTTAATAATTCAAGTCAAAATCGAAAAGCAATACAATATATATGTTAGTTTATTAACTTTATAAGTAATTCTTGAACACTACTAGATCAAGTGAAATAGGAAGTTAGAAATCGGTCCTTATTTTATCTTTTGGGTGCATTAATGGTTTACTGATCGACAATCTGAGAGATATAATATGATTCTTGATTTGTGATTACTGTTTTCAAATGTGTAGAACGCTGCTATTTTAAAAATTTTATTTTCAATTAATAAACGCATCGTGTTTTGTGCATGTTGTAAAGCAGGGTTGGAGTGGAAAAAATGATCTAACTACTTGGGTTTAACACTTTAATTGATTAAGAATAATAGTAGGTCGTCTAAAACATTTATTAAAAATCATATTTAAATGGTATTTAAAATCATATTCAAATGACGTGACATGTGAGTTATCAAGATTTAATAAATAACAGTATAATCTCATGATTTACAGAATATTAACGATTCATATACCACGTCAAAGAGACATTTACATCTCTTAAATGTTTGGAGTAAGGTGTCTCTTGTCTGCTCAACTACTTTTGCATTTATTAGGATGAATTTAATATCAAGGATCTATATGATTTATAATATAAGATACAATTCTTTATAAAATTTCAATATAAGCCACAAAAAAATAAAAATAAAAAAGGATGTTTTATTTTTTATTTTATTTTTTGATATAACACCCCTAAAGTCTGTGGTTGTATCATTTTGAATGCCTTTTTCACCTACTATTTGATGGTTAAATTGGCATACATTAGTTATATTTTGACTTTGATCATTATGTCTCTCTCTTTCCAATTGAAAATAAAAAATATTCCTTCAGAAATGAAAAGGATAGTTATGATATATTTTTTTTCCATTCTTTTTATTCCGTGAATTTTAAACGATCTCGAGTAAAAGTTCATGTCAACAGATTTCTCAAGCTCTTTAAAATGAGATTTATTTTTATTTTTATTTTTATAAATGTGGTTGAATGACATGTGATTCTGGAATATGAGCATGGCAGCAAGATAAAATTTAATCTTGAATTAAAAAAAGGAATGCCAACATGCTTTGTTTATAATACAAGCATCACATTGCTTTTTGTTCTATAATAAATAATAAATAATAAAAAATAAAACATTACTTTTTGTGTTTTTTTGAATTTTGATGATATAAGATGCCTTTGTTAAGGAAAAAAATGACAAACATATAGGAGTGCCTTCTGACACATGACAACGCATTTATTTACTCAGTTCTTCTGCAATTAATATACCACCCCAGTTGGTGGAAAATATATTAATTCGGTAAACCTTTCATGAAACTAATGAAAAACTTATATAAAAATAAATAATTGAAGTTGCAATGCATTCTGCATATGCACCATTAATTGAATCAAATTGTTTCAACACAGCCATTGATATTGTCTACCTGGTAGCACAAAAAAAAATGTTTACACTTTACAGATGTCATGAGATTATGGTGTTTTTTTTTATAATGATTATTGAAGGAAATTTCTAACTAATTTTAGAATATCGAACCAGAGAAATTAAGAAATAGGACATTCCCAAAAATGGACACTTTGAGACAAGTTTACTTGGACTTTTTCAGATCATTAATTGATAAGTTATTATGGTGTTGATGAGCTCTCTGTCTTCTTTTGTCCTGAACATATAATTTAGTTTGCAAGTATCAATAAATGTAGTCTACCGATACTTCGTCTAATGATTTGTTCTTTTATAACCATCTGTTATTTTGTCACAATTTCAGTTTACAATTTTTTTTTTATTTTCTGTTGCAGAATGGTGTTAGAGGTTTAATGCTGGATATGTATGACTTCATGAATGACATTTGGTTGTGTCACTCTTTTGGAGGGACATGCTACAGCTACACAGCTTTTGTAAGTTGATCAGAGAATCCAAGATTCAGATCTTTTTTTTTTCAGTGCTCTAAACAACCAATTGATCTACAATCTGATTTTTCAGCAACCTGCCGTAAATGTTTTGAAAGAGGTTCAAGCATTTCTCGATGCGAATCCAACAGAAATAGTCACCATTATCATTGAGGACTATGTTACATCACCAAAGGGACTGAGTAAAGTATTTGATGCTGCCGGCCTGAGGAAGTACTGGTTTCCGGTATCTAGAATGCCCAAAAACGGTGGAAACTGGCCAACGGTTGATGATATGATCAAGAAGAATCAACGGTTAGTGGTTTTCACTTCAAAGTCTGCGAAGGAAGCCTCTGAAGGGATTGCTTATGAATGGAGATACTTGGTGGAAAACCAATGTGAGTCCAATTTCAGTGACCTTTCCGTCTTCAAGTGATTTCGAAGTTTATGTAACGATGGTTGTTGTTGATATTGCAGATGGGAATGGTGGGATGATAGCTGGCTCGTGTCCAAACCGAGCAGAATCACCTTCCATGAACACAACATCAAGGTCATTAGTCCTAGTGAATCACTTTCCTGATGGCCCGGATTTTACGAAAGCTTGCAAGCATAATTCAGCTCCATTGCTTGATATGGTGGACACATGTTATGCAGCAGCAGGCAAACGTTGGCCTAACTTCATCGCTGTCGACTTTTACAAGGTATGTATTCTATATACGGTATGAATGCTTAAATATTATTGTTAGTCAGCTTGATCTTTTAGATCCGATGGCTAGTAACATATACAATATCTTACTAGCTAAAGCAAATATATATATATGATGAAATGATGGGCATAATATTGTGCAAATGTTTCAGAGGAGTGACGGTGGGGGAGCGCCAGCAGCTGTAGATGTGGCCAATGGTCATCTGGTTTGTGGATGCGGAAGTATTTCCCAGTGCAAGGTCTGCAACAATTCAATATTTTTGAATCAAGAAGAAAGTAGTTTCAAATTAAAGTGAATTTACGTTCATTTCAATAACGAGTTCATTGTTGACCGGTGGTTGTTACCTTATCTGCAGGAAAATATGACTTTCGGATCATGTGATCTGCCCGAACCTGGTGTCACCCCTGGACCTAGACCAGCACATGAATATAGCTCTGCATATAATACAAGTAGAAGATTTATTCGATTGTGGTGGTTGCTTGGAGTAGCTTTAGTGACAATTCTTTATTCATTGTGATAGTGAACATATACAAATTTTAGAATCTGTGTAGTTGCAGTGGACTTTATAATATGGAATTCATGTTTTTTTAAACAATTAGATGAACTTTTCCAGTGATTAGATGGAATTGAACCTATCTGATTAACTTTATTAAAGAATTTGATTATTATTTTAAAAAAAAGGGAAAATAAAGATGTTGCCATCTTCTTCATCTGTGGTGTCTGCTTCTGTGGATTCAAAACATTTGATGATCAGTGTCTTTCAAGTATATGGGTATCATGTGATTTTAGTGATAAAAATGATTTATCTTCCATTGTCTAGTCTGGCAGATGATTCTGTGTTTTAATTAGAATAATGTTGTTCTTGTTCATGATGGAACTACTATTAGTTAATATAAACAGTCTAGCTTGTTTCCTTTTCCTTTTTTAAAATACTATTACCGGTGCGTCTCCTGTAACTAGTTTAAGATGGATTGCATCAAATCTGGAACATTGTCGGACTGAATGGACGTAATTTACCATCAAACCACGATTGGCGGTGGTGATCTAGCTAGTTTCAAATGGACATATGTTTAGGGATGGCAATGGGACGGGTTCGGGGCGGGGTGACCTTCCCCATACCCCACCCCATTTATTTTTTGAAAACCCATCCCCTCATAAACCCCCACCTTAGATGGAGCGGGTTGGGGCGGGGCGGGTTACAACGGGGAGTTCTTTCCCATCCCCACTCATTTACCCCATTTATAATTTTTTTATTTATTAAAATTACAAATATATAACCACTTAATATGATAAAATATATAAAGTAGTAAATAATTCGATGAAACTATTAAAAAAAAATCTCGTAAACGTAATTTCCACAAGTAAATTCTATCATTCTCAAACAAAAACATAAAGTATGAAGTCAAAATGTTCGAAAATCATAACGTTAATCATCTAATAGTTGCATCTATTTCTCTTGTTCTCTCTTCGTAATATCAACTTCATCTGACATCTCTTCTAGATGTTGACACTCGCTCATATGGTTTCTGCAACATTCCAAACCAACAAAAAAAAAATATTCAATCTAATTTGAATAACAATAATTTAATTTGATTTAATATGCATGATTTATTTTACCTCATTAAAATCTGGTTTTTCAAGACATGTGGAATGCTCAGTTGTAGTAGAAGAACATGAAGCTAATCATAAGATAAAAAACTTACTGTATTTGAGGTTGAAGCTTGAATGGTGAACTTTGAGTTGTTTGTGGAATAAAGACTTAGAGTTGCAGTTAGCGGCTAGGGTTTTTTTAATTGTATTTTGTATTGTCACTTTATGTTAAATAACGGCAAATAGATATAAAGTTAGGGTTAATGTATTTATATATATTTCATTTTTTAGATATATTTATTTTCTTTGAAACTACATAGTTTAACTAAATATTATTTTAAACGGGGCGGGATGGGGAGTATAAAACTCATCTCCACCCCATACCTATTGCGGGTTAGACTATCTATCTACATCTTCATCCCATCTCCACTAAATTGAAACCCGTTCCCACCCCAAAAATGCGGATCCCCGCGGATAATTTTGCCATCCCTACATATGTTTGCCACCAGTCCACTCATTTTACCAATTTAAACAAATTTTCAAGGCTTGAAAAGAGTAATTGAACCAAATCAAAGTTGGTTAACAAAGGAATCAAAGTGGGTGTCTTTGTGTATGAGATCAAGAAGGCCCAAATTGATTTGAACAGAATCGATTTGACCGGGATTAGCTACTATGCATATCCCGTGTAAGAGCTACTAGCTATGCATATCCTGTATAGCAGCTAACTCCATATTGCACACCAACTTTTAACAAATCCTTAATTTGGATATAGTACTGATTAATTATCACAAAGCCACATATAATTACTATAATAAATTCGGGATTTAGGGAAAGAGATATGCCTCGAACTTATAATCTCACATGTGAAAGGTATACTACTACACCAGTGTCGTCTCGTCTGTTTTGACGGTTGATACTATTTGAATTTAACATATATGATTACATTTCAACCTGAATAAGCAAATCCACATTTGTCATTGGACCATCGGTTTCCAAATATTCTCAATTTGTTTTGATTAGACCACAATTTGGGCACGTTTTGGGCAACACCCACTTCACACAATTTAAGGCAGGCCCGGCCCACAGTTTTAACAACACCTATGCTCTTTTTTTAATTTTTAATTTTTAATTTTTATTATGTTATAGCAAATATCAAAACAAATTCTCAAATTTCAGTGTTCAATTTTGTTTTTTCGCAACGTAATATTATATATAAGTCATCCTATTTTTTCTAAATTTAGTGTCCAAATTTAAAACCTAAATGATATGATAACCTTAAAATCCAATCAATTCAATCATTTAATTCTAACATAAAAAAAAATCAAGGATTCATATAATTTAAACACCAAATTTAGATAAATTAATAGTACTAATATTATATAACCAGCTATATAAGATGATATGATCCACTTAACATATGCCATTATATCCTCTCTTTTTTCCCGGTTTTGGTTTGTCTTGATTCTTGAATAGTTCACCGTATTAGGCCAAGCACAGAATTAGAGTCAAATGTGCATGAATCAAGGGCAGTTAAGCTTTAAAGAAACATTTTGAAGTCGGTTTTGCACAGCTCAAGAAACATTAATTAATTGATTAATTTTGAATTAAGCGAATTCTAGGTTGATGATAACATTAACATGGACTATAAATCTTGGTTAAATCCTTCTGACCAATTGCTTGAATCAATACAATTTGTTTATCTTAATTAATTCATGTAAATAAGAAATGGAATATTTGGTTTGTAGGTTGGTAGGGAGGAATCCAGCAAAGTATTGTCATACGAGTATATGACTTAGGGTTATTAAACAATTCGATGTAAAATAAAAAAGGATTTGGCATTTTTCAAACATCTCCATTATTGATATTTTATTGATTCCAGAGTGCCTAAAAGAATTATAGGATTTTAGGATTATGTAAACGTATATCCAGACATAAGTTAATAATCCATCCTATATATAATTACAATTTTTTCTTCTTAAAAATGTAAGTAATTTATGTAATTTTATTTTTCATACTATATAACATTACATACCTAATTTTGTAATACAATATATTATTTAAAGGCACGTGTTAACCTGATCAGTTTTATAAATGTATTTGTAATTAGTACAATGTATGACCAAAGGAATCCAACTGTCCAACTGCTCCACTCAAATATATCATGTAAAAATGTCTCATTTCCACCCCTTTGTGCATTCTTGCCTCATACCTTCTTTATAAAAACCTTTTTTTTATATAAAAGAATTAATCTCAAAATCTCTTATATAAAGATGAAAATCTTATTAATTAAGTTAATATCCATAATATTATATATTTTTGATACTTGAGAATGTATTATTATTTATTTTCAAAACACACACATATATATATATATATATCACTTATTCATGATCATTTTAAAACATATTAAAAGGTAGCCGATTCAACCCAAACTATATAATATATGTTCAAAACAATATCTTGATTTGAATGATGAAACAAAGACATCCTGCATTCTCTGTTCCTCAATAATTGACGGTCTATACAAATTCTAACACCTTAATATACGCAACCCAACAATATACTCATTAGAAAATATGATAGTGGTCCGATAATAAATTCCTTACATATGCATCATGAATTTACGGGTTTGAATCCCCCCTTCGCAAAATCCCCCGAATTTAAGTAATAATTATATATATAGTAATTATTAAGTAAGGTATACCTTACTTTAATTTCGATGAGAATCTTGATGATATCATATATATTTTTATGAATTTTAATCTGAATTTTTATGTGGATAATAAGTTCATTAAAATTTACCTATGAATAAAATTTAAGAATTTTTAAAATACTAGAGCAATGTTTTTGAATTTTCCTATATTTATCTCATTTTTCAATGCCTTTATATTTAATAAAATCGGGATAAATAGTTTCGGTATTTGAAAAATTCTTATTTTTTTTTATAAATAGATTTAATTAAACTTATCATCTACAAAAAAATTCATACCAAAATTTATAAAAATTGATGTGATTTCATCATGATTCTTACCAAAATTAAAATAAGATATACCTTTCTTAATTAATAATTAATAATATATATGTGATGGATTTCACACTTATTTGCGGTAGAATCCCAACTTGATAATGCCAAAGAGTCGAGAATCGAGATTATGTAACAAAAAAAAAACACAGGATTTTGCATGTAATATTTTCGCATAGATTAGGGTTTGACAATTTTATTATTAAACAGTGTCCAAGTTTGAAAGCTATGTCGTACTTATCCTTCTCGGTTTATTATATCTATAATTCTTGAAACTTTATTATAAATATGTGTTGTTGATTTGTGTTACCTCATTCATGATGCTTGAAGCACCAGCCACGGTAAATTCAATTCAAGACACATATCCATTAACAATATTAACATATTCTCCGCCCACAGTATTTTATGCATTTTAATTTGTATCTAATATTGATTGACTATTTTCTAAGGTTAAATTTCTTAGTGTTTGATTAAAATGAATAAAAACATTGTAAAACAAATCCTAATTAGGATTAATGAATAATATTTTATCAAAAAAAGGATTAATGAATAATAAAATAATTACCAGTATTCTATTATTCCAATAATTGAAAAAAAAAAATTCTCTTTTTTACGGTATTTTAATTAAAAGCAAAACATTATGGGGTGACTACCTTAAAAAAAATCAATATTTTGTAGAAAAGACTTATTTCTAAACTGTTTTTTCTTAAAAAAAAATTGCAAACAAGATATGATCTCACAATACAACTAACCCTATAATAGTCGATTGGTGTGCATCCTCTCTCGTATTGACTGGATATTTGGATCGTCAATATAACGTTTGATACCGATAAATCCTGACAACGCCCTTACATCAAGTATAAAGATCCTCATCTCCATCTTAAGTATTCTATGAACACCCCCACCCCACCATTTAGAATATGAAATCTCCTTTTTGTAAGGGGTTGAAACTGTCTTTTTAGGTTGATCATATGGAACAAAAGATCGACGTGGAGAGGTCTAGCACACAGCCACACATAGAAAATCTAGTTGAAACAAAGTGGACCACATCAGCAAGCACAAATGGATGGGTTCAATAATTTGAATATCGGACCACTTATTAAAGATCAAAAAATCTATAGGCCGAATCACAATTCCAACTAGATTTCCCATCCTCTACAACTCCATTGGCTGTGTGCTAATCTCAATATATTCTTTTATTGATCCTAAAACTAGTCACTTTTCAACACAAATAGTTGATTATCACGGTTCACTTTTTTTGTTGTTGTTGTTAATTTATCATATCACATCTGTCCGTAATTTTTTGGGTAAAATAGACCAAATTGTTGTATTTTAGAAACGTTAGGGACCATGCGAGATAAAAGGTAAAAAAAAAAAAAGTAAAAAGGAAAGTTATATTTCAAAAAAAAAAAGTAGGGATTAAAAAGATAATCACCCTATTTTAAAAGTACTTAAAAAAAAAAAGTTAACTTGTTTGGTTGAACTTTAAAAAACCCATATTAGTAAAAGATCAACTTAGAGTTTTTTTTTTTTAAAAAAATATTATAGTTGTTTGGTTATCTGACATTTTTTTATTGGAGAAACATCCTCATGAGCTATTATCAAGTAGATGTTTAGGGCCCGTCCTGTAAGCGTTTTTCAGTTGTTGTTTTTCGAAAAAAATAATAATATGAAAACAGTATTTTTTATTTCATTTTCGAATTCTGAAAACGCGTCTGGTAGCAAACACTGAAAGCTGTATTTTAAAAATGAAAACGGAAAAAACGCGTCTGGTAGGTTAACCGAAAACTATCAAAAATTGAAATATCAATTTTGGTATTTTGTTTAATATTATTACAATTATAAACAAATTGATTAAATAATTAACCAATATAATTTTTGTATTATAATTTTTAAATTAAACAAAAGTAACACATCAAAAATTAATTCAAAAAAACATATCAAAAAAATGAATTAATCAAAACTAAACTCTTAAATTATAAATAAATAATTATAATTTCTATATATTATTATATAATAAAAATATAATTGTATAATATATATACATATTATAATAATATATAAAATAAATTATAATATATGTAATAATATTTAATATATTAAAAATGATTATATTTTTAATATATGAAATATTATTATATATAATATTATTATATATTTATATTAATATTATTATATATAATTAATATAGAATATTATAGAATATTAATATATTAATAATTATAATATATATAAGAGGGACACTTTGGTAATTTAAAAATGTTGTTCTGTCTTGTCCTAGTCATATCAAACGCATTACAATACAATTAATAGTATACAATTAATAGTTTAAGATTTTTTTTAATATAAAAAAGTGAAAAACAAAAACGAAAAACGAAAAACGAAAAAACAAATATTTTGTGTTTTTCAAATCTTTCACTTTTAACACTGGTTTTGTTTTTCATTTTTTTTTTTCGAAAATAAAATAAAAAACGGTTAACGAACGTGTTTTCGAAATCGTTTTTGAAAAATAAAAACGAAAACGGACTGAAAAACAGCTGTAGGACGGGGCCTTAAACTCTACTAGTTTGTACTCAATTTAAAATAAGCAATATCAAAAACCTAACCAAACAACTCCAAAAAACCCAAATAGACGTTTGTAGACCTTTTGAAACAAGAAAACTCAACCAAAAGAGCACTTAGTAGTATTGAGTACTTGTCTGTGTTGGTTACAAATTAATCAAATCATAATTATTTTCAATGTTATCAAAAATTTAATTTCCAGTAACTCTAAGTAAAGTGGTTGTGTACTTTTTTCTTCACATTTTTTATAGGTTCGACTTTCACGTTTACTAATTAAATCATAAAATTGCAAAGAGATTCCCATTTTGTAGTATAATTTGCATTGTGGGCAGTGATAAAGCTATGAGTATCATCTTTGCTGGTTAAACTAAAAATATGAGGAGATCCCCTCTTTTATAGTGGGAATTACATATCGAACCTTGTATCCCAACAAAACCCCATGCTAAAACAATCCCTTTCAAATCCAATCAGCGATTGTTTTTTTTTTTTTTTAAATACAACTACTGTTGAAACCTGACGAGATTAATTAGACTCTACAAGCACGGTTTGGAATAATACTCTCACAATCGGAAAAAGGACTACTCCTAGCAACCGGAAAAAAAACTCCCCACACATACTTATAAAATATATATGGTGGAACTCGAACTCCCGACCATTAGGTGTGGAAATGAGGTACACAATCATCTCCACTAAGAGGTGATGTGCCGATTAGTGATTGTTTTTAACTAATTCTTTTATAATGAATTTTTAGAAGATAATATATATTAATGGATTAACAAGAAAAATAATGCAGGGGAAAGAGCATGGCAAAAGAAAACCACCCAGTAGGTGTCAAAAAGAAACATACAAATCTTAACAAAATCTATCGAGTACTGTTACTATACATCAACTTTGTAATTATTTAGCATTTCATACTCATTTATTTTTAATTCAATGGTTCAAATTTGTTTAAAAAAATACTATATTATTCAAATACAGGACATGTCCTTCCTGCAATAAATACTATATGATTTAAATAAAAGACTTGTCTTTTACAACCGAATCATATTGGTAGATGGTGTTTTATTTTTTTATTTTTTTATTTTTTTTAAGATTTTGAAAGAAACACACGTATACTTAGTAATCCATCACTTCATGAACACCCATGGAATCTCTTTTTATCCATAAAAGAAATTTTTTGAAGGAAAAAATATATTCGCATCCAAGTTTTTCAATGGTTGATAAAAGCAGTGACAATACAAAATTGGCAGAATAATATCTTTAATCTAATTGTCAACGCTTGATAAAAGCAATGCCATTTTTAGCACAACAGATGTGCTCAATTTTACAAAAATATATCGGGATTAACCGACTGATCTGGTTCGTAGTTTGCTCGAATAAAATTTGAATTGAATTCCTTTTATATAGAAATGATGAGATATGTCACATTTTTTTTATTGTAACGATGTTACTGTTTTACTGACTTAAGTTTAAAAGACACATATTACGATGAAATATCAAAATTGCCCTTAAATAATCTATTTTTCATTTTCAATTTCTCATTGTGCTTCCATCTACACTTTGAAAACGATAACTCTTCTCTCTCTCTCCAAAAAGCTTGTCTCTCTCTAGATTCTGTACAAGAAAGTAACATATATTTGTGATATTCGTTTATATATTTTCATATATTTTTGTGTGGTTTAACAATGTATCCATTTGTTATGATTTGTTGTCCAGTTTTTGTATGAATATGTATGAACATTTTATTTTTCAAATGATCGAGCATTTTATTTTTAAAAATAAGGTTGAGTTAAATCGAGTATATTTGTAGCCAAATCGAGTTTTTTTTTTAATATGATCGAGTTTATTTTTGAAAGAATCGAGTTTTTTTTAAAAAAAATTGAAAGAATCGAGCATTTGTCAAAGGATCGAGAATTTTTCAAAGGATCGATAATTTTTTTAAAAGGATCGATAATTTTTTTTAAAGGATCGAGAATATTTATTAAAAGATCCAGATTTTTTCAAAGGATCACATTTTTTTCAAAGGATCGAGAATATTTTTCAAAGGATCGAGATTTTTTTAAAAAAATTAGGTTTAGTTAAATCGAGTATATTTGTAGCGAAATCGAGCACATATTAGAAATAATTGAGGATTTTTTTTGAAAGAATTGAGGATTTTTTTTGAAAGAATCGAGCATATCTTTCAAAGGATCAATAATATTTTTTTAAAAAATATTGGTTTAGTTAAATCGAGAATTTTTGTAGTGAAATCGACCCCCAAATAATTCTGCGTAGAGCCACTTCGTTGCCATTCGAATGATTGTCTGGGTTTCAACGAGACTTTCTCTCTCTACTTCACAACTCTGTCACTGTAAAATGAATTAAAGAA
The DNA here is from genome assembly GCA_032871835.1 of Dipteronia dyeriana. Classification (NCBI taxonomy): domain Eukaryota; kingdom Viridiplantae; phylum Streptophyta; class Magnoliopsida; order Sapindales; family Sapindaceae; genus Dipteronia; species Dipteronia dyeriana. The sequence goes on along the minus strand of CM065295.1, from coordinate 91,456,454 downwards.
ATCTGACGTGGAACAACTATTTGAGGTATTTTTATCCGTTCATCATAATAGGTGTCTTTTAAACATAAATCATTAAAGCAGTGACAGTGTTGAAATGTTACCTCCAAAAAGTGTCATTTATTTTTTGAACCATTCCCTTATAGATACATATATAGCCGAAAATTATAGATTCCTCTTTCTCAAAAAATAAAGTGTTGGATGGAAGTTCCAATTTTGAACTTGGCTTTGCTAAGCAGGTTCGGTTGGTTTCTGGGTTATAAAAAATATATATACAGTACAACGGGTATGTTTGGTAGAGAGGAAAAAAAAATATGAAGGATAAAAAGATTTTGAAGGATAGAGAAGATGAGGGAAAAAAAGAAAAATAATTTTCCCTTGAACTATTTGATAAATAGGAAGAAAAGAAGATTGAATGGAAAATCTTATTTATCAATTTTACTATTTTACCCTTACATTATAGTTTATATATTATATATTTTTATATTTAATAAATAAATATAATTTAAATAATATTGAATCCAACTTTTTTTTTTTACAAAATGACTTCAAACGTTGCAACCTATTATATATATAAATTAATATATTATGTTTTAAAAAGTTATTTTTTAAAAAAATAGGTAAATAAAAAAAAAGGTAAATTTATAATTTTAGTTAACTCAAAAACCAAACAACTTTTACTCTCCTTTTTCCTCCAATTTTTGGGAGGATTAAAATTCAAGGGTCTCATTCACCTATATATTTTTTTTCCATTTTTCCTTTCCTTCCGTTTTTCTTTCTATACCAAACACACTTTTTAATTTTCTTCTCCTTTTTTCTTCTACCATTTTCTTTCTTCTCTCTTTTCCTTTCTATCAAACATACCCTACATATTGAGCACCATTTCACTAGACAAATATTAAATTACCCATCAAACTTTATAGCCTCAATATAAGGTAATTCTATAAATGAACTCTTTTTTTATAATAATAATCAAATGTATATGAGTATATCACATCAAGAGTATTTATTTATTTGTTTTTGTAATCTAAAAGGAATTTGCTTATTTTTTATATTGTTCCTATCTATCTTACCTATTTGGGGAAACATATAACAATAATTCTCTGTTAGGATAAATTCCAAACATTATTGTAATAGCACCGTGGAATTTTTTTTAAATTAATTATATATTCTTAATTTTTATTTTCCTTTTAACAAGTTACAGAATATTTGTGTATTAAAAAGAAGAAATATGCATGAAAGAATGAAATTCTTTGATTAAATGGATGTCTAGATGTGACAATCAGTTCGATTGTTTATTATCACTGTGACAAACTAACATTCTTCTTACGTGATCCTCCACTTACATGCACAAAGGAGACAACAAAATAGTGAAATACATCTAAATAGGAATAAAACAAAAACAAATAATAATAATAATTTCTTTAGCTGTTGGAGTTGGTGATGTATTTTTGTATATTTATTTACGTGAAAGTATTAAAAGACATAAATAAAATTATAACTCGCTAATTTGAAATTTTTTAAGTTTATTTATTATTAATATTTTTTTCTTGAAAAATTGCAATCAAGTGCCCTGAGTTTTGTCAAATCCAGAGCCATAGCCTACTTTTCCCAAATTTACGAGAAGATACCCTTGACCAGGGTTTTGACCGTTAGGCGGTGCTTTGTTCGAGCTCTCTCTCTATATTATTCTTAGCATTGAATTGATCTTCTCTCTAGATTTTAACGGCAACCTGATCTTCTTCGGATCATAGTCTTTTTGCCGACTAGTTCTTCCAATTTTCTTGACGTTTGGATCTCTTTCTCTCTCTAACTCTCTTCGGGTTGAAGAAGATGATGATGATGATGGGTAGTTCGGTACTTTCAAATCCAGCAAGGCTATAAACAATTAGATTTCTACATGGCTAAAAACCGTTTTTACAAGTTTGGAAAGGTTATTTATGAAATTGTCCCTTAAAGTTTTAAACTTTTTCGTCTAGTGTTTGAGACAATCGATGAGATTATTCCTCACGGTCACATTCTAAATAACCCTATGGTTTTTTTTTTCCTTTTTAATTTGTTTTTAATGATAAAATAATGAAGTAGGAAATCTCAAAAATGGGTAGGTTTTGGTTTTGGTGGGGGGAATCCACAGTTTGAGTATTATGAGACAAAAAGGCAGAAGCAGATTGGCCAAATTTGTATAAGAAGTGCTTATTTTTATGCAGCAGCTCAGCTAGCATCCTGGAGCCTTCCTGTAATGAAGCCTCCCCCAGATTCTAAAGCTTATAGCTTCAAAAGCAACTTTTAGTAGTCATAAAGCTAACTATAGTAAAATCCACACAATTGATTGATATAAAATATATTATTAAGAATTATAAAATAAAATAAAATCAAAAAGTACTGCATTAGATTCTTTGTTTAGCTAATCAAGGACACTAGCTGGTACATACAAACCCATAATTGATTCTTAGCTTTAAAATAATTAATCAAGCTCAAAAACATACAAAGATTTGTTTTTAATTTAATGACATTGCCACAGTTTTTAATTATGAAAATAATTTGATAATTTTTATTAAATTAAAACATAATAGAGATTTAGATGTGAAAAGGGTTTGGTCGGCTTATCACGGAATTCAATTCAATATATTTTAATTAAAATGGTACAACAAAATATTCTGAGCTAATAAGATATATATGTTGGGAAATGTTTTCAAAAATTATTTTTGAAATATGAAAAGAGATTAAAAAAATTGTATTTAAAATAACACTTTTTATAGTGTGCTTAGAGAATCAATTTTTTAAGAACAAAATAACGAAATGTATATAAAATTATCATCAGAAAATAATTAAAATCTCAAAGCATTTTTATGCTCTTTATCTATTAAAATTGATTGAATTAGTATTTATACGTTCTTTTATTGTTTCACGAAATCAAACCTAATTATGAATAAACTATTATTATCCGTATTTGTAAAAAATTTATTTATACAAAACACATTTAACACAAGTTTTAAAACTTTTAAATGAATAAACAATAATTTTACTAAACAATAACAAATGGCGGTTAAATGTTGATTAAACTTACCCTGAAGATGATTAATTCCTGTCGACTTAATTAGTTCCATTAAAATTACTGTTCATTTTGAATCAAACAAGCTCCGCTGCAGACATGCATGCACATTCTCTCTCTTTTTTTTTTTACAGCATGCATGCACATGCTTAAACATATCAATTTATTATTTATGCATAAAATTATCATATGATATATATGCTTAATTCTCCCTCTTTCGATAAACAATTAGACATATTAATTCAACAATAAATATTTATTTTAACTTTTTTATTGATTTTTTATGAACAAATTATAAGTGAAAGATAAATAAATAATTATCATCCTTCAAAAGATTGAGAAAACTAATATTGATCAGATTTTATTAAAGTGTACTAGCTAGGATTGAGATGTCTTGATTGGATTAGAAGTAATTAAGTCGAGAAATTCAACGTTTGGAGTGTGGACACTGGAATTACTTAAATATCCAGATCATATAGTGTAATGTACAATATTATTACCAAGTCAATATTGGTTTCCATGAAAATATGGAGATTATTTTTGGAAATTTGGATAGAAACATCAAAAATATATATGGCCAATATTTATCCTCAAAGACATTCAAGAATATTTTTGATATCAACCCCAAAATATAAAAAATATTGGAATATATCAATAATTTTTTAAATATTTACTATTTATATATTTGTTTTGAACTATTATAAAATCTGGACGAGACATGATTTAAACTCATAACCTTTTGAACGTAAATGTGAGACTGATTCAACCTCATATTGTCACGGGTATTTACTCTTTTGATTAAAGAGAATGATTTGATAATTTTTGTGGACCCTTAAACTAAAATGTAATGACCAGTAACTATCGTGCAGAGCATAGTAGCATGCAGGGGTGAGCGTTTAATCGATAGGTTCATTTTTCAATAGAGCCGATAAAAAATTGATGAAATTCGGTTTCCGAAAAAAAAATGAATCAATACAATGAAATTTACAAATGTCAACCGATCAAAAACCAACCGAATTGGATCGGTTCGGTTCGATTTTTTCGGTTTTAGGCCTATTGGACCAAATTAATGGGCTGTAATTATTACACAGATTTTTATATTTTAATCCTTTTGAAGTTTCAACCAAATGAAATTATCGGTTAGATAAAATTTAAAGTACTAGTTTAAAATAATATTCGGTTAAAAAAACAATGAAAAAATATATATGTTTTGACATAGTTTCATAGCCTATTGAACATTAAATTATGTTTATATATATATATATATATATATATATATATATATATATATATATATATATATATGTATGTATGTATAAGTTGGATCTCGGTTCGGTTTTGTGGTTCAAAATAGCGAATCAAAAAAAAAATCGATCCAGTCAAATTTTTAAAAAATGAACACAACTGAACCAACAAATATAAAAAAACCGGAAAAAACCAATTGGATCGATTCGGTTAATCGGTTTGGTTCGATTCATTGGTTTTTTACCGGTTTTGATTGGGTGATTGGTTAGGTTCGGTTCTAATTTTAAAAAAAATCGGTTGGATCGGTTTTTGTCCGGTTTAGTTTCAAAAACCGGATAACGAACCGGTACCCGACTATAAATTAAAAAAAAAAACTAATTATAACTTGCACTCGTTACTCTTCAATTATTAAGTATATTTTATTGGATTTTAAAATGTAATTTGATTTTGTTTGATATTGACTATTGTATTAGCTATCAACAAAAAATTTGGCTGACATTATTTTGAAATGTGTTTACTGTTTTGTATTGGATTTTGTAGTTTTTTAATATGTTTTTATTGTGGTATAAAAAAATTTGTCCCAATATATTCAAAAAAATGAACTAAATATGTAATAAATGAAATTTAGAATTTTGGCAAATTAGGCGAAAAACCAAAAAAACCGAACCGAACCGAACCAATTTGGTTGGTTTTTAATCGGTTGACAAATGTCAATTTGATTGGATCGGATCACTTTTTTAAAAACCAGATTTTATCGGTTTTTTATCGGTTCTATGAAAAACCGAACCGGTCCAATCAACGCTCACCTCTAGATACAATGACCGTATATATCTCAATATTTGTCATGTTTAGGGAATGCTATCAAAAATATTCTTATATATGGTCGATATCAACATCCTCAATATTCTGATCACGAGTCTAGCTACAATGTAATTACTGTATTGTTAATTGACTGAAAACCGGACATTAATTTTAATCTTAAACTGGAAATAGTTACCATATTGTTAATCACTTGATGGTATTATATTTCAGATAATTTTACCAACAAAGTGATATCTTCAACGTTATTTAATTGGGGTCCAGGTAATGTAGACATAGTTAATCATTTTGATCCAAAATTCAAAAAAGTGTGACATGTTACCGTAAGAGCACACAAGCTAGTAGGTGGTGGATGAATGAAGATGATTAGGATAACGTTGAGAGAAACAAGGAAGCCATTCATTCATTCCTCGGTCAAAAGAGGAAACGTAGTTGTTAATTTATTAATTTTTGAAATTGTTGTTAATAGCTGGAAACACGTGCGAGGTGGGGAAAAGAGCACGTGCATCGGGGAATAGCGTGAATACATACGATCTATATATGTGAAGGTGTATATATACAGGCAACGTTGCAGGGTTGACCAGCGACAACATAGTCACGCTCAGGCGTGGCTCGTGGCCCGCACTGTCCCCTTCCAACTTCTACGACCACCCCCACGCGTGTGCTTTTGCCTTCTCTTCAGCTAAACGACACCGCTTCCTAGCTAGCCGTGCATGGACCATGGACTGTCTCTCTGAGACTCTGAGTACTGTGTTCTCTGATTACTCACCCTCGTTTTTTGTCAAGTAAAACAAGAGCGATATATACTAGCAATTTGTTTATAATATATGTATGTTGAAGATGGTTTTGATCATAATTTAATATCCCATAATTTACTTCTTGATATGCATGCCTTTGTTAGTTATGGATCTAATCCAAAGTATTTAAGAAATCACATGTCACACATTGTCCTCGTTTTGCCTGCATGCAGATGTTATATAGATTGATTTCTGAATTGTTATAGCGTTGTCACTTGAGGGGTGTGGGTTTTGAGCAACACTCGTTTGCTTTATGGCAACAAGTGTAAATTTACATGTCGGTGAAACGACATCTACCTATAGCTTCTTCGATGAGGTGCTATTTTTGGTGGTTTAATTTATTATCCTTTCGGTGAGCAGTCCAAACGTAAGGATTAATATTTCTTTGCTAGACTATGAGTTGATATTGCTGTGTGGCATGATGCCATGATTTGAGTGTTTTTTTTTCCTATATGCTTGTATATTCATGATGATAATAATTGCCCTTCAAGTTTCTAACATTTGGAGTTGTGATCCGAGTTAGGAACTTGATTTCCTAGTTTTTTTATATGGATTAGTTCAAAATTAAAAAGCGGGTCGGTCTCGGTGTTTTAAAAGCTCTAAATGAAAACCCTAAAAACCATAGAATTTATAAAGGATTAGTATTCAAAAATCTAATCATATCATGTCACACACAATCCTCGTTTTACTTGTTTGGAGCACGATAAATCAAAGAAAATATTTACGGACTTAAGTTGTATTTAAGGATGTCAAAATAATATCTCTTGGAGTTCGGTTAAGATTAGAAGTATGGAAAAAAAAAAGTTCTCTCCTTCTCGAGTGTTTTTGCCGCCCTTGTGACAAAGCAAGAAGTGTCTCTTGTGATCTCCGAACTTGTTATTCTTCCTTAGTAGAGTGACCATGCACGTATAGGCTAATTAAATACATAGTGAAAATTAAGAGGAAGATTTTAGGTATTCAAAGCATTACGAAATCGAAACCAATCATAGAAGAACAAATTTACTATATGTTGTTTTGCAAGTTCTCTAGCATGTGAATATGTGATTGGAAAGCAATTCGAGTACAAATTAATCAAGAGCCGACGGATCTAGAAATTAATTAATTTCTATCAATTCTTGATAAGTCTAATACCAATGTTGAATCTTAATTGGCCATATATGTGATTCGATAACTTTGATATGCAACTTTGTAAAAGGTCTATGGAGGAAAGCGTTTTACACTTCCACGTCTTTTTTTACACTAATGTATTATGTATGTAAAAAATTTCACATAAAACGCATCGATGAAATTATATAAACACATTAATGTGAGTCACTCATTTTACATATTTTTAACTTGATATGTATACACTTATTAAAAAAGCTCTTTTATAAATAAGTTGTTCACATTCGATAAATTTATATAATTTCAATTTTGATGGATCTAGGTTTGGGTCTGGTAGGATCCCATACGAACTCGACTCATTGTCATCCCTAGATCCGATGTTAAACCTTTAACTAGCTAATCGATCCTTAATGGATTAATTGCCTATAAATTATATATACATAAATTATATTTGAATGTGTTTAAATTGAGTGATATTACTAAACACAAATTTTCATCATCATAACAAATGATTTGTAACTAATTATTCTAAATCAATTTTTTTAAAAAAATATTCTTCTAAATCACGTGATCAGTTATATATCATTTTATGAGAAAATTGATTTTTTGGACAATGGAGCAGTACCAAACTTGGTGCTTTGGATATTTATCGTTTGATCGTTGACAATAGTTGACTTTAATAATTGCATGTGTTTGTTAACTTATTACTAGTATTTACTTATCAAAAGGCAAGAATCAGTATTGGAAATTTAGAGCAAAAGAACCGTCCACATATTAACCTAACTAATACCTCCCTTCACTTCACATCACTCAACGGTACACGTGAGAGATTCTCAAATTTTCTCGCCCAACAAATAACAACCGATCAACGATCAGTATTCAGTAGATCTGAGCCTATTTTTTTTGGGGGAATTCTCCCATTTCGTTAAGGTAGTAGAAGATAAGGGTCTCACTAAATGTCCACTCACCGGTCGGTCTCACTCTCACCACCATCTCATTGATGTTATCAACAAGTAGAAGTCAAATAAAAGATGAGTAATGTTAATTTTTTAAAATTTAGATATAATAATTCAGTATATTTATTTAAATTCGATTAGATTTGTATGAATTAAATGAATGAATTAGATTGTTGCTATATCGTTTAAATATTAAATTTAGATATTAAATTTAAATAAAATAGTATTATTCATAAAAAATATATAACACCAGTACAAAGTCTATTAGATCTATTGAAATCTAATACTATATAAATATTATAAATATTTGTACTACAATAAAAAAAAATTAAAAATATATATAATTCCACTCAAACTTAAAACCTAAGGTTGAACATTACATTTATCACCTTGATGTTTATTCCTATATTGTAGGAAATAAAATTTCTCTAGCGTATGGACAGTAATGCGTACTATGTCGAATTCAATAAAATATTTAATAATTAAATAAATATAAAAAATTTGGTGGAATAAAAAGGTGGGTCGATCGAGAGAGACAACCTGGAGCCCGCACATTCCTCTGTTTATCAATCTGTTCATCTTTGACCTTTGACTGCCCCGACTGTAATCAAGCAACCGGACAATTCACACCTAATTATTCATTTATTCATTGCTTTCTTCCACTCGTGTTTCTGTTACCTTTTTCCCATTTTTCTGTTTGGTCCTCTGTTTTCTTGTATTTTCTTTCTAGGCTCGAATTTATGCATCAGCTTTCAGATCAAACCAATAATCATATTAAAATTACTTTTGAGCAAGAATTTATGATTTATCATTACAAATGAATTTTTTCTATGGTCTTATTGAGGTTGCCTGATTTAACAAATTCATGTACGACAACCGTTTAAGGTTCGCTTTTCTTTTGTTCAATCATATTAAATCTTTTTTACCATACAAGGTGTTTTAGTTGGATTAAGGTTCGCTTTTCTTTTGTTCAATCATATTAAATCTTTTTTACCATACAAGGTGTTTTAGTTGGATAGACGTTTAGATAATGTGGTGAGACCATCCTATTTAGTTAGAACTATTTTTTAACCAACATTTGTGGCTTTTGGATAATTGTATACTTGGCCTTTATTCTAATTCGTAAGGTCTTGTATTCAGTGAGGTGCTGAGGTGCTGAATTGTATTCCATCTTAACTACAAAAAAATCATACAAATTCAAGAATTTCAAATTTGATTGACAAAAAAATAATCTAAAATTATCTGAACTTTTAGCTATGTAATAGTAGACAATATAAACATTTAAAAAGATGTATTATTATAATTATTTGTAAAAGGAACAACGAACCTTTTTTTTTTTTAAGGAAAACCAACAAACTTAAATATAAACATTAATAGGTTGTATGCCTATGTGAGTACCATTTACTACTAAAGCATATTGATCGGTGGTTAATGTATATATTTTTGAATCTCACGAAAGTATTATAGCTAGAGTCAAATCAAACGTTACATATATATAATGCTTTTGATGTTAAGGAAAGTACTTTATTTATACTATACTTGATACTTCTAAAATAAGGGTATTCTATTATAATCAATGAATGCATCGAATAACTTGGAGAATCTTTACAGCATTTACTTCTATTTAAAAGTGTATTATTATTAATCTTTCACAAATAAGAAAAACAAAAGGCTTTGTCACCTTTTATTGGAAGCAAAAGTTGAAAGGAAAGATCCTTTAGAGGTTAAGGTTAGCAATTCGATTGGTCTTCTTTTTTCTCTGACAATTGACAAAACAAGATTTGACACATAGCCAGAGTGTAAAGCATGTAAAAACCTCTATCATTTAGTTGCTTTCACTACTTTCATAGCACACACATATGTACATAGTAGGGCAGGCTCATGTTTTCCTGTTAACTTGTAAAAGGGCAAAAAAAAAAAAAACTACTTTTTCCATAAAGGATGACCAAGCTATATAAAAGATGAACAATTTGATATTAGTGTGATTAAAAGATGTAAGGTGAGTTCTACAAATTAAATTTAAAAAATAAAATTTGAAGAAAATAAAACACATCCTCTACAAATCAGCAACCATATTTTTTTGTATCTTTTGAAGAATAAACTTAAAAAGTTTTTATATATATACATATATATATGGTTTAAAAATTAAATGACATTTTTTGGATGTGGCTTTTTAACACTGTTACTGTTTTAATAATTTATATTTAAAATACACCTATTATGGTGAACGGATAAAATTACCTTAAATAGTTGTTATACATCATATTTCTTTCGTTCAGTTTACAATGGCAGAGTTGTGGAGTAGAGAGATAAAATCTTATTGAAACTCATACAATCACTCGAATGACGACAAAGTGACGATACGTTGATACACTCGGGGATCGAGCTTCCCGCAGAGCTCGCGGTGGCCGAGCTACCTGGTCAGCTCAAGGGGGGGCTAAGGGAAGCCCCCCTAGAGTTTTTTTTTTCGAGTGGGGAAGAGGATGAACAATACTATATATTTTTTTCACAGATGTCTGAATAAGATGTTAAGAAAAGACTGATGAATTGTTTTCAAAAAGCTCGAATTACATTTACAAAGGTTTTGGTTACATGTCAAAAGGCTCGGGTCGGTACTTAAAAGACTTGAAATGTAATTACAAAAAGCTCGAGTAAGTATATAAAGGTTCGAAAAAACTTTCAAAAGACTCGAAATGTAATTACAAAGGCTTGGTTTAGCAAAAGGCTTAGAAACACTTACAGAAGACTGAAAATATAATTAAAAAGGCTCGGACACTGATGTAAAAAGACTCAGACATTACTTTAAAAGGCTCAGACACTTCTTTAAAAGGATCTGACACTGCTTCATTGACAAATCTAACGGCTATGTAAAAATCTCGGACACAACTTTACAAAGGCTCAGACAGTGCTTAGAAATGCTTTGGCAGAGCTTAGAAAGACTCGTAGATTCAAAATTCACATAACAAGCTTAAGGTTTACAAAAGACTTGGAGAACAAATGAAAATGATCGGATAAAGTATTACAATACTCAAAAACCCAAATATAAAAAGGGGAGGCAACCTTGAACTTTTTGTTGTGGGGGATTTCAATTTCCAGAGAAGTTTATTATAAGAGAAAGAGAGAGAGTGAGTTAAGTGTTGGAAGTGTGGAGATGTTAGTTAAGATGGAAGTACAAACAGAATAAAAAACTGATTATTTAAGGGCAATTTTGGTAGTTCATAATAATAGATGCATTTTAAACATAACCTATTAAAGCACTCACTTGGGTGCAATATCAGTTTAAAAATGTGATATTTCCTATCATTTTCACTATATATATATTATATATTTTTAAATATAAAGCAATGTGTTTAATAAAATAAAAAGTAATAAATCATTAGCTAGCCCATAATATAAACTCTAAAGTCTAAACGGATGATCTTTAAGTCAATTAAACAATTTACAAAGGTGGATAATTGTTTGTTAGTTATAAATTTACAAATTTATGTTTTGTTCTTTTTATCAAGTACAAAAAACCTTTTATTTTACTTTTTCCAACATATTAATTGATATACCAAAATTTTATTATAGATGTTAACTAATTCAACTTTTTTTTTTCAAATATTAAATTATTACATAAAATTTAGGTTTTTTTTTATTGAGACAGGGGACTCAAACCCGTAACCTCGTGGTGCAGGTTTGGGGGATTTACCATCAAATCAACATTATCTAGTCAACTAATTCAACTTTCAAGGATATTTTATAGTCATGTATGAGATTTTAAGTTCAAATTTTACTCCAATCGGATTTAATTAACATTTAAAATCGAGAGTTTGGTATACTTTTTACAAATGATGAGTCATATGAAGAGTTATCACTCCAAGTAGCCTCACTAAAATGACTCATTATTATTATTTTATTTATTTATAATTAAAAAAGAATTGAGGAGTGAAAAAAATGGCTACTTGAATTTGAACAATTGAATATTAAAGAGGTGAACTCATATTGACCACTTATTTTAATTGAGGAGCGAACAAAAAAAAAGAAGGGAGGAAGCCTTTCCTCCTTAGATTCAGGGAGACTTTGATCAGAAAATAGTTTGAGGAGTGAAAAAAATGGCTACTTGAATTTGAACGATTGAATATTAAGGAGGTGAACTCATATTGACCGCTTATTTTAATTGATGAGCGAACAAAAAAAAAAGAGGGAGAAGGCCTTTCCTCCTCAGATTCAGAGAGACTTTAGTCGGAAAATAGTTTGAGAGAAGTAGGAAGGCTGTTGGAGTAAATTTCGGTGTAACCTTCCTAATAATAGTTAAAGATGTGTTGTTTTTATTTATTTATTGGGAATGCTCTTAGACTGAACATTGAACGGTTTGTCGATTTTGTTTCTTAATATCATGTTATGATTTTGTATAAAATTTGATGAGACAGTCCACTAGTTAAAAGAAAAGAAAAAGAAAGAAGAAAATAGAAAAAGAGAAAATTGGAGGGACAAAAATGCAAAACCCCCATTATTAATAATGCTGAATAAAATCTCTCAAAACAGTATTAACCAAATTATCAGTTGATGTAAACAGGAGTTAGATATTATTTTAGGCGCTGTATCGTGGAAGCGAGAAAGGAAACCCAAGGCGAGAAGTGGGACCCACCAAAAGTCATAAAATTTCATTTGACCAAACACTACCCTCCGGACCAATCCCCAACTATAGTTCGGTTCCAAGTTATAAATGCCACACGTGTGGCCCCTAAGAGTCAGATAAGTCCCTTGGTGGGTTTATGTCTCTCTCTCTCCCACTCTCCAATCTCCACCACCACTCACTCTCTCTCTGCTCCATTTCTTTGTATAAAAGAGAACCAAAACCAACCCAACCAAACCAAACAAAAACCAACAATTCCAAAGAGAATTATCAGACCAATCTCTGATTTTTGTATCAGAGACCCGTACTACTCTTTCACATATCTCTTCCTCTGAATATAAGCCAAAAACAAAAGAATACCGATAAAACATTATTTTTTTAAAAACCAAACAAACATGCCTGGAAGCTTAGAGCCGTTGGATTTAGGTGTTCAAATTCCTTATCATTTCAGGTGTCCGATCTCTTTGGAGTTGATGAGTGACCCAGTCACCGTCTGCACCGGTCAAACCTACGACAGAACCAGCATCGAGTCATGGGTCGCCACCGGCAACACCACTTGTCCGGTAACTCGTGCCCCACTCACCGATTTCACTCTCATACCAAACCACACTCTCCGTCGTCTGATTCAAGACTGGTGCGTCGCCAACCGCTCCTTTGGTGTCGAGCGGATTCCGACACCGAAACAGCCGGCGGAGCCGGGACTTGTACGGAATCTCTTGAACCAGGCCTCGTCTCTGTCGAATCCGTACAATTCTCGACTCTCTGCACTGCGTCGACTCAGAGGACTCGCTCGTGACTCGGACAAGAACCGTTCCATTATTTCCTCACATAACGTCCGTGAAATATTGATCAACGTTTTGTTCTCGAATGTGAATTCGGCGAATTCGTCTTTAGAGTTGAACCACGAGTCGCTTGCGTTGTTGGTTATGTTTCCACTCAGTGAGTCAGATTGCATGGCTATTGCTTCTGACTCGGATAAAGTCACTTATTTGTCCAACTTGTTGTTTCATTCATCGATTGAAGTCCGAGTCAACTCAGCTGCACTCATTGAAATCGTTCTTGCGGGAATGAGATCTCAAGAACTTCGTGCCCAGATCAGTAATATCGATGAAATCTTCGAAGGAGTGATTGAGATTCTACGAAATCTTCAATCCTATCCACGTGGGCTTAAAGTCGGCATCAAAACGCTGTTCGTTTTGTGTTTAGTGAAGCAGACAAGGCACAAGGCGGTGACGGCCGGAGCGGCAGAGACGTTGGTGGACAGACTGGCGGATTTCGACAAATGCGACGCGGAGCGGGCTCTGGCGACGGTGGAGCTGCTCTGTAGAATCCCTTCCGGGTGCGCTGCTTTGGCGGCGCACGCGCTGACAGTCCCGCTTCTCGTGAAGACAATACTGAAGATCTCGGACAGGGCGACGGAGTACGCGGCGGGGGCGCTGCTGGCGCTGTGCTCGGCGGCGGAGGAGTTGCAGGGGGAGGCGGTGAACGCGGGTGTGTTGACGCAGTTGCTGCTGCTTGTTCAAAGCGATTGTACTGTCAGAGCGAAACGGAAGGCTCAGATGTTGTTGAAGCTCCTCCGTGACTCGTGGCCGGAAGACTCCATCGCCAACTCCGATGACTTCATTTGCAGTGAAGTGGTTGTGCCCTTTTGATGCTGGTCGTCATAATTATTCCACTAAGCTTAATGATGATCATGATTAATTAATTAAATGCTAATTCTTCTTCTATATGGAAAGCAAAGGAAAAAAGAAAAGGCAAAAAGAAAAAATAGAAACAAAGCTTGATTTTTTTTTTTCTTTGTTTTTCTCTAGGTGTTAGTTGAAAATTGAAAAAAAAAATAAAAAATCTGAGGTTTTAGGTTGGTACAGGGAGGGATTATAATTTGATCTGTATGTATTTTTGTATGTAAGAATTTTTTGTGGAAATTTTTAAGTAAAGTTGAAAGATCTCAATTAAAAAAAAAATTTCTCCTTTATTTTTATAATTATTTAGAATTATGTTTATAAGAGCTGCTCTGTTAGTCCCGGATATAGTTAGAATCTGAATACTTGAATGATAAAACATTGTTTTTAGGAGTTTGAGAGAGTTATTCCCTCAAAATCAGAGTTTGAAAACGTTGGAGTCTGGATAGGTTGACTGGGCTCTTCAGGGTTCAGAATTTGGTGTTGAATAAGCTTCAAGCCCATATTTGTAACTCAATTTGAATCTGGTCTGTCATTTTTGAATTACTAGATATAACAAGATTTTCTATGGAACTGCAACAAACCAATTTCAGCAAAAAAAAAAATCGAGAAAAAAATCAACAAAATCAATAAAATGTTTATCTTTATGCTAATATGTTTGAGGGGAAAAAAAGAGGATGGTCTCTGGTGTTCTTAAAATTCTACTTAGAAAAGCAGAACAACTATAATTAGATACAGTCACTCAACTCAACTATTCAAGTGTATCATGTCCTATTTTTAGTGGCATTTTGAATAATTAAATGCTAAAAAAAGAATTAATAAAGGAAAAAAAACTTCAATGTACCAGATACATCTATCTATAAATGGGTTACAATGTTACAGTATCATTTAAATATTAGATTTGATAATGATATTAAATTTGGACAAAATAACAATATCATATCACCACACAAGATTGATAAGCCTTTTTCCAATAAGACAATTCCCATAAGCAGACCAGCTAAAGAGACATTGACTGGTCTATCTCTTCATCTAAAGCAGTAAAAAACTGAGTGGTAGTTACTGTTGAATTATTGCTCAAAATCTCTCTTTTTGACCATATAATATATGTATACATACATTCATGAATCATGGACGGTGGTACATTAACAAGACATTGTTTGACTCTCTATCTATAGCCTGGCAAACATATCACACAACCCATGCCCCGCATGCATCCATATAAGGTCCACACATCAATTATGCCGCGACATTGAGAAAATCCTCGGTAAGACAGGTGCATATATATGTTATTCGTAATAAGATTTTGTTGACTGAATGTGTAGTTTTAATATTATCACTCGATATACCCGTTAATGACTTTACTTTTAAGAATATTTGGTTAGTATATAAACCAACTTGGTAATGAGTTTTTTTTTTTTTTTTTTTCATTTCAAACTTCTAGAAACTTGTTTACCCTATTTGTATTTTAATCAAACCTTGGAGAATAAATTTCAAGAATGAACCCTAGCTTTTGATAAAGGAATAATAAGGTGGTAGGACATTACTTAAGGACCCACAAGAGAGAAATGAAAAAAATGGACATGTGTGACATGAAAATGTAAAGAAGGTGAAAAATGTCACATGCTGTGGGAATAAAACAATGGAATCACATGGGGGGGATGATAGTAGCGGTTTGGCTTCATGTATATATTATGCTTCCGCCCTTTATTATTATTATGTTTTGCTTCCAATAATCCAATATGTGATGGCTACTAGTGCTCACATGCCCAACACAACTTTGTTCTCACACTTTTGGTCACAAACTACAAACGGGGAATTCATTTGTCTTTGTACCCTTTGATTTGGGGCATTTGGGACCCAACTTATTCATGTCTCTCCTCTCAATTTTGCCCTTTTTTTTTTCCATTGCCCAATATCCTTCAATTGTTACTCCCAATCAATCATGACCATTTATTTTTAACCCTTCATGAGCTGTATAAGATGCCATTTAGCATTGTTTCTTTACGGGTTGGGGTTTTTGAATCCTAACTAGATCAAACGCAACATATGCATAAGAATTTATATGAAAACTTTTAAGGAAAAAATATATTATGATTTTATGGGTTTTAGATAATTCAATACATTGATAGCGTAAGTAAAAATGAAAAAAACAATATAATCAGTTTTAGAGTTGAATTTGTATATTATTTTTTTCCAAGTAAAATCTTAGTCGTAGAGTTTTATTTGAATATGATATTTTTTTATCCGAATAAATTCTATAATATTTGTTAATGGGAACGAAGAAACTATATGTATATTTTTTTTAAAAGAAGAAACTATATGTACAAGAAAAAAAAAATCGATGGTGAAAGCAAATGAAGAGAAATGGGTGTAATGAGAAAATATATATGTTTAAAATTAAAAAAAAAAACTTAAAGGATAGTTTTGGTATTGTAAAGGGTGTAGAGAGTAAAATTTTTTTTTTTTAAGTTTATAATATGGGTGTAGAAAGATATTTTGTTGGTGGCGGAAATATATTACCAAAAATATATTTTCTTTAATTTTATGGTATTACATTGTAAATAAACCTTACTCAAACTGTCTTGTTATTGAGTTATTCACTTGACATTTTTATCTTTTATTCATGGAGATTACCAAATAAGTCACACACTTTTTCTTAATTTCAAGTAATTTGTGATTTTTACAAATATGATAAATTAAGACTTTTTTTATTTTTATTTTTATTTTTTTTATTGATATATCGCCACTAAAAAAAATGGAAGATTAAACATCATCTACCAAGCCCCGGTCCATGCAAAGGGTTGTAGAGTAGAAGCCCAAATGCTCAACCAAAGGCAGCTTTGGGTTAGGACAAGTGATATGCTTGTTTTGTTTACATTTAATTTTAAACAAATTTGTGTGTAGTAATTTTAAACATTAATTAAGCATTCTAGAATAACGTGTTTTTATAATAAACTTGATTTATATGTTTGAGAATTTTTTTAAATTCTATATCAACTTGATTTATAATTTTATAATAAATTAGCGGGTCAGTGATGATTAAGGAAATCAGAATATAATATTTTTTTTATCTAAAACATGTGTTTGATAAAACTTTTAAAAAAGATAATTTGATAATCTAAACTGAATAACAGTTTTAATAAATGGGTGATAAATTGATTATGAAATAATCTGGCGTGAGTTTTAATGAAAATTTTAAAATTATATAATTATTTTTATTAATTTAACAAAGTAACCTTTATCACAACCTTAATTTTATATAAATACTAGTTTGTATCCTGCATGATGTTAGGGATTTCAACCGATGATCGCGAAATCGTCATACTTAATATACGTTCATAACTCATAGCAATTAATAACGTCTATAACAGAAAAATAGATGAGAGAAAATAAATCAATAACAACACAAGATATATGTGGAAAACCCAAAGGGTAAAAAATCACGGGTCGTCAGGACGACAGAGAAAATTTCACTATATGATAAATTATTACAACCATATACTCCATGATTCTCTCACACCATAACCTCAAACCACACTTACAAGATCCTCACCAAGAAACCCCAATATCCCCTACGCCTCCCTTTAATATCACCCACAGATCTCTAACTTGATCCACTGATATTCCCTTAGATCACTCTCTGGATATTCCAATGAGTCTCTCACCGGATCTCACCCACTATCTCTGATGTTACATGGTGTTCTTTTGTGCTTCACACAAAACAACCTAACTATAAGGTATATTTATACTAGTTATAGGGTGTTTAAGATAAAAACAAATCTTACTTCTAAAAGTACAAGAATTACTTATTCCACATAAATTCTATTTCTTATTTATGACAAGTCTTCTTGTTAAGGATAAATCTTTTTCCTTCAAGTACACGACTTTTCTATTCTTTTTCCTTTTCTGATAAGCACAAGAACTTCCAGAAGAAAATCTTTCCTATTTTCGTGTAACATTCCTGATATGGGTAAAATCCAGTACTACGCGGTCTGAGTCGCGGTTGGCCACCCGTGCTCTACATCGTGTAAAACCACTGCTATCCATCGCTCAGGATACCGATGTTGGTGCCTTTGCCTCCGCCATGGTCTACACCGCACTTGATCTCCTAGAATCGACCTTTCCATGTGCCGTGGTCCATGCGTCTTATCCGCACCACGGTTCCTTCCAGAATCCGTTTCTTCAGTTCTTCTTCTTCTTCAAACCTCCCTTAAACACCATCTTCAACTTCCAAACGTTATCCCACGACTCCAGGAAGTTTCACATCAGTTGAGTTTCGTTTGGTTCATATTGGATTCACTTGAGAATACGAGCCAAAACCTAAATACCTAACAGATTGTGCGAAATTGTAAATTATAAATTGAAATAATATTTATTGAGTTTTTCTTATAAAAGAAAATATTATATTTAAAATAATACAAAAATACACCTACCTAAATTAGGCCACTATAATCATAGGCAAATCTCATGTTATAATGTCATGACTCATGAGTATTCTTAACGTGGATCGCTTCTCTATTTTTCGAAAGCTCAAATACAATTGCAGATTTACAGATCTATAATATGGTATTTATGGTCTCTTTTAGCTATGCAAACACTATATCTCATCACAACATATGCAGTTAGTTTCAATATTTGCACTATGGCATTTTTAACTTATGGAAAAACAAAATTTTATCTTTTCGTATGCGGCTTTGTTTCAATATTGCACAAACTTGTAAGCTAAACCAAATCGAAAATTATCCACTAAAAACTACTTTATCTTCTTATAACAGAGTTTTTAGATTATGAACCTGAAGCCACCCTATTAAATGGTATCTGTCAGGAAATGTACACTTATAAAGAAAATCTCAGTAAATAAAGAGAAATTCTTATTACAACATCTATATTATCTTAAAATTTGGGCCTTGATTTTGTTAGTTACTGTGTAATTTAAAAATTGTCATGAGGTATCTGATATTATCAAGGATTAATTCATATATCCATACAATCAAGGAAGCATGTTAATGATGTATTTTTTTTTTTAAATGTTGGAAAGCTTGTTGGTAGACACTTAGATGAGAGTCCGATAATCAATATAAACATCATTTGCATATAATATTTGTTAATTATAATGGATAAAGTTAGAGAAATTGACAAAAAGAATATACAATTAATGGACATATACAAACATTCCAAATAAAATTTGGTTGTTTTTTTTTAAAAAAAATTGTAGCCCAAAATCAAAGCTTTCATCAGAAATCTGTTCTCACAACGGTGTGAGCTATGACTTGTTAATGTAATCCAACACTTCTATTATGCTTTCGGACAAGTGCTTGGAATAGCGCCCCTTCAAAGGAAATATATAGTGACTCACTGTTTTGAATCAAATGATAGTTTATAGACATGTCGTTTGCCAGGAACTCAGATCCCTAGTTAAAAGTTCAACTTGTAATTACAACTTTTTCGAGTTTCCTTCTCCAATTTCATCAGAAAATAAAATTCAGTGAATCTTATATCTTAAAAATACAAATTTTATCCTGTATTGTTTAGCTTAGAATCAGAACCAAATGCTTCAAATACTCGAGCAAAACATCTTCAAGTTCAAAACTTGTTTAAAAAGAACTTTAATATTAAATAACAGTTCAATATTTAGTTTCAATGAATTGACATAAGCTTTTCCTAACAGATTAATAAATAACAAAAAAATGATGAATAATAGGGAAAAACGAAAAAAACCATAGATCGACCACTGCCTCTTCTTTCTCTTCCCTACTGTTTTCTTCTTTCACTTCTTGCTTCGGCTTCTTTAATCTAGCTCATGTATTTGCTTTTGCTTGCCCTCTCTCCCCATTTGAGTTTGGCGCACCATCATCGTCCTAAAAATATATCAACTAATACATATAAGTCAATATCACCCACCTAATTTCAGGAACTTTGTTAATATATAATTGAAAAATATTATCCATGTTATTAACGTATGATAAAATGTGATAATTGGGTAACGATTTTTATTAACCGTACGTGATCACGTTATCACACGTTTTTTTTTCCAAATGTGATCAAATTATCACGAATTTTATTAATCCTGATCACGATATTTTATTGGCGTAAAATGGAAGATGTTTTTTCGTGTGTGTAAAAATTACAATAAAACCCTAATTTTAAATTTTTAATCTCTTAAATATGTATCGTGCAGTTACAAACTTACAATCTTTTTCTTATAGTGAAATATTAACAACTTTGATTGGAATATTAAAATATAAAAAATTATGAAAAGCCCAAAAATTATTAAAATAATTGATGTTAATTTCTTAAAAATATTTAACTATATCATTATTATAATTGATATGCTTGTTTGATTTTTTTATTTTATTTTAATTACTTCATTTGATGTAACTTTATATATGTGTCAATGAAATAAGTGGACACAAATTAGTATCATAGGTTTGCCTACAAAATATTTAGGTTAATAACATATATATTTTAAAACCAAACTCTCCCATTTTCTTACCCTTGCCGCTCCCTTGTCTCTCTCCCTTTTTATTTTCTCTCATGTCTCACTCACATTCTTGTGTTTACAGATAAAGAAAACAAATTAAAATAAGAACACTAGCATGCGCCATGGCACTTCAAATGGACCCATCAGATCAATCGACAGTGCTCTTTGATGGTGTTCTATTGTATCATGATCGGATCATCTACATACCAGATTTTCACTCCCACGGCAGCAACATCTAGGTAAGAGATTTATCTTTTGAAGGAGGACAGAGAATTCTCCATACATCCCGTGATCTTAGACGTCACAATATACTCTTATTTTTATTTTCTAGGTTTTGTTATAAAAATATTATCAAAAAAGTAATTGATAGATTTCAATTTTATGATTTTTAAATTGCTTTTAATTTATAATTCAATAATTGTCTATGCTTTTAGGAACATATTCCTAGAGATTATAAAATATATATTTGAAAAAAAAAAAACAATCAGGATCTAATGGGAGTTTTCAGATCCAGGCAAAGGAGGAGTCTGTGTAGCCGCTTGATCACAGCCAAGGATGAAGAGCAGATATATAATCCATATATGCTTACGGGAAGTTGATTGTCCTTTGATAGCAGCCAATTTCTTTTTAAAATTTTGTAATTTGATCGTCATTGTCCATTTTTGCGATAGAAAGTGAAGATCCACCTTTTTTTTTTAAATTAACATTATTTTAATTTATGATTTAATTATATTTAGGGCAGTAGAGGTATTTTAGTCTTTATACTCTTTAGCACGGTAAATAGTTAAAATTAATGATCAAATGCTAATTAGGAACCCCAGTAGGCTGTTTTAAGTATGTCTTATATTAAGTTTATGATTTATGATTTAGTGGAAACGGTGAATTACCCAAATTACTCCTAAACTTTAATTTTTAAAAGACAATATACTGATGATGTCAGAATGTTCCAAAAATAGTTGTCTGAAAAACTTGTCTCTCTCTTTAAAAAAGTTGTCTCTCTCCAGATTCTGCACTAGAAGGTAACAAATATTTATGATATTCACTTAAATTTGTTTTATGTATTTCATATATTTTGCATTCATTTATGTGTGGGTTAACAATGTATCAATTTCTCGATAGTATATATTGTTTCCAGTCTTTGTAAGAACATGTATGAACATTGAATAGATCCGAGCTTTTTTCTTGTGTGACCGAGAATATTTAAAGATGAATCGAGCTTATTTTATATTTGAACGAGCTTTTGTTTATTTTGAAAAAAACTCAATTATTTGAAAAAAATGTTCGATCCCTTAAAAAGTTATTGATCCCTTGATAAAAGTTCTCGATAACTTGACAAATAATCTCGATCCCTTAAAAAAGTTATCGATCCCTTGATAAAAGTTCTCGATAATTTGACAAATATTCTTGATCCCTTAAAAATGTTCTCGATCCCTTAGAAAAAGTTCTCGACCCCTTGATAAAAGTTCTCGATCCCTTGATAAAAGTTCTCGATCCGTTATAAAAAGTTCTCGATAATTTGACAAATATTATCGATCCCTTAAAAAAAGTTATGGATCCCTTGATAAAAGTTCTCGATCCCTCTCGAATCGAACCGTTATAAAAGTTCTCGATCCCTTATAAAATATTCTCGAACCCTTGAAAAAGTTATCGATCCCTTATAAAAAGTACTCGATCAATTTGAAAAAAGCTCGATCACTTAGAAAATGTTCTCGATCATTTTCTAAAAAGCTCGATCGTTTGTAAATGTTCTCGATCCTTTACAAAAAAAAACTCGATCCCTAAGAACATGTTCTCGATCCCTTACAGTTGAGAAATTTTTGTAATTATTAGTAATTCAAAAAGTATTTTTTTTATTTGTTAATAATTGTTTGTGATGATGAATTTCACAGGACAATGGATCGGGTTAGAATAGTTATATCTTACAACGGTCGATGGGAGCAATTACCTGATTGGAAGTAAGAGGTTTCTTGGTTCCGATAACCAAGGAATGTATATGTCCAGAAATATGACTTACGAAGAGATGGTATCGATCGTGCAAACCGTTGTGAAGTACAATGTGAACAAATACATTACTGATCTACAATCTATATCAATCGTTCCCGGGACAACATGTCGCACATTTATAAGAAATGACGACGATGTTTTGTTTATGCTAGGGGAAGATAGGGTGATCCCTAAAGTATGTGTCAGTCGAATTGAGATGGCTGCAGGAGGTGTCATTGGTGAAGAAATCCCTCCTCATGATAACACCCAACATTTTCGATCTTCAGGCGGAAGCAACCAGTTGTTCACAGAAAGAAGTGGGATTGACGGTAGGGAAAACCTATGTGGTGTCCCACCGGAAGTAGCCGACCATGGTGATATAGTTGGAGCTCAATTGGACGATGATTTTGGTTGTCAAATTGAAATGAATGCTGGGCAGTACAACCACCAATACAATGAGATGTACAATGACATAAACAATGAGCGAAACAATGAACCTCATAACTTACCAATTCTTGAGGTAGCTAATGAGCCAAATTTACATCCGGTACATACTGTAGCGAACAATGAGGAATATGAAGAACCGTTTGAAACAGAAAGATGTTCAAGACGTGCAAGATGTGCAAGACGTGTACACAGATGTAGTTCCACTGCAGTAGATATAACTGGGACATCTGAGGTCCGGCCTAATGTAAATCCAACTGATTCTGAGAATGCCACAATGTGGGTTATTCCAGGAGCATAATCATACTCGTTTGGTATGGGTAGAAGCAGAAACTTGGTAGAAGATGAACCTATCAGCATGATATATAAAGGTCAATTTTTTCCTACTAAAAAGGATTTGAAGAGATTGACTGGACATTTTGCAATGTGACACAACTTCGAGTGGAAGGTGAAAAGGTCGAATAAGACAACATTACATCTGGTTATTTTGATGGACAACTGTACGTGGAAGTTAAGAGCGGTGAGGAGAGATGAAGTGATATACTTTCAAGTAAGAAGTTTTATCAACGAACACACTTATCCGTTGGAGGAGACTCACCGCCGCCATCGACAAGCTAGTGCAATCATAATTGGAGAAGTGGTTGCACCTAGATTGCAACAACATGATGGTCGACTAATGCGTCCGAAGGACATAATCGCCGCCATGAAAATAATGTATGGCATCCAAATAATGTATAGTAAGGCACATCAAGCCTTTGATTATGCATTGTCACTGACCTATGAAACACATGAGGAAAACTTCCAACTGCTGTCATCATTCGGCTACGTGTTGGAACAACAAAATCCAGGAACTATAACTGACTTACAGTGCGATGAAAATGGTAAATTCCTCTATTTTTTCATGTCGTTGGGTGCCTCACTCAGAGGATTTCAGAGGTGTATGCGTCCAGTTATTGCCGTTGATGGTACCCATTTAAAGGGTAAATTAGAGGGCACAATGTTTGTTGCAACTACACAAGATGGGAATGAACAGGTTTATCCAATTGCTTTAAGGTACGGTGACTCGAAAAACAACCTATAATGGGAGTGGTTTTTGGATTGCTTGAAAGGTGCCCTTGGCCATATAGATGATTTGGTATTCATTTCTGATCGACATGCAAGCATTGAAGCAGGGATATCTAAAGTGTTCCCTTATGCCACTCATACCATATGTTGTTGGCACTTTTATGAAAATATTAAGAAGCGATATCATAGAAAGGATGTTGCCGCAATAATGAACAAAGTAGCCTGAGTGTACACCGAGTTGCAATATAACTGGCACATGGAAGAGTTACGAAACTTGCACCCAAATGTATATGATTATGTAATTGATGCTGGTCCACACAAGTGGTCCCGTGTACACTGCCCCGACAGAAGGTATAGGGTGATGACAACAAATGCTGCAGAATGCATAAACTAATGCCTAAAATTTACACGGCAACCGCCTATGTTGTCTTTGGCAGAGTTCATTAGGAATATGCTACAACGTTGGTTTCACGATCGTTATAGGGTTGCACAATCCATACGTCATCAGTTGACCTATGCAGCAACACATCTTGTGATCCTAAAATGTGTTGATAAGTGCAATTTTATGACCGTAAATCAAGTTGACTGGAACATATTCTCGGTGAAGCGGTCTGGAAAACAGTGGACCGTTGACTTAGCCCGGAAGACCTGCACATGTAACAATTTCCAATTGGACCTTCTTCCATATTCTCACGCTCTCGCTGCCGCAAGGTACATCATACAATTTTATCTACAGTTAATATTACTGAAACGTGAATCTCAGAATTTCACTATTTTTACAGGGACCGAAACATGGATTTCACATCCCTGTGTGCAGACTACTACAAGCGACAAACACTTATTGTTGCGTACTCGGTTTCTATTATGCAGGTTGGACATCCTTCCACTTGGATTGTGCCATCTGACATCGCTGAGAGAGTTGTTTTGAATCCAAGCTCCAGGAGACAAGCAGGCCGCCCGAGGGCTTCGCGCCATATCTCGTCTTCGGAGAGAACAACTATACAGAATTGTAGACAATGTGGACAACCAATGCATAATTCGAGGAGATGTTCTAACCCAACTTTGACTAATAAAGGTCCGAACAGAGTCGTTCCTGAGGAATACAGACGCAAGTGTAGTATCTGTCATACAGTTGGTCACAACAGACAGACGTGCCCTACTAGAGACTCCACCGTAGAATGATTTGAGGCGTTATCATGATGACATTGTGATAATTTGTACTCGTATGATTTTTTTATTAACTTAAATACATTTTTATTTAAATATGATTTGTATATATACAAATGTAAACATTTTTATACAAAACAACTGGTACATATACAAAACAATTGGTACATATACAAATGTAAACATTTTTATACAAAACAATTGATATATATATATATACAAAATAATTGGTACATATACAAATAAATTGGTACATATACAAATAAATTGGTACATATACAAATGAATTGGTATATATCGAATGAATTACTACATAAATCTAAAAGGGCCGGGAGTTTGAAAATATCTCAACTGTCATCTTCTCCCGAATGATCCCCATATCGTCTTCCGACCAATCGAAATCCTTTATGTCTGTCAGTAAGTACTCGATCAATCTCAACGTGTGGGGGCCACAGTTACCCCTGCAGTTGGACACATTAACAAGCGTTAATAAAACAATAGGTTTATAATAACACAATCTCAAAGTTACTATTACAAACTGTATTACGATTTCTTCTGCTGGGGGATACGTGTTTCGGACACCATGCTGACTGCAAACGGCTTATTCATCTTGGGAAATTTCTCAAGTCTAGCCGGTCGTGCAATATGAAACCAGGCCTGATGCAACATCGAGGGCACAAACCAGGGCAACGGGGCTACCTGCTGCTTTCGGATATGCACTAGGACCTCCTGTCTCTAGGGGTCGACTATGAACATCTTCCAGCATGTGAGGTCCACAGTCACAAGTAACCAATGTTGGTGCCCAATGTTGCACGGTATCAGGACCTGTAAACTTAAACAGAAGGTGTTAGGATGTACAAAGATATTTATATTTGTAATTACAAACCAAGTAACACTTACCATGTCAACCTCGTGCCACGGACGACATCAAATCGGGGCACCACCAAGCACCGTCGTAAGGTCGTCATTCTTCCACAAAGACCTCAAAACATTCCACCGCACCGTGGTGATCTCCTCACGAGAATCACGATGCATCATTTTTCTATACTGGTGCTCTAGAAAAGACTGTAGAAACACAATCTCAAAATTATTAATGTTTTCCATATAAATCTACAAGCATGCGTAATCATTACTAATTTCAGTACTTACAAAAAACTGTGTATCCAATATGTTGATCATCTAATTGTACACATTCGGGAATGCCTGTTAACGCTTTCGAAGAATATGGAGGTACACGTCCATATGCTGGGAATATATACACGTAATAAAGTGTTAGGAGTGTTACACATCTAAAACAAATATTAAAAAGAGAATTTTCGGTCCCACGTACCTCATCATCTAAATCCATGAAGTTGGTCTGCATCCGATGGAACCATACATCATCAACCGGCTCCAGCAAATCGACAACACATCTACATTAATGTTCCATCAGCTACACATTTATTTAATTCGTTAGAAGAATACTTGCCACCTAAATAACAAAGAAATTTACTTACAGTTCCCCGTTTACGTTTTTCTTGAAGGCTCGGTAAGCCTTCAACTGGTCACCGTCCACCAGTCCGTGAAGATTAAATACGTGGTCAGGTCCCTCAAGTATTACCCTCGCCCTCTTTGGTCGGCACGGATCTGTGTACGGGCTAAGCAACTGCCAACCGCGCTTTAGTACACGCACATGCTGTCGAACTCCCCCCGTTAGGGTGTGCTGCGATGAGGAGCTTCCTTCCATGTGCGGCTGGATCGACGTAGTTGGTGGAGGGGGAGCCTGCTGCTCGAGAGGAGGTGGAGGGGGAGCCTCCTGCTCGATCTGATGGGGAGGGGGAGCATGCTCCTAGAGGAGATATGGAGGGGGAGGGGGAGGGTGAGGGGGAGGGGGAGTGGGAGGCTGATGCTCGCTCGGAGGGGGAGGGGGAGGGGGAGGGGGAGCCTGCTGCTCCAGAGAAGGTGGAGGGGGAGCATGCTGCTCAAGAGGAGGTGGAAGGGCAGCCTGCTGATCGATCGAATAGGGATGGGAGGGGGAGACTGAGCCCCACTCTTTGAAACTGCCCCTCCGGTATGTGGATCCTCCCTATGGTCATACGTATGAGTCCTGAAGCCTTGAATCCCCCCGATCAATGCAAGCAACTCCCTATGTTGTTGCTGTCGATCCTGCTCGCTCTTCTGGATCAAATCCAGTAACTCCTAGTGCTGTTGTTGTCGATCATCCTCACTCTTCCGAAGGGCTTCACACAACTCGTTGAACTGATGTTCCCATGGGGCATGAAATCATGTCAATATTGTTAGTACTAAAAAATCAACAGATCTTGTTAATAAAAACAAAACTACCATCTTAACTTACCTTCCCATCACGTCCAACACCTGCACAGGAATCTCCTATAGCAGCACCAGGTCCTGGGGTGGTAAATCGAACCCTTCTACACCTCATTCGCCGAGGAGACAACTCATATCCGCCAGTGTCCATGGCACTGAAATCTGCACCCGTTGGGTCTGAAGCCTCCGTCTTACTACACCTCTCACCCCCACCCTCCTCCACGGGATGATCTGCATTACTAGTCAGATCAGGGACAGTAGGAAAGTGAACCCTGTCGTCCTGTACATACAGGCTCCCCTCTTACTTAGGCTTGCGAAGTACGGTGCCATCGACTCAGCTGCTGTGGGCACGATTTCCTTCCTCACATACATCTGAAAGCTTAGTTAGATGAATGTCATTGTATACATAGTAAGTAATATAACGATTAACAAATTAAATAGTTACCCTATGACTAAAAATCTTGGCCAGCTTCTTCCTTCTAGGTTGTTTGGTCAATTCCCACTTCAACAAAAGAGGTGGAAGCTCTATAAGCCTTCGGGTCCCGAAATCGACGTCCAGTTGGGAGATCACCTCGAAAGCAAATATCTGCATCAAATATAAGTAAAATTATAATCCAAAACAATTTTGGAAACGAAATTTAATGTACATGTTGAAAATCAAATTTCTTACCAAAAGGGCATGTGATAGAGCGTAAATGTTGTACCCCTCCACGGAATGTACAACATCGCCCTGTGACTGCTGGAGTCTCTCATCAAGTCGTCGCGGTAACGTATGCTTGAATGAAAAGATAGAATGCCTATAGACGTGGACACCCCATGGGAACACATCGAAGGCATTAAGGTCCTCTACCAACTGAAACTGCCAAACTGAAATCTTCAATCTCTCGTCCACCCCCATCAATATCCAGTTCAACATGTAAATGAGGCACAACTTCACAGCATCGTACGCCTGTTGAAACTCTTCACGGGTAAGAACAACCCTCAAGTCATCCAACGATACCTCATCGTGTCCAGGAAAGTACCGTTGATGTATGCCATTCTCCAATGTAACATACAAACTCGTGTCCGGTACGATTCCAAAATGTAATCCGGCGATGAGGCTAAATTTCACCTTCGAAAACCTGACCACAAGGTTCCCTAACAAGAACCACATCATCGTCTGTCGACCCGTCATGGTCCAACTCCAGCAACAACGGCTGATGAATAACACCACCTGAAAACTTCATCTCCCTGTGCATCGACATGAAATACCCAAAATAGGAGGCCATGAATCGACGCCGATCCTCAACAGCAAAATCTTCAGGGACCCGGTTAAATGCATCGTTTATATGGGCGAGGGCTTAAAAATGGTCGTGTCGATTCAATTTTCCTTTGAACCAATCTACCTCTGGAGTTGTAAGCAAATCCTTCAATCTGTTCGTCAGCTGCAATGTCACAAAAATAATACATAAGTAAACTGGAAAAAAATTAGAAAATATTCTCGATCGTTTGAAACAAATTTTCGATACTTAGAAAATATTCTCGATCCTTTGAAAAAGTTCTCGATCATTTGAAAAATTTTCTCGATCATTTAACAAAATCTCGACACTTTAAAAAATATTCTCGATTGTTTGAAAAAATTCTCGATCCTTTGAAAAACCTCTCGATTCTTTGAAAAATCTTCTCGATCATTTTAAAAAATCTCGACCCTTTGAAAAACATTCTCGATCGTTTGAAAAAATTCTCGATCGTTTAAAAATAGTCTCGATCCTTTGAAAAACCTCTCGATTCTTTGAAAAATCTTCTCGATCATTTTAAAAAATCTCGACCCTTTGAAAAACATTCTCGATCGTTTGAAAAAATTCTCGATCGTTTAAAAATAGTCTCGATCCTTTGAAAAACCTCTCGATTCTTTGAAAAATCTTCTCGATCATTTTAAAAAATCTCAACCTTTTGTAAAACATTCTCGATTGTTAGAAAATATTCTCGATCCTTTGAAAATAGTCTCGATCATTTGAAAATCCTCTCGATTCTTTAAAAAATCTTCTCGATCACTTAACAAAATCTCGACCCTTTGAAAAACATTATCGATTGTTAGAAAAATATTATCAATCGTTTAAAAATAGTATCGATCCTTTGAAAAATCTCTCGATTCTTTGAAAAGTCTTATCGATCATTTTAAAAATTATCGACCCTTTGAAAAACATTCTCAATCGTTAGAAAAATATTCTCCATCGTTTGAAACATTTTCTCGATCCTTTTAAAATATTCTCGATCCTTTGAGAAATAATCTCGATCGTATGATAAATTTCATCGAATCTTTCTAAAAAAATTCCTCGATTTCGTTTGAAAAAATCTCAATTTATTTTATTTTTTATTTTTTAAAAAAACAATCATCGATACCCAGAATTTCATCTTCATCACATATTCAACCTCATTTCAAACCCAAACCTAAACCACAACCATTCTCAACCTTAATCTACAATTTCAATCAACAAAACAAGTCTAAAATGCAATGATAATTTATCAACAACAAATCGATAAATAAAACAAACTGAACTTACCTCTATCAATCGCTGCGAAATCTACTGTATTTCCGTTTCGGTCAATTCGTCGTCGGTTTCCTTACCGTCGGTTTTGTTGTCGTCGGTTTCTTTCTCACTCTTGCTTTTCTCAGACTAACAAAATGACAACTTTCTCTCCTTTTCAATATTTCGGGGTATTCTCGTCTCTTTACGTTAAATGGTCTCTTTTAAACTTACATTACTAAAGTGGTGATATTTGCATAACACCCCTTTGAAACAGTGCAATTTATTTTTCGAGCCCTTATGATTTAAGTGTCATTTGTTTTTTTTCACGTATCTTAAGTGGTCAAACAACTTAAAAATATCAACAACAAAAAATTACTGAATTATAATTAAATTAAGTTGCTTTTATGAAAGAAAAAATAAACCATAATAACTTCTCATATAGACCGATTTATATAATTTAGGAACCTATTTCAAAAAAAAAAATCAATAACCTTTTTTTATATTTGGTTTCCGATGCATATGATCCAAGAAAAAAAAACTAAAATGATTTCCTCAATTATATACATTGAAAACGTGGATAACATAAAAAATAACTTTGAACCTTCTTTTGACAATAAATTGAACTTGGACTTTGTTTCTGGAACATGTAAACTTATATTCTTTGATGCTTTTTTTATTATGTAAAATTGAACTTTGTTTGCAGTAGAATATGTAAAATCTTATAAAGAAATGTGCATGTTAAGTTATTACTTTTAATTTGAATAGGTATAAATGTAAAATTATTTATTTTATGATAATTTTATTTTAAATAAACAAACATACTGATAGTATATTCAGATATGAAAAAAAAATAACAAACATATTCAAATTTCAGTCTCTATTCGGTCTTTAGAAAATTCAAAACGGTTCGATCTTTATAAAAAAAACAATGACCCTTCAATATTCAATCATTCATTTTATCTCAAACTAGTCACAAATATAATTAGTTAATATAAGAAGTGATTACAGAGACGACCTACCAGTATTAATGATTTCGATGAGTTTTTTTTTTTCTGTCTCTCTTCTTGTATTAACTTCATTATGTTTGTGACTTTGCCTTAATAGATATACCAGTAGACCTAAAAGAGAGATAGAAAGGTCATTGAAATCATCATTTCAATTCATTGAATTGATGGATTGAACTGATAGAAATCATTATCATTCAAACATAAAACCTAAGCTAATCACATTTCAACCTCACTAAAAAAAAAGGCAGACATATGCTTGTCAGCACAGAAAATGCACAAGATATGAAGAATTCACAATTAAAGTTCATGCCCTAATATACAAAATCAAATCACGATAATCGAACAAACCTCTTTGTATCATTCTAAAAGATTGATAAATGTCGAATATATTATTCTAAAAGGTTCTTTGTATGTTCTCCTTCTATATGGGTGTGCAAGATTCGAACACAGCAGAGCTGTTAGCTGTTCACAAAGTTGTCGACCTGTTCTGTTCTTCTCCTTTTTGTGTGGGTCGCAATGTCGTTTTTGAAAAGCGATTCTCGAAGGCTGCAGTTTCTTAGATTAACGGTAAAGGTATTGGGAGTTATGCTCATGTCAATTTTATCTATGATATTAGGAACAATCTGAAGTTGATTGGTAGGAAGTGAGTTTCAGATCGAGAGCTTCCAATCATTTCACGGATAGACTTACCAAGTTAGGGTTCAGTATGGGAGGGGATTTTGTTGAATTGGGGGAATATGGATGGGCATAGGGGGCCATTGGGGCGGGGAAGAGTCCCCTCACCCCCTGGGGATGGGGGTGTTTGGAGGGAGGTTCCACTGCCCCCACCCTCTTCCCTATTTCCTCCATTTTTAATTTTAATATTTTTTCAATTTGAAATCCGAAATTTAGAATTCAAGATTCAGAATTCTGAATTCGATCTTTGCTTCTATATCCAATTCAATAAATAATCTAAAATATATAATTGATTTAATTTAATAAAAAATTAATACAAATAACTATAGTAATAGAGTTTTACACATGAATAAATATGGGGAAATGAGGAAATGGGTAAAAAGAAAATAAGTAATAGAGTTGAGGGAATGGATAAAAGAGAAAATGAGTAATAGAGTTAAATTTATTATTTTTTTAAAAAATTAAAGTAAAATTAAAGTAAAAACATATAAATATATATATATATATGGAAAAATGGGGCTCCACCCCAACCCTATTAAAAGAAATGAGGGGAATGGGGAATGAGGGTGAGGGTAGATTCTCCAACCCCCCACCCCCGTTTAGATTTTAGGGGTAAAATTTCCCATCCCTGGGGGGACTTTGGTAGCTGACTGTGTTGGTTGGTTCTATGCTGTCTGTTTTTATTGTTGGCTCTAGTTGTTGCTTCTCTTCTGCTTTCTTTGTGTTGCTGTTGTGGTGCTTGTGGCCTGGCGTTTGGCCCCTGTTGTTTCACTTTTTGGCTTTGCCTTGTGGCTTGTTGGCCCTTTAATAATACTATCTTTTAAAAAAAAATAACTGTTTATCATCCATCACGGGGCAATAAATACCCTTGTAAATGATTTCACAAACCTAAATCAACTACAGGTTTTTACCGGCTTAGAGTGAATAATGGTTTTCCATCATATATATATATACATCAACTATTCTCAGATTCTCGGCAACCACATGTTTATTGAAAAAGACCTATGGGCTACTTTTTAAATCTTTCTCCAATAGAACATTAGTAAGTGGTTTCCCTTATGTTCCTCTCCTTGATTTGAGAGTCGTAGGGTGAACGCCAATTTCACCTTGACATTTTTATTCTATCTTGCAGAGATTGACACATCAGAGAGCGGATATCATGTTGATTAGCCGAACAAGCATGTGAGTGTCAAAGGATCCGTTTTTGCCCGTGACAAAGTTCTAGACCTCTTGAGGGTCCGAAGCTTAGTGAGAGGTTATTTTATTTATAGTCACGTCCTTCGTGACCCCTTTTAATTTTGAAGAGCACACATATTCTTCTCAACTATTAATCAATATTAATATTTTCTTATGGTTAACGATAACCATTAATAAAGGAAACAAAATTGAAAAAAAAAAAAAAAAAGCTTCAAAATAGTGAAAAAGGAATTTTCTAGATTTTAAAGAAAACTCATCCAAGATTTCCCTTTCAAGATTCAGATAGAATACATCAAGAGAAAATTAAATAAATTTATATAATTGAGAAGTTGTATATATGTTTGTGTGTGTACCTGAGGAGGAAGCTGAGGAAGCAAAGCATTAAGGTTGTCAAACATATTTCTCCTCGTCTTCCTCATCTCTCTATGATAATGAATCATTACCTCGGCTCTTCCTTCTTTCATCTCACCTCCACTTCCCTTCCCATCTCCTTAAACATCACCTCCTCCTCGGCCTCGCTTATTACTTGGCCCTGTCACTGCAGATTCAAGTTGACCACTACATCCCATAACTACTTCCATAGGGATGTTAGAGGAAGGCGGTGGTGGCGACAATGGAGGTGACGGCTGCGATGCAGGCAGTGGCGAGGACGGAGGTGATGGCGATGACAGTAGCGACATCAATGGCAACAGCAGTGGCAATAGAGGCGATGCCGGTGGCGGCAGGAGGGGCCACTTTTTCTTCCCTGATTCAATTTTAAGATTAATCTGAAATCAATAGACCACATGGTGCCCAATTTTTTGAAATCGGCAAATCTTTATAGTTTCCCCCTCTACCTCCTCTATCTCCTCCTTCCTCGGCCATCGGCTACCTATAAAGAAATAACCAATCAATCAAATAAATATGTTCGAAGAGAATCGAAATGGAAAATATTAGTGATACAAGCTAGAAATTAACAGGGAAAAGAGGAGCTAGGCTTGTAAAAAAGTGGTGAAAGTGTAAGAGAGAATATAGCACTTGAAAATTAGGGTGATGGAATTATTTAAAGACATTGAATGTGAGCCACTCAATTTACATACTTTGACTTGACATGTATACAATTGTTAAAGTACTTTTATAAATGAGTGGCTCACATTCAATATCCTTATATAATTTTATCGATGTGCACTGATGGGAAAATGACCGTATATATATATATATATATATGGATCTGGATCTGGATCCTCTCCTCATATTATTCTTACCTTCATGATTTATTGACACATATCTAATATAGTAAATCAATGGTCTGAATTATTTATATTATTTTTTTATATTTTACTCAATCAAAAGATAGAATTAATCCAGACCATTGGTTTATGTGAGAACAAAGTGATTGCATTTTAATCATATATAGTGTGATATTGGTAGACGATAATTTATATAAATCATTGTCTAATATGATTGCAACTTAATCATATATAGTGTGGTATGATATTACACATGCAAAACCTACTTCAAGTTTGCTTAATAATAGGCAGGAACAATTTTTCGAAAATTAAGATTGAGCTTTATTGTTGTTGGTTAAACTTAACTACTGTAAATGTATTTTTGTTATTTCCATCTTTTTTCTATTTTTTGAAAAAAGACTATAATAAATTGGATTTCTACTATACATCTCAAAGATGGAAGATGGAGATCAAATAAAAATGTAGAAATAAAAAAAAAAAAAAAAGGATATCCACATTCCATTTAAGAGATGAATAATAGGAATAAAAAACAAGTATACAGATTTTTTTTTTTTTAAATGAAATGGATAAGTGGAGATCCCATCGCTTGGCATCTTCATCGCCGTTGGCCTATTCGCAGCAACCGTGAAGAAGGCAAGCCTCCCCCTCACCCTCCCATCCATCGCGACTGAGTGTGACTAGAGATTCATAGATGGATTGGTGGAGATCCAAATCTCAATCAATCTTTTTTTTTTTCAAGTTTTTTTGTTTTTTGTTTTAATTTGCTCTCTATCACCTGTCAAAGGTGGACGGTGGATATTTATGTATCTATTATTACAAAAAAAAATCAATAAAAAAATCATTTTACAGTGATTGGTTATTTTTTTTTACATTTTTTTTTAAATGTAATTTGATCTTTACCACCCATCTTTAAGATAGAGGATGAAGATCTAATAAAATGATAGAAGTAGCAGTAGAAGACATTTGTGTCAGTTTAACCAGAAGTTGTTCTGCTTACAATTTAGGTAAATCTCAAGTAGATTGCGTGTAATTATTTCTTATATTAAGTAAATTATAATTGTGAATTAGTTTTATGCTTCAATATCCAATCATCCATTTTATCTAAAACCAGTCACAGATATAATTAAGTTAATATAAGAAGTAATTACATACTACCTATTAAGTTAATATAAGACGCAATTGCATACAACATCTACTGGTATAATCAAAATCATAAGAATCATTTTCTACAAAATCATATATATGATTCTGTCTCTCTTCTTGCATAAACTTACTTTGCCACCAGTAGCCCTAAAGATAGCAGAAATTAATTAAACACCACCTTGTATCCTTCTAAAGGATTGAGAAATGTCATATAAAAATTATTCAAACAAATGCTTTTATGACTGTCATAATGCTTTTAAAGGTAACCCTTTCATCACTGATGCTGCAATTTATAGCACTAACGGCTTATCCATCTACATAAACTTATGCAGTTCATAAGTTTAAATGGGTTTCAAATAGGAAAAAAAAAGGTATAAAATAGAACGTTGTCCCGGCCCCTGATTGTCTGATTTAATTGTCTATTGGCAAGAAAATTAATTTTCGGTCTCTGAGAATGAATATCTTCCCTATCATGTAGGTTAAGACCAATAAGTTACTTAGGAGCAGAATGATTATCTTCCCCATCGTCCCCGTGTTTGGACCCAAATTTGCATACACTACCCCTGAAAAGATTTCCTTGATAAGAGTATTGATAGGTTAAACAGTAAAACAAGCTTTGCAACTCATAACCCTCTTGTTTAAAAAATATCCCACTATAAATATATAGGAAGAGCTATACATGGACTTATATTGTGTCACTCCTCGGTTACACATGCATTTATACTTTTTGAAAATTCATGCAAATTAGTTTTTATTGCACTCGGAACTGCATTCACAAGATGATTCATGTATCAGCTACTTGCAAAAAAAAAAAAAAAATCACCGTTTCCTGTTTTTATTTGATTTTCTACTAGATATAAGTCTAACTGTTTCAAGATACTAAGTAAGTTACATATAAGTTTCTGTGGAAATATGATTCATTGCTAGAATCTAAACCTTGTAGACTTTTATTATGGCAGTTTTACTGCATATAGAGTTGTTAAAAAAAACTGCATATAGAGAGAA
This sequence comes from Dipteronia dyeriana, assembly GCA_032871835.1. Taxonomy (NCBI): domain Eukaryota; kingdom Viridiplantae; phylum Streptophyta; class Magnoliopsida; order Sapindales; family Sapindaceae; genus Dipteronia; species Dipteronia dyeriana. The sequence goes on along the minus strand of CM065295.1, from coordinate 91,419,968 downwards.
CAAGGAATCTAATAATGGTAACGATAGCAATAGAATTAAAATTATAAATGACTGTTGAATATTAAACTTGACCACCTCCATTCTAGAAGCCGACCATCACATGGCTCCAACCACCACCAAACTTCTTTCTCCAGTCATTTCCCAACTGCTATCAGCCAACTGATATGAATTTATTGCTTTGTTTTCATTGTGTTTAGCTTATCTCATTTCCCAATATAAAGGGATGAAGATTGTGTTGTAATGTGTGGAGTGGTGTAAGAAAATATAAAGAGAAATAAAAAGCTTTTCTCCCTTCATTGTGTGTGTTCAGAATTCTCTCTCAAAGGTGCACCACAAGTGACCTCAATATTTCCCATCCACCAACAATGGTATCAAAGCACAGGAGAATTAGAAAGTCGAATAACATAGGCCTAAGACGAATTGACCCAGAAATCAAAGTACTTAAAATCAATTTTTGAGCAAACCAGAGTGTTCTACTCGTCGTCAGGAGTTCGAAGGTAAAAAATTCACCCAAATCAGAGTTCCAGAGAGGCCGTACGTGCCGCTTGAAGTTGGAGAGTGCAATCACGTGCCTCCCACGAACAGCCATACATCCGGCGCGTTACCACCACGCGCCGATCATCTTTCTCGCCCGTTTGCAGTGTCCGACCCGTTACCTGATCCGACTAAGCATCCGATCCTGATCTGTCACTGTTCAAGGTTGCTGACGTCACTGACGCCGTTATAACTGCTAGAATATTCCGTCAGAAAAGAGAATATTTCGTTATCTTATGTTGACTTTTCCAAAAAGTTTGACCTCTTGTTTCGGACGCTTCCGTACTCGAATTTTGACAAATTTGAGTTGGTTTCCAAGGTTTTGGACCATTCCGGATGCAACCGTACACTCAACTTCTTGCAAATTCAAACTCCAGAATAGTGATCTAAGCACTTCAAGTCTCGATGGCCAACGGTAACGCACATATTATCATTCCGAAACTCACCAAAAACAACTATGACAATTAATGCATACAAATGAGAGCTCTACTAGGCTCTTAAGCTCAAATATCAACTCTCAAAGTCGATCGAAAGAGGGATTGTAAAGCAAAGTCCATAATCTATCAGGACTAGACGAAGCAACGTTCAAGATCATAGCATCCACTAAGTCGTCGAAAGAAGATTGGGACACCCTTCTCAAGACCTACAAAGGTGCTGTCAAAGTGAAAAAGATTCGTCTTCAAACTCTACGAGGTGAGTTCGAATCTCTACGAATGAAATCTAATGAATCAATTGTTGAGTTCTATACACGAGTTATGGTCGTTGTAAATCAGCTAAGAAGAAATGGAGAAACTCTAACAAACATGAGAATTTCAGAGAAAATTTTACGATCATTAGATTTAAAGTTTGATTTCATAGTTGTGGCCCTAGAAGAGATAAAAAATCTGGAGACGATGTATGTCGAAGAACTTGTAAGAACGAGAGGAGATAGAGATATTTTGTAATTTGTCATATCTTATTAAAACATTGTTTTTGGCTATAGGCCAACTACAACACTGATAACCAAATTACATTCAACATGAAACAACTGGATGCTATTTTTCAGCACAGTACTGCACTACTGCACTACTGCACTACCTATCTACTTAAAAGAAGTGGAACGAATAACTGAAAACTCAACAACTATAACTACCATCCAGTGTGGCCCTTGACTCGATCCATCCATACTCTGCATTACAGCATTGCTGGCTTGAATGAAACCATTGGAGCCCCACATGTTTATTCACGTATCATATTAGCAGAAAGATGAGCCGTCACCAACTCAATATTGTGCTTCTCCAAGACATATCAAATGGTGGAGAAGACGCCAGACTTGTTTTGTGAGCACACACTGAGTTGTGCACCATGTCCACACACATTCAGAACAACATTGCCAGAACCCCAAGTTCGAAAGGCCACGGGATCCAGTGAAACGGAAAAAACATTTACTGATGAGTTAACAATATTGGTGGCTTCAACAGCGACGCCAGAGTTGCTGGAAGATCCTTTACCAGCTCCTAAAAATGCCTCCCTGCTGCTAGGGTTTTTGGAGATGGAAGATGGAAAAGCAGTGCTTGAAGATAATCGAGCCTCACTGCTGGAAGTTGCAAGACCTTGTAGCCTTTCTAGCTTTCGGAGTTTACCTTGTAGCCTTTCGATTTTGCTTACTGCTTCCCTAACAATGGTGGCATTGTCAACTTGCATAAAATTAATTTAATAAATATTTAGATAAATAACTTTTTTTCTGCAAGCATGAAATTACACCAATAGGGTGTTGGCACATAGTATTTTTTTCTTTCATTTTTTACATTTATCTCATTATATACTTTCAAAATGGATCATATGTCAACATGTTCAGTACTTTAGGTACTGACTAGTCGGCACTGAAGCACTATCCATAAATTTATTAGTTGTTTGGACCAAAACAAAATTCACTTACCTGAAATGCAATCTAATACTAATAGGTACCCATATAAGGAAATTAATTCTAAAATTGAAATAAATAAATAGGGTTTTATTAATTAAAAGCATGAGGATGAAATAATTGTGGATCAAATTAAAGGGAAGAAAAAGAAAGAAGAAGATATCATATTTATCAACAACAAAAAATGAAGAAGAAAGCTACTATTATAGAAGGGATAGATCCCTAGAGGAAATTCCCCAATTGAATCTTATATATGTACCCCAATTATAACCTTAGAGTACCTTCTAATTTTAATAACCTTGGTTAATTAAACATTATACAAAATTATAGAAGCTACAAATGAATCCAGGTTTATGGGTTAATTATAAGAAAATATATGTATCGCTACAATTAATTCCTATCAATTGATGTGAGCGCGAGAGTTTAACACAGCACCAACTTCAACTTCAACTACATCGAAAAAGATAAATTTTAAAAGCAATGTAACCGTAAATAACCACTCCTCCAGCTCTTAAATTGGCTGTCAATAAAGGAAAAGACCGATAATGTGAGAAAAAATTGTTATCTAAAGCACATTGAAATTGATCGAGTAGTTCCTTATTCACAAAATTACCCAAGACTGGCTTTTCTTTATTCCAATTGTAGAAGTTATGCCTGTAATACTCCCTTTTCCTCCTGGCGTTTGTTTGGCAAGCTGCTGTAAGGGTTTGAAAAAGGTATTTTAAATTTTTATTTTTTGAAAAAGGTATCTTCTTTTCCTAAAGAAAACTCATCTCGACTTCCCCTTCAAGATTCAAATAGAATTAAGAGAAAATTAAATAATTTATATAATGAAGAAGCTATATATATATATATATATATGTGTGTGTGTGTGTGGAGGTGTATGTATACCTTATGGGGAAGCTTAGGAAGCAAAGTATGAAGTTCTTGAAACATGTTTCTCAGCTTTTTCCTCCTCACTGTCTCTGTCAAACGATGCCTATGACCAGGATCCGACTCACAGGGTTTTCTTTCTTCCACTTCACCCCCACATTCCTTTCTATTTCCATCTCTGCTGCAACCTTCTCCTCGACCTCGCTTCTTGCTTTGTCTTGCCTCAACCACTGAAGCTTTAGGTAATGGATCGGTACTTTCCATTACTATGCCAGAGGGTTGTTACATCTAGAAGGTGGCGGCCGTGGGAGGGCCGGCTTCTTCACCAACCCCATCTCATCATAATCTGAAACGGATAAATTCCAATATGGTTGGCAATTTATCCACATGGAAAAACCTTCATTGCCGCTGCCTCTTCCTCCTCCTTCTTTAGCCATTAACGTCCGGATATCTATAAACAAGTAACTAAGCAAACAAATAAATATATTCGAGAGAATTGAAATGAAATGAAAGATGCCATTACTCTACATTATATATAAGCCATAGCTAAGCGTGTGCTTGCTACCATTTAAAGCGATTTTTTTTCTCTGCATACTTCACGTGAAAGAGCGCGTTAAGAACTCTCAATGTCAATTGAATCCAACGAATTTATTTTAATTTCATTCTCTATATACAGCTATTTATTCTCGCATCCGCGATTCGATACACTTTTGTATATAGATATGATTGCATCTTTTTATATATATATATATAGAGAGAGAGAGAGGAAATACCTCTTTTTAGTCAAAAAATTAGTTGCTTTATTGTTTTTAACTATGATTAGTATTTTTATTGTTTTTACCCAATAATTGGCTGTGAGGACTGAAATGTCTTTCATTTATTCATTGTTTTATTTTTTTTTCTTTTTATCTGAAAAGTCTCTATTCTCTCTATTTATCAAGACATTAAGACAATTTCTCTTTCTCTCTCTTTGCTCTTTCACTGTCTTTCTCTCCATCCTCTTTCACATTCTTTTCTCTCCTTTTATCTGAAATTGGGTTGCTAACACAAGCATCTTCAGTTTCTTCAAATCACAACACAAGCATCTTCAGTTTCTTCAAATCACAACACAAGCATCTTCAATTTTGATCTTCAATCTCATGGATTTTGCTTTGAATTAGAAACGTATTTCATGGATTGGGATTTAGATTTTCGATTTTCGATTTTCGATCTTCAATCTTCAGTTTTGATCTTCCGGAGATTCAGATTTTTCTTCGAATTTAATGGATTGAAATTCGTAGTTCACGATTTGGCTTAGGTTGTTATGATGAATCAAGATGCTCCAGGTTCTTCTTCTAGAGGTATGTATTAGAAACCCTATTTTATTTTGTTTCATATGCAAATGAAATGATAAATGAAGGTTGAAGGAGATGGTTTACGTTAGTGTGTTTAAATGATAACCAGTGGTGTGTTTAATTAATTCTGTTCGGTGTGTTTAATTTTGTTTCTGTGGTGTGTTTAATTGGTTTGTCATTATGTGTTTAATGTGGTGTGCATTGCTATGTTTAATTTGGTATGACATGGGGTGTTTAATTGCTTTACCCTGGTGTGTTTAACTTGATTTGCCCTTGGACATTTAATTGTTGTTTCTTTCGTATTTAACTGTTGTTTCCCTGGTGTATTTAATTGGTTTGTCGTGGTGTGTGTAATTGGGTTCGTCTGGTGTGTTTAATTTAGTTGGTCTAGTGTGTTTAATTTGGTTTGCCTTGGCATGTGTAATTGGGTTGGCCTGATGTGTTTAATTTAGTTGGTCTGGTGTGTTTAATTTGGTTTACCCTGGTTTGGATTTTTGGGAGAAATGGATTTTGTTGATTCGAATTGAAGATTGTATATGTACTTAATAGATTTATACATTTATTTTGAATGAAATCCCTTTACAAATCCTACGATTTGTGGTTTTTTAAGTGTTAAGGTTATGATTGTTCAAATTCGTACCAATTATGATCAGTGTCTGAATGAATGTTGATCTAATCCTCCATTTATGAATGTTGATCTCATCAAAACTGTGAATGTTGTTCTCAACCTCCATTTCTGATCAATGCTTTTGTGTTTTTGTTTTTCGTTTTTGTTCTGTTTTGAATCATTAGAGATGTGGTTGATTTGGTTTACATGTTTTTTAGATCATGAACTGAGATTAGAAATGTATATGGAGATTGAGTTAGGGTATATTTTTTTTTTTGTTATTAGAATCACATAATTAATTAAAGGGTTTCTTTATTATTATTTTTATATTAGAATCTGATGGGTGATTCTTGTAAGTTTTTTCGAGATCGATTATTGTACAACTTGATATTTATTCAATGTTGATCGAAGGTCGATGATTTTTGGAGCTTATTAAATGTTTTCGAAACGTATATTCTTGATGACGTTAATTCATGAAGTTGTTGTCCATCTATGGTTGCTTTATATTTGTTAGTTTTTATGCATTGTTTGATTGGGTTTCTCTTTTTTTTTGTATAAATGTTTTTACTATTTTGTGTTGTTATTGATGATACTTTTTTTTGATACATTGTGACTATATCATTACTATTGTCTATCGGTGACTGCTTTGTATTTGTTTGACTTTCATGCTTTGTTTAATTGAGTTGAAAATAGGTGTGTGTTTAATTGGATAGTACTGATATGGAATTAAATAGGTATGTTAAATTGGATTTGAAATATGTGTGTTTATTGGGTAGTACTGATGTGTTTAATTGAGTAAGAAATAGTAGTGTGTTTACTTGGACAGTATTGGTGTGTTTAATTGGGTTGGAAATTTGTGTGTTTAATTGGATTCAACTGGTGTGTTTAATTGTTGGTGCCATATGGTGTGTTTACTTGTTTGGACCTTGTCTGTTTAATTGCTGACCACATTGTGTGTTTAATTTCTTATCCAAACCACATTCACATGGATTAGTGTGTTTAATTGTCTTCAAAATAGGTTTGTGTTTAATTGAGTTGAATTGATGTGTTTAATTCGATTCGAAATATGTTTGTGTTTAATTGATGAACTTGTGTGTTTAATTGGGTTGAACTATTATGTTTAAATGATTTGTCCTGGTGTGTTTAATTGGACTGTCATTGTGTGTTTAATTGATTTGTCCTGATGTGTTTAATTGGTTTGTCATGGTAAATATAATTGGGTTGCACCTAGTGTATTTAATTTGAGTTACGATTATGTGTTTAATTCCTTGGTATGTTTAAATGATGTTTAATAGTGTATTTAATTGATTTACACTTGGTGTTGCTCTTGTGTGTTGAATTGGATTGCTCTAGTGTGTTTGATTATGGGTTGTCGTAGTGTGTTTAATTGATTTTCCTTGGTGTGTATAATCGAGTTGGTTTGGTGTGTTTAATCAGCAGCTATTTATCTTCCTCATCAATTAAACACACTAGTTTTAATTATGAGAATTTTTTTGTTGACATGCAGAAGTGGACTCTACGAAATTGGTAATCAATTATGTTGAGAAATGGATAGGGAACTTTTATGAAGGTGGTGAAACAGTGTTTGTTAAAGTTTTGTCCCACAACCTTTGAATGTTGTGGATTATGTAAAATATGGTGAGACCATGAAAATGCTATATTAATTTTGTAAATTATTGTCATGTAACATGAGATGTCTGATTAAATGTCAAAAAGAAGTGCTTTTAGGTCAATTTTCCTAATTGATATCAGATTTTCAATGTTTGGTGTGTTTAATTTTTCCTAATTTTATGCCAGCAAAAGTGTCACTAAGAGCAATAACAGTTTATCCAACTAAAAAAATAATAAAAATATTTCGCATGAAACTATATAATAGTTATCAAGTGTAAGTCATGCATGTTTTTTCGTATCGAACCCCGACTATGTAACGTTATAGAGTGAATTTTGAGTGATTTTGTAACGTAATAGAATCAACTCTAAACGTTACAAAAATGAATATAGCATGAAGAAATGTGTTGGATCTCATACCTGCTGAAACTATATGTTTTTTTTATAAATAAACTATATGGTATTAAAATAAGATTTTGATGAAAACCATTGGAAAAGGATGAAGAACGTTTATGAGGGTGGTGAAACAAACATTGTCAAAGTTCTATCCCACAAACTTTGAATGTTTTAGATGATGTAAATTATGGTGATGCTATAAAATTGATTTTGTAAATTACTGTCATATAATATGAGATGCCTAACTAAATGTCAAAAATGTGTTTTTAGGATAATTTTTCCTAATTGATATCAGGGTTGTGACTCATCCAAGTTTTCACACATTTTTCCAATACATTTGGTAATTATTTTTCGTCACATAATAACATCTTCCCAAATTTATGCATACTTTAAATAAGCATTTTTAAAATAACATAATATATTTTCTTTTTCTTTTTTCAAAGAAACTAAATCCAAAGTACACCGTCAGTAAAATTTGAGCAAAATTACATGACACACCGTAGAAAGGAAATAGGTTTTACAACACATCTCATAAAAATTTCCAATTGGTACATACATAATATTTTGAATAAGGAATTCTTGAATCTATAGTTACCACAACATAATATTTTTTACATTAAAATTTTGAGCAAATATACCACTCTCAAGAGAGGATTTTGAGACTCATTCATTTCTTATACAAGATTTTTAAATTAGGTTTCGTCCATCTTCATAATAATAAAAATGACTAAAGATACTTAAAATAAAACACTAATTCATTCATAACATTGGAGGTAATAAAACTGCGTCTCAAAAAAGGCATCCATCGGCCACACAATTAAGTGCTAAATTTGATTTAAACTCTAAATCCCTTGTTGTTCCTCACTCTCCTAACCTTCTCTAACTTCCTTCTCTTCAATGGCACCTGAAGTTGCATATAAAAATAGTCAGATTTCTCAGCCCGAATTTAAATATAATTCGTCTGGAAATTCGAAGAAATTAATTTAAACGGCATAAAAGAAATTAACAGTTCATAACAATTGAATACAACATTTCAAATGAGAAAACAGAATAACTAAGAAAATCTGTTTGGATGATGGAATTTAAAGTGAGTTTCAGTTATTGTCTCACATTTATCTTCTGTTTTCAGGTCACTGTTCAATTTAGCTTGAACATTGTCTCTAAGCTAATGTCTTAATTCTTATCTTGGTCTGTTACCTATCAAGGGTTTTCATTTAATGAATACTAAACAAATTAATACTAAAACATAGCAAAACAATCAGGGGAAAAACACCCTGCCCAAAAGACCAAGCAAATGAGGCATAAAACAACCAGCCAAATCAGAAGCATAACAAAACAAAAAGCTGTTACGAAGTTGAATAGCAGCAAAGCAAAAAAAAAAAAAAAAAAAAGACCAAAACAGGAACAAAAATGAAGCCACGGTAGAATGGAAAACAAACACCATAACAAAATATGGAATCAAAATATATATAAATCAAAATCACATATTCCAATTAAACACATCAGTTCTACCCAATTAAACACACCAGTCATACCCACTTACACATATCGGTCATACTCAATTAAACACATCGGTCATACCCAATTAAACACACAGGTCATACCAAACTAAACACACAGGTCATACCAAACTAAACACACCGGTCATACCAAACTAAACACACCGGTTCTACCCAATTAAACACATCAGTCATACCCAATTAAGCACACCAGTCATACTAAATTAAACACACCAGTCATACCAAATTAAACACACCAGTCCTATCCAATTAAACACACCATTTTTCAAAACATTGTTGTGAGTGTCAATCAACTTTCAAGCTACTTTTTATTTTCTCTAACATACAAATTCACTTGAAATATGTTAACTCAATTCACAACCTCAAGAATAATTGATAATTATGTAAACGGGTACAAAAGGAAACATTCAATAACAAGTCATAACAGGAATTTAAGACAAAATGAGAGATCAGGTTGTCTATCAATAACAGGTTTTGAAGACATGCTCAGAGGCAATTGGGCTATACACTGAGATGCTCCTAATTCCTAAACCAAAAGGTTTGGCGCTACTTGATTAGCACAAACACAACACAAAGGAACAGTTGTAGATAAATACAATCAAATGTAAACAAGCTAAAATGTACATGTTAGTTAATTTATCAGAACAATTAAATTCAGATCATTACAATGTTCAAATTTATAACCAATTGATCTTCAACAATAGTTTTAAAATAGAACATTTACTTCATATTAAGCAATCAAATTGAAATTAAATAATCCATAAATGTATTCACAGGATCATAAATGTATTCACATCATCATATAGAAGTAACAGGTAAGAATTTTGTAACTTAACTAGTACACTAAACATCACTCGGCAAAACAGAGAAAATGAGAGCAATGTAACTTTCTACACAGCGTTGACCCGAAATTTGGTCTCTTTCTAACTCATTAGTTTCGACAATAGGATCATTCACATGTCCCATAAGAACAAACAGAAACCAACAGTAACACACATTTTCTATGCAAGAGACATGAATAAATGAGATCACCATAAAAAGACTAACAAAAAAAAACTAATAAATAAGTTAAAAAGTGAAGAAATCACAAAATGCATCTTTACTTGTGTTAGTAAAGATGTAATTCAAATTTACAGATTTAATTCAAATTTTCCACCGATATTTTATTGGCAAACATCCAATTGAGGGCAGATTAAATTCACTAGTAATATTGTTTTTTTTCACAATTCAATTTCATGGAAACAATAAAATGATTGAAAATATAAACATCAGAACACTCAATATCTGTACAAAATTAAAACTTGGAACATGGAACCACCACAAAATCACAAGCAAATCATTAATGAATTTGAGACTAAAACCTGAATAAACTATCACATTAATGACAAATGGCAAATCGACAACACAATTAAGCACAATTTTCAATTGTTCCCCTTTCCTCTAACCTTCTCAAACTGTCTTCCCTTCGATCGCACATAAGGCTTCACATACAATCTTTAGTCCTCTTAGAAAGACCTGAAGTTGCATATAAAAATAATCAAGCATACAACACATTTTCCCTATGAAATTCATAAACATATAACACATCATAATTCAAAACCATTCTACAAAGATAAACTTCATCATTTTGCATTCATCCCAACAATGGAAATGTCTAAGTTTGCCGTATTAAACACATTTTAAAGTACCAAATTAAACACACCGGTCATACCCAATTAAACACACCACTCATATCCAATTTAACACACCATTCATATCTAATTAAACACACTCGGTAATACCCAATTAAACACACCGGTAATACCCAATTAAACACATTGATTCACAACAATTACACACAGCAGTTCACATCAATTTAACACACAATCTTTCGAGACATTACTGTGAGTGTCAATCAACTTTCAAGATATTTTTTATTTTCTCTAACATATGATGAAACGTAAGTTGAAGAGTACTGACCCAATATTTCGAATGCATATTGGAAATGCTTGGATTGATGATTATACTAGATTCTAAGGAATGCATGACTATTTATGGACACATGCTCTTATCTCAGATGAAACTAATGCACATAATAGTTGATAACTGAAGGAGGTTGTAGTGTTAATATACCGCAATCTACTTATACAAGCCCTTTATTTATTTTTTTGAAAAGGCAAAGCTTTATTAACAACCAAAGGCAACAACCCAAAGGCAAACAAAGGCCACAACAAACGCCCAACAAACAGAACAAAAAACAGCAGAAAAACAGCTAAACAGCTAGAAAAACAGAAACAGAAGCGAAGAAAAGAACCACAATCAAAGCCAAAAGAGAACTGGAACCCTGAAAACCCAAAACAATATAACACACCTCCAAGACAGCAGCAACCCAAGCAGCAGCAAAACAAAGAGACCCAACGACACACCACAATGCTGAAAGAAGCAGCAAAGCAGACAACAACCACACAGAACAAAAAGAAAGAAACTGAACAGAGAAGAACCAAACACAAACAACATGAAAACAATTATTGCCCAACTTAAAGTAATAATAATGAATTAATACATAGCAAAAGGATAAAATGACAACATGAAAACAATTATTTGCCCAACTGAATCAAAATCACCGTTTATGAACATATTCATCATTTCCTAAACAGTAAACTTGGTTTGGGTTTCAGATCAATTAGTTGTAGATTTTAAAAACACAGAAAAGTTCGTCCTCCCCATTCTCCACATTAGATTGAATTTTGAAGGAAGTCAAAAATGAGTTACACAATTTCGAAATCTATCACAACTTAACAAAATCAATTTCGAAATCTAACAAAATCAAATTCGAAATCAAAATCACTTTTTTTTTACTCAAATCCAAAAATACAACCAAAAATACAAACAAATTAAAACCCTAAAATCAAATATAAAGATGAAGTGCAAAGCATCGGTGACTGAAATCGAAGACGCCAGTGACTGGAGTCAGACCGTCGTCACAGTCGGTCAAAATCTATTAAAAGTTAAAAAAATCGATTTGTTAACAACTTAACAAAATCAATTTGATAATATTTAAATGAAAATCAATTTTGAAATCAATCAACCAAAACCCAATCTTCTATTGAAACCCTAAAATCAATTGTCAAGAGAAGGTGCTTACTGTTGGTGACTGGACATCGTCGTCTCCATCTCCATGTCGTCGTCGGTGGCTCCTCGTGGTGGTCGTCGGTGGCAGAGAAGGTTTCGTGAAGTCGTCGGTTCTCGTCGCCACTCATATTTCGCGTTTCTTCGTCGGCCCTGGTCTCTCTCACAAACCTTCGTCGCCGTCTGCATGTCCGGGTTGCCTCCTCGTCTTCGTCGAGTCACGGTGTTGGTCATCATCCGGTGTGGTCTCTCGTAACTTGTCGGTTTATTAACAAAGCTCTTGCAAGTCTCTCTCAACTCTTGATTTTGGGGATTGTGTTTTGTATTTGTTTATTTATTTCAATTCTGTACTAATTCATTTTCAATTTACTTTTTGTTTTTTAACTCATTATCACTGAAGGGCAATTTTGTCCCAAATGTGGAAAGATTGGTATAAACAATACATTTACTAATCTTGGGTAAAAACAATAAACACACTAAATTTTTGGTTACTTTTAAAGTTCTCCATATATATATATATATATATATATATATATATATACGGAAATGTTCACATAAGTGCGCACCGATAGAATTACGTGAACCACCCCTTTTATATATTTTGACTTGGTATGTATGTACTTATCAAAATTCTTTTATAAATGAATGACTCACATCCAATGTCCTTATATAATTTCATCAGTGCTCACTAATAGGAAAAGGACCGTATATATATATATATATATATATATATATATATATATATATATATATATATATATTCACATCCAATGTCCTTATATAATTTCATCAGTGCTCACTAATAGGAAAAGGACCGTATATATATATATATTGGTTTTCTAATCAATGCGTACTGATATACTGATCAGTACGTTGCATGTGGATCATTGATTATGTGGAAATTTTGACAAGTACATACACTTGGAGTCAAAGTATGTAAATCTAATGATCCACAACCAACGCACTGACTTGAAAATTTATGATATATATATATAGTGGTTTTCTAATCAGTGCGTGCTGATATAAGTTATATTAGTGCGTTGCATGTGGATCATTGATTATGGAGAAGTTTTGACAAGTGCATACACTTTGAGTCAAAGTATGTAATTCTAATGGTCCATATTAGAGCTGGTAAAATTGACCCGTAACCCGTCAACCCGACACGAACCCGAGGTCAATAAACGGGTTGGGTTGGCTTCTAATCGGGTTCAGGTTGTAATCGGGTCAACCCGTGTAACCCGTTTATTATACGGGTCATGTCGGGTTTGGATTCACGGGTTCGCGGGTGACCCGTATAACCCGTATAGTTTTACAGATAGATTTTTAATTATTATTATTATAGGGGTTAAAAATAAATTTTAACATACTATATAAACATTCTTTTAACACAAACCCTAACCCTATCACTTGCTCATTGAGTCATTGGCTCATTGCCCTCAACCTCTCAGCCGGTCAGCCCCTCACCCTAACTGCGTAACCCTTTCAATCGCTCACCCTCAAAGACTCAGAGTCTCAGTCACTCTCCTACGTCGTCGTCAACTTGTCATCGTCTCCCACGTCCTTCGTCATCGTCCCTTACCTGTCAATCTGTCATCGTCATTGTCGTCGTCATCCCCTACCTATCGTCGTCGTCGTCGTCGTCCCTCACCTGTCGTCGTCGTCGTTGTCCCTCACATGTCGTCGTCCTCACCTGTCATCGTCCCTCACCTGCCAATGACGATCTATCACTTGCCTTCTATCACTCTCCGACGGTGACAGATCGCCAACAATAGATCGCCAGTCACCTTCTATCACTCTCCGACTCTCCTACGTCGTCGTCGTCGTCGTCATCGTCAGAAGTCAGAAGTCAGAACTGCTTGGTTGGTTGTCGTCCATCACCTGTCGACAGGCTGTCGTCTCTCTCACCGGCTACTGAGATTTTCAAGCTGTAATTCCAATATTCCATATGACATTTATTTTATATTTTTATGGAATTTTTTAGGGTTTGAAACGGAATCCAAATGTTGTTTGAATCTGTAATTTTTTTTGTGTTTGTGGGTTTGGACTGTTCATATATGGCATTTGTTTTTGTTTTTGAATATGGAATTGTTTAGATAGACCTGCAAGAGTCTCAGTTGTTTGAATGTTGTTTGAATCTGGAATTATTTTTGTGTTTGTGGGTTTGGACTGTTTGAATATGACATTTCCTTTTGTTTTTAAATCTGAAATTTTTTAGGTCTCAGCTGTTTGAATCTGGAATTGTTTTTGTGTTTGTGGGTTTGTGGGTTTGGACTGTTTGGAGTTGGGTTTACTGTATATTGCAAATTTGATGACATTTTCTGCTACTGATCAAGTTCAGGTTTAGATTTGTTTTCTGACATTTAAAATTTTGCCGCTTTTTCAATAGTGTTTTTATTTTAATTGTAATATAATTGTAAAAACAAATCAAAAATGGAAAAACATATTATGTTTCTCTGTTTGTTTGTTAAATGTGAAGGCAGTAAGGCAGATATATATAAATAGATGAAGCATAGTGTTTGTTTGAATCTGTAATTGTTTTTGTATTTGTGGGTTTGGACTGTTTGAATATGACATTTCTTTTTATTTTTGAATCTGGAATTTTTTAGGCAGACCTGCAAGAGTCTCAGTTGTTTGAATGTTGTTTGGATCTGGAATTGTTTTTGTGTTTTTGGGTTTGAACTGTTTGAATATGGCATTTTTTTTTTGAATATGGAATTATGGCTTGGTAAGTCTTGGTAAGTCTTGAATTGTATTGCATTTATAATTTTATATGTTGTTTTACAGCAAAATCTATGGATTCAAGTTCAAACAATGACGTTATTCCAAGTTTGGGAGAGGAAGAGGAAGGTAATGACACTATGGAGCCAGTGGAGGCAAATAGCAGGTCTAATACCCCGACTGGGAGTGGTCAAGATCGAAAAAGAAAGCGCACTTCCGCTGTGTGGTCTTCGTTTTTTTTTACTTTGTAAGGACTATAGATAAGTGGATAACTATAATTATATAGTATTTAATTTTATATTTGTTGTATTATTTAATGATATTAGATTGGATTTGATTGGATTGGATTATTAAAACTTATTACTCTATAAGGTAATAAGGTTTGATGTATTTGTGTTAGATTAATATGATTTTTTTTAAGAAAAATGTTAGGCAAATGTGTTAAATGGGTTCGGGTTAAACAGGTCACACGGGTCAAACCCGACCCAGTAAGACTCGATTAGATTATTAAACGTGTCACGAGTCAACCCGTTTAACCCGTGTATTTATTCGTATCGTGTTGGGTTTTAGACGGTTAACCCGTTTAATTAAACGGGTCGTGTCGGGTTGAGGGTTAATTCTATTCGGGTCGTGTCGGGTTGATGTCAACCCGACCCATGAACCCGAATTGTCAGCCCTAATATCCAACGCACTAACAAATTTATATCAAAAATTTATATATATATAAAAAAAATATTAAGAAGTAATTACGCGAAACCACTTAAGGTTTACTTAATTGCTGGTAGAAGCAACTTTTTTTTAAAAATGACATTGAGCGACTCCGGTGTTAGTCAGACTTTTTAAAACTCTACTGTTGCAAATTTATTTTTCGTCATTTTAGTCTAAATTTTCAAAAAAATTCTTTAAAAACAGAATAAAAAAATGATTTTCACCTTTCTTCTTATAGATGAATAGTGGAGATCAAATAAAAATTTAGAAATTAAAAAAATTGGAGAATTGTATCCACACCCTTGAGGTTTGGTATAATTGTATCGATAAGTGCATAGATGTTTTTTTCTAGCTACACTAACACCCCCTTGACTTAACGGTTGTTAAGCCTTCTGTTAGTTCACCTGTTTTGACATTTAAATTCCCAATACTACCCCTCTATGTAGATTAACATAAGAAAAAAAAACTATGAAAAATGGGAGGCCCTACGAAAACCACACTAAACACCTCATCCATCGTAAATCAATGGAGTCAGGGACGAAGTCAGGATTTTAGTTATGGAGGGACCAAATGAAAATAATTATTAAGTTTCATCGGTTATTTTATGGTTGAGATTAAGTTTCATTTACCCAAAGTTATTAATTTTATTATCCGATTTTATATTTCCACTTTTTGGGTGTTTATATTGGATCATGATCCTCTATTGTGCTGATCTTTTTTTTGATATAAAGACTCTGTATTTAAAAATAATAAAAGTGAAATAAATAAAAGAAATGAATTATAGTTATTGATTGCACTTGTCAAGAAAAAATAACAAGTTAAATGATAGTTATTCAACATGTTTTTTTTATAATTTAAATTTATCATCACAATTATCAACAAAAATAACTTATAATAGCAATCGATAAGTTAAAAAAAAACAATTGAAATAATATATATATATATAATTTTATTAGGGATAGAAAAAATATATAAAATTGGTTAGGGTATGATAATAAATAAATTTAATTAAAACCTATTTTTAAGGAATATATAAATAACTATATCTATTTATATTAAATAATAAAAGGGATAAATGGGTTTTGTTTGTATATATCAACCATATTAAATATATATATACTAAATATTAATTGGTTGGGGGGGTCATGGCCACTATGCTCCCCTCTCCTCCGCCTCATTATGTAGTGGTGACCTTCTCCAGCGAGTCGACGCGTCCTCCACCGATTTTTGGTCCGAGGAAGAGGAGGTGCCTCCATCACTCTTCTGTAATCCAAATCCAACCTCTCATCCACTCTTATTGGTTCAATTCAAATTAATTCCCAAACCGTAGGACACAAATCAACATCATACCCATAACAATAGCATAACTTTCACCGGATTCAAACCCATCTGAAACTCAAAATCTCCAACAAACCCAAACCAATCATAGAAAAAAAAAACAATAAACAAAACCAAACCCATCAGCAGAGTAGGTCGGTGGAGTACGGTGAAAGGGGTAACTTGCTTACGGAGGCAAGAGGCACAATCTCCACACAGAGGATGGGTTGGAATGGTTGCTGATATTTATTCCCCCAATTAATATTAGGATTATTAGCATTAGTTCCCTGAACTTTATACGGGTTTGTATTTTACTCCTTGAACTTTTTTTTAGGTAATAAACCCTATGATCGTTTAATTGAAAACAGTTTGATTTATTTCCCCTGAATGCCCGTTTGAAGGGGGTATTTAGTTATTTACAGTCAGATTTTGTTAATAAATTAAAGTTTAGGGGTTTAATGTCTTAAAAAAATTCAATGGGTAAAATGTAGTCTCGCGTAAAGTTCAGGGGAGATTAGTGTCAATACCCCTAAATATTAACATTTTTTTTATGGTTAACGGTAACCTTTAATGAAGGAAACATAATTGGAAAGAAAAAAAAGTTCAAAATAGCGAAGAAAGAAATTTTCTATTTTTTAAAGAAAATTCATCCAGGATTTCCCTTTCAAGATTCAAATAGAATATATTAAGAGAAAACTAAATAAATTTATATAATTGAGAAGTTGTATACATGTTTGTGTATGTACCTGAGGAGGAAGCCGAGGAAGCAAAGCATCAAGGTTGTTAAACATATTTCTCCACGTTGTTCTCCTCTCTCTCTATGATAATGAATCATTACCTACGGTCTTCCTTCTTTCACCTCACACCCACTTCCCTTCCCATCTTCGCAGCTACCACCTCCTCATCGGCCACGCTTATTACTTGATCCTGCCGTCACAGCTTCAAGTTGATCACTACTTCCTATAACTATTGCCATAGGGATGATAGAGGACTGGGGTGTTGATGCCACCAATGGAGAGGACTGGGGTGACGGTAGGGACACCGACAGTGGCGACAACGTACGGTAGCGACACTGATGATGGCTGCGATGGCAGCAGCAATAGAGGCGACACCGGGGGTAACGGGGGGGTGCACTTTTTCTTCCCTGATTCAATCTTAATATAATCCAAAATCAATAGACCCCACGGTGGCCAATTTTCCAAAATCAGTAAATCTTTATAGTCTCCCCTTCTGCCTTCTCTATCTCTTCCATCCTCGACCATCATCTTCATCGGCTACCTATAAAGAAACAACCAATCAATCAAATAAATATTTTCGAAGAGAATCGAAATGGAAAATAGTGATACAAGCTAGAGATTAAAGGGAAAAATAGGCGCTAGGCATGTAAAAAAAAATGGTGAAAGTGTAAGAGAGAATATACTACTTGGAAATTAGGGTTTTGGAATTATTTAAGGAGGTGTCACTTTACATTATAATATATGGATCTGGATCATCTGCTCACCTTTTCTCTCATCATATTGTCCTTTAACTTCTTAATCTATGAACATGTGTCTAATATAGTAAATCAATGACCTGAATTATTTATATTAATTTTTATGTTTTACTCAACCAAAAGATATTATGTGGAAACAATGTGAGGATAAAGTGAGAAGAGAAGGAGATCCAAATCCTATATGGATATGCCTTAGCTAAGGTTTAGTTTGGCATTGCTTCCCCAGCTGTTTTTGGGGCCAAAAGTGATTCTGGACGTAAGACAAGGTGTTTGGTAAAATCGCGGAGAAGTGCTTTTGGTCACTTTTAGCTTCGCCCAACTGAGTTTTTTAGAAGCTGCAAATACATGCTTTTGGATTTTGGTTTCTGCTTTTAGAAAACGTGCTACATTGATATTAAATGAAATTTTACTAACTTTTCAACTTTGCCCTTGCCTTTAACGCAATTAAACAAAAAAAATTGTACTTATATTTCTGTAAAAAAAAATGTTGTCGTAACTGTATTAAAAAAATTAGGATAATTAATTAAATAAATTAGAATAAAAATGAAATAAAAAAATAAAGTAGAATAAAATAAAGAAATAAAGAAATAACGAAATGAGACTAATTAATTAAATAAAGTAGAATAAAAATGAGGTTAATTAATTCAATAAAGTACTATAATTATATAACACTTAACACTAAACACAAATAAATAAGAAAAATGTAAAGTATAGCACATTAGTACCATTTAGATGTCTATGTCCTTTTAGTAATTTTACACACTCACAACACTTTTTATTTCAGTTTACCAAACATATTGAAATTGCTTTTAGTTCTCACAGCACTTTTGAAAATCAGTTTACCAAACACTCAGCTGATTCTTCCCACAACAATTCCAAAAGCAATCCCCCCCACAGCACTTTCAAAAACACTTCTCCCCACAGCACAACAATGTCAAACTGAGACTAAGTGTGCAAATATTTCTTTGTGTTTTTTTTTTGTTCTCACTCCTAAATAGGCCCAACAACCAAACTTCATGTGAAATTACTAGAAACCCTAGTTTGGCAAGAAGTGGTAAGTACAATCATTCCTAGAAATATGAATAAAGCATTAGGGTTAAGGTTGAGATACTAATACTTTGCTTTGGGAAGGCTAATAATTGATTTTTTTTTACGTGTTATAAGAACTATTACAATAGAACTATCGGGATCTGTCGATATCAAACATTGCATATACAAATCGGATATCTATTTATATAACGGGAGATAACAACACGAGAAAAAAAACTACTCACACGTGTTTATAAAATATACATGGCAGGATTTGGTACACTACCAGCTCTACTAAGAGATGATATGCTAATAATTGATTTTCAAGAAAGTATAATAAATTTTGATGTACCATTTGTTATAAGTAATGCTAGGCTTTCATTTTTTTTTCCAAAAAACTTTTCAAATCACGTTGTCACGTGAGTTGTCAACATTGTATCTCTCATCACATAAACTCATGATTTACAAGATGTTAACAACTCACATACTAACAAGATTTGGGAAGTTTTTTAGGATAAAAAAAATTGAAAAGTCTAGCAGTACTCATTTTTTTATTTATGTGTATCCGTAAATATTTTTTTTATTTTGAAATAGTGTGATAAATAATCTCAATATTAATTTAATCTAACGAAATTTTTAATTTCATTCTCTATATTTACTGTAGCTATTGATTCTCGCATCCAATAAAAAAAATTATATGTATATGAAAATTTTCTCCTAAATACGCACTGATAATTATCAGTACCTTACATATGGACCATTAGATTCAATTGTTTTGACACGGTCTTATACACTTGTCAGTGCTTATCCATAATATATGGTCCACATATGATGCATTTATGTATTTTATATCAGTGCGTATTAAAAAGAAAAGGAATATATATATAAAATATTGCATTTTAATCATATATAGTGTGGTATGATATTACACATGCAAAGCCTACTTCAAGAGTTCAAGTTTGCTTAATTACAGGCAAGAACAATTTTTCGAAGAGTAATATTATTTTGTCTAAATTTGGTGCTCAAATAGTGTGACAACGCTCTAATCCATTCACAATTTAAATGAACGGATTATAATGTTGCCACATCATTTGGACACTAAATTTAGACACCAAATTTAGATACTAAATTTGGACACCAAATTTACGTAAAATAGCATTATTGTTTTTCGAAAACTAAGGGCCCGTTCTGTAAATGTTTTTCAGTTGTTGTTTTTCGAAAATGAAAATGAAAATGAAAATGAAAACAGTATTTTTGGTTTCAGTATCGAATTCTGAAAACGTATCTGGTAGCATATACTGAAAGCTGTATTTTGAAAATGAAAATGGAAAAAACGCATCTGGTAGGTTAACCGAAAACTATCAAAAATTGAAATAACAGTTTTGACATTTTATTTAATATTATTACAACTATAAACAAATTGATTAAATAATTAACCAATATAATTTTTGTATTGTAATTTTTAAATTAAACAAAAGTAACACATCAAAAATTAATTCAAAAAAAACATATCAAAAAATGAATTAATCAAAACTAAACTCTTAAATTATAAATATATTATATATACATATTATAATATATATTATATATTATATATTAATAAAATATTATATATATATATATTATTGCATGAATACTTTTAGTTCTAATTGAAAATAAATTATTCTGGAATATATATATATATACAATAGGGGTATTTTGGTCATTTAAAAATTTTATCTTGTCTTGTTCTAGCAATATCAAACACATAACAGTACAATTAATAGTTTAAAAAATGATTTTTTTTTATATAAAAAAAGTGAAAAACAAAAACGAAAACACAAAAACAAGATTTTTGAATTTTTCAAATCTTTCACTTTTAACACTGGTTTTGTTTTTTTTTTTCGAAAATAAAATGAAAAATGGTTAACGAATGCGTTTTCGAAATCGTTTTTGAAAAATAAAAATGAAAACGAACTGAAAAACAGCTATAGGACGGGACCTAAGATTGAGCTCTCTTATTATTAGCCAAACTCAACTATTGTAAATGTATTTTTGTCATTTCCATCTTTTTTCTATTTCTGAAAAAAAAAATAGTATATTAGATTACTATCGTACATCTTACAAATGGAAAGTGGAGATCAAATATAAATATAAGTTTTAAATATAAAAATAATAAAATAATAAAAATATATCTCCACCGTCTATTTGAGAGAATGAAAAGAACTAAAACACATGCAAAGCCTACTTCAAGAGTTCAAGTTTGCTTAATTACAGGCAAGAACAATTTTTCGAAGAGTAATATTATTTTGTCTAAATTTGGTGCTCAAATAGTGTGACAACGCTCTAATCCATTCACAATTTAAATGAACGGATTATAATGTTGCCACATCATTTGGACACTAAATTTAGACACCAAATTTAGATACTAAATTTGGACACCAAATTTACGTAAAATAGCATTATTGTTTTTCGAAAACTAAGGGCCCGTTCTGTAAATGTTTTTCAGTTGTTGTTTTTTGAAAATGAAAATGAAAATGAAAATGAAAATGAAAATGAAAACAGTATTTTTGGTTTCAGTATCGAATTCTGAAAACGTATCTGGTAGCATATACTGAAAGCTGTATTTTGAAAATGAAAATGGAAAAAACGCATCTGGTAGGTTAACCGAAAACTATCAAAAATTGAAATAACAGTTTTGACATTTTATTTAATATTATTACAACTATAAACAAATTGATTAAATAATTAACCAATATAATTTTTGTATTGTAATTTTTAAATTAAACAAAAGTAACACATCAAAAATTAATTCAAAAAAAACATATCAAAAAATGAATTAATCAAAACTAAACTCTTAAATTATAAATATATTATATATACATATTATAATATATATTATATATTATATATTAATAAAATATTATATATATATATATATATATATATATATTATTGCATGAATACTTTTAGTTCTAGTTGAAAATAAATTATTCTGGAATATATATATATACAATAGGGGTATTTTGGTCATTTAAAAATTTTATCTTGTCTTGTTCTAGCAATATCAAACACATAACAGTACAATTAATAGTTTAAAAAATGATTTTTTAAAACAAAAACGAAAACACCAAAACAAGATTTTTGAATTTTTCAAATCTTTCACTTTTAACACTGGTTTTGTTTTTTTTTTCGAAAATAAAACGAAAAATGGTTAACGACCATGAGAGAGGCGAGCCGCGAGCCTAGTAGCCTACCCCTCCTCCCCTCTGTAGATCCAAGTCTCCATCGACCCTTTTTTTTTAATTATTATTTTTTTATTAAAAAAAATGATATCGACCTTTTTTTTAATTATTTTGTTTTTATTAAAAAAAAAATCTCTGCCACCTAACTCAAAGGTGGACGATGGAGATTTATGTACCTATTCTTAAAAAAAAAAAAAAACATTTTATCAATTATTGATTTTTCTTTTTTTAAAATTTTGAAACTTGATCTTCACTGTCTGAGATAAACCACCCGTCTTTGAGATTAACAATAGAGATCCAATAAAACGATGAAGTAACAGCAGAAGACGTCTGTATATTGGGGAAACCTCAAGTAAGTTGCAATCGTTGCATGTAATTACTTCGTATATTAAGTAAATTATAATTGTGACTTAGTTTTACACTTGAATATCCAATCATCCATTTTATCTAAAACTAGTCACAGATATAATTAAGTTAATTTAAGAAGTAATTGCATACCACCTACCGGTATTATCAAAATCATAAAAATCATATATATTATTCTGTCTCTCTTCTTGTATTAACTAACTTTGCCCAAAAAGGTATACCAGTAGCCCTAAAGATAGCAGAAATTAATTAAACACCACCTTGTATCCTTCTAAAAGATTGATAAATGTCATATATTATTCAAATGCTTTTATGACTGTCATAATGCTTTTAAAGGTAACCCTTTCATCACTTATGCTGCAATCTATAGAACTGGCGCCTTATCCATCTTCATAAACTTATGCAATTCATAGGTTAAAATGGGTTTCGAATAAGGAAAAAAGGGTATAAAATAGGGCATCGTCTCCCTGATTGTCTGATTTAATTGTCTATTGGCAAGAAAATAAATTTCGGTCTCCGAGAACGATTAACTTCCCCATCATGTAGGAAGGGCTGTTGTCTTACATATGGGGCACAGGTTTTTCTGCATTAGCCATTGTTTGATGCAGTCTGTGTGGAAGTCATGTCCACAATCCAGCGTCCCAAGATCATCACCTTCGGCGTATTCCTCCTGCCAAAAATGAGTTTAAGCACAAGTTAAGACCAATAAGTTGGTTGAATGAGGTTATTTAGGAGCAGTATTCTTTGCTTTTCTATTTTCTAGCTCATACCTGACAAACACAGCAAGGCTCCTGGTCTGATGAGGTTTTTGTTTCTGTGGACATGTACTTTTTCTGTTTCAGTAACTTCATAACAGATTCCTCAGTCAGTCCAGTTTTGACATCTCCTATGCGCTCTTCCAATGCCAACAATTCCTAACAGTTCAATCGTTGGGTAAGTAGAACAAATTTCCCAAGTGAAAAAACTGACGGGTACATAACCGCCCTATCTTACCTCGTAAGACATGTTGTCGACATCAAGGCGCATGTCTCTGTGCCTGTCATGCATTTCAGCTAGACCATGATATACTAATGGGTCAAAAAGCATAAAATCCTGACAGAACACCACATGAAGATCCAATGTTATGCTAAAATTATTGCAGAAAGGAAAAATTCTAGGCAATTTCTTTTTCAGTAGAGAATTTACTTATTGTAAGTTGCCATAACAATTCAGGAGCTACTTACAGACAAGTGACATGTCCCGTGCATGAAAAAGATAAAGCAAGACATGTGTTATATGTAAAAAGGATGTATGAAGCAAAGGAAGAGAAATCTAGGCATAATATTTCTAGCATGTTCAACTAATGAAGCAGCCAGATCTTGGTCTGTACACATCAGAAAACTACATGCAACTATAGCTTGCAAGGTTGGCCCTGTTTGGTGTCCAACCCAAATTTGCATACAATATCACTGAAAAGATTTCCTTGATAAGAGTATCGATAGATTAAACAGTAAAACAAGCTTTGCAACTCATAACCGCCTCTTGCTTAAAAAATATCCCACTAAAAATATATAGGAAGAGCTATACATGCACATATATTAAGTCACACCTCAGTTACACGTGCATTTATACACACTGAAAATTCATGCAAATTAATTTTTTGTTGCAATCAGAACTGCATTCAGATGATAATTCATGTGTCAGCTGCTTACAAGAAAAAAACGTCACCTTTTCCTGTTTTTATTTTGTTTTATGCTGGATATAAGTCTAACTGGTCTAACTGATTAAAGATACTAAGTTACATATAAGTTTCCGAGGAAATACGATTCAATGCTAGAATCTAAGCCTTGTAGACTTTTATTATGGTAACGATAGCAATAGAATTAAAACAATAAATAATCACCAAGAATTAAGACCATAAATTACAGGGGAAAACTGACTTTATCGAACTTAGAATGCTACCAAGTTCAAAACATCACATAACAAATGACCAAGAATATAAAACATCAGTCATTAAAAAAATTCCAAAGCTAACCTCAATTCTTAAGTTCTCCCCACGACGCATGGCATTCAAGACTTGACGAATCTGGTCCAAAGAGATGAACATAAATTATTAGCTTAAGAATGCCACGGTCAATAGTTAACCAGACAATTATAATAGGAATTAGTAAAATGTAAGAGTGGACTTATATAGTAACTAGACACAATAGGAATTCCATAATCAATAACAAGCACGGTTTAGACACAGTCAGCAAGCAATAGTCCATGCCTAAAAATTGTACATGTAATGTAAAGCAACATAATGCCACAAACACCAGTTACACAACAATCTAAACAAAATCATAGAGAGAGAGTAAGAAATCTGTGTTTGGAATCAATAAATGCTTTACCTAATACTTCAAAAATGGTATATTTAAGCAATTAATGCCACAAACACACAATCATCCAAACAATATAATTGGGGGAAAAAATAAAGAAATCTCTATATTCAGAATCAATAAATGTTTATTTATACTTATGTGGAATTTTTTATTTATTGCAAATTATATTTAAACTCTATGTACCACGTAAACAATATGGATATATGATCCTCTAAAAATTCCTCAATTACCTGTAGGTTGGTGACTTCTAATTTATGGGTAAAGAATCTTCTTACTAAAACAATTTTCCATAAGGAAATGTGCTAAATAAATAATTGAACACAGAATTAGTCTTATAACCTCTTGACAATTAAGAGGCTACCAATTCACTAATTCATCAACAATAGAAAGTTCACCTTCAAGACCTAATGTAGTCATGAAACATGTAATGCTCTTCTACCCTACCAAATGTGGTTATAAAACATCTGTACCGACTGAAATGATTGGAGTAAGGATATCAACACATTGTAATTTAGAACCAAATGTTATCTATAAACATCTGATAAGAGGAAAATTCATTAGTAATGCAGCCTTAGCAAAATAAATGTACAGGAACAGTGAAGTTAAAAGAACGAATAATAAGGACACAAACCTCAGATATCAGCCGGTGTCTCCCTTCAATGTCAGCAGGAAAAATAAATGTACAGGAACAGTGAAGTTAAAGAGAGAAAATAACAAGGACACAAACCTCAGATATCAACCGGTGTCTCCCTTCAATGTCTGCAGCTACAGCCTGTAAAGAACGGGGCATACCAAGGACATCATTAACTTGTCTGTCTATCATAAATGCTGACCGTCGAAGTGCTTGATGATGAGCCTGTTCATTAGCAATAGCTGACATTGGTGACTCCTGAGAAGATGCAGCTGGGCCAGAAGACAATGGAGGAAAATGACCACTATGACCTCCAGACTCAGAGTCTGCTAATGGAAATAAAGACCATGGAGCAAATTCAGATAATCTTTGCTGACTATGTGTTGAGGGATTGTAGTGGATCCAAGGAGAAGGAGGAGACAAAGGATGGATGCTTGAACTGGATCCAATTTGAGTGGTTGAAGAAACACCTCCAGAAGAGCTTCCAGTGGCCAAACTCCAACTAGCCGGATCTTGCACCATATTTCTCATCTCAGCTGAAGGAACAAACATGGGATGATCTACATTGTTTCTTGGGATGCTTCTAAAGTTTCCATCGTCTCGTAAAGCAGCACCTCTCTCTCCAGAAATAAAAGAACTTGATAAATTGCCTACTCTAGAACTGGAAGCCCCATTCCAAGGGAAAGGATGTGTGTTTCTTGACAAAGTAGAAACATGCATAGCATGAGGCTGGTTCTGAACAGCAGTTTGATTTGCAGCTACCATCGCTGTCGATCTCAAGTCCAGAGAATCATTAAATGGGACAGGTATAGGCGATGGATGAAGGGATGCAAGATTTGAACGCCCTGTACTCCCTGTTGATGATAAATTGAACGGTTCCTGTTGAAGTCTTGGATCTCCTCTCCTACCAAAATTTCTAAGGGAGTTTTCTGAATTTCTTGATATACCTGAAGAAGGAAAGCCATCAGAAGCAACTGCTCTCATACCAACTCCAAATCTAGGGTTTTGTTGTTCGGGAGGGGTAATGCTAGGGGGATTTCGAGAAGGTGGAGACAAACTTAAGCTGCTAGATGCATCATAACGCGTAGAGACAGCATGCCATACACCATTTTCCGCTTGAGGAAAACAACTTGAACTTCCAGCTGAGCAAGACTGTCCAGAGGTACCTTCAAGTGCCTTTCTCTTGCAGGATAAACCCCAACCACCCAAAGAAGAACCCGAGCCACCGCTGTGTTCCTCCACCATCAAACCAGAGCTTCCAGATGAACTCCCAGCATTATCAAAAGAAGCACCGGAAGAAAATGCTTGCCCTGTTTCTAGTCCACCAGAGTTATAGAGATTAGGGCCTTCATCAGTTCCAATACCCTGCCCACCATTACCACTATTACCCACATACCCTGCATGCAGATTCCCATTCAGTGGGAGATTATTAGAGTTGGAACCTTGCACAAATAAAGGTCCATTTCGAGCCTGATTGCCATTGCGGCTAATACGCCTAGAGGGAAAAAGGATACTAGCTGGATCAAATTGCCTTTCTTCTGACCTGGGACCAACCACAGTACGAGCACTATACGGAACAGACCAACCATGTTCCATTTTTATTCCATCATCTTCCATCTGACTTTCTGGATTCAATCTAGAACTAGTTTCTCCATAATTCCAGACACGAAAGCTCTGACTTTCATGAGTAACAGCATTTACACATGTTGAACTACCAGGAGATACTGTATAATTTGACAACCGGCTTTCCACTGGATTCAGCATATTATCCAAAGAAGTCTGCTGATTCATACTAGTGTTATTGGAAACAGAACCCTGATCAACATTGACAGATTCAGGGATGGATTCAATGGTTTTCCCTTGACCTTGCATCAGGGTCAATGTATTCTACTATAAAATAGGGTATAAGATGTTGAAAATTCCAAAATTTCAAACTCAAAACGGAAAAACCAGCTACACACTCCTCATGCAACCAACAAAGAAAGGCTTCACATCAACTCAAAAAGGTATCTGAAAACTGTGGAAATGTTATAAAAGTCAGAATAGCAATACTATTAGGAAAAAAAAATAAGGACTAAACCAAAAGGAAAGAACATAAGGAAAAGTTATTTATAAAAATAAATAAATAAAAACATCTTTGCAACTAGCACTCCCTACTTACAGGTATGGTTGTAAGGCTCCCATGTTGTCCAGCTTTGATGGATGGCATTAAATTGTCTGTGGTCAATGCATATATAGTTCTACTAGAAACCCTAGCCAAAAGGTGCACAAAACAATGACATTAATATACACGAGACACAGACTGTCATTTAGAAGCCACAATACTTCAAAGAAATTCATAGCTGAGCCGGCTAGTTGTTACCAGTGCAGCAATAATTCTAATCCTTCAAATTTTCCATTAAGTTGTTAACAAAAGATGACTCTTCAAAGTATAAACTCCAAGTACCAGACTACAATGCCAAAGCAATCAAGACCACATTTAATAGCTCGCAGAATTCTGCGTAAAGGTCACTGTCATTTCAACAAGAACGACCAGCTGATCATGAAAACAATGGCTAAAATGTTCCCTATTTTAGAAAGAGTTTCTGGAAGGTATCCATATCCATGAGCAAGAATCTTCTAAACTTTCAGGTTTTTCTAGTAATGGATTTCAAACTAGATAATAAGTACAGAGCCATAATAAATTGTTTGAAACTATAAAAAATAATAAAGTAAACCATGATTGACCTGAGAGAAGAAATCCAATAAGAAGCATTTATAGATCCATACACGACGTATTTTTTCTCTAAACATCACATTACAATAATTATGAGATTCAGAAAAGGATACCACGACCCACGTCATATCGCATAAACCATAACAAGTTATATAAAAGAGAACCAAATATTTCTACATAATACATATTGCCATTCAAATCACTTCTCAAACAATGCAAAGGGATGATGCTAATTAATTAGTATCGTTCTAATCATATTTGAGGATATTGTGTGCTTTGGATTGGCTATAACTATCACAATTCACAGCTTAACTTACAAGAATTAGATGGAAATCATATAGAATACAATTTTAATAATTAGAGAACATAGGGCACTTAACATGTGCTTCTAGCTCGCTGTTTACCACTGGTTATATTAGTATACCAGCTCAGACCCCACAGATGTAATTCCCATTTTTTTTCATTTTTAATCTATTAAATTAATGTGTTAATTTTGAAACCAGCGATTTCACAAATCAATTCTATGCCTTATTAGTTATAAAATATTTCTACTATTCATACAGTTTGGCTGCCCAGTTCATTAGTTTGACTTTCTATATATATCTCTTTCATTCCATTCCTACACTCAAATGGGGGCACTACTCCAAACCCCTCATTTTTAACAAATTGTTTATTGCATCTAGTCCCAATTACATATCATTGTTTTGGCTCAAATTTAGTGTAGCACCAAACTTCAAATTCTTTGATCAAAGACTCACTGCACCAGAAGCACAGAGGCGTACATGAGTCACTGCCATGACTGAGCCATACGTTTGACAAGTTCTTCACCACACTTCAATGATTTTCCCACTTCAATCAAGTCTCACATGTTTTTAGAAACATGAATTGCAAGCTATAATTACAACAAAGAATGATACATTGTCACTTAAACTATCTCATACAATGAGCCTGTCAATATCGAATTACTACCATAGAACCATGCTCACCCAGCTAAATATTAGCTTCAACTGACAAAACCGTGTACATCCAATATCTAAATAAAGAAAACCTGGCCTTCAATAGCAAATTCCTAAGGACAATAACTACATTAAAAAGTTCAATAAATTGACCTGAAACCCCAAAATCAAAGAATGAAAATCAGGACCATCAAAGGTCATTATGTCCAATTGGATACCAGCATTGTAAAGCATGAGAGTTTAGCACAATGAAACATCCAGAACACCAACTTAAACAACAGAAAACTAAAAGATTACAGAACAGAACTTTGAAGAAATCGCCAAAGCCCCTTCTTGTACTAAGAAAATATCAACAACAAAAAATCAAAAGACCCATTACACCTACTTATGCAATTAAAAAAAAAAAACAGTATCAAACGATTCAATAACAATGATACCCAAATCAAGCGACGAAATTGAACATTCCAAGCGAAACCCAACATGGGTCAACTCGATCCTTCACAATTGCACAAAGCTTGAACAAAAATCAGAAAATAATCCAGAAACACAAATTGAAACGCAAGAACATAATCATAAAAAAAAAATCCGAGATCAATTAGAAACAACAAAAGGCAAGAAGAGATTAAGAGGAGTACCTGAGAGAGAAAGAGGGGGGGATCGATGAAACCAAAGAATGAGAAGAGTTAGAGATAAAAAAGTGTGAGAGAGACAGAGAGAGAGTGAAAATAGCAGTTGTTGATAGGAATCAGAAAACCCAGAGACATTTTTCTCTGGTATCGCTTGTTTTGCTTTGGAATTTTGTTGACCCACAAACACACACACACACACACACACACACACTCTCTCTCTCTCTCTCCCTCTCTTTCTCTATACGTGTGCGTTGGTGGTGGATGGTGGAGGTGGAGGTGGAGGTGGAGGTGGTGGTGGTATTTTGGTTTCAGTTACTAAAACTTTTTTATTTATCTTTTTTTATTATTATTTTACTGTTTGTATGCAGAGAAAGAGATGATAATCAGAAGAAGACAAAAACAAACACTGATGATGATAAACGAAGAAGGACCATGGAAGAGAGAGGGAGTAATCGAATAAAATCCAATGGTGGTGGTGGTATTGAATATTGATTATTGAAAATGTAATCTGGGTCACTGGGTGTGTCATGTGTGTGTCTTCCAATTTTAAGATTATGTGTTGTTTTTGTGGGTCTAGTAAGTCCCTCACAGCCATGCTATTGTACACGTAGCTTTCATGTAACAGCCTGGGTCCCATTTTGTCTTTTTCTCTTTTTACTTCACTCACTAATTATTATTTTTTTTAAGATGTTTAGCTAATAATTAATTACTTTCTAACTGCACCCCAATACTATAAAGCTGATTGATTGGGCCCCACAATCTATTAATTTGACCCACAATGAATTTTGTTGAGACATGCTCATGTTTTTTTTACTCTAAACATGACCTATCAGGCAATCAATTTAAGAGATATTTATTATAATGACACAATAAGTTTTTGAGTTTTTTTTTTTTGCCACATTTATATTGGGAGGGGTGAATTGGATTTCAAGCAAATCTTAGCCATAAAATGCACCTATAAAAAAGATATGCAAATGTGCAAGTATAGATATAAACATTAACGTATTGCACAAATTATAGTGGTTTGCCCAACACTTTTTTACATCCACTTTACCAAGTTCTTTCTAACTTGAGTTTCTTTCTCCAATTGATTTTCTGATACCAATTAAACTCATTCAAATACAAACAATGATCTCATGCACCAAATGCTACTAAGAGGATCCATCTTTCTTTTAGTCTTTCAAATATTTGAGTGAACAGTTTCACTTTATAATATAATTTCACTTTTAAATATAATGGAAATAATTGAAATTGTACTGTTTTAACTTACCAAAAGTATAGATGGAGGTTAATTGCAATGAGATTTGGCTCAAGCAATTCAAAAGTTTGATTTTATAGCAAATAGGTCAGTGAACTCAACGTAGGATTTTAAAGTAATTGAATAAGGGTTGTTGGAGTTCATTTCAAATGATTGAGACTTGCTTTCATGTAAAAAATTAGAAAAGTAGTTGTTTTGAAATGTTACAATAAATCAGGGTTGGGGGAGAGGATATAACTTGAGCCTACAATAGTACAATATGTGTGGTCTCTTTTAGTATATTAGAAAACTAGTTTGAGACATAATAAATGCATCAAGTATATCATTTGGAACAAATGCGGAGCTTGAAGGGATGAAGACGACACGATGAAAAATAATTTGTTATAACATTTTGAAAGCTTGGCATGACAAGAAAGAATCACAATCACCGAATGAAATTTGATGTTTGGTGACTAACTTTTTATGAAAGTAAAATAAATAGTCACTGAATATCACTTTCAGCAACCATAATAAGATATTAATCGTAAACATACACATCATGGATTCAATTTGTTCTATTACATGATTTTTAGGATTTATGACTAAAAATTTAGTCACTAAATAACTTATCTATCGACTATGTCTAATTTAGTCGTAATATATATATATATATATATAACTTTCGATGACTATATCTTAAATGGTTACATAATGTTATTTTTTACCACCATTACCATTGTAGTATGGTAGTGACAAGAAATATAAAGCATAGATCTAGTACATTTTGCTACAATTTTATTTTATTTTATTTTTATGATATACGACTAAAGAAATGGTCAAGGAAAATCGTGTTTGGTCACTATATCCAATTTAGTCATAAATTGGTGATTAATTTTTTACCGTCCATATTTCCCTCCCTCGAAAAGCATATTTTTCGAGACTAGTATTTATTTTTAATAACTATAATTTTAGTTCAACAATAATTTTTTTGTGATTATTATTTTTACTTTTTTAGGTAACAAAAACAAAAAAAAAAATCATGACGTTATTCTTTCCCTCCAAAGTATACTTCGTGAGACCAATTATAAGGAATTAATAACTACATGTTTAGTCATGTAAAGAGTCTCACTACAAAAAAAAAAAAAGAAAAAAGAAGAAGAAGCCTATTTCTAACAAATTATTTTCCACGGTGACAATTTTTATCGTTAATTTATCCTTTTGCGATGGTTAATTTAAATTTTGTTAAAATAAGGTTAAATTATTAATTAATAAAACTTATTAATTTTCCAGTAAAACGTTAATGTTGATTATAAAAAATAGTCAATAGGATTTTCAAAAAAAAAAAAAAAACTGTCAATATATTAATATGCATTAAAAGTAAACACAAGTTTTACTTTCTTCTAAGATATAAGATATTATATATAATGAGGACTTTTTAAATAAAATATTAATTTCAAAAATAATATCTCAAGAAAATAGATTCAATTAAAATAATACATTATATTAATAGCTTACATATAAAAAATGTACAAAATATATCAGATATAAAATTGTAGTAAAATGGTAAAACTAACCTCGTCTATTTCCTAGATCAATTTTTTATCTAATGATTGTAAAAACCTTCTACAATTTGCTTAGCACTATTAATTGTGAGACTAAAAATAATAATTGTAAATAGTATTTAATAACTAAAACTAAAAATATATATTGCGCTATTAAAACGTTAGATACAAAACATTCTTTTTCTTATAGTGTTAAAATAATGACATGCAACCATCATAATGAAATATGAAATTGAAGATTTATTTTCATATTGAATATTGAAGATTTGCTGTGGTGAAGACATATCTTGAATGTAATTGATGATGATTTGCTCCAAATTCTATATAGTATACTGTATTATACCATTAAATTTCTTGTTGAAGTCCTGAAATCGATATAGTAAACCATTAAATTTCTTGTCAGAGTTGTGATATCTATATGGTATTATACCATTCAATTAAAAACAAATACAAAAGTCAATGATACCATCCATTGTATTTATATGGTATGCTTGGGATCCAAGAAGCCCCTACAACTGAAATGAGGCTCTGGACCCTCCTAGATTGAATCGGGACCGCAGTGACTCACTTAGGAATTGATCGACCCGGTATTATTTAGGATACCATATTATTTAGGATAAAAAATTGGAATAAAAATTTACAACGTTTCATTCCACGTGAAAAAATGCATAAGAATCTAGCACCTGCAGTCTCTTGTGTGTGTAGATAAAGTTAGCTTGTGGGCTTTAATAAGTGTCCAAGAGAAACTATGTGAAAAGACGCCGTGGAGGCTTATAACAAAAAAAAAAGTCTTAGTGGTGAAAGTTAACAGTTTCATCACTGTGACTTTATTGACAGTTTTATCTGCTGGTATTGGTTAAACATTACCCATATGCACCAATCAAATTGCATATTCGTTCTAATTCATCTGCTAATAGCAAATAACCACTGCCGAATATGATTAGGAGAGCAACTCCTCTGGCATACAATAAGACACATGTCGCTCATCAATGGACACACGTCGACCATGAACCATAGCAATGCGGATAAAACCAAATAATGTTAGATATGACTCTAATACGGAGACTTTCTAGAGACGTTGGAATGTAGGATACGTTTGGAAGTAGGAGATTGTGTTTGAGGGAGCTTGAAGACTGAAAGAACTGAAGAAACGAAACTGGAAAGTTCCGCGGTGTGGACCTCGGTGCGGACAAGTGCACAGACCGCGGTACAGGAAGCAGGTCGACTCCTGTGAGATCACGCGGCGTAGACCGCGGCGGAGGCAAATGCACAAACTGTGGTATTCGGAGCGGTGGACGACAGTGATGATCTGTAGTATTGGGCGCGGGTGGCCAACCGCGACCCAAACCGTGATAATGGCGGATTTTACCCAAATCAAAAATGTTGTGCAAAAATAGGAAATATATTTTCTTTTCGAAGTTCTTGTGCTAATCGGAAAATGAAAGAGTTAGTCTTCATGAAAAAAATGAAAGTTCTGTATTTAAAAGAAAATGATTTCTTTTAAACAATAAGACTTGTCATAAATAGGAAATAGGATTTATGTGGAATAAGTAATTTTTATATGTTTAGGAGTAAGATTTCCTTTTATCTTAAACTCCCTGTAATTCATATAAATATACCACAATAGCTAGGCTATTGTAAGTGGTGGAGCAAAATTAACAAATCTAGAGAGATCTCAAGAGAGCATTGAGTGTAATTGGGTTTAGGGTATTTTAGAGAGAGAATCATGAGAGTGTGGTTGTAACAATTTACTACATAGTAAAACTTTCTCTTATCGTCCTGATGGCCATGATTTTTTCCCGATTTGGGTTTTCATGTAAAATCATTGTGTTGTGTGTGATTGGATTTATTTCTCTTCCTCTTAATTCTTTTGTTTTGCTATTTGTTAACAGCCTTTTTTGGCTAGGGTCCAAAAAAGAATTTTCCACCTTACAACCTTCAAGCAGTGGTCCAAATCCGAGTTTACGTAGCAAGGTATCGAGGTCCTTTAGGTCGAGGTACCTTACGACCCAGCAGAAACAGGGCAAGGTAGTCAACACCTTGCATGCATTCAGGCTCTCCAATTAAAGCCCGCTACCCCGCTAGGAATCCTGCATAATTAGGTCGAGCTTCATGATAAAGCTCAGTGTAGCTAAACCAAGCTCTCAACTACAAGGTTGGAACCCTATGTGATATTTCGCCCCTAGAATGGTTAGCACAAGCTCCATGGAAAGACCAGCAAGATCGATTTAGCTCCATGACAATCGAGAGGTCCCCTAGGGACCCCGCCAGTGTACTGGAACCTGGGGTACCTCACCCTCGAGAAATATCAAGCGTCACCTCATGTAACCTCCATGAAGTACCTCTCTAAAATGACATACAAAACCAGAGCTCTCCTTCAAACAGCGTAGGAAGAGAGGGTTAACCTTCATGACACTTATGATACCATTAATGAGGTCAAACCATATTAATGAGGTTAAACTGTTTTAATGCAGGTAGTCAACCATATTAATAAGGTCAAACAGTATTAATGGATGTAGTCAACCCTATTAATGAGGTCAAACCGTATTTATAGAGGTAGTCAACTGTATTAATGGAGGTAGTCAACCCTATTAATGAGGCCAACCATATTAATGGAGGCAATCAACCCTATTAATGATATAGTCAACGCCATTAATGAGAGAATATTCAACTCTTTAATGACCACCATTAGTGAAATAGTCTAAAGAGGAAACAATCACAACTTCTCCAAGATATTAGCTACAAGCCGATTCTTTAGGGTCGACTACATTAAATGAAGAATTATATTCAATAAGGAAAGGAGACTAATTCAAGAATCCTCATCTTGCACACCAAATTAATTACACCATGTATAAATAGACCTCAACACGCACATTGAGGAGGGTCGGAGATTCAACCAAGAAATCGCCTACGAGGCGAAATTATGTACACATATCGACTCCCGAAATGCATGTTGAATCCGACGCCTGACTGCACATACCAACCCCCCACCAGAAATATGTCATTAAAAGTGTAAAAGGCTACTGGCCTGAACTCTCAGTATATCGTCATCATGTACTACCTCTCCCAAGCATATATCGGGATTGGTTAACTTTCTATTACTGTTGTAAGCTCTCCGGAGCGTATACGTTGTACTACTCTACCTTGTAAGCTTCCAGGAGCACCACTCGATATATATGTATAAAGAAGGGTCTTTCTACCTTCCTCCGGATACTGTCTCGAGGTTTTTCAGCATGTGACCATACGTGATGTTTCTTCCCCCTTGGTCAGTCCACCTCCCTTTATATAAGACTTGTGTTTCTCCTATTTATCTCATGTATTATGCATATGTGTATGCGGGCTAGGTACCGACCCCATTGGTCCCAGCTTTCTAATCCTTCTTACGTGAGATCGGGAACCTACAACGAAGATCTATGGAAACGGGCAAGGATTTGGCACAAAAACTAGACAAGCCCCCCTTCTTAATCGCCATATAGGTTAGGGAACCACATGAAGAAACCAGGGTCCAGGACAGGGCTCCGGGTTCCATAAACGGGTTTCGACCTCAACCGAGGACAAATATCATCCCCTTCACACCAGCAAGAGATCCTCGAGCTCCCGTATTTCCTCCTCAAGCACGAAGCCCGACGGGTGGGATGACTCCTACTATGAAGCCTGACGGATGGTATGACTTATCTCTTACCTATTGTACCATCCTCCATGTTTATACAATATCTCTCCAAGGTTGGGTACCTGAGGTACCTACCCCGACCGTGACCTCCAAGGTAGCAGTCTCGAGGGTGTTAACTGATATTCTTCACCTTGAATGAATTTTTCGTTAACACTATTGTTTGTTTGTGTTCTATCTGGTAACACTTCCGCGTAGTGACAACGATTTATACGCCAACAAATAACAAGCCTATGTGGCTATGTAGTTTCGCTGAGCCAAGTAATTGAGGGTAATTTTGGCCAGGAGTGCAAAAAGAGGGTGAAATATAGTTTTTACTGTAGTATCTAAGAGTACTGAGTAACTGAGATCCCGAATGAAAATATTTACTTTAACATCGGAGCCTCAGAGGGTTATTGCCAATGCTCCCCATTGATCACCTAATGCTATGTTCATTCTCATTTACAGGATCTCGGAAGATGGCAGAATATTCAACACCAATCGGACTTTAGGAGCTTACACCGTTATAAAGTGAAAGCCTCCTCAACAATACTCAACTTCATTCTTTCAAGACTAATATTATAATTTCAATTTAGACACAAATTAAATTATTATATTCAAAATTCTTCAATAGGTTAACAATAAATTAAATCAAGAGAACAATTTAAAAGAATCTTCAAAAATTTAACCAAAATAATAATAAACATATTTGTTTGGTTGGGTTTGCTTGTAGTAGATCTAATATATATATATATATATATATATATATATATATATATATGTGTGTGTGTGTGTGTGTGTGTGTGTGTGTGTGTGTGTGTTTGGTTGGTAGACTCATTTTTTATTTATTTAAAAAGATCCATTTGGAAAGCACATCCCCGTAAACTTTTACTCAGTATAGTTTAAACTCTACTAGTCTCTATTCAATTTAAATTAAACAATCTTAAAAACCCAATCAAACAGCTCTGAAAAAACTCAAATAGACATTTACAGATCTTTTAAGACATTAGAAAGCTTAACTAAACAAACACATACCGTTTTAGAATTAATTTACAGGTAAATACAAAGTTATACAAACTTTAGATTTTATTTATTTGCATTAATATAACACCAACCCGGATAGATACTATATTCAGACTCTCGTTAAGGTTGGTTCGGAGTATAGTTCCCATTAAGGATGAGCATTGGATAGGGGTGGGGGTGGAGGGTAATCCCCAAATTAAAATGGGGGTATGGGGGAAGGTCCCCGATCCCCATTTCCCATTTTTCTCCACAAATGTATTTTTCACTCTCAACTTACTAAGTATATATATATATATATATATATATATTCTATTGCCAGTTCAAACTGATATAATAAAATATATAAAATTCTTACATGTGGTGCGTCATTGAATTTAAAAGATTTGACTATGCTACATACACATGTCAAATCATTTTTTAAATTCAATGGTCTACGTGTCAGGAAATATCAGTTTGAACTGACAGTAAAAAGACTATATATATATATATATATAATATTCTTTATTATTTATATTCTTAATATTTTTATATTTGAATTTGTAATGGATTATTTTATTTTAGTATATAATTTTTAGTAAAACATGAAAAACAGAGAAAACAGAGAAATAGAGAAAAATTAGGAAAACAGAAAAAACGCGGAAATGGGAATGGAGATGAGGATACCTCTCCCAAAACTCCCTCATCTTTTAAGGTATGTTTGGTAGGAAGGAAAAGGGAGAGAAAAGTAAATGGTGGAGGGAAAATGGAGAAAAAATTAGGAAGTGTGTGCGTGGTATGAAATGGAAAAGTGAGAGGAAAAATTGATACGGTAGACCCACTCATTTTAATCTTCTCAACAGTGGAAGGAAAAGTAGAGAGAAAAGTTTGAAAGCTTTTGGCTTTATATGAAATTACAAATTTGTCATTTTTTAATTTACTTAAAATTTATTTATAAATAAATAAATTTATAAAACATAATGTATTAATATATATATATATATGTTACAGAGTTTGAAGTCATTTTATATAATATATAAACTATAATATAAGTGTAAAATAGTAAAATTGATAAAAAATATTTTTCATTCAATCTTCTTTATATTTACCAAACAGTTTAAGGGAAAATTATTTTCCTCATATTTGCTCTCATTCCAAATCTTTATATCATTTATATTTTCTTTTCTTCCTACCAAACATACCCTTAGAGAATGACGATATTATAAAATTGTGGATTAGAATCATCTACGCTTCCTACACAAATAAAATTAAAAAATTACGACTCTCATTTAGGGTGGTTTGCGATTTAATAAGAAAAAAATATATTTTTAAACGTTTCACGGTCAATGGTCAATTGAACAATTAATAAAATAGCTGATAGCATATACAGTCACGTGAGGCAAAGAAGCTTCCATAATTGACATTTGGCAGGTGGCTCCATCTACACAGATTCACCTGCAACTCTGACACATATCGATTCCCAACAACACCAACATCCAATCGGATTCTCAAATGGATTCTCGCAAATTGTCAGCTCTACTCTCCTCCTTGATCTCTCAACTCTTCCTTCTTCTCCTCCTCCTCTTCCCCAATTCTAATTCTACTCAAAACCTCTCTCCACTCTTTTCTCACTTCCTTTCTTTGCAGCAAATCGCAGCTTCTCTCACTTTTCTCTCGATTTCCAGGAAAAGAAAGAGAACCCATTTGTCAGAAGAAGATTCTGACCCCACCCATGAAGACAAAGTCGCCAAACTCGGACCTCGACTCGGTCTGACTCAGTCCCCTGACTCGTTCAAAAACTCGTTTAGAATGAGCTCCGCTACATTCCAATGGCTGTCTGGTTTGCTCGAGCCGTTACTTGATTGCCGTGACCCGGTTGGTTTGTCCCTCAATCTCTCGGCTGATCTCCGGCTTGGTATTGGTCTGTCCAGGTTAGTTACCGGGTCTAGTTATAGTGAACTCGCTGACAGATTTGGGGTTACTGAGTCCGTGACTCGGTTTTGTGTTAAGCAGTTGTGTCGTGTTCTTTGCACCAATTTTCGGTTCTGGGTTGCGTTTCCTGGCCAGGGAGAGCTTAATTCGATTTCAAAATCTTTCGAGGAACTTACCGGGTTGCCTAATTGTTGTGGTGTTATTGATTGTACTAGGTTCAAGATTGTTAAATCTTCAAAAGATGACAAATTTATTGAAGATGGTATTGCAGTACAAATTGTGGTCGACTCATCTTCAAGAATCTTGAGCATTGTTGCTGGTATTCGTGGCGATAAGGGTGATTCGAGAGTGCTTAAATCTTCAACTTTGTATAAAGACATTGAAGATAAGAAGTTATTGGATTCAAGTCCTGTTTATGTTAATGGGGTACCTGTAGATCAGTATTTGATTGGTGATGGAGGGTACCCTTTGCTTCCATGGTTAATGGTACCATTTGTGGATGCAAAACCAGGATCAAGTGAAGAGAATTTCAATGTAGCACATAGATTGATGCGCGTTCCAGCATTGAAAACCATTGCTAGTTTGAAGAATTGGGGTGTTTTGAGTATGCCAATACAAGAGGATTTTAAAACTGCAGTTGCTTTTATAGGTGCTTGTTCAATTCTACAAAATGTTATGCTAATGAGAGAGGATGATTCTGGATTGTGTGATAACTTGGACGATTACTCGTTGCACGATCAGAGCTCTCAGTATTACAGTGATGCTAGTTTTGAGGAGAATTTGATTGAGAAAAAGGCTACTGTTGTACGTAGTGCATTGGCTAAAAGAGCAAAAGTTTTCAACAATTCGAGTTTTGGTAGGGATTCCAACAGTTCAGTCCAATGATTGCTAACCAACTAAGAGATTGCAACATTCTTGAGATAGGTAATTGAAGATTTTTTTTTTTTTTTTTTTAACAATTGTGAAGTTCATTTCCATTGATTATTTATTTCCTTTCATTACCCTTCAGTCACAGAATGTTTTTGTAATCTTTACATTTCAATTCTTTGAAGATTTAGCAACTTCAGCTATTTATACAATTGTCAAATTACATACATAAGGCTCTCTCGTTTGTTACATTTTTTGTCTTAGAAAGTTATACAGTATCTATCGAAAGTTATTAATATCTTAGCCACCGTTCTAGTGAAAATTGAATTTAGATTTTAGATTGTAAACACTTCAATACCGTGGAGGAGTGAGTGAAAACGGTCAAAATGGTTCTATTAGAAGCATATGTTAGTGTTCTGTCCCATTTCATATAGAGAATGTGTAAGATACTTGTATACTTGAACATGCAACAAAATCATAATATATAGCCAGCATTCTAGTGAAAATTGATCAATTAGGTTGCAAATCTTCAATACCAAGGAGTGAAAATATCAAAAGATTTCTTTGAGAAGCATATATTAGCTTTCTTTCCCACATCATATAGAGAATGCAAAAGTAAAAGGCTTGTATACATAAGTAGTTGGTTGACAACTTATCAGCTGAATCTTCTGTGTTGAATGTTGTCCTTTGTACATGAAGGCTAATCAAGATAACCTCCCTTGTAAAAGCTTTCCTATTGGGTGGTATTGAAGACAATGATGGAAAAGTGTTGATGCATTCATGGAGCAGCGCCATTGATGCAAGCAATGTTTTAAATTTCGAATTGAGGCCATGCCTCAAGGCACGCCTCAGCCTCCTTATGGCCAAAAGCGCCTTGAGTCGCCGCCTCTCCCTTAATCTTGCTTAGTCCTGCCTCAATGTGCTTTTGGCCTTGAGGTGGTGCGAGGCATTTGGATGCCTTACCAGCGCAGCTTTTATTTTTTTTTAAAGATATTCTGATTATTTAAACCCAAAAACCCTAACTTTCTGTTAAGTAGATACTTTCGGTCCAAATAGGAACCTCTACTTTCACCTATTCAAGACTCCAAGGACCAAGACCATCAAACCCTAAGTTCTTCTTCAAGTCACTAAACATTTTTTTTTGTCATGCACTTTTGTTTAGGGATTTTTATGTTAGTAATGTTGATTGTGGATTATTTATTAAATGTTATAGATGATTTTCTATTTTAATTTTTTTTTATTTTTTTTTGAGTTGAGAACATAACCGTTATTTATCATTTTAAAACATTGGATGTAAGAACACACATGTTAGTGTTATGTCTTACATTGTATAGAAAATTTGAGATTATGGTTTAAATGGTATACTATTATGTACATGAGGGGACCTATGGAGGAATGCTTAAGTTATATCTTCCAAACAAGTTTTCCTTATGACTTCTCTATTGAGATGTTTTTTTAATATATACCATATGTGGTTCGGCGTCTCGAACGTCATTGTCAGATTGAATGAACGCCATTTACCACCAAGTCACATTGGACAGTGGTACTTCTCTGTTGAGATGTTATCCATCTATGTGCATAATGCCACTTCCAGAGAACCCCGAAACCCAAA
Organism: Dipteronia dyeriana; assembly: GCA_032871835.1. Lineage (NCBI taxonomy): Eukaryota > Viridiplantae > Streptophyta > Magnoliopsida > Sapindales > Sapindaceae > Dipteronia > Dipteronia dyeriana. The sequence continues at coordinate 91,378,084 of CM065295.1, read as the reverse complement.
ATCTCCACCAAATAATCCTTGTATAATATCTTTTTGATTTATTTGTAAAGTTGTATATGCATAAGCTGTCAAGATTCCTTTACATTGCATGATGTGACTACCATTGCTTATAGGTTCTTTTGCATTGGCCTTGTTTGATATCTAACTGACAAGACACCGAGTTTTAGGCTGCCTTTAGTTCTGATTATCGAACCTACAGCCATTGAATTCTATAGGACAAGATCTTTTTACTTGGATGATTATATCTACAATTGACTTAAACTTCAGTGGTGTTTGGAGCTGTGGGTAAAAATTTGTGAGTGACAGAACACTTACTGAATTTGACTAACAATGTAATCAGATACGAAAGTAGTTTGTCACAATAAAAGCTTTAATCCAAAAATTATTGTGATATGTAAGTGATCTACTCTGGTACTGTCAAATATATACTAAAATCTGATAGAGTAAATCTGAGTACAATTTTGCCGTGCTGGAGAACCCTGTTTGAATGTTCCATAGACAAACTTCCTTCGAAAGTAGGTGCCTCTCATTTGTTACACGATTCGTATGAGATGAGTTTGTGTTTTAACCTTTAACCCCCCTAAAGCAACTTAAATACTTAATGAATTTCAGTGTTTCGAAAAGAATTTTAGGATAAAATCATGGAAGAAACATCAAGGGGAGGAGGTGACCTTGGTTTTCTAGGTGTTGAGTTTAAACTTAAGCCAACATATTTCACATGTATGGTTCATATTATTTTGTGATATACTTCTCTAATAAAGATGACATTTGAATGTTACAAAGTGTGGTATTATTCGCTCCTGCAAAGATGAAAGACTTCGTTTACCGCTGAAAAATACCATGGTTCACATGTGTGGTTCATATTAGTATGCATTATACTTCTCTAATGAAACATGGCATCCGAATGTTACAGCGTGTGATATTATCTCTACTGCAAGTCGACAAACTTCATTTACAACCTATATATCGTTAGACTGAAATACGCATTTGATAGACTGAAGATCATAGGGTGTATACCAATTCAAATGTTTGGGATAAGGCTACATTTAACTGAAAAAACTTTCTACCCAGTGCATCTTTCTGGTGCTAAAAGTGCCGGTCCATTTCAGATTGGTTGATTCTTATCTGTATTTGTGTTCCAATCTCATATGCATTCAGTTTTCCAAATTCAATTGCACATGAGATAGTAGTTCCTCCTTCTCTGATGTTTTTAAGTAGAGCAGAGGCCACAAGAAACTTGGAGAACCTAAAAGGAGATACAGGGAATTGACATTCCGTATAAGCCATTGAGTTTCCATTCATGTCAAATGCAAGAAACAGAAATGATGAAATAGTTTTGGTAATGATCATTGTGATGGATTGCTAAACGGGACCTTTTGGTGCTGATTAGTATCAACTTAATAACTTAAATTTTAATAACATTAAAAATATGTCTATGAAAAATACCTTTTAGACACAAGGTCTCGTTTTTTTTTCCGAGCCTTTGGTCGTGACTCGTGACTCGTGACTGTGCTTTTTTTTTCAAGCATTTGGTCTTTTAAGGACATTTTTATCCGGTACATTATTTGTTACTATTAAAACTAAACTTATTAAGTTGGCGACAAACTCATAAAAGAATAAAGTTAAGAATAATAATAAAAAATGATAAATAATTTTTATTTTTATGTCTATCATCACATAATCTTATTGAATTATACGGTAAAGACAAATCACTTATTACGTTAAGTTGGCTTTTGGGTTATTTATCATTACTAATGTATAAGTCTAGGAAGCACGGATACTCTATTTGGTGGTGATAACTCGTATCCAGTTCATATACTCCTCGAATACTTCAAGATACATATCTGATACGTCAAATGACGTATCTGTTGATTTTTTCAAAAGTTTGACCGGAGGATACTTGGAGGATACTTGGAAGATACTTTTAGGGCAATATTATAATTATTTTAGTATAAAACGAGGTCATATTATATAATTTCAAAATTTTAGGGATCAAAATGAAATTGTAAAGAACTTTTGGTTTTGTTCCATCGACATGGAGAATACCGGATACTTGAGATTGTAAACCTTTCTGTTGATAAATCAGACTTAGATGCCGAATTATTTAGATGAGTTCGAAAAATTAATAGCACCTTTTAAAGGGGCTTTTGTGGAAATATCACCATATTAATAAATCATGTTTAAAAGACACTATTTAAAATGTAGATACGAAAATACCCATGTCATCACTATAGTTGTGAAGAAAGAGACAAAAAGTAAAGAGACAAAAAGTGAAATCGAGCTTTTACTTGCATTTGAGGTTTTGTATTTGTTGAAAGTTGTTGAAGAAGATGAAATCGAGCTTTTATATGTATTCGAGTTTTTATTTTTCGAGATTTTAACGTGTAATCAAGCTTTTATATAGAAATTTCGAGCTTTTGTATAAAATCTTGGAGCTTTAAGATAAAAGCTCGCTCTTTTATCTTAAAGCTCCGAGCTTTTGTAATTACATTTCAAATTCTTTTGTAATTACATTTCAAATTCTTTTGTAATTACATTTTCAGTCTTATAAGTACTGACTAGAAAAAGAAACCCGGAGACGATGCCCTCCCCGGGAGCTGACCTGACATCTCGACCCTCGAATGCGTCTACGTAGCCACAATAAACTAATTATCCAATGATGATGCATTGATAATGTTATGATGTTTGACATCCATTTGAGATCTGTTAAACAGACCTCTATGAAGAAGATGAAAGAATAAAATCTTTGAAAAATTCAAAGTAAGAGCTGATTGAAGTACAAAGACAACTTTTAAGGGCATTTTTGATAGTTCAACATAATATGTGTCTTTTAAACATAAGTTATTAAACTGGTGACATCATCACAACACAAGAAAAAAATGTGACAATCCTCACAATTTTCACTTATTTTAGATTATTTGACAATGTGATGCTGATAATGAAGTTAACTAGGAATTTAAAATATGCTTTATAAGTTTTTTATATATATTATTTGGATTTTTTAATATGTTACAGCTTATGAGACGTATGTTTTATTTTGATTTTGTAATATGTTACTACTTATGTAACATGTTTTTTTTGGATCATGTAATATGTTGTATTGTTATGACTCATATAGTTATGTGACATGTTTTATTTGGATTCTGAATATATTTTGATTTTGAATGAATTATCAAATATGTTTCATATATTATTTTAATTTACGTATCATATCGTATCTGTATCATATTTTTTAAAGATTTATCATATTTCTGTATCATACCATATCCATATCCGTATTCGTATCCGTGCTACATAGGTACAAGCTAACACGATTATTTTTTGGGTACCTAACAGTATTTATGTACAAACCAACAAACCAACAAACCAACAAACCTAGAACAAAGTATCTGTTATTAAAGACCATCTTCAAGGTATCTGTGATAACTTCATTATAGACAACAGATTTCAAATAAATAAATATTAAAAAAAATTGTTTGTGATATGCTAAAATTCAATAGAAACCCACTTGAATTTCTTTGAAGATATCCTTGGGAATCTTTTCATCTTTTATCAGAAACCTTTTACCTTTGTGCTAATAAAATTGAGGGATTTTTATAATTCGATCTCAATCTAATCGGAAAACATCACGTTTTTATTCTTTAATTAAAATTTCATCGGTTCTTATATATTTAAAAGTAGCTCAAATTAATCTCATTGTTAATAAAAACCGTCATTTGGACTAACGGTACAATTAATTTAAGTTATTTTTAATTATATAATGATTAAATTGATAAAATTTCATTTAAAAAATAAAAAACGATAGTTTTCCGATTATATTATGAACAAATCGTAAAAACCCCTCAAATTTAATTACCCAGTATGAGTTAAACAAAACATTCTGCTCATAGGTGTTTGTGTTGGTGTACTTGGTGAGTTGGTGTTGTTAAATGTTAATTAAAGAAGTGATCCTAATTATATGGAAAAGTCAAAGTTGGTGGGTGGATGCATCTTGTACAAAGTGGACCAAATTATCTTATGCCAAAAACAACCACCACAACAAATCAACAATCAACGGTGTATGAGTGAAGAAGACATGGAGGACCTTGATTTCTTGGAAGTCTCTTGGTGGAGGAGAAAAAAGGCTTTGGTTCAAAGCAAATACACTCTCTCTTCACCAAAAATGACCATATAATATTAAATCATCACCTACTTCATTATTCTGTGATTTGCATCTCAAAGCCACTACTTAATAATTAGCTTTACTTAAATTTGGATAAAATATCGATGTTTTAACTCTCTTGTTCCCACTTTTAGTCAAATTATGATTAATTTAAGATCTCTATAATCATTTTTCCATTTAAAATCTCTCTCGGAATAGATGTTTTTTTTAATAAAATTCAACATGAATATGATAAATTGTTCGGGTCATTTCAAATGAATTTTAACATTACTATCTAAATTTATATACAATTAAATTACAGATAAAATCTCAAAAACACCATTGGTAGTTATAGAAAATATCCCAGATATATCACAATCACTGTTCAATATAATTTAACCCACTTATACAACTTTTTTTGTAAATCACTATTGATATAGGAGATAGTATGACAATAATAATTGAACTATGTCCAACAACCCATTTCATTTTCTAATGTATTGTTTTGGGCTAGATAAACATACAAGATAAAATAAAAATGGCTGTTATAAGGGAAGGAGGTGGCCACCAAAGTCACCAACTCCTTAGAAAATAGAAATACAAAAGAAAATAGAAATACAAAAGAAAAACTTGGTTGGCTTCACCAACCCCTCACCAAACTTTGCTTTGCCACTTCCACATGTATTATTCCACCAAGAAGCCTATAGGTCCCACCCACCATGTTCACTCATGCCCTTTCTTCTTCTTTTTTTACAACTATGCCTCTTTTTTTACCTAATTTTATCTTCATTCTTTTCATGTATTTTGTCATGGGTACCGCCCTACTGGGTAGTGTACTACAATGCCACTTAGCACATGGATTTCCCACATTCCATACGGATATGAAGAATTCCATTCATTTTTAGTTCGAGAGATAGTTAGGGATGCACATTAATCCCCGGGGTTTTAAATCCTCGCACCCCATCCCTATTTGGAGATTTTTATTGTTGAGAATATGGAGAAATGGGAGGGGGGATGATTTTTATCCCCAAATTAAAATGGGGATGGGGAGGGTCTTCCCATCCCCATCTCCATCCCCATTTCCCCATTTCCCTCACAATAAAATTGAAATTGAAATTGAAATTGAAATGAGGATGGGGATGGGGATGAAGATTCTCATTTCCCCATTTCCCCCAAAAGTATATAAATATAATTATAATATATATTTGAATTATTTGAAACATTTTATATTGAATTTGTAATGTATTGTTATTTTTTATTTGTAATGAAAGGTTTTTTTTTTAATTTAATTCATAATTTTCAATTAAATAGGAAAATGAGAAAATGAGGGATCGAGGATACGAAAAAACAAGAAAAAACAGAAAAAATGAAGAACTGGGGATTTGATTTTTTCATTTTATCCCGTAGTGTAACATTTGTGAGATTATCTATTTAATTGACAAATTTTAAATAAAATAAAAAAATAAAAATTTGATACCGAGGACAATTCAAGTTTTTAGAGTTTCTACTTGAGTATATTCTAAAATTTGCAATAATAAGCAAAAACAATTATATAGTCACCTGTAACATTGACATTGGAATTCAAAATTCTAATAATTGTAATATTGAAATTCAAAATTGTAATGTATTTATATCAATCTAACAAGTAACAACATGGGATTATTTCTTAAAAAATTTAACAAGATCTCATGTTTTATTGTAAATCTCTACATTATAAAGAGAAATTGATAAATAAATAAAAAATTAAAAAAACCGACGTCATATATGCTTCAAGTGACGTAATTAACATTAAATAGTAAAATCTACCTCTACAAACGTAAATAGGAAAAAAAAATTGTTAAAAAAATTCTGGCCCACAATGGTGGGTTCCACATACGGCAGTCACCAAATGTACAAATTGACTCTCATAGTCTCATACCATTTTGAGACTTCACCAACCCCCGACCCGGTTGACACTTGGGAACCGGTCCAACCTGCCCGAACCGGACTCTCCATCTTCCTTTAAAATCCTCTTCTCTCTCACATTTTCAGATCAGGTCATCAACTCATCAACTCATCATCTCCACCGACACAAGAAGAAAAAAAAAACTAATCCAAAAACAAAAAAGCACAAGACTTGTAATATCAATGGCCGCCAATGGAGAATCTCAGAAAACAGAGGTCTCAAGACACCAGGAAGTCGGCCACAAAAGCCTTCTTCAAAGCGATGCCCTCTACCAGGTATCACATATATCAACTTCAAATTCTTGAAAAAAAATTCCCTTTTTATTTGGGTTTAATTTTTGGTTTATTTGTTAATATTCTCGTATGGGGTCTGATTATTTATTTATTTATTTATTTATTTTTAATGCAGTATATTCTTGAGACCAGTGTGTACCCAAGAGAGCCTGAATCCATGAAGGAGCTGAGAGAGTTGACAGCCAAGCATCCATGGTCGGTTTCGTGTTACGTAAACTATATATATATATATGTAAAAATCAATTTATTTTTTTAATAATTTGTAAAAATAAATAAAAAATTGTTGATGTGAAATAATGAAATTACAGGAACATCATGACCACATCAGCTGATGAAGGGCAATTCTTGAACATGATTTTGAAGTTGATCAATGCCAAGAACACCATGGAAATTGGTGTTTACACTGGCTACTCTCTTCTGGCCACTGCTCTTGCTCTTCCTGAAGATGGAAAGGTAATTAATTATAATTATAATTATTTTAATTGATTGTTTTTTTGTTCTTCCAAATATTTAAACAAAAACAATTTGTGTAATTATTTGTTGCAGATTTTGGCTATGGACATCAACAGAGAAAACTATGAATTGGGTCTGCCTGTCATCCAGAAAGCTGGTGTTGCACACAAGATTGAATTCAGAGAAGGCCCTGCCTTGCCTGTTCTTGACCAAATGATTCTAGATGTAAGTTTCTTTTCTCTCCAACCTCATTACAATTTTTTATTTTTTTGAAAGGTTTTTTGTTTTGATTTTCCAAAATTGTGAAAACATGTTTATTTCAATGTTGTTGCATTTTTCAAACGTTTATAACATTTTAAGACAAATTTCATTAATTTTTCTCAATATAGGACTTGGTTTTAGACATTTGGTTCGTCTTTTTTTCTCTTTTTTTTTGCCAAAAATAAAATATATATTTTTCATAAAATTCATGTAATTACATCGACTCTTAGCAAAATTAATCGTGTATTTTCACTTCACTTCAAATTAGGGTTTGACGTTCACATTTTTCCATTAAATTGTAAAAGCACAGGAGACCTCTCTAGCAATGAGCGTTGCATTTCAGGACTTGTTTGTAGTGGTCGATCTCATCGTTCCCTAACCAACCCGGACTCAATAAAGTTTTATAAACATTTGAGCCAAAATTCAATTAAACAATCATTTAGTCTATATAAAAATAGCAATAATTGAATAATTCTGTCAAAAATAAATAATATTGATCGAGTTTTTGGATGTGGGGACCCTCAGGAGAAGAACCATGGATCATATGACTTCATCTTCGTGGACGCTGATAAGGACAACTACATTAACTACCACAAGAGATTGATTGACTTGGTCAAAGTTGGAGGTTTGATCGGGTACGACAACACCCTATGGAACGGATCTGTCGTGGCACCTCCTGATGCTCCATTGAGGAAGTACGTCAGGTACTACAGAGACTTTGTTTTGGAGCTCAACAAGGCTCTTGCTGCTGACCCTAGGATTGAAATCTGCATGCTCCCAGTTGGTGATGGAATCACTCTCTGCCGTAGGATCAGCTGATTGCGTGATTCTACTTATCTGAGAAACTGAGGTTGCCCGCACCTGATCGGTACCTCATTGATGAAGTGATTGTGTAATCTTTTTTTCTTTTTCTTCTCTCTTTGAATATTTTTCTTGTTGAAAAAAAAAAAAGAAATTTTATTTTCATATTAATGAACGGTGAATGATTAAATAATCTTTTTATATTAAACGGTGTAGATTCGTTTCGGGGTTCATCTATATGATTCTTCTTGCACATCTGAGATTACACTTCATATTGCTTTATATATATTTTTTGTCATCATACTTTCCATTCGAATTTAATTACATTCAAAATGTTACATCTATTTCAAACTTTTCTTAAATAATATACAAATTGATTTATAACTAATATTAACATATTTTTGGATGAAAATTTTGGATCGTGTATTAATTATTAAATAAAAAGTTTTGATAAGTTGGGGTTGGTAAACTATGTATATTGGATTTGTCAACACATTACAAATCACTTTATATATCTTTAAAATATAATATCGAACAAATATGGACTATTTTTTTTTATTGTTTTTTGTGAGAGTTGTTGTTCTGGTTGATGGTGCAGTCTCCACCAAGATTAAAGTTTGTAAGCAATAATTCTGCCGTTTTCAGTTTATCATATTCAAATATTCAATCATTCAAGGTAGGAATTTGGTTGCCAACTTTCTTTTGTTTTTTTCTTATTATTTTTTTTGTTGGTTTTTAATAATAGTTCCTTTTTTCTTTTTTTCTCTCGAAAGGATCATATAAAAGACCCTTATTAACAAAATTAATATTTCTATATATAATGGTTTTATAATATAGGTTATAAAGAGTGATAATATTTTAGGGACAAGAAAAAATCTGTATATTTTTTTTTTCTTTCTAGTTATTACATATATATTTATGAGTTGGAGAAATAAAATGTGCTTTGAATTCACAATTTCATATAAACTTATTACTAAACTAATTAAGACATGATGAATCACGTTTTTTTTTATATATATATATATATATATATATATTGTAGTGCTATACAACTCTTTATTGATTTAAATAATCAAGGACTAAGGATTGAATAAAGGAAAATTACTAAAATGCCATGTAGTTTGGGGTATTCTCCGAAATGTACACCGTTGTTTCGTTTTTTCCCAAAATTACCATTATGTTAACATTTTTAAAGTAAATGACTATTTTACCATTTAAGGATATTTTTTTTAAAAAATAATAATAATTTTAATTTTTTTTTTGTAAAAGATATGAGTCTCCATCGTCCACTTCAGAGGTGTCATGTAACTTTAACACAAACCATAAAATTGTTATTTTATAAATTTAGACATTTTTTTTTTTTGTGAAAATAGATTTTAGAAATATCATGTCACCTTGATGATTTTGATATGTGATCATACGTTTTGGATTTTGACGTTTCAACTTTTAGAGTTCGCACATAAACATAGCATTTTAGCATTGATGCTTTAATTTGAAGCCATATAATGGTGCCCAACCTTATTTCTACCAAAAGTTTTTAGCAGACACTTCTCTTTCAAGCAGACCTCTTGCAGGACACAAGGGTTGGGAATTTTGACAATCAAGTATGACCAAACTTTGCAGGCTTTTAATACAAGTACTAGCCTACTAGGTGTTGATTTTGGTACCCTTCACCTTCATAATTTGTATGGACTCCAATTTTGTAACATAATATTGTAAAGGATTCTGATTTGTATCTTTATCGCGTGACTTGTGAATTGTGATGTGTCGGTTGATATAATAATATATACTAAAGATAATTTATCTCACTTATTATACATTATATTAATTTAATCAATCATGTAGAAATTCAGATATTAGTTACAGTAAAAAAGAAGTCAGATATATATAATATATAAGTTGAGATATGAATTGAGATATCAATTTTATTAAGTTATTATTTATAAAATTATCTCATTTTGTAATAGGGAAATTATTACTTCACCCCGTAAATTATATGGATACCCATCCGGTTTCATTTTTTCCCAATTATCATTTGCTAGTATTTCATTAGTTTACCGTTAAACATCACATTACAATTGCATCCATAGGATTGCAACAAGTTCAAGTCATGTTCCCTTACTCAATTATAAAATATTGTAATAGTTTTTTTTTAAAAAATATATATAGTATTAAAAACTATTAAAAATAGAATAATAAAAATCTCACCCTTCTCCGATGATCCAATCCCTCTCTCTTTGATAGTGGATTGTTGATTTGTTGGTTGCTGGAGGCTGGAGGCTGGAATCTTTTCTTTTATTATTTTCCGGCAGAAGAAATCAGTGCGAGATCTCCTTGATTGTATTAGCGAAATCCTCCACTAGGGGACATCTTATCAACACAATTGAACCTTGTAATTATGCAAGTACTAAAAAGCCCCATGTGGCTCATGTCGTTGATATATTGATCAAACACAAATTTCCGCAGGGGTTTGATATAATTATGCATATGTTAATTAACCAAAACATTAACCCAACACAACAAACAGCTCTAAAATCCACACCCTATTCATACATTAACCAAAACAAACAAACACTGATACTTGGAGGGAAAAAAAAACAGCACTAAAATCTTCCACCCAACTTCTCACCCACCTCATTCAACAAATTTCATCCAAAATAAAATCAAACCGAACACAACAAAATCCCACAATCAAAATATGGATTAGAAGAATGATAGGAAGGTTGGTAATGTCTTAAAAGAATCAAAAAATGGCTTTAAGTGACGAATTTTTAGATCATTTTCAAATGTAGCCGTTTATTAGCCATCCAATGGGGAAAAACAGTTTCATTTTAAAATAACCTATAAATTCATCTTATGCCATTTTTTTTATAAAAAAAATGGCTATAAAATGTGTGAAAGCCGATTTTCGTGCAAGAAAATATTTGACTTCGGTTTTCCTATATCCAAATTCTAATTACTTTTGGACCAAAAATGCTCGACCTATAAATGAAGGGATGATTCTTTGTTCAGAAAGAAACAATATATACACCTAGGCGACACCAAAAACATAAGAGACCTGAACTGAATTTGGGATTATATAGAGGATATTGGGTGATTAGTTACAATAATTTTCTACAAGATGATATTTTACTCTAATGAGCGTGGTTTTCTAAAATCACCACTAATCCCTTATATATCTCCAAAACAATCAGTTTGAACACTCAGCCATCCCAAAATTACATCTCGGGGGCCAACATCACCACCAAGCACTTGCATCTTTAAACCAATCAGTTTAGACACCCCTACAACATTTTGCAACACGGACATACTACAATTAATAATAAATAAATAAATAAATAAATAAAAACTCCAACAAATAAAAAAACACCAATTAACCAGCTGGTGTCACAACCTATACCGGAGATATAACAAACAAAAATCATTTAGAGGACCCAATAACAAAGGGTAGAGTCAGTGAGGCAAACATAGGAATGTTTTGATTTATGTTTTCTTTTACCCCATGGAAAATTCAACAGCTCAGCCCTAACTTATACAACCAGATAGCTTAAACACCACAAAAACCAGAAATCATGAATATAATAATATTATTAAAAGAACTACCGGGCTAACCTTCAACCAAACAGTACAGAAAAAATATACACACTGCAAGGTTTTGAAAGGCAAAGTTGAACCTCAAGACGGTTGACCACCGTTTCACGATGCATAAGTCTCAATTAAATAATAAAAAAAAAAAAATTAAAATTTTAAAAACATTAAAAAAAAAAAAAAAAAAAACTAGAAATCCATACCGTAATATCAATGACTTATAACATTACTATCAAATAAAAACACACAACATGATTTAGTTCATAATAGAGAAAATTAATAACAAAGCAAAGTCATAAAACAAACGACTAAAAACCATGAATCCTCCCTTGCAAACTAAAAATTTAGAACAAGACTTAAAGTTAAAATCTATTCCCAACTCAAATAAAACCAACTTCATAACATTATCAATGCATCTTCATATTGGGTTGTGAAGATTGGATTAGTTTAATTACACATAATGTTTTGTGATAAGTACAAACAAACCTAGGTTTCTTTGTAGGGCTTGGTTTCTTTAGTTTTATTTATATGTTTTATGTTGTTATTTCACAGTTTTTTTTCCTAACATGGCCCAAAACTATTTTGAGTTTGAAAAATTAAAGGCTCAACCGACCAAACATCAAAAACAGACCCAAAATCATGGTATTTTCAAAGTGTAAGCCTCATACACCTCGAGGCGGTACACCTTTAGGCATGCAACTCGAGACTATTTCCCTCTGCCTCAAGGCGTACACCTCAATACGCCTTTTAAAACCATGAGAGCAGCATATCAATAAGCAAAACAGATTTTTTATTTTTAGCCAGTTAATAGATCTTAAGTCGTACCCATCACCCATCACCCATCATATTGTCATGAATATAAGAATATCCTAAGCAGACAAGGAACCAAACGCACATTGTTATAAACTAAGTCTACATCACCCAGCAAATGAGTTGAAAATTACCATGTAAAAAACTTCAAAACAATAAGGCATTCATATCTCTCTGTTAGAGAAACATTTAATAACATAGGTCAATAGCAAACAACTCTGAAATTCCAATATCAACCACCGTAGCAACTATTCAAATATCCAAACAATTAATTCCATAGCGATTAAACACCGGCCTTAAACAAAAGATACGTAAATCAGCCACCACAAAACATCAAAATCCACAACAAAAACTTCAAACCACAGTTTATTTGATAGTGGTAATCTGCTCTACACAATCAAACCAAAAATGACCCATGACATGACACCCCAACAAACTACTTATTAGCGGTAACATGCAGTGAATCTTCTTGAGAAGAAATATAAATTCAAAATTATCCATTAACTATTAATTAAGAGTAATAACATGAAGTTAACAACTATAATCATTCATTTAAGAACATAAACACTTAAAACGACAGAGAAAAACACATTAACTAGCATCCAATATATGGTCTCAAAACTTCAAAATTTCATAGTGACACAAACCAAAAAAGAGAAACCAAACGCAGTCGTTTTGTATTCAACGATAACTCTTCTGGAACCTAGCTCTGGCACCGCGACCACCGAACTTCTTGGGCTCGCAGCGCCTGGGATCGGCAACAAGCAAGGTCCTGTCGTAACCACGGAGGATGTCCTTGATCTCCTTCTTTGACTGCTCGTCCACGTACTTCTGGAAGTACGCCACCAGAGCCTTCGCGATGCTCTGTCTGATGGCGTAGATCTGCGATGTGTGTCCTCCTCCCTTCACGCGGATGCGCATGTCGACGCCAGCGAAACGGTGGCGGCCGAGTAGGAGGATCGGCTCGTAGGCCTTAAAACGGAGGATCTCGGGCTCGACGAGCTCGATAGGGCAGCCGTTGATCTTGATGAGGCCGCGGCCTTTCTTGCAGTGAGTAACGGCGACGGCTGTCTTTTTCCGTCCAAAGCACTGGACGGACTCGGTGCCACCTGCTGGTGCAGGTGTTGCTACTGGTGCCGCCATTGTTGTTAGGGCTTTTTTGAAGATGGGGAGGAGGCGAGAGACACAAAAACCCTAGACGATGACACAAACTAAAACGAATGCGGAATACGCCTCGCTTATATAGTGAGGATTAGGTTTTGTTTTATTCTCGAAAGTACCCTTCGTGCCTTTCAAAATTACTCATAGGGACGAGACGCTGCGTTTTAAGGTACGAGGGAATTGTCCAAAATAGTCCTTTAAAAATATTTTTTATTTATTATTGTTTCTAATGTTTTTAATCAAAAAAATAACATATATTTTAATTTTTATATATATATATATCAAAATAATAATAAAATAAATAATAATAATAATACAAACATCAAACCTCTAATATTGTTAGGGATACACATTGGGGAATGAGAATGGATATAGATCCCCTCATCCCTATCCTCACTTCCTATATTTCCTCGTTTTTGTTTTTGTTAACTTGCATTACATGTTAGAATTGAGTTTTGTTGATAGGAATTGTAGAAACCGGTTAAAATAGAGATGTGTGAATGGTTGTGGTTGTGGTTTATGTTAGGTTTTGTAATTTGGTTGAATATCAGTTGAGGAAGATGAAATATGGGTTATCGAGACTTTTTTCAAGAGAATCAATGTTATTTTTTGAGTCGAGCTTTTATTTTCGTGAAAATTAGGTTTTGGTAAGTCGAGGTTTTTTTGAATTGGATCGAGCCTTTATTATAGGGATCGAGTTTTTTTCAAATAGATCAAGCTTTTTCAATAGGGTCGAGTTTTTTTTTAATTGGATCGAGCCTTTTTGAAATGGATCGAGCTTTTTTGAAAATGAATCAAGTTTTTTTTTAAAAGGAATCGAGTTTTTTTAAAAAGGAATCGAGTTTTTTTTAAAAGGAATCGAGGTTTTTTTGAATTGAATCGAGCCTTTTTGAAAATGATCGAGCTTTTTAAAAAAGGATTCGAGCTTTTTTCAATAGGTTCGAGCAGTTTTTGAATTGGATCGAGCGTTTTTGAAAGCGATCGAGCTTTTTTGAAAGGGATCGAGCTTTTTTTGAATTGGATCGAGCCTTTTTGAAAAGGATCGAGCTTTTTAAAAAAAGGATTCGAGTTTTTTTCAATAGGTTCGAGCTGATTTTGAATTGGATCGAGCGTTTTTGAAAGCGATCGAGCTATTTTTTGAAAGGGATCGAGCTTTTTCGAAAGGGATCGAGCTTTTTCGAAAAGGGATCGAGCTTTTTCGAAAAACAATCGAGATTTTTTTGAATTGGACCGAGCCTTTTTGAAAAGGATCGAGCTTTTTAAAAAAGGATTCGAGCTTTTTTCAATAGGTTCGAGCTGATTTTGAATTGGATCGAGCGTTTTGAAAGCGATCGAGCTTTTTTTAAAAAGGATCGAGCATTTTTTAAAAGGGATCGAGCTTTTTTGAAAATGAATCGAGCCTTTTTGTAAAGCAATCTAGCTTTTTTGAAAGGGATCGAGTTTTTTCAAAAAGGATTCAAGCTTTTTTCAATAGGTTCGAGCTTTTTTTCAATTGGATCGAGCTTTTTTATTTGTTCTGTTGAATGATGTTGTATTTCTGTTACATTGCATATGAGAATTAGGTTGAGGGATTCGCTTAAAACTCCAGAAGGAGACTGGTACGAGGGCAAATTGACTCGACACAACCATTTTGATGCCCTTGCCCATATAGACGACGCGCTGAACCGTGTCCCTGTAGAATTTACAGATGAAGACCGCTGTCGGTTCATGGCGTCATGTTTCGGGCATTTCCTGACAATGCATCAGGAGATGAAGTTTTCCGGTGGTATTATCCATCGGTTGCTTTTGAGGGAACTCCATCATAACAGCCCAACAGATGAGATGCATTTCATGTTAGGAAACCAGTCGGTGAGGTTTTCGAAGGTGGAATTTTTCCTGATCACCGGACTACGGTTTGGAGTTGTACCAGATACCACAAAGTATGCAGCAGTGGAGAATGGCATACATGAGTGGTACTTTCCTGGAGCCGATGAGGTGTCATTGGAGGAGATTAGGGGTGTTGTCACATGCGCAGAGTTCGGAAAGGCGTACAATGTTGTCAAACTCTGCCTCTTATAGATGCTGAATTGGATACTGATGGGGGTGGATGAGAGATTCAAGATCCCAGTTTGGCAGTTTCAGCTGGTTGAGGAGCCCCATGCTTTCGACGCGTTCCCGTGGGGTGCCCACGTGTACAGGCATTCTATATACTCATTCAAGCATGCGTTTGACGGGTGAAGAGACGGGTTCGAGCGACGCCAGCAGGAAAAGGGCGATGACGTACACGGGGTGGAGACCTAAAACATATACGGCCTATCTCATACCCTATTGGTAAGAACTTCGAACTACAAATTGTATTTTATTGTTGGTGTCCAAAATATTATGTATACTTATCATACTTATCTTTGATGCAGATATTTGCTTTGGAGGTGATCCTTAATTTAGGCAAAGAGGTCGGTGCCCCGGAGCGTTACTGATCTGACTCCCAGAATTTTGAAGTGGGAGTTGACCAAACAACCGAGAGGGAAGAAGCTGACAAAGATTTTCAAAGCCAGGGTATGTATTTATTTTGTTAATGTTTTTTTTAGTTAGTATTTGTACAATAACATTGTTCTAACTAATATTTCAGATGTTTGCGAGGAAGGAACCGGTGCCGACACCAGCTGAGAGACATGCATCTTATTATGCCTGGCTAGACGATGGGGGGGAGCCTGTATGTAGAAGTTTACATGGATGATATGCCGCCTCCGGCCCTTGATCAAACGACCTTAGGCGGATCAATGGTACAGAGGTTAGGGGTTTAACAGACAGAACCATTGACAGTGAGGGATCTGAGCCCGCTGCTGGGGGTTTAAGGCCCAGTGACAGTGAGGGATATGAGACGAACCCTCAACGAGAAAGGCATAGACATAGGCGGGTTCGGTTTTTCACCCCTGGATACGGTACAAATGCAGGAGATTCCCGTAGGGGCGTTGGACGTGATGAAGAGGTAAGTTGGAAATAAAGTTTTGTGTTTTTTATTAACACGTGCTGATAGTTTTTTACCAACAATGTAAACATGATTTCAAGCTCCGTGGGCAGATATGTTGAACGATGTGCTTGAAGCCCTCCGGAAGAGTGACGATGATCGACATCTTCAACACTTGGAGTTGTTGAATATGATCCGGAATAGTGATGAGGATCGTCATCAGCAACACCGATTGTTACTGGATATGATCCGGGGGATTCAAAGGTCGACCATGCGTACACACCAGGATGGTTCCCCACCTCCTGATCCAGACTTTAGTCTCGGATGGTCAACTGATAGGTATACAGGGGGGACAGACATGACAGCTCGACGTAGTCAGGACCCGTCTATCGGGGGGTAGGTCCGGAGAGGCAACCTCAGTCGCATATCAGCGATAGTAGGCTTGGTTCACGTACAGCAGTCGGGTCAGAAATCCAGGCTCAGCGGTCCCCCCACCTCCCAGCATATGGATCCCCCTACCTTCCAGCATATCGATACCCCTACCTCTCAGCACATCGATTCAGCCAGAACGGTCCCTTCCCCTACCCAGCACGTCTGTGGCGTCGGAGCGGTCCCTTCCCCCACCCAGCACGTCTGTGGCGTCGGAGAGGTCCCCTCCCCCGACCAATACATCTAAGCGTTTAGTTAAGCGCAGATGACAGTTGATGAGCCCTTACACAGATCCATGTCATCCAAAGAGGTTGAGGACACGACCCGAGTCCGTGGAACACATTTTTGACCCCCACGGACTAGTGGACGCTGACCAGATTGCGGCATACAAAGCCTTCAAGAGGAACATCAACGGGGAACTGTGAGTCTAACTTTTTATAATAAAAATGGATGTACATTTCATGTTTATTCAAATTTATGTATAGTTAAGCTAATTCAATCATTAAACAGACGTGATGTGGACGTGCTGACACCAATTACCGCGGGATGGTTCGTGAGTATGCAGTCCAACTTCATGGACTTAGAGGACACGGTACGTACTTATGTGATTTTCATATTAACGTTTGTGTAAGTATTGTTGAATTGTTAACAATTACGGTGGTTTATTGTTTGTCAGCATATGGACGCATACCTCCATATTATTCGCAAGCGTCAGTGAGGATTCCGCAATGTGTACAACTAGAGGATCAACGTATTGGATACACAATTTTATATAAGTAGTTATAAATTTTGGGAATCGAATCGCATTTTCTGGTTTTGTATTATTAATACGATATTGTCAATGCTTGTACAACCACTATATTGTACATGTGGGAGAGGATGATGCCTCGTGATTCGCACGGGGCTGTGACCACAGTAAGGTGGAATGTGTTACAGTCCCAATAGTTGGAAGATGACCTTCTGACGGTTCGTGGAGCAACCACGAGAGGAAACCGCCCATGGCACGAGGTTGACTTGGTAAGTTTTAAATGATGGAGATGATTAAAAAAATAAGCTGTTCGTATATCCTGAGCTAACACGGTATGCATACTATTACAGGTGCTGATTTCGTGCAACGTTGGGGGTCAACATTGACTGGTGGTGACCGTCGACCTTTGTCGAGGGAAGATTGACATTTTTGACCCCTGGAGACAGGAAGTCCCTTATCAGATCAGGCACCAGCAGGTCCGGCCATTACGGTGGTTTTTACCCTCCATGTTGAGTGACGTGGGGTTCCACAAAGCACGACGAGTTGGTCGTCCGGCGTTCCCTCTAGAAAACAAACCCTTCTCGGTCAGCCTGATGCATACTTCTACAGTCCCCCAACAAAAAAAATCGTAAGACATTTTATTTCATTCACGTGCTTAAATATTCTTTATGAACGATTTCTAATGGTGTTTTATGTGTCGAATTGCAGAGGTAACTGTGGTCCCCATACTTTGAGACTTATCGAGTACTTATTGGAGGGTCGAAGGCCTTTTGATTGGTCAGAGGACGACATGGGGATCATTCGGGAGAAAATGACTGTGAAGATTTTTTCTAACTCCAGGCTCGCCTAGTGATTGGTTGTATATTACCATTTTTTATGTACACAGACATGTAATTAATTCATGAATATTACTTCATTCATTATTCATTCATTAATATTAATTCATTCATTAAAAAGTAATTATTGCAATTCCAAATTATTACAATCTGATACACTTCCAAAAGTTTTCAATGTGATCAAAACTTTGTCATTCATTCCCTATTAGAGTCAATGTTATGGCACGTTTGTTTGTTGTGTCAAATTGAATGGCAGATGCTACACTTACGGCGGTATTCATCGGGAACACCTCTACTTGTACCTTCATTAATCATAGATGGATTAGGACATCTCCTTGAATTATGCCCTGGTTGTCCACATCTTCTACAGGATTGTGTATTTGTCCTCTCCGAAGACGAGACATGAATACCCGCCCTCGGACGTCCTGCTTGTCTCCTGGAGTTTGGATTCAAAATCACCCTCTGAGCAATGTCAGATGGCATAACCCAAGTGGAAGGATGACCCACCGGTATAATAAGAACCGAGTATGCGTCAATAAGTGTCTGTCTCTTGTAGTAGTCAGCACATAAAGTTGTCAAGTCCAAGTTTTGCTCCCTGTAAAAACATAGAAAACGATCAGCTTCACCGAGAAAAAGATCAGTCCGAACACAAAGTTGTCAAGTCCAAGTTTCATTAATGTACCGTGTCGCCGTAAGGGCGTGAGAATATGGAAAATGATCCATTTTGCAAGTACAAGTCTTCCGGACTAAGTCAATAGTCCACTGTTTTTCAGACCACTTGACCGAGAAAATGTTCCAGTCTACTGGATTTACGGTAAAAAAACCACACTTCTCCACACGTTTTAAAAGCACAAGATGTGTTGTGTCGGTCAACTGATGACGCATGGTTTGTGCAACTATATAGCAATCGTGAAACCACCGTTGCAGCATATTCCTAATGAACTCAGCCAGAGTCAACATAGGCAGTTGGCGTGTAAAATTTAGGCTTGAGTTTATGCATTCTGCAGCATTTGTCGTCATCACCCTGTACCTTCTTTCCGGGCAGTGTACATGGGACCACTTGTGTGGACCGACATCAATTACATAATCATATGCATTATGATGCAAGTTTCTTAACTCTTCCATATGCTGGTTATATTCAAACTCGGTGTATGCGCGGGCTGCTTTGCCCATTATTGCGGCAACATCCTTCTTATGAAATCGCTTTTTGATATTTTCAGCAAAGTGTCAGCAACATATGGTATGGGTGGCATAATGGAACACTTTAGAAATTCCTGCTTCAATGCTTGCATGCCTATCAGAAATGAAAACTAGCTCATCAATATGACCTAGGGCACCCTTCAAGCAATCCAAAAACCATTCCCATGAAAGGTTGTTTTCTGAGTCGCAGTACCTAAAAGCAATTGGATACACCTGTTCGTTCCCATCTTGTGTTGTTGTAACAAACATTGTACCCTGGAATCATCTCTTCAAATGGGTACCATCAACGACAATGACTGGACGCATACACGTTCGGAATCCTCTAAGTGAGACACCAATCGATATGAAGAAGTACAGAAATTTACCATATTCGTCGCACTGTAAGTCAGTGATTGTACTAGGATTTTGTTGTTCCAAAACATAACCAAATGATGGAAACAGTTGGAAGGTTTCCTCATACGTTCCATATGTCAGTGACAACGCATAATCGAGGGCGGCGTGTGCCTTACTATACATGATTTGGATTCCATACATTGATTTCATGTCGGCAATTATGTCATTCGGACGCATTAGTCGACCATCTTGTTGTTGAAGCCTATGTGCAATAACTTCTCCAATTACGACTGCACTAGCTTATCGGTGGTGGCGGTGGATTTTCTCTAACGAACAAGTGTGTTCGTTGACAAAACTTCTTACTTGAAAGTAGTGCCTTCATCTCTCCTCACCGCTCTTAACTTCCACGTACAATTTCCTATCAAATAGACTAGATGTAATGTTGTCTTATTAGACCTTTTCACCTTCCACTCGAAGTTCTGTCGCATTGCAAAATGGTCTACTAGTCTCTTCAAATCCTTTTTCGTTGGAAAAAGTTGGCCTTTATATATCATGCTTATAGGTTCATATTCAACCAAGTTCCTGCTTCCACCAATACCAAACGAGTATGATTCTGCTCCTGGAATAACCCATGTTGTGGTATTATCAGAATCATCTGGAGTTACATTAGCCCTCCTCTCAGAGGTCCCATCTATATCTGGTGCACTGGAACTAAATCTGTGTACATGTCTTACACGTCTTTCCGTTTCGACAGGTTCTTCATCATCCTGATTGTCCTCTACATTTTCTACAGAATTGAAATTGCCCTTATTATCCACCTCATGATTCACCCCAACATTCAATGAGGTATTCTGCTCATTGTTGATGTCATTGTAGATCTCATTGTATTGGTGGTTGTACTGCCTACCATTCATCTCAATTTGACAACCAAATACATCGTCGAATTGAGGTCCCGGTATATTATCTTGGACGGCTACTTTCAGTGGGACAATACATATATTTTCCCAACCATCAATCCCACTTCTTTCTGTGAACAATTGGTTGCTTCCGCATGACGATCAAAATTGTTGGGTGTTATCACGATCAGGGATATCTTCACCAATGACACCTCCTGCTGGCCTCTGGATTAAACTAACACATAATTGAGGGATCACCCTATCTTCCCCTAGCATAAACTGAACATCATCATTGTTTCTTATAAATGTACGACATGTAGTCCCATAAATAATTGATAGAGAATGTAGCTCAACATTGTATTTGTTCTCATCAAACTTCACAATGGTTTGCACGATTGACACCAGTTCATCGTAACTCAAATTCTTTGACACATACAAACCTTGGTTATCGGAACCTAAATACCTCTGATTTCCGTCGGGTAATTGCTCTCATCGACTGTTGTAAGATATGACTATTCCCACCCTATCCATTGACCTGTCAAAACCATCAAAAAAACCATTATTAAGAAATAAAATATTTCATATTAAATTTACAATTATAAAGGATTAAACAAAAATCAAAAGTATAAGAGATGAAGTTTTTTTTAACTGATCGAGCTTTTTTTGTACATGATCGAGCCGTTTTTGTACATGATCGAGCCGTTTTTGTACATGATCGAGTTTTTTCTAACGAGATCGAGCTTTGTTTGTTCAAGACCGAGCTATATTTCTACATAATCGAGCTTTTTTTAATATGGCTCGAGCTTTTTTCAAATATGGCTCGACCTTTTTATTTTAGGGATCAAGTTTTTTTGTGAGGAATCGAGTTTTTTTGTGAGGAAACGAGTTTTTTTGTGAGGGATCGAGTTTTTTGTGAGGGATCGAGCTTTTTTGTGAGGGATCGGGCTTTTTTTGTGAGGGATCGGGCTTTTTTTGTGCGGGATCGAGCTTTTTCGGTGAGGGATCAAACTATTTGTGTGAGGGACCGAACTATTTGTGTGAGGGATCGAGCTTTTTTTGTCAAGAATCAAGTTTTTTTTTAGGGATCGAACTTTTTTTCGGATGGATCAAACTTTTTTTCTGATGGATCAAGCCTTTTTTCGAGGGATCGAGCTTTTCTTTTTATATATCCAGTATCTATTTTTTGGATCAAGCTTTTTTAGAATTTGATCGAGCTTTTTTCCAAATATATCGAGCTTTTTTTAAAAGCTTTCCAGCTTTTATGCCCAATATTATAAACTTGTTTGCACCACTACAACTCAACTCGGCCAAATATATATACAAAAAAAATATGCATATATGTTCATTCATTATTTTTTAAAAGTTTACAACTCCAGGACATAAACATAAAAAATTGAGACAACATGTTCATAAATGTTCATACAGTGTTATACCACACAGAAATACAAGAAAAAATGGAAATGAAGATCAGAAATATTAATTTACCTTCTTTTGCAATATCTGGAATGAAGCTCGTTTTCTGAAGAAAAAATGGAGTAGGTGATTGATTTTCAGACAACTTTTTTGGACGACAGCCTTTAAAGATTATAAAATCGATTATTTAAGGACAATTTCGATAGCTCATCATAATAGGTGCTTTTAAAATATAACTTATTGTAACGGTGACATCACTGCAACTCACAAAAAAAAGGTGACATTTCCCACCATTTCCACATATAACCTCCAACCTTTAATATAACACTAATATTAGTTATCCTAAAAATTTAGTCCCAAAATCAATACAATTGATGTATCACTCATTATTTGTATGGTTATGATAAGTGTCTCGCAACCGAACCAAAAAAAGGGTGTTCGGTTCGGTTCATCAAATGAATTCGGTTTAAACCGGTTTAAAAAAATAAAAACCGAAAAAAATACGGTTCAAACCAGTTTGGTTTCCTAAAACCGGTTTGAACTGATTAAACCACCTATATAAATATAACTAAAAAAATCTTAACAAACTTTTTTAGCTTTTCTTTCATTAGTATTAGTTAGGTTTGATTTGTTTTTTATTTTGGGCTTGGGGCTTGGGGTATTAAAAATATTAAAACAGTGACCCAAAATTAGAATCCAACAATCCATCAAATTTAAAAACATATTAAAAAAAAACTCATTAAGCCCATCAAATCAATAAGGTCCATTAGGTCCAAAACCGAAATGAACCGAATCGAATCGATTTGTGGTTCGGTTACCATTTCTTATTCGGTTTAAACCGGTTCAATTTTCGATGAACCGAAATATTTCCAGTTCAGTTCGGTTTTATCCCAAACCGAACCGAAACGAACCGTGCCCACCCCTAACATCACTTGATTGGTTTATCGACTAATTTTTTTTAGGTCATATAGTATTACTCTTGATATAATATCCCACCGTTATAAATCAACAAAATTATAGTAAAAATTAATAAAGTCAATAATAAATAAGAAAATAGAAAAGAATAATAAAAAAAAATCAATTTTATTTTGTATTAATATTGTACTATTTTGATTGAATTAACAAATGGGAAGGTTTTGCCATTTTATAATTAGATTAAAGGTGTCCATAAAAGTTTCCTCATAAATATTAAAAATTATTGTGGAGTACATCAACTCTTAATACATACAGTAGTGTACATCTATCTCTATGTTAGTGAAAGGAGATTCAAATAAAATAAAGATTCATATCTCACAATACATCATACATATTTAATAGTATATATATGATGAGTTTTCTATTAGATATCTCTACTGTATTACATGTAAAAGAATTTTGGCTGGTTGATGGTTACGGAGGACATGGCAAGGTTATGTGCATCTCCATCTCTAATCGATAAAGATGGACTTGTTGCCAAACCTGAAGGTGCTTGGAGTTGGGGCTCGTATGATAGAGAATGAGTTTGGTCATTTGGTGAAATTGAGCGAGGTCACTGTGATGTGAGTATGTGACCAACAAACAAGTTAATCAAGAGGTGTTTAGAGCCAGAAAGCAACTATAGATTACTTGCTATATCTGCCTTCTCGTTTTGTGGTGTATAAAACATTTTGAGAATTACATGGAAAATCTTCAATCGCTAACAAGAGAAATATTGCTGTCCCTCATTGCATCTTGTATGATAATAAGATATCAATGTTTTTGGCTTTTTCCTTATTTACATCCAAATTAATCAATAGCTAACAAGAGAAAAATAGTTGTCACTGAAGAAGCGTAGGCGCGTAGCTCTTTGAGGGCTGGGCCCAGCCCAGCTTTTTTATTTTTAAATAAATTTATTTTATTTTATCTCTAAAAATGCACATGAAATATCAAATATCAACATTTATGAGAAGAGTAATTGAATTGAAAATGTTATATACCAAACAATATCATTTAAACAAAATGTCTTGATTGTCTTTCAAATTTTAGTTTAAAAAATATTGAGTTACAATTTTTTTTTTTATGTGCCTGCTGCAAGTAAAACAACTCAGAAGATATTCATCCTTCTAATTCCAAAGCTAGATCTTAACATCTTCCTCAAACACAACCGGAATCTTTCGAGGAATTTCATAACAAAAAAAAAATCAAAAAAAATAAAAATAGTACCCAGACTTAGAGCTTCTCCAACCTATCATCAAACACCACACCAATCTCCAAATCCCACCATAAATCACCTCCAATTCGTGCCATTCTCTACGCAAAACTTTAGGTGGTGAACAGTGTTGCGCAATAGATTGCGCGACACTGTTGTTTTGCGCAACAAAATTCTGTTTTTTTTTATTATCCAAAAGTTTTAAATAATCACATTTTAACCCCATTTAATAAAATGTATTTTGATTATATCCTTCATTTCAAGATTTTATTTAATCACAGTTTTACCCTAATAAATTTAATTTATTCCTATTTGGTCCTTTTTAATATTTAATGAATTTTTTTGTGAATTAATTATTATTGTTATATTTATTTATAATAAATTAAAATGTAGTGTATATTTATAAATTTAAAATGCAATTTTTGTAAATAAGTAACTTCATTCAATACAACGGAAATTAAAACAAAATACATTAAGAACAAAATACAAACATCATAGTGATAACATAAATTACCACAATTTGGAATACAATAAAATGAAGAAAAAATAAAATATAAACTACAAGAACCCATTAGTAGTCTGGAAGACCATTTTCGGGTCCTTGAAGATTTTCGAAAAAATCACCAAAAGACCCAGATGCATTTTGAGATCCCTTGTCTTGTTGTTCAGCT
Organism: Dipteronia dyeriana; assembly: GCA_032871835.1. NCBI lineage: Eukaryota > Viridiplantae > Streptophyta > Magnoliopsida > Sapindales > Sapindaceae > Dipteronia > Dipteronia dyeriana. The sequence goes on along the minus strand of CM065295.1, from coordinate 91,352,991 downwards.
CGTTTTGCTTCAATTTTTAATTGTTGTTGATTCATAAACTCTCATTTTTTTGGATCAGTTATGGTATTCAAATCTATCATCAGAATTTTGAGTTCACGATACTCCATTTTTCTCTCCAAAATATCGTTAAGTCTTTCCCTCTGCATAGCGCTTTTATTAGAAAATTCCAAAAAAATTTCTTGTCTCTCTTTCAAAGTATTAAAGGCGGTTGAATTATGTTCATCAACCCTTCTTTTTGATTTTGATTTTGCTTTCTTCACCCCAATGGGCCGTCGAGATGAACTACCCCCACCGTCATCACTAATTATATTTAAAGAAAATGAAGATAGTCCAGGATTTACCGTGGTGGGAGACTCTGGAGTTGGAGAGTCTTCTTGTGATGAAACGAAATGACCAGTTTCCGGTTGAAAGGGTGACTGGGTTTCTGTCTCGTTGTCTGCAAATTTTTCCATATCTTTTAGGATGGGCCACATATGGTCAAACCTGAATCCATGTTTATATTTGTTATCCTGGGATAATAAAATTTTTGTCCGTTTATACTGTTTCCATGTGGGCTTGCAATTATTTTCGTTCACATGTACAAAGATAAATAGCCTACACCAAAGTCTGCTAAAACTCATTCAATTAAACTCAAAGAAAAACATGAATTTCAATATTGGAGGTCCATCTAATTTGTCATCTTCATCTTTATCTTCCGATGAAGAGGAAGAGGCAATTATGGCAGCTCTTGGTGCGATGGATGCAGAAGAAGAAGAAATGATTGCCCAATATGGACAATTCCAACAGGCCATGGCTCAGTATCTCAATAAACAAAATAACCCAGTGCGACGTGGAGACTCAATTCCTGGTCATATAGTCATCAATCGAGACCGAAAAAGTGTTGATCGTCGTTTGTTCTACGACTATTTTGCAGAGAACCCTCGATACAACGATCAAATGTTCCGTCGACGCTTTCGAATGGGTAGGAGTTTATTCCTTCGTATTGTTGAAAAAGTAGAAGCTCGTGATAACTATTTTATGCAACGAAGAGACAGTGTGGGTAGACTGTGTTTATCCACGCTTCAGAAAATAACAGCAGTATTTCGGATGTTGGCATATGGTTGTCCAACAGATGCTACTGACGAGTATATAAAAATAGGAGAGTCCACAACAATTGAGAGTTTGAAGAGATTTTGTCGTGCTGTTGTGGAGGAATTTACAGGTGAGTATCTTAGATCACCAAACGCTACTGACGTTGCAAGACTACTTCGTATTGGTAAAGATCGTGGTTTTCCAGGAATGCTGGGTAGTTTAGATTGTATGCACTGGAAGTGGAAAAATTGTCCAACAGCTTTGGCAAGGCAATATGCAGGTCGTAGTGGATCTCCAACTATTATTTTAGAGGCTGTTGCTGATTATGATCTGTGAATATGGCATGCATATTTTGGTTTGCCTGGTACGAATAATGATATTAATGTGTTGGAGGCATCCCATCTTTTTTCCAACCTTACTCAAGGTATTGCTTCTCCAGCTCATTATGTCATTCAAGGAAAAGAATATAATATGGGTTATTATTTAGCTGATGGTATATACCCAAAATGGTCTACGCTTGTACAAACTATTCACGATCCACGTGGTCCCAAAAAAAAATTATTTGCAATGAAACAAGAAGCCTGTAGAAAAGATGTGGAACGTGCATTTGGAGTTCTCCAATCACGATTTGCAATTGTGGCAGGACCGGCGCGTTTTTGGCATAAACATATTTTACATGATATAATGACTACGTGCATTATTATGCACAACATGATAATCGCGGATGAGCGTGATGTAACTGCATCAATTGAGGATCATATGGAAACACCAACTCCAGAAGTTGAGATGGTGTTAGATGAAAATACCCGATTTCAACAATTCTTAGCTCGACATAGAGGAATCAGGGATAAAGACGCTCACATTGCACTCCAAAATGCGTTAATAGATCATTTGTGGGATGATTATACTAATTCAGATAATTAGACGATGATCAATATGTACTTTTATTTTTATGTTTTTTCTTTTATATTTCCTGAAATGTAATGTTCAAGTTATTTCAATAATAAATGCAAAATTTAACCTAATCAATTTAATTTCTTTTTATGTATTAATTTCACATTTTCTTATTATTTTGTAATATTATGTTAATTAGGGGGTGAAATGTTAATTGTGTAGAAATATTAAAAAAAAAGAAAAGAAAGAGAATATTATGGGGAATATTCTCTTTAATGTAAAGTTTGGTGCAGTGGGTTGGAGATGAAATAGTAAAATAGTGCAACAGTTGTACTATTTTAGTGTAAATTTTGCACCAAAAACACTATCCGGGTTAGAGATGCCCTTAGATTACGCCTCAAAGAAGCCAAACTATCAACAAGCTTAGTACTCTATCTAAAAATATGACGAACCTTGTATAACAATTGTGCATCAATAAGCTGTTTACAACTACGAATAAGGATGATTCAAAGTAATCAGTCTATGTTTTTAAATTTACTAATTTTGGTAAATATCGTTAGCCTCCATCTAATAGATCTATATACTCTAAAATTATTATGGTTTAAACTAAATCAAATTACAATTTTTTTTTATTTCCAATATCCATCGATCCATTTCCTATTAATCCAATAAGGGCGAATATAAATAGGTCACATTTAGGTAGATTTTATATCTCAAAATCCTCCGCAACCGGAAAGGGAATAGAAAACCAACACCCATCATCGTTTCTTCGATTGTTATCCCTGCAACGCTCAATCCACCAACGTAGGATGGGGTGATGCAATTGTGACCTTCAACATACTTTTTCTTTAAAAACATGGTATGAAATGAAACAAATAATTCTGGGTAGTCGGGCAAAGCCTTCGCCTATGGTATATTAATATTACGCCGCCGCGTGGTATGGAGTAAGGAGTTTTCAGTTTTGACAGCCAAATCGTATAAAGTTTGAGCCACGTGGCATACAATCGGGTAGTTGGCAGAATGACAGTCATCGCATATCGAATCAAAAGCCAAAAGCCAATTATATTGAGTATATAACAATAACACTCCGATCCCCCATTTTCCTTATCCTTATATAAATCAATTAATTCTATATTCATGTGTATCCGTCCATTCATTTCTCATCTGTCCATAATAATGATAATAAAAACTAGTGTAATATATGAATTATATAAAAAAAAATAACGAGTAGACAACAAGGCAACCTATCGACATCTTAAACAGACAAGTCACAGGGATGGTGTCCGACGACGAGCCACTGACACCGGCAGGGAGGCTATTCCTCCACCCAGAAATGAACACCATAATCCATTGTGTCATCGGTCTTCAACAACCCCTAGACGTTGACCAAGTCAAATCAGTTGTCGGGAGCTCGTTCATGGTTCAACACCCTCGCTTCACAAGTCTCATGGTCCGAGACCGTCAAGGCATGGAGCACTGGAGAAAAATCCAGATCGAAATCGACCGCCACATCATCCTCGCCGACCACCACCCTCTGACCACCGCCGCCGACGACGGAACAGAAGGCGGCGTTGATTCGAGCTCGAGGGCCGTCAGCGACTACTTAGCTGAGTTATCAGTCAGTACTCCGTTGAGTACTGATAAGCCTCTGTGGGAAGTCCATGTGTTGACCGCACACAACTGTGTGATTCTCAGAATCCATCACGCTTTGGGAGATGGGATTTCGTTGATGTCCATGTTTTTGGCTACCTGCCGGAAGGCGGCGGAGACGGAATCGATCCCCAGTATGGGTGTCGGCGGCGGTGACCGGAAGAAAAGTAGCAGCAGAAGCGTACTGGGGAGAAATTGGAGGGAAATTTTATTGGGGTTTGTGAAGATGGTTGTGTTTAGTTTGGTGTTTGCTGTGGAGTTTCTGTTGAGGATTTGGGTATCTGATCGGAAAACGCCGATTATAGGCGGCGCTGGTGTGGAGCTTTGGCCGAGGAAACTGGCGGTTGCCAGTTTCCGGTTAGAGGACATGAAAGCCGTCAAAAAGGCAGTTGCAGGTGCGGTAAGTACGATAAAAGGACTCTACTTAAAATAGCATAAGTATCTACAGAAATAAATAAAAATCTTTGTTTTTGACTTTTTTATATATGAAAGTTTTTTTTTTTTTTTTTATCAAATATTTATATATAAAAGTTATTATTTTTTTTATAAAATTCTACTATATATATATTTTTGAAATATTTTGTTAATTTAGAATTTAATATGAAAATCAACGATTACTTGAAGAGCATACACATCTATAATTTAGAAAAAATAACAACTTAATACTGACTAAAAATGTGTCAAAATCTTTGACCGGTGTTCTACAAATTATGTAATTTGTAAGTGGACATGTTGAGGGTGCCGTGGTAAAATAACTTTTTTTTTTTTTTTTTAAGTGTCTGTCCATTCGGTCCACTAGTGTAGTGCTGCTTTATGAAGAGTTCAGTACAGTGTCAGTCAGTTAGGTACTTCTGTTAGGGGTCATCGAAATTATAAATTCTACATCCTAGAAAGCTAAAGAAATCGTGTTGATAAAGGAATCAAACAACTAAAAATTTGTTATATGTTACATTTAATCTCGGCGTATGTAAAATACATTTTGGGGAAAATAGGGATGGGAAACTCATCCCTACCCTGCCCTCATTTAGATTTGAGGGTAAAATTTACTGCATCCCCATCTCCATCTCTGTTTTTAGAGAACTTTTTTCCCTCCAAATGGGGATTGGACCTCATGGTGATTTTGGGTATCAATGGTCGGGGATTGTTTATATCCCAAAGTTTCACATTCGACGGTTAAGATATGGATGTCTAAAATTCCCAAAGATCCTCATCCCGACTTGGGGGTAGAAGATCCTCAAAAAATGAGGATGATATGAAATTTACCCTTAAATCTAAATAGGTGGGTTCCCCCACCCCCAATTGCCCCAAATCTATTTTTCTTTTTAAGTCTTCAAATTATTTTTTCTATCCGTATTTGGCTAACCTTTTTTTTTTTTTTCTTTCCTTAGACATTTCTTTCTCATTTTTCAATTTCAAGTCATATAGAGATAATGAGAAAACGGGGAAATGATGTCAAATGGGAGATTGAGAACTAGGGTTAACATGGGAAATGGGTGGGGATGAGTATACCTCCCCAAAAGCTCCCACCCCATTTGATCCATTGACATCCCTATTTCAAGAGGATCAATGGATTATAATCGAGTAGTATGAATTCTTCCACTTAATAGACTATGCTAGTTCTTAGCATATTAACTATTTAAGTGTTTAACGTGTCTATATTAGAGAATGTAGAAATTGAAATACAAGCGTTTGATAAGCTTTTAAGACTTACGGTTTTAAATAGCCTATTGCTTGTGTTTATTTCATAATGCTTAGCTGCTAGAGAGTCGAGACTTTTCTATGGTGAATTTTATTCACTCCAAGTTTGGTCATTGAAGTTTGTTTATTTATCAACCATTATTTTATCTCTAAATGCAACAAACATAACTCTCTTGCTGGCAATTTGCAGACCATTAATGATGTTCTGTTTGGGGTGGTATCATCTGGATTATCAAGATACTTGGATCACCGATCGCCAAATGGTAAAATCATTTGTAAATTTACATTTGAATCAAACAAACATCATTGACCCTGATCTGCCATAACCAATTCGATTTCGATTTTCCGTTATCAGCTCTGCGAAATGGACTTCGATTAACAGGTCTAGCCATGGTTAACTTAAGAGAACAGCCAGGATTGCAGGTACATTTTTCTCTACCACCACCATGTTTATGGTTCGTTGTATTAGAAATTAAGTATCGAAATTCGATATGTTTTGTTAAAATGGCAATGGCTTTTTTCGGTCAGGAGTTATCCGACCTGATGAAAAGCAATTCAGGATCGCCGTGGGGAAACAAATTCGGGATGCTCCTGCTTCCAGTTTATTATCACAAAAGCAGTGGCAATCCCCTGGATTATTTGAGGAGAGCCAAGACAATGATTGATAGAAAGAAACAGAGTTTGGAGGGTCATTTGTCATACAATATTGGAAACATTTTGATGTCATGTTTTGGTCCCAAGGTGAAAACAAAAACCAACACATCCCGAAGAACATTGAAATTTCATGTTATGATGCATTTAAGGAATCCTAACGTGGGAAACGAGACTTAATTCCTGATTTGTGTGGAATCTTTAAGTCCCCTTTCCTGATTCCCTTCCCAACACTTTAAATTTTGTTGTTTGTGAATTGCAGGTTGCTTGGATTCTCAATTACAGGATAATGTGTAATACAAGCTTCACAATCTCAAATGTGATTGGTCCTCATGACGAGATTACAATTGCAGGGGTTCCGGTTACTTACCTCAGAGCCAATACAAGTAGCCTGCCCCATGTACAAGCCTTTTAACTTCACGTTTGTTTGTTTGTTTGTTTTTTTTTTTTTTTTTTTTTTTTTATCATTATTATCGTGAAACCAATTATACATTTCAGATCATATACCACATGATGTACTATGAGTGAACGGAAGTAATACGTTAATTCCATATGAGTTGGTTGAAAATGTGCTCACAACTTACGAGGTGTTTATGTTGGTCGGAAATGCAGGCACTGACTATGCACATGGTGAGCTATGCAGGAAGAGCAGACATGCAAATGCTGGTAGCCAAGGACATCATCCCTGACCCTGAGTTTCTTGCCAAGTGCTTCCAGGATGCCTTGCTTGAAATGAAGGAGGCAGCTGCAGCTGCCACACTCTCCACACAAAATATAGAAGGAAATTAATTGCATTTCAAAATTCTAATTTCATTTTTATAATAACATCAAATGTCACTCACGCATGTTTTCATGTTTGTATTCAAGATAGATATACAAAGAATAAAGTTCATATACATTTGCAAAGATAATTTATTTATTCAAACACTTAAATTGTTTTTATATACTCGCCGAACTTAGTAGTTAATTCACTTCAGCTGTTCAGCGGTCAAGCTCAAGGATGGACTTATGGTTAATGTTGCCAACTTTGGATATAAGCAGAACAGATTCACCAATACATGTTATATTTTATGTTGAAGCATTCATTAATTATTTACAGATTTCTTTTAATTGTTTGATCCGTAGATGTTGAAATACATGTAACCACATGATTAATGGTTTACACTAGGGGAGATAGGGCGAGGCAAAGTTGTGTACTAAGGAGATATCTTAAAAGACGTGAATTTGAATGATATAGTTTATGATATTTTGTCCCTTTTTTTTTTCATCACTTAATGGGTTTAAACTAACGGATGGTGCATTTGATATATCTATTCAGTTTAATAAATAATGTTAGGTGACTTGAATAATCAATCGTATAAAAGAAAATATCAAATATTGTTTATAATATTTTATTTTTTTCCACTTATCACTTAATCATTTTGAATTATATTCTTCAAGTTGTTTTTGTTTGGTTTAAAAATACTGATGCTACTTGTACCAACCTACTGATCTAATAATGCCCCTTATTTTAATTTTTTTAATATTATATTTATATCTTTGTATTTGAATTACTCAAACCAACGTATGAATATACAATTCAAAAATAACTCTTTTATAAGTGAATTCTAATAAAACCTCACATCCACACACAATTTGTTTACTTGAAAAAGGTGTGTTTTTTTTTTTTACATTTTAAACCCTAATTTATATATATAACTTTTATTATGGAAAAAAAGAACTATTCTTATTTAAAAGTAAGACCATGTTTGACTTAAAACTGAATGACACTTAATGTGTTTCATTCCGTTGTTTTGTTTGATTTTATAAATACTAAAATCACTTAATGAGCCATTAAAATCACTTTTTTTACAAAATGAATTTTTTCCACTTTTCACTTAACACAAATCCAGTAGAATTAATTACAAACTTTTACTTCCAAAACTATCCTTACTAATTTTATATATTTCCAATTCTGTTTTTGTTAAAGCCCTAATCATATTAAAAAAAAAAAATCTTCTCACTGTAAAGAATTTTAACATCAGGAAACCTAACTTCTTCAAAACAAAACAATTGATGACTGATTTTCCTAGCATATTCCGGTAAGAACTCTTTATTGTTTCTATAATTTGATAATTACTTTTATTATTATTATATTACAGTTTGAGTACATTTTTTTCACTTGATCTAAAAATTAATTGGAGAATGATTTTCATGATGATTTTGTCTTGAGTTTTTTTGTTTTTTGTTTTTTGTTTTTTTTAAGATGTTAATTTTGAAAAGAACAAAAAGAGTTATATATATATGAGATGCACCAGCCTATGCTATTTGAGTCAAAATCAAGTAGTAGTTGATTTTTTGTTTTTATTAATAGTTCTTGAGAATTTTAGGATGTATCACCATCAAATATTATGTTCATTTTTAATGTAATTCAACAAATGGAATAATGTATGAAATATTTTTAATAACTAAATAAATTTATTTTAGAATTAATTTACATGTTAGAGTTGTCCTTAATATATTAAAATGTAAATATATAACAAATAATAGTTAAAAGGATATAGATGTAAAAATATTTATTTTCAGATATTTATAATTTTTTTTTTAAAAAACAACTTATCACTTATATTCGGTTTTCAGTGAAAAAGAACAAATATATTTTTCAGTTTTCAATCACTATTCAGTTTTCAGTAATATTCAATAATGTTCAATCTTCAGATAAAAAATCAAACGGAGCCTAGGTTTAATGTTTCAAATTGAGTGAAGAAAATCCGTCTGAAATACAACTTCAGTGGTGTCTGTGTGAGAAACCAATAACTTTTAGACACCCTAATTTTTTGTCATAGGATTATTGTAATTTAAACAGAAAACTCAAAAAATAACACAGGAACATATTTAAAAACTACTTATTTTCTTATACATTTAAATCCAATATCAAAAAAAATCTAAAAACAATTTTGTCCGTTCTAAAAACTTTAGTCTTTTACAATATAATATATAGAAATAAATAAATAAAAAAGAAGAAGAAATATGAAATCACGTAGGGCTGTGGTGTGCTTATATAAGTACAGTTTTGGGTTGAACCTTTGGTTCTTATCTAGTCAGTGTGTGAGCTTGAGAAATACCAAGACTCTCATTCTCTCAACGTGCGGTTTGTCAAAAGACACAGAGAGAGATAACAACATGAAGATGGGTTTCATGGGAGCGATGCATAGACCTCCTTCTACTACTCCTCTCCCTCTTCGCCACGTCAGAGCTACTGTCATCAGTAGCTCTTCCTCTTCTGGTAATGTAAACTTATGTTTTCCTTACTTGAAGTTTTTTTTTTCTATGTTGAACTTCCATATTTGTATAATTGGGGGAAAATGCTGCAACTAAGCTTGCAAATTAGTTGTATATGTTTTCAAGTTTCCACTTTTGGACAAAAAATGGTGATGGGTTTGTTTAGATTCAAGTGTAAAATAGTTAAAATAGTTAAAATAGCAGATGAACTAAGGTCTATTTCAACGTCACTGGAATATAACCGTTTTTGCATTTTTGAGAAAAAAGTAACGTGTTTAAAATTTAAAATTATCAGTATTTTACTTCTGCATGTATAATTGTGGAAAATCTTGCACCTAATCTTGCAAATTAGTTGAACTATATATATTTCAATGTCACTGGACTGTAATCATTTTTGCATTTTTGAGAAAAGTTTTGTGGACTCGATCCTGATGAGACATTTTCCTTTCAAGTAGTTTTCGACATGGGTTCTTAGACAGTTCGTTAATCAAAATGCAGGGCATGTATCATTCATTAAGGATGTAGCGGCAGCTAATCCTCCTGCACATCTCGATCAGTTGCTAAAAGTGCTTCACACTAGAGGTGGGCAGGATTCAATTTCAGCGATTTATTGCCTAAACCATCTTGAGTTTTTACATTATGTGATTCTGATATGACAATGATATTCAATTTTTGTTGGATGGTGCTTGATTGTGTAGGAATTTTTCAATTAATGTTTTCATGTTTAATTTTGATTAGGAATGCTGTTTATGATTGTTAAGGCTTATTTTACATAAAAATTGGAGCATGTTCACTTGATGAATATGCCTAATAATTCACGCTCAACGTGATTTTTTATGTGAATAAGTATTGCATTAATATTGCAAGTCTTTTCCTTGATCATAGTCCTGCCATTGGCAACTCAAATCCTCAATGAATGCTCATTAGGTTCTTATATCTCGTTTTCGTTGTTTCCTTCTCTTAAAATTTACACTGCTTGGTAATAAGTTATATGTTTGTTGAACATTACTGTCAATAACAAACTTAATGTTGTAAGACATCAGAAGTGCTTGAAACTGTTTCTATATTACCTTAATTTTTCAAGGTTTCAAGGTGTCTTTATGAAGGGTAGACTGTGCTCACTTCCTATAATTCCAATTGCAGACATTATATATGTGACAATGCCCTAAATCTGATTCCTGTTTCTCATTTTTGAATCTTATTTTTTTTTAATAAGCAGTACTGTATTGTCCATCTTAATAATCATATATCTGAGAAGCTAAATCAAATATCCATGAACCAATGTTTCAAATAAATATTTATTTTTGTCATTTCATTGACTTTTATGATGCTATCTAGTAATTTAACCCTATAGTTCAGCTAGTGATTTTTTTATTTATTTTCTAATTTTGCACATAGCATGTTTTTGTTCTGGAAAATGTGAAGCCCGCTTCTTTTTTCTTTGTCATGTTTATTACTGAATGTGTTGGTTATAGGTGAAACCATCATTTCTCCTGGGTCCAGGCAAGGGTTAATTCCCCTCGTTATTCCTCTTTCAGAAAATCTCTCAGGTGGATGTACATTTGTATATAGTATGCATCATGAGAAATTTACTATTGCAGCTTATTTCACATGGGAGTATAAAATGAAACTGTCGGTTTGTTATTTCTTAACAATAGGTGCTGTAACTGCATTGCTGCGGTGGCCAACAGCTCCACCTGGGTAAGTGATTTGAATTGTTGAAATATGACTTCTATCGTACAGGGCATGTATGTATGCAGCTTTGATCACTATTTTTTTTTTTTAATATTATTATTTCATAAAACTATTGCTATTCACACAGAATGGAGATGCCTGTTGTGGAAGTTCGCAAGCATGGGGTGTGGCTTTTAGCCAAGAATGTAATGCATTAAACTGAAACAACGCCATTAACGTGTATAACTAGTTGAGTACAGTTGACGTTGTATCATCTGGAATCTCAGAACTTCCACTTCTGTTCTTTTTCTTTTCGGGTTTGTAAATAGAGTTGAACAAGGAATCCATTAGTCAAGCAATCTCTCAAGACACTTATCTCATTTTAACAACTTACAATTTCTTGCTTTTGCGACTCAGGTAGATCAATATATTCATCGAATCCTGGTTGAAGAAGATGCTCACCACTTTAAAGAAAGTAGCGGTAAACTATTCAATGCTTCTTCTGAGGCTGGTAAGAAACTTTATAGAAGAGGTGATTTTGCAGAATCTCAGATTACAAACCTTGACAGTTATCTCTTGAAAAAGGTACATGCACAGTTGCGTGAGTTGAGATTTAATAGTGAATCTATTTGATGCATGGTGATGACCATTCATTGTTTTGTCTGTCAGGTCGGGATATTTCCTGATGTCTTAGAGGGGAAAGTGAGGCGACACTTTGAGGAAGGCGATCATGTAAGATTTTCTTAGTTTGGATCATCGTTTCATATTTCTTTTCTTCTGTTGCTGCTGTTAACTTTTTTTTTCCTCTTTGTTGAACCGGTGAATGGAAGGTTTCAGCTATGGTGACGGGGGAATTCTATACAAAAAAGGAACTCTTTCCAGGATTTGGACGGCCTTTTGTTTTTAGTGCAGAGATTTTGCTGAGGTTAGTAGAAATATTAAGTACTTTTATCAGATATTCTGAGCCCCATTGTCACTTGCTGTGTCTCAAGAGAACTTTTCAAATCTATTTGTAGAGTTGGGCGCACTTCTGAAGCTAAAGACGCTGCAAGAGTGGCTTTGAGATCACCATGGTGGACTTTAGGCTGTTTATACCAGGCAAGGGGTCATATCTTTATCTTATTCAATTTTCTTTCATATTCTATCCTTTATTTTCCTCTTCTCGCCGTAGGTTACAGTTGTTTATCTTGACCAGGATGTTGCTGGTATTGCACAATGGGATGATGAGCAAATTGAGTACATCAACGAAAAGGTGACAGAAGAGGGTAGACAAGAAGATTTGAAGAAGGGGAAGGCACCGGCCCAGGTATATTATTGTAGTACAGTTCTTTTATCGAAATATCGTAAACGTAATTGAAGGGACAATTTTACAGATTAGAGTATTGCACAGAGGTACTATGAAATGCTTGTTCAATTTTTGCCATGCAGATTGCACTGGATGAGGCTGCTTTTCTGCTGGACTTGGCTTCTATTGAAGGAACCTGGGCGGACTCTCTAGAGCGCATTGCTGAATGTTATAAGGAGGCTGGACTCAGCGAAATCGCAAAATTTATTATGTATAGAGATTAAAAACCAAGAGGAGAGAATGGTGAAATTGTTTCGACAGTTTCAGGAAAAAGGAAAGAATGAAAGAGCTATAGAAAAGAGAAACAGTCCTTTTCTTTCCCCCTTTGCTATGTAATTTTTTTTTTGACAGTTTTGACATTCTTGTTAACTATATCTTATGGTGAAATGTATAATTCCAATCAAATTCAATATAGAAAACTTTTATGGAAGTTAGGATCTCAAATGTATTTAAAACACAGAAATAATTACATCAGGACACTTGAAAGATATGGTACAACTCTCTCTCTCTCTCTCTCTCTCTCTCTCATTCTAAACGAACTAAAGAAGCCAAACCTTCAACATCTACAATCATCAAGATGAAAATCTGAACATGAAATTATCAACAATCAAGGCATGGAAATTACTAGATTATTTTGCTACTACCGCAGTAGCAGGACTTTATGATTTTGCTTTCGTTATAATTTCCTATTCAAACCTTGGTTACAGATCGACAGTTTTTGCTGCTCCCTTTCTTCCTTCTTAGCAGCAGTTTCAACAGTAAACCAACTCCACGTTTTTTACTTGGCACAAGAGCTAGAGATCCAACTGCAGTGTTACTGGGTTTATTCTTTGAGCCAGGATGTGCTTCTGGAGTATGAACCTGAACCGTATGCAAAGCATTACAATCACTGGTGCGAGGAAGTGAAGGTTTTGGAGTGCCTTCAATCCTTAAAGTTCCATTATCTTTTGGAGACTTGACAACCTCTGCTTTAGGACCGTCTTCAGCCAGCATTTGATCACGTAACGAGAAGTGTTTGTTCAACTTCTTGTTATTGGTCGTAGTAGTGGTTGCAGGATTGGTGGTAGAGAAAACCTTGTCGAAAAGTGCTGCATCCCGTGGTGAAGCCAATGCCTTTAACTGTTTTCCAAGGTTTAGAATGGTTTCTTGGCACTCCGCTAACTTTACAGAAGCCGCTGTGATCTCCCAATCCTGCATATATAAACAGCGCATTCATGTTTAATGATCAAACTATCAAATCATGTATTACCATTCACAAATCATGAAACTATCAATTGCATGATACTAAGCTCAATGTTTGATATTGCAGAACAGTAAGGCTGTTTCGAAGAACGAAACAAGATGATAATAAGACATAAGAAGATGTCAATAACTTACATTTTGGGAAACCTTTCCATCTTGATCAATGGAATGCTTTGGTGTTTCCTTCTTTGCAACACTGCACGTTAAATGTTACGGAAATTATAACTCTTTTTTGCAATCTAGAACTATTTTTCGTTAAGTAACTGAACAATGAAAACCAAGAAATCAGTTTTATTACCTCTCTAACTGGAGTTGAAGCTCAAGACATGTTGCTTCTAATTCCTCGCAGCAATTATGTTTGTACTCCAATTCAACTTCCAAAGATGAGAACTTCTGGAAGACGTCACTCAGTTTAGCTTTGGCAACTGAAAGCTGAGTATCAAGATCTTCGTTGATTGATTTTTGATTTTCAATATGATCCTCAATCATTTCCTTTGATTCTTTCAAAGCTCTCACTTCTGATTCTAAGTTTCTGATGTTTTCTTCTGATTCATGAAGTTGTTCCATTAAGGCCTGGATCTTATCTGTTGCAGACTCCAGCTTAGCTTCCATATTCTTTAACTTATCTTTCAGTCTCCTGTTTTCTTCTTCCACACAAAAACCATCTGTTCCAACTCCTACTTCATTTTCACCAAGTGATTCAATCCAACCAAAATGCTTCTTTATATTATTCCTTGCACTTGAAGCATCTTTAGCTTCAGAGACAGTTGGATGATTTATATAACCCAAAGCAATTCTGATGTCATCAAGAAGTTCATCTAGACTTTGTTTTGAAATACATTTTTGCTTCAAAATTGCATTCAAAACTACCTGAAGCCAATCAAAGGATTTTTCAGTTGCCATATCTTGTTTCGCGACAGTAGAATTGGAATCACTTTTCACAACTGGAACTAATTCCTTACAAGTTGCATCAGGATGATAGTCTCCAACACATGGTGTTTCCATAGACACAACAGCTAATTTCTCCATTTCAACAAAGTCATCCATCAAGCTCATGTCCGAAACTTCGATAGCTTTGCGTTCAAGTTGATTCTTGATTTTCCCATCTTTGAAATGTTCGTGTTCTGATATTAGAGCTGTAGCCCATGATCCAGGAGAGCTAATGCTATCTTCACTTCCATTGTCAACCGACTTTATCGAAAGTTCACTAGATATAGGACCATACCTTGGCAGCTCCAGAGTTTTTCGCCCTTTGCATAACTCTTTAAATTGAGCCTCAATGCAAGATAATTTGGAAGCTGTTCGCGAATACATCATCCTTGAAGCCTGTAGCTCAGTGCTCTTACTGGTCACAATTTCTTTGAGACTTCTGTTTTCTTCTTCCATATCATGTAATCTCTCAAGAATACCGATCTTACCAGAAGTTTCAGGTGAGCTCTCCTTGATGGTTTCTCTGACAATCAAGTCTCTTGAAGGATTCAACTTTCTTCTTCTCATCTCAGGACCACCAGGCGGCTTTTTTTGCATCAGAAGTTGTAGTCTTTGGCATTCTGCTTCTAACTTGGTGATTTGCTTCACACTATCTAACTGTTGCTTATGTGCTGCATCAACAGATCGACGAGTATATTCCATTTCCTCGTTTCGAATCTCAAGCTCTTTCTCAAGAATGCGATGCTCATATTTCAAAAAAGCATTTTCTTTTTCAATGGTATCTAATCGAGCCATTAGTGTATTGAATTCAGCTTCTGACTGAGACTTCTGTTTATTCAAATCATTAATCAGCTTCTCTTTGACGACAAGGGCCTTATTCAGATGACTATTCTCAGAAGCCAACTTAGCAAGGCTTTTATTTGCCTCAGCTAAGTTCTTTTCTAAATCCTTCTGCGCCTTTTCAAATTCACTTGATGTCTTCATGACAGCATCTCGTATCTTTCGCTCCTCTTCTTCTAGAACAATGTTTAAGTGCTGCATATTTTCCATCAATGCAGAATCCGATTGCGTTGGTTTTTCATCGACCTCTTTCTCCACAGGTGCTGCTTCTGCTGCTGGCTTCTCCTGGCCTAAAAGAAGGCTGTCTTTCGGATGACAATCAAGGAGGACTGTAGCTAACTTCTCGTTAAGATTTTTCATAGAATTATCCGGTCCCATTTCTTTATCTGCTGGAAGTCTTTGTACCTAATATTGCAAAATAACCGAAAATATATCAGCATTGTGTCCATCATGGAAGTTTCAAGCATGAAATGAGTTGAATATTGGACTAGGGGAGATTCCATTACCTCTTCATTGATTCGTTTCAAAGTAAGGTCAACTTTATTAGCTGAAAGAATTGTCTTTTCCGAAGATCTTTTCCTCCAACGCCACGATCTATGGTCCATGATTTTAGTTACTGCAAATACTGACCAAAAAGGAGAATTTAAAGCTTTAGTTTAGAAACTAGAACAAATGTATACAATTGGTCACTTATATAATTCAAATCATACAAGTTACTCACTATTCAGTCTTTAATTCTTAAAGCTTATATATCAAAAATGCAGGATACTTTGCATTGCATGCATTGGCCTTTGCAACACCTGCCCATAGAAGCACACCAGATCATATGACAACCGCATTTTGAAAATCAATTTCAGAGCTGTCGATGAGAAAACCAAGTTGAAGAATGGTTTTTCAAACAGAAAATGATGATATGAAAAGGTAATTAACTGCAATTTCAGAGAACACATACACAAAACAAGAAAGGAAACATGTTGGTTTCTGAATGTGATGGTAATCAAAGAAAGCTAACTACTACACAACAACAACACCCGCCCAATGTGGCTCGGTGACAAAGAGCGCTCATTCGGCCCGACAATGTCCCAGGTTAGAATCATCATACCCGCATGTTTTATAAATAAATAAGGTATACAATAACAACAACAACAATTAAAAACATCCGACCAAGCAAACTATGCAACGATTCCGAACAGATACTCACTTTGATGGCATTAATCTTTTAGAGGGGTCGATATTTAACGAATTAAGAAGCTGCTAAGTGCTAACTGATCTCTCTACAGGATACATGTCAGAAAGAGGACCTTGTGATCACTGAAACTAGCTTATTGAACTATTTTAGCACATAATAAGTACTCTCATTGGTTTCAAAAAGCTGAATTTTAGCCTCAAAAGCACTTCTCACTAACTAATCAGATCACTCTGAGCCAGCCAAATCTAATCAGAGAAAACTATTACTTAAAAATAAGTTGGTGACTGGTCTAACAGCTATCAATCCAGAAAAAGTAAAGGAAAAAAAAACAGAATCAAGCAGAGTTATGAATCATAAATGAGAACGAAAAACAATTCTGTTCCAAATTATAACAACAAAAAAATGGTGGTCAGACAATTACAGATGAAACCCACCTAATAAATTTACTTCATGAGAACTAGAAATTAATATTTACAACAACATTATCATATTCATGTCCAGCATATGAATATAAATGCAAGCTAAAACCCACCAAAAGAAATGAAGTTGTTCACATTTCTCACCTGCACGCAAGTGTTTTTTTTTTACAGTTGAGTCATCACCATCACCATCATCAATCGGTCCCCAATTGTTGTATCAGAGGAGCAGAGCACAGAGAGAGAAATCAAAGTGAAACCACACAAAAAACGAAGATCATAAATTCATGCAAGGACAACTGGACAAGTTTACATTGGATGCTACTATTCCACCGACACCTACTTAGGTGAATTACCAAACATTAATAATTATGAGAGAAGGACACACACTCACATAAAAATTGACTCTAAAAAAAGGCAAAAACAAAAGTAGAAAAAAAAAAGAAAAAAAGAAAAGAAAAAGAAACCATGAGAAGAAACACCACACTATATATATAGTGAAATAGCATTACACATGTATGATGTATCTATGTTTAAATTTTAATTGATTTTACTTTATGTTATAGAAATTTGATGTTGATATTAGGGAAGCAAAAGCTTTAACTCAAACTAATTATTTTATGATGCCCAACGTGGTTTGGTGGTATTTGAAAAAAGCTCATTCAGTTATATGTTCATCGTACGGTCTTACCGGCAAGTTATATATATATATATAAAAACATATTTTTTTAGAAAAAAATCTAACATTAAAAAATTACATTTTTTTTCTTTTGAATTAGGGGAGAGAATTTTAACTTGAGAGTTGAGACATAAATATTTGTCGAGAGATTTGGTTACCTCAAGAGATGTGATCATATTTGCGTTTCTTTACATATTTCTTTTTGTAAAAATTTGTATCCTGTAAAAGCAAAAAAATTTGTTAAAAGACATAAAGATGCACTAGCATAATAGTATCCAACCGATAAAACTATTGAAATCAAATATTACATGTTCCATTAGAATATCTACTCATTTTCACAACAAATGTCATCTGAATATCTACTCAAATAGCATGGAAAGAAACGAGTATAGCCGTGGAAAGAGAACCGCATACTGGCATTAGGGATGTCAATAGCACGGGTCGGGTACGGGTTTTTCAATACCATCCATAATACCGATTTGTATAAGATATACCATCCCGATGAATAAGTACCTTAAAATAAACCGTGCGGGCACGGGGGTTCCCCATTACGTGATCGGTTTTTCACTTTTTTGTCTCATCTCATCCCATCCCATTACATTCATGTATTTTTTTAATGACTTTTTGATAAAGATTGTATAAATATTATTGAATAATATGAAAATAATAGTGTGAGGTATATTATATATAATAATATGATCTGAAATTGAGTAGTGTCTGGATAGAGGAAAAAATGGAAAAAAATGAGAGGGAAAATCATGATTTCTCACGGTATTATTTTGTTTAGAGTTAATTTCAGTACTAATTATGTACTTCAAATATATATATATATAGATAACGGGGTACAGGTCTGGAGATAAAGTACCGACGTGGACTTAAAATCCCATAACCGTATCAAAATTAAATCGGATATTGAATAAAAAATATCGACCTCATACCACAATTTAAATGATATGGTTAAATTCACCCTTAACAGGACGGGTTCTACGAATTCCCGTATCAATGGGTAATTTTACCATCCCTATCTGATATGCACTACCACCGTAGAACAGTAGAAGGAGATTTGCATACGGAAGACACATTTGGTATATAAAATTATAAAACATAAATAAATAAGGTCGCTTTTCTGCCGTCCTTTTTAGATTTTGTTGTTACTCGTGAGCAAAATCAAGTGAATGCCGCGCTTTATTACGTAAGTATTCGTTACCGTTAGGTGGTACCCGCGCGCGTGAAAGGAGGTTGGACCACGAGGTTAGGAGAAAATGATTAATTATAATCTCAGTTAATGATTCTGTCTTTAGATTTTCATTTTCTTAATAAAAAGAACAAAAAAAATGCTTTTTTTTTTCCTCAACCAAAGCGAAAGTGAGATTTTTGTAGTACTTTTGATGTCAAATGTTTTGATTTTAGATCGTGGTGCTTACTGCTTTCTTTCTGTTCATTCTCCTTTTCACTTTATTATCGAAACTTAATTTAAATTTTGTAAAAAGTTAATTCCTTGCTTCAAAACTATTAAGCTGCGGTAAATCATCTCTTAGTGTTGGTTTAGTAGTTGGATTATATTGTATTAAGAATTAGGAGTTTTAAATATATTAAAATAATATAATACAACGTTGGTTTATTTTACACCGTTAACTGCATTTTAATCGGTCGAAAGTAGAGATATTATATTAGTTAATATAATATAATATAATACAAAATATCACCAAATATAGGATTATATAATACATTCCAATTAAATTCAATACAACGTGTTAAATGAGCCTTAGTGTTAGCGGTAAGGAATCTGAGACTCACCGTCGTTGATTTATAAATGTATATGGAGATTTTTGTTGTTGTTGTTGTTATTGTGGGCCATGTACCCCTATTTTTCAGGTGTTTGTTTGCCTCAAAATTCGATCAATTATCGGTTAATTAACGTGTGACATTTATATTCTAATTGGATATTTTATCTTGAAATTGGTCTAAAAAAAACCAATAAAAGATAAATAGACAAGGGATGACGACAGTTCTCAAGTAGAGAAAAGAGGTAGGGTTCGTTTGTTTTTTTGTCTGAATACTGAACAGTCCTGTATTTTTCTAATGACTGAATAGAGACTGAAATTTGAACCTGAATAACATGTTTGTTTGTTTTTTCTCACATCTAAATGTGTTGTCAACACGTTTGTTTTTTAAAAGTAAATTTGTCTGAATATAAGTAATTTTACAGTTATACCTATATTAAACAATTATACATATAATATGGAATAAAAACAATCCAAAAATAATAATTATATTTGAACATATATGATCATAATCTTCATCTTTGATTACAAACAAACTTCATTTTTCTAAAAAAAGAAAAAGGTTTTATTTTTCAAAAAATAAAAAGGACATCAAGAAAACTCATATAAAACACTATATATATATATTCACCATAATATCATAATAAAGTATTGATATTAAACACCGATATGAACAGTGATTAGAGTTCTTTTTTATTTTTAAAGCTATTTAAAATAAGAAATATATTAAAATAAAGTTTTCTATACCATATATAATTTTGATGAAATTGGAAATAAGTTATATATGGATGAATAGTATCGGAAGAAAATATTTTAAATTGCATTTAATGCAATTCAGTGATTTGCAGTTAAGTCAAAAGTCAATATTATTTACTTTTTATTTTAAGTTGTTTTTTAGGATTTTTAAGTTGTTTGACCACTTAAAAAAACAAACAAAACAACTTAATAATTATTATTCAGACCCATTAAGTTTTAAGTGGAAAAAACAAACGACCCCGTTGACTCCACGACCCCTTTGAGACCCATTAAATGTTACATGTTTAGGGCATATCCACCTAACTCTAGAATGAAACAAAAAATTCAATTTGAATAAAAAAGTACTCTTCAACCCAATTCTAAATTTATATGTTAACATGGGTTATTGAACAGTGTTATGCTAGATTTGATGCGGAAATTCGTCCTTTTATATATATATATATATTGTTTTAAATCTATACATTTAGTTAAATCATATTTTTACTCTTATGACCAATTTGGTATTGCTGTAACTTTTATAATAATCATTGTTAGCTATGCCGAATAAATAATCAGCTGTGAAATTAATCAGCAGATGTTTGGTTAATTATATTTTTAAAATCACCGTATAACTCAAAAGCAGTATACATATGTTTAGTAATTTTATTGTAAAAGTGATGAGATTAGTTACAATGACTAAAATATATATAGGTTTAAACCATATTTCATTTTTTTTCATTAATTACATATTTTAAATGAATATTTAAATAGAATATTTAAATTGGAAAAAAAATCAATAAGAACAATAAAAATATTTTTAAAAGATTTTATAAATCAAATCAATATTTAAATAAAATATTTAACTTTGAGATGAAATAAGGAATATAAATGATTTTAACTTGATTTCATAAGGATAATAACGATATTTTAAAAGAAACATTAAATACTTAAATAAATTATTTCATAATCACTTTCAAAAAGTAACCCCTCACCTACTTCTCAAAATCACTATAAAAACTTACTAGATTATCAATTAATCACTTTTGTAAATTTTACCAAATATCATTTTATGTTAAAATTATAAAATAATCTGATTTTAACTTTTCAAAAGCAATACCAAACTGACCCTTATTCAATACAATTTATTTCAATTGTATTCTTTTTATTATTTAAAATTTTTATTTAATCACAATTTTACTTTTATTAAATCAAAATTATTCCAATTGTATCCATTTTTATTATTTAATATATATTTTTAATTTATATATTTTTCAATTTAATTATTATTCATATTATATTAATAATAAGATGAAATGTTATCCGTTGAGAAATTAAAAAGGAAAAAGGAATATAGGAATATTCAAGACAATATTTGTTTTAGTGTAACATTTGATATATTGAGTTTGAATTAAAAATAAAGAAAAAATAGTGTGAAAATTGCACAATTTTAATACATACTAAATTGGATTTGTAGATTGAAGATGACCTTATGTTACCTTATCTCACTAACCACAACAATCATGATATGAACAATCTAATCCCTTAAATCAAGATGAGATTAGTTGGTAAGAGAAATTTGTTAAGGAAGGTAGTTGACAAGGCATGCACAATAAACATGACATTTTTTTTAACATATTAACTATGACACTTAATAACCTATTTGTTGACCATAAAAGTATTAATACCCAATCAGACAGGGTCGGCCCATAATGGGGTCAAACCCAACCATTTGTTGGGACTCCATATATGACCAAATCAATTTCTTTTTATTATAGAGTGTCACTATTGTGTATCCAATCTATTTAAAAAGACTTCAATTTTTGTTAACATCATTAAATAGATGGGGTTTCAAAATATCTAAAGACGGCACTGTAATCAGACAAACTCTATTCTTGTTTGTAAAATTATCTGATAGATTTTCCTATCAAAATATAACTGTGAGTCAGCAGCGACAATTCTCATGATTAAGTCTAATTTTTCAAGTAATCAAGCAAGACAAGCTTTCCCTCAAGACGGTCAAGGCATTCAATTGATTTCTATCTAGTTAGACACAATTCACAAACCACATATGAGAAATAATCCACTTTCAAACGAGAAAAATCATAGTTAACAACATGTATAAACCAAAAGAAATTATTTTTTTAATTCTACTTCGAAGTGACAATGTCCCCCATTCTATTTATTTAATTGATAGGCGATCCAATCCATTGCATGATCCATAGTTTAGAATTATGGACAATGTAGCCAGAACTGGACCTTTTGTAAATGAAATAATTTTATTCATGATTTATATTAATTAATGATTATGTTCATCGATAATGACAACCAACAACTGATTTAAAGTGTACTTGTTTTAGAGTTGAAATTAGTAAACCGGTTGATAAGTGTATCGTCTAACTAATCTCACCTTAACATCAATTATTAACATTAGTGTGCAATTATTTCTAGTTGTATTGCCTCTTTGTTATCTGACGGAAAACGAGGACAGCTAAATGAAGTCCTTTTTGGTTGGCACATAATTATTCTATCATTTTTTTTTTAAATCTACTCTGTAGTACGATGATATTGACATAAAAAAAAATATGATTTAAATAAAAAACTTTAGATTATTTAAACTGCAGCAGTAATAACTTTTAAATAAACTAAAGATTTTGTAAGTTTGTAAACAAGTGTATTTAAAAATACACTTTGTTTAAACTTTTTTTTTTTTTTTTTTTTAGGTTACATAATCAATTTTTAATGACAAATAAAGTGAGATATTGTACCTAATATGGTAGAGTAGTATTTTTATTATTTAAAAATTAAAATGGGTTATGAAAGTAGTAGTAGTAATAATAATAATAATAATAATAATAATAATAACAACAACAACAACAACAGTGTAAAATCAAATAATCAACTCATAGCAGTTGAAGTAGTGATTTCATTATTTTGAAGAAACAAGACAAGATTGTTACTGAAGTGGTTGTTTTCATTATTGCTTACACTTGTTAAAACTTAAAAGTATGTATACGATGTTTCTATATTGTTGATATCTCTTGATATATAAATCACTTGTAATATTTGATTTCGATAAATAAATTATCCATTTGGTACTAGATTATTTAGAAATAAAAGAATTAATATTTCTATTCAAATTGTAATTATATTATGTAACCTGATAGCACTTTTTTTTATAAAAAAAAAACAATTGTTTAGGCCAGTGAAACATATATTTTTTAATTATTATTATTAGGTATGCATCATTTCAATACCAACAATTAAATCCTCAAAACTAAATCAAATATCTAATGATTTGTAAAAAATTTAATCTAATCAAGTCCATTATCTTGAACTGGTTGTGCAAATGAAAAGAAAAGTATTTATTTTTTAATTAATAATGTGTTATGTGTTGTTGGATGTGAATATCACTACTCTATAAACTTCCTACACAGCCCAACAAAAAAGGACCTAAAATGGGGTCTTAATTTTCTGTATTTAGTGTTGAATTGAATGATTTTGGTTCAGATAAAAAGGGCTCCAAATATTTTTTTTAAAGCCCAAACATTAAAAATAGGGTTATTATGATTTTAGTCCCTCTAGTTTGTGTTTATCTGGGTTTAGTCCACTAGTTTTTAAAATTACTTAATTCAGACCACTAGTTCTCTGACAATACATAATCAAGTATTTTCCGTCCAATTCCGTTTGTTTTTCGTTGACTTCCGTTAGGTCAAAGGGGCAAAATGGAAAATTTGGTTAATGCTTCTAGAAGAGTGAATGGAAGAAGGTTAATTTCGGAATTTAACTTTTAAAAAAAAAAAATTACAAATAATTAAAATTATATATGAAAATAATATATATATTAAATGCATTTAAAATAATAAATTTAATTAAATAAATAAATTTAAAATTTAAAATAAAATAATGTACATATATTAAATGAATTAATTTAATTAATTTAATTAAATAAATGAATTTAAAATTTAAAATAAAATAATGTACATATATTAAATGATTTAAATTAATTAGTTTAATTAATTAATTAATTTTAATCATTAATTTCCCTCACTCTTAAGTCTTAAGTCTCCACCATTCTCACCGCCCGATTCAGTCTCGACTATTTCTCTCTCTCACTCTTTCTCTCTTTCTCTCTTTCTCTCTTTCTCTCTCTTACTCTCAGTCTCACCGCCCGATTCATCTCCCTCACACTCAGTCTCCACCATTCTCTCTCCATCACTCTCAATTTCTCTCCATCTCTTTCCCCAATTCCTCTCTCTTATCTTTTTTTAGGTATGGGTTTGGGGTTTGGGTTTGGGTTTGGGTTTGGGTTTGTTTGGCTATCGGTTGGGGTTGGATTTGGCAGTGTGGTGGTGGCACTGGTGAACCCAGATCGGTGGTGGGTGGCTGGTGAACCCAGATCTGCAATTGATGATATTGGTGGTGTGATATAGTCTGGATTCAAATTTGATGGATCCAATTTTTTTTATTTTTCAATTTTTGTTGATGATGATTAGAAAAATTAAAAGTTATGGTGATGGTGATGATGAATGGAAGTTTTGGTGTTGATTAACGATTATGTTGGTGATGATCGATGATAGTGATAATGATGATGGTGATGATCGATGATGGTAATGGAGATGATCGATGGGTTTTTTTTTTACGATGATGATGATGAGTTTGATGATGAGTTTTCTGGGTTGAATGTTGAAGATTTAATTTGTTATATATATATATATTAAATTAATTTTTATTTTATTTTTTTATTTTTTATTTAATTAAATATAAAAATAGGGGTAAAATGGTCATTAAACATTTTCAAACCGATTCTCATAACAGATAAAATTCAGGGTATAATTGTCTTTTTCAATATATATATATATATATATATATATATAGTAAGGGTATATAAGTCATTACATGGTCTGACAACCTCTTCTATCAAATTTCACGGAAAATCTAACGGAAGGATTAAAGGTAATAATTCAAAAAACTAGTGGATCAAACCCAGATAAACGTAAACTATAGGGACTAAAATCTTAATATCCCTTAAAAATAATAATAATAACAATAACAAATGGTCCAATTATCTGGGATAAAAATCTCATATCCAGGTAATTAAAGTTTTTTTTTCTTTTATGAATCGATTTAAAGTTTTTTTTTTTCCTTTTTGATTTGATTTCGAAATTTCTTTTAAATCATGTGTTGTCTACCATTTATGCTCGGCCGTCACGGGAATCCATTTTTTAGATTTTGCTCAGGGGCCTCCGAAAAGTCAGGACCGACTCTGTGGCTCAATCACCGCAAAACTCGCCAATATGAGGTTTCTTCATCAATCTCTCTGTCACCTTTTTTTAGGGATTTTCGTACCTGTGATAAAGTTGTTTGATTAGTATAAAGAATCAACTAAAGATGATGTTGGTCAATTTGGTCGACACAAAATGACCAACTACCCTGTTCTTAATAAAAAAAAATCCTGCAAGAAATATCTTACAATAACAAGAACATAAATTATAAAAAGTACTACAGACAATAATAACAAATCAAGTTTCAAACAAAACCAATTGCAAGATAAAAAAGGAATAAAGAAATACAAAGAAGGCAGAGAAAGAAAACAACACAAAGAATTATTGTGGTTCAGCCAAGAATAGGCATACATCCACGTTGAGCCTCTTTTGAGAGACCTTATCACTATATAGAGTTATTACAGCCTTAAAACTATCCAAAAAATCTACAATATAGCCCTCAAAAGGAGCCCAGAAAACCCAGAACAAGATCGCTCAACAACCGTAACCTAGAGCTAACATTAAACCTGATTTTCAACTCAGAACTACTCAAAAGTTACATACACAGAATCACCACACTCAGATATTTCTTTTTCTCTTCTATCACTCTAACAAAATCACAACAA
This sequence comes from Dipteronia dyeriana, assembly GCA_032871835.1. Taxonomy (NCBI): domain Eukaryota; kingdom Viridiplantae; phylum Streptophyta; class Magnoliopsida; order Sapindales; family Sapindaceae; genus Dipteronia; species Dipteronia dyeriana. The sequence continues at coordinate 91,327,045 of CM065295.1, read as the reverse complement.
AAAAGCATGATATTCAAGGTGTATATCAAGAACACGAGAGAGAATACAGAGAATAAAAGCATTAGAGAAATTGAACGATTAACCCTAGAAATCAGAAAGTGATTTCTCTTTCCTCATCCTTCATTTAAATACCCGCCATCAGATAAGGTCAATATCAGATCAAAGACGCCAATCATCTATTGCCAAATCAGCTGGAAATCTACAATTAGCAAAGCAACTTGATAGAGCACTAAATGACATCGTTCAAGTAAGTGAAGAGCAGGCTGGGCAGGAACAATTTTGTTGGGCTTTCTACTGGCTTCAACCACCTTTCACCATCGGGCTTTAAATTGGGCTTGAAAATATGGACTACAATAACATATTCCACCTAGTCCATCTTCACAGCCAGCAAAACTGCAACCTGGCCAAAAAAACACAAAACAATTAACCATAATCACCTAATTTCAGCAAATTCAAACAGTGTTTGAACTTGCTATAGGGAATCACTTTAGTCCCCATATCTGTTGGATTTTCTTCAATGGATATCTTTTCCACCTCAACAATTCCTTCAAAAAAATTATCTCGTATAAAATGATATTTAACCTCTATGTGTTTAGTTCTTTCATGAAATACAAGGTTTTTACACAAGTGCAATACACTTTGACTATCAATAAAGATGGTGGCTTTTCCTGTAAAAACCTTAATCTCGCCTAACAGACCTTGAAGCCATATTGCTTCCTTAATAGCTTCTGTTACTGCAATATATTCAGCTTCTGTAGTGGATAAAGCCGCAACAGATTGTAGTTGGCTTTTTCAACTTATACAACAGCCAGCTATGGTGAAAAAATAAGAAGATGTAGATCTTCTTTTATCTCTATCACCCGCATAATCTGAATCTACATATCCTATTAAATCTATAACATAATTAGCACAATTATATACTAAACCAATTGTAGTGGTTGAATTAATGTACCTTAACAACCATTTCATAGCATTCCAATGACCTTTACCAGGATTGGCCATATATCTAGACAAAACACTAATGGACTGTGCTAAATCTGGTCTAGTACTAATCATAGCATACATAATAGATCCAACAACATTAGAATAAGGTATGGATTCCATAAGTCTTTTCTCTTCAATAGATCTAGGTGATAAGGCAGCATATAACACAAAACTAGGTGAAAGAGAAACATTGATAGGTTTACTGTTTTTCATAGAAAACCTATCCATAATTTTTAACAGATAATTTTCTTGTTTAAGACACAATGTTGACTATTTCCTAGTTCTAACAATTTCTATTCCTAGAATTCTTTTAGCATTTCCTAAATCTTTCATGTCAAATTCAATTTTCAGTTTCTTCTTTAACTCTCTAATCCTAGGTATACTCTTACTAGCAATTAACATATCATCAACATATAAGAGTAAATAGATGGAATTTAGAATATTTTCACCAGTAAAGTAGAAACATGCATCATATTTACTCTTAATAAAACCTAAACTAGTAATGTAACTATCAAGCCTTTTGTACCATTGCCTATGTGCTTGTTTCAATCTATAGAGAGATTTCCTTAGAAGACAAACATAGGAAGATTTAGACTTAGACTCAAAACCATCAGGTTGTGACATGTATATAGTTTCATCTAAATCCTCATACAAGAAGGCTGTTTTAACATTTAGTTGCTCAAGTTCTAAATCATAAAAACTGACTAATACAAGCATAATTAGTCAATTCTTATGGTTTTATACTTGACTACAAGTGAGAAAATTTCATTATAGTAAATGCCTTCTCTTTGGGTAAATCCCTTAGCAACTAACCTAGCCTTTTATCTAGGTTGATCATTTTGTTCTAAGCCTTCTTTTAACTTAAAAATCCATTTACAATCCACAATATTTTGTTTTTTTAGTTTCTTTACAAGAGACCAAGTCTCATTCTTTTCAAGAGATTCCATCTATTCTCTCATTGCATTCAGCCATTTCAGCATATCAATAGAGTTTATAGCTTCCACATAAGTCCTAGGTTCAGTTGATTCTATCTCTTGACCAATATATAAGGCAAAAGAAAATACATCAGCATAAGCATACTTACTATTGGGTTTAATAATTCTTTTAGCCCTATCTCTAACTAACTCATAGTCAGCTAAGGATTATTCTACTACTGGCTGATATTGACTATCTTCCACCTGATTATCATGATCATTGTGGACAGATTCATCATCATCATCAGTATGATCAGGCTGAACTGGAACTTGTTCAAAAGAAGGATTGTTAATCTCTACTTGAGTCTTATCTCCAATGTTATTAGAAGGATTTAGGTCAGACTTAGAAGTGTTATCAGTTTCTTTGCATGACATTTTACTCTCATCAAATACAACATCTCTGCTAATTATTACTTAAAAAACTTTACAGGCCCTAAGCCAAATTTTATATCCCTTAACACCTAGAGGATAGCCTAAGAAAACACCTCTTAAAGACCTAGGTTCAAGTTTCCCTTCAGATTGATGAGCATAGGCAGCACAACCAAACACCCTTAAATGTTTTAGACTAGGAGGCCTACCAGTCCATTTTTCTTCTGGTGTTTTTAGACCTATAGCAGTAGATGGTGATCTATTAATTAGATAAGTAGTTGTAGCAACAGCCTCACCCCAGAATTTTTTACTTAAACCAGAAATTATTAGAAGACACCTAACCTTATCTAGGATAGTTCTATTCATTCTTTCAGCTACTCCATTTTGTTGGGGTGTATACCTTACTGTTCTATGCCTTTCTATGCCATTATCACTACAGAATTTATTAAACTCATCTTTACAAAATTCTAGGCAATTATCAGTTCTTAGTACTTTGACTTTCTTAGAAGTTTGGTTATCAACTAACAGTTTCCAAGTTTTAAAACTCTCAAAAGCTTGATCTTTAGACTTCAATAGGTATACACAGACCTTTCTAGTGAAACCATCTATCAAAGATAGAAAATATTGATTTCCACCATGAGTTGGGACCTGTGAGGCCCCCAAAGGTCTGAATGTACATATTGAAGAACCTCTTTAGTGTTATGTTGAGCTGTACTAAAACTTAACCTATGTTGTTTTCCTGAGGTACAGTTTTCACAAAATTACATATTATTAATTCTATTCCCATTAAGTAAATTCTGTTTACTTAACTCATTTAGACCTCTTTCACTCATATGACCTAATCTTTTATGTCATAGGGGTGCAACAATATCAGTTTTAGTTGCTACATTAGCAGTATCATCAATTATAGTTTCACCCTTTAAAACATAAAGGTCATTTCTCTTATTACCTTTCAAGATAACTAGAGAACCCCTGGATACTTTTAAGACACCTCCCTCAACCCTGTAACAATATCCTTCCTCATCTAATATACCTAAAGAAATTAAATTTCTTTTCAGATTAGGCATATATCTAACATTCTTAAAAATTCTAACCATATCATCATACATCCTAATAGCTACAGAATCTATTCCTTCCACCTAACACTGTTGGTTATTACCCATCAGCACACTGCTGCCACTAAGTTCCTTAAAATCTGTAAACCAATCTTTCCTAGGTGTCATATGGAATGAGCAGCCTGAATCTAAAATCCATTCAGTTTTTATGTCTTCAGTTGTAACTGCTAAGACTTCACTAGGTTCAAATGACTTAGAAGCAATAGCTGCATCACCATCATTTTGGGTATTTTCTTGGTTCTTTTTCTTAAGCTCGTGGCAATATTTCCTAATATGACTCTCTTTACCATAATAATAACATTTTATATTACCATTTATGTTTTTAGACTGAGATCTATTACGATTAGGTATCTTACTTCTACCCTTTTCATTATTATTATTATTGTGGTTATTATTATTATTATTATTATTATTATTGCTATTTCTTACAATCTGTCTACCTCTAGCAAACAAGTTCTCACCATTATCTTTCTTTTCTATCTTAAGTTCTAAATCTTTAGATTTTAGAGCAGAAATACATTCTTCTAAAGATAGAGAAGTCCTACCATATTTAATGACAGCTTTTACATCCTTAAAGGATTCAGACAGTGAGTTTAAAAGAATAATTGCTTCATTTTCATCACTTAGCTTTTCATTTTCTCATGCATTGGCTAATTCTATGGTCATTTTCTTGAATTCATCTAGATTTTGACATAAGCCTTTACTAGGATCCATTTTAAAGCTAAATAGTCTTTCTTTTAGATATATCTTGTTTGTTAAGATTTAGTAAGATACAGGCTTTCTAATTTCTTCCAAACATCACAAGCAGTAGTTTCCTCATTAACCTCTCTAAGAATATTATCAGATAAATTCAAAATAATAGTGCCAAAGGCCATTTCAAGCATATCAGTTTTCTGTTCTACAGTTAATGAGTCAGGTAATTTATCAGGGCCTTCAATGGCCTTGAGGATTTTCTACTGGGAGAGAAGGGCTTTCACCTTTCTTCTTCAAATGCCAAAATCCTCAGTGCCATCAAATTTATCTATTTCAATTTTCATATTCATAAAAAGTTGAATTAAAATTACCAAAGTCACTACAATTGGAAAGTTTTACCTTTTCTGTGCTGCTAGCAGATTCACTGCTATCTTCGTTGTTGCCTTCTTCAGATGATTAGTCAAAGGCCGAAAGCTCTGTCACTGGTGCTATAACAACTGGAGGCTCGACCGCCTGTTGTTCTTGGTCTTGATTGTTCGCCGTTGGTACTGGTGTGCTCTGATACCACTGATGGTCAATTTGGTCGACACAAAATGACCAACTACCCTGTTCTTAATCAAAAAACCCTGCAAGAAATATCTTACAATAACAAGAACATAAATTATAAAAATTACGACAGACAATAATAACAAATCAAGTTTCAAACAAAACCAATTGCAAGATAAAAAAGGAATAAAGAAATACGAAGAAGGCAGAGAAAGAAAACAACACAAAGAATTATCGTGGTTCAGCCAAGAATAGGCCTACATCCACGTTGAGCCTCTTTGGAGAGACTCTATCACTATATAGAGTTATTACAGCCTTAAAACTACCCAAAGATTCTACAATATAACCCTCAAAAGGAGCCCAGAAAACCTAAAACAAGATCGCTCAACAACCGTAACCTAGAGCTAACATTAAACTTGAGATTCAACTCATAACAACTCAAAAATTACATACGCAGAATCACCATACTCATGTCTTTCTTTTTCTCTTCTATCACTCTAACAAAATCACAACAGAAAAACATGATATTCAAGGTGAATATCAAGAACACGAGAGAAAATACAGAGAATAAAAACATCAGAGAAATTGAACGATTAACCCTAGAAATCAGAAAGTGATTTCTCTTTCCTCATCATTCGTTTAAATACCCTCCATCAGATACCACATCAGATCAAAGACACCAATCATCGATTGCCAAATCAGCTGGAAATCTACAATCAGCAAAACAACTTGATAGAGCATTAAACGACATCGTTCAAGTAAGTGAAGAGCAGGCTGGGTTGGAACAATTTTGTTGGGTTTCTATTGGCTTCAACCACCTTTCATCATCGGGCTTTAAATTGAGCTTGAAAATATGGACTACAATAACAGATGATTTAGTGGATTGATTGATACATGAATTGTATCTAAATTTTGGTGGTAGGTTGAAAGATTTTCGTTAAATGAGGTCTAATTATTCTTTATTTGTTTATCAGAATTGATGCTCGAGATGTGTATAATTTTTTTGGAAATTGTTGTTTTACATACAAATTCAGATACATTTCAATCGATTAACATGCATGTAAAGGGTAATTGGCTAGTACTGTTTGGTTGTTTGGAAAATTATTGCAGTGACAAATTCTTGTCTTGTAATGTCTAACATTTAAGTTGGGCTCCTTCCTAGATAGACTGGAGGAGTTCAAGTTTCTTCTGTATTCTATAATGTAATGGGGCGGTGAAGGATAGTTGGAAAAGGCCTTGCTTTCTTCCCTTGTTGTTTTTCTTTATGATGACTTGTAACTTTTTAATTTTTCTGTTAACTTTATATTCTCTAACCAATTTTACCTGGTCTTTTTTGTAGGTGTGTAAACACACATTTTCCTTGTACCCTGTTTATGCTGAGAATGCTCCAGCAAGGCTTCCTTTTCAGTAGTTGGGATGGCAATGCAAGCGTGCCATGTCCTGCAATTCTTTATGCGACTTGGTTTTTGCACTTTCGGTTTGGCTCCTCATCATGCCATTTATAATGTTTTGGATATGGCGGTTGGCTTTTGTGAGGAGTTTTGGGGAAGCCCAAAGATTATTTTTAAGTCTTATCTCCACTACAGTTATTCTTTGTTTGCACGGGTTCCTACTTTTGCCTAGCATTATTCTTAGGGTCATTGTGGTCGCACATATGTCCCTTGGAACAAGCTAATAGGAATATCACTGGTGGAATACATGGTATTGGTGGTTTGGAGGATGTGCATATGCATATGCGCTTTGTTGAGCTTGTTGGCATGCAGGGTCCTGTACGTTTCTTGTGTAGTAATAAATCCTTCTATTGTAAGTTTATTAATTTTCTTATCACTTTTAGTTTCATGTATTTTGACCTGCTGCTAACATTTTCATGATATAATGAGCGATTTTATTCCTTTGCAGGTTCTGTTATGCAATATGGTATTCCTTTTCATTAGGTCGGATAATTCTGTATTACGTATCATGGGTTGTTTTCTCTTCTACTAGTTGTCCAGTGTTATCGACAGTCATGCCACTAACAGAGACAGCCCTCCCCTTAGCAAATATCACGCTGAAAAATGCATTTAGTGTTGTGACGAATTTGACATCTGAAGGCCAAGAAAATGGTTTGCTTGTTCAAGTTGCAGAAATTTTTACATGCTGCAAATAATACAACTGCTTCACTTTCAGCAGATATCTTGAATGGGGCAACTATGGGAACATCACGGCTTTCTGATGTTACAACACTTGCCATTGGATATATGTTTATATTTTCTCTAGTCATCTTCTACCTTGGTATAGCTTCTACAGCAGTCAGCAGAGACGATTCCATCCCTCTGCAGTCAGTTATAGTCTTCTTTCGGTTGTATCTTTCTCATTGTAGTTCCTTTCCATATTGACATATCATATTTGTTTGCTAAAATTCACGATTGTTTTTATTGCAGGGTATCGGATCCATTTACTGAAATTCCAGCTGACATGCTTCTCTTTCAATTCTGCATTCTATTTGCCATTGAACATTTTAAATTGCGGACATCAATCAAGTCTCTTCTTCGCTACTGGTTCACAGCAGTCGGTTGGGCACTTGGTCTAACAGACTTTTTGCTACCCAGACCTTACGAGAATGGTGGCCAGGACAATGGAAATGATGACCCGTGCTTTGTTCTTCGCATTTTCCTCTTGCTGGTGATTGCCTGGATGACTCTTTTTCTGCCATGATAGTTGTGCCAATCTCATTTGGACATGCACTTGTAGCGCCGTCTCCTGGCATTTGGAGACTCCATCCATTTAATGATGTTTATTAAGATGTGAAATGTTAATTGGGTCTGATTTGATGAAGAAAATACATATTTAAGATTAAGTTTTTTTAAATAGATTTGATATGAGGAGTGAGGTTCCAAATATATTGGATCTTAAAGAATGAAACCCCGAAATAAGAAGAAGTTGATTTGACCATTTGAAAGCCCCAACAAATGGTTGGGTTTGCTCCCGTTATCCGGCCCTGTGCACTTGTTCCTCTTGTTCTAATTACTCATGGCATCAAGTGCAATGGTAAAACTGTTAATTGGATTGGCTTATTTGTTCTAATGCTTCATACTTTTTGCATGAAAATACTGATTGTTTCTTTTTCTTCATAGATCTATATTCTTTCATTATTGGATGCTATGTCATTTGGACGGCCGTAGTAGGAGCCAGATATTCAATCGAACACATTAGAACGAAGAGGGCAGTTGTTTTTCCAATCATAATGAAGTTGCTGACAGCCCTTTGCTCACCTAATGTTACAGAGAGGTATTTCCCGTGCTTGGGTACCCATTCCCATTAGTAGTAAATTCGGCAGTCTATCGGTTTGCATAGCTAGGATGCCTATCCTTCAGCCTTTACTGCTTTTTGGTGAAGTGGTTCAATGTCTGGTTCACTAACCTTCACAACTCCATCCATGATGACCGATATCTTATCGGATGCAGACTTCATAACTTTGTTGGGGAAGATGTGGTAGAAGAACAAATCGAAGCAGAGACTTCCAATATTGAGGGTAGTGGTATTATCCAACGTGACGGAGATTAGGGTGCCATTAGAAGCGATGCTTGATTCACTGGTCAGCAGATTGTAGGAGGTTTTGGTCTTAATATAAGTAATTAATGGATGCTTGATCAAAAATGGTTTAATATTCCCTCGTATTTTTGTAGTTATCATTCGACTTGTGCATATATAATTATCTGATTAACTTAGAGATTATAAGGTAAAACAACAACGGTTCCGAGAAAAATTCTACATAATGTCGTTTTTCTATATGAATGTTTTGTAAGACCATTTTCGATGTATGTCTTGTTGTCACTGATAAATTTAGTATAAAAAGTGTAAAATATTATATTTGACACTACAATTTAACATTGTGTTTCAATATACAGTTGTATTTAACATGCTATTTTTATTATTTTATTAAGTAAAATTATAAAAGTCAACATTTAACATTAATGTATTTATTAAAATGTTAAAAAATGGTTGGATGAAATAGATTTTGATTGATATATATATATATATATAATGATATTTTTATAATTAAAATAGATGTATTTATTATTATACTAAATTTGATATATGTTATATTATATGTTAAATTGGACATACAATCTAACATATATCTAATTTCACATAATAGGTGGACGGTGGACGCTAGCTTTAATCAAATGTATTTGGATTCTTTTCTTACTTAAACTCTTACATATGCTTTTAATGATCTTGTGACTGTCGCTGAGATGCAATCATGCATGGGTTTTATGCTTCTCCTGCTTAAAAGTTATAGCTTTAATGAAATGCTTTTAATGATCCTATATCTTTTAGTGTTTCTTTTAATGATCTTGTGACCGTCGGAGAGATGCAAGGGTTTTATGCTTCTATTACTTAAAAGTTAGCTTTAATGCTTTTAATGATTTTATTTCTTTTAGTGTTTGATTTTCGCAGTTCCTAATAAATATCTAACACCTTCGATGTAAGGTTTACAAAGAAACAAATAGTTAATATTTGGGATAATTACACCCTTGGACCTTGACCATCAATTTGGGTCATCCATATAAAAATGGTTATTAGATGAGAAATTAGTTTTTAAATGATCATTTTGTATGAATACTGTTACACAAATGACAATTCCATCAAATGAGTGGTATTTTGATAAATAACATGATGGTATTAATTTATTTATTTTAGATGTTTTTGAGAAATCATATTTTTCTTTTGTGTATATACATATAGCATATCTCATATATATATAATGGTGCTATCGGCACCCCACTACTGAAATATTTATGTAGTCGATTGAATTGTTGTTGGTAGATTATAAGTGTGATATTGATAATCTGATTTTTTTTTAGCGATTGAGTTAGAGTTTTATTATGGTTTCGTTTCGACAGATATTAGGTTTTCTTGGTTGTGATTCTTCTTGTGATTTCGTTGTTGTTTTTTTAATAAATAACATTAAATTAACTTTGGAATATCCGGAATAACATCGATAAAAGAATTGATACAAATCATAGAATACCTGAAAGATCTGAAAGAAAATAAACTAGAAAAAAAATAGCAAACATGGATCTGGAATTTGAAAAAAAAAACAAAAAAAAAAACAGTTGAAACAATAAAGTCAATAAATACTAAACACGGGAAACATGAGATCGAGATCTAAAAGAAAATATAAACAAAAATAGTAAACATTCAATAATTTGAAATAATCTATATCATTAGGGTTTTGAAATAAAGAAAGTAGGGTTTTATTGGTTTTACTTTGTAAAGGATTTTTTTAATAAAAAATATATGTCTCTTTAAGTAATTTGATAAAGGGAACAAAAAGAATACTAAATAATTTAAAAAGTGGGACCAACTTTATATATATATAATTAAAATAATAATACTGTCCCCACCAATGAGAGTATAGCATGTGACATTTTACTTTTTACGTTTATCTCAGAAGTTGGGCTACGTGTTGCACTCCTATTGGTGAGGTCAGTATTTTAGGTACAGACTAGTCAATACACAAGCAGTATTCATATAATTAATCATTTCAAAAAGCAAAAGAAATTTTAATTTTCAAAAACATATAAAATAAATAAATTAATATCATTTTTTATTTACCAAAATATCACTTATTTGATGGAATTATATGGAATGATCATTAGTGTAATAGTGTTCGTAAAAAATGACTATTTTGAAACTAATTTCTCATCTAATGACTATTTTGATAACGGTGACCCAAATTGATGGTCTCGTTGGTAATTATCTCTTAATATTTCCATTCACTTTATTTTGTATTTTGTTATAAACTACAACATTTCAATAAGGTAACAAACAATTTCAATAAGGAAACAAACAAATACTTATGGTGATCAATAAAACATGCTTATTATTATTATTATTATTATTATTATTATTATTATAATTACGAAAAATTACACAAACTTCCCATTAGTTTAATCAATATTGTACTCATATGCAATTTTTACCAAAATTGTACAAACTTTCCTTACTATTCATTTACTAATTGTTTAACTAGCCTTACAATTTAAAATGACTAGATTACCACTGAATTAATTATTTTATTATAATAATTATTATATTTGAGAATTTTATTATAATAAAATTAATTAACTAACCTTTTTTATTTAAATGGTTATAGATTTTATTACAAATAGAGCCTAATTAATTAATTAACCATTTTTTAATTTTAAAAGAATATATTTTTAAGAAAAATAAAAACAAATCGATAAAAAAGTTTTTAAAAATAAAAAACAGTTAGTTAATTAGTTATGTTCTATTTGTAATAAAATCCCTAACCGTTTAAATGAAAAGAAATGGTTAACTAATTAATTTTATTATAATAAAATTCTCAAATATAATAATTATTATAATAAAATAATTAATTCAAGGTTAATTTAGTCATTTTAAATTTTAAGGCTGGTTAAACAGTTAGTCAATGAATAATAAGGGAAATTTGTGCAATTTTGATAAAAGTTGCTTATGAGTGCAATATTGATTAAAATCATGGGAATTTTATACAATTTTCCCTTATTATTATTAGTAGTAGTAGTAATAGTAGTACTAGGTATGCATCACTTTGATATCAATAATTAATTCCTCAAAACTAAATCAAATATATAATGATTTGTAAAATTTATAATCTAATCAAGTCCTTTATCTTGAGCCGGTTGTGTAAAAGAAAAGAAAAGAAAAGAAAAAGATACATTTGCTATTAAAAATGATTTTTTAATGATTTTTTTTTTTTTACATATTTAATGATGGGATAAAAAATTAAATAACACTTTTTTAGGATGGATATTGCGTAAATAGCACAACATTAATAACTCTTGTTTAAATAGTACTAAAGTAGATGATGATACCAAAATACCTCATCTTATTTTTTATCTTCTTTTTTTAGCTTTTTAAATTTATGCTTATATCTCTCTCTTTCTTCCCTATCCTTTCTCTCTCTCCTATCCTCTAAGACTATTGTTTCTTCCTCTTTCAAAATGTCCAAACCATTTTCGCTACTTTAAGTTCACTAATGCCCCAACTTTGAAGATTGAACAATTTCTTATAAACGTCGTATACACAGTAAAGTATATAAAAAAACAGCAATAAAGTCTAGAATATTCGTGAATTAAGTCTCGAAAACGCATAAGTCTCGAAAATTCGCGAGTAAGTCTCGAATAATCGTAATAAGTCACGGGTATTCATAAATTAATTCTCGAATAAGTGTAATAAGTCACGGATATTCATCAATAACGCTCGAAATTGAATAAATAAGTCTCAAAAAAAATTAACAAAAAAAAACCTCAAGATCGGTTATTATTCATCTTTTTAGATTCAACAAACCCAAACCTACCGATTCAAGATTAAAAAAAAACCCCATTCATATTCATCTTCTTAGATTCAAAAAAGAAAAGAAAATATTTTAAAAAAAATTATCTTTCAAAAAATCGAATCTCCCAAGCCCAAATTCAGGTAGCAGTGATGCTTGTGCGTGGCGGAGTTCTTAGTCGGAGCCTCATGGCGATGTCCAGAATCCGACGGTGAGATCATAAACTACTCGAACATCATCGAGAGAATCAGCGATATCAAACCAGCAAAAGACCACTGTTGATTCTCTTCTTCTCTTTCTCTCTCCGTCGTTCTCTTCTTTTGTTATTTGAACCAAAATCAGACTCACATGTAAAAACAACGACTGCGAATCAATCAACAGAGTTTTGATCTGATTACAATCGAGGCTGATTGGGTTAGAGGTTGAAGACGAATGAAAGGAAAGGAAAGGAAGAAAGAGGGAGATCGTATGAGAGAATGGGAAGAGAGAGAGATCGTTTGAGAGAAAAAATTACAGAAAATTAAAAGTAAAAAATCTAATAATAATAAGTGGGGGATTTTGGTCTCACCACCTATTTTGGTATCAATCAAACATGAGTTATTAAAGCGGTGTTAGTTGCGCAAGTCAAGGTTTAAAAAGTGTTATGTAGACCCATTTTCTCTTTAATGGCGTGTTCTTATTAAAGGGTGCTAATTATAAGGGGTCGTTCTACGGTTGTTGTAGACTGGGCTCTTGCAACTTGTAGTTAGAATCTAATCGAATTAAACTTGTCGACAACTCTGAAAACCTATAAAAGAAAAATTAGAAAGAAAATGAAAAAGAAATGTGAACAAGGTTGGTCGAGCCTTATATTTGCCTTATTTTGTTTGGGCTGAGCATATACTTTAAATATGAAGTTGATTCTCAAATGATTGAATTATATGGGTTTAATGGTGATTTTTTAGTGACTGCAGAAAGAATTTTTACAAAGTTTTGGCACACTAGCAAGCTTTTTTAAAATGAGAGAAATCATAATCCCCTCTCATTCCAGAGACTATGAGAGAGGTCTTATTTATAGGCTTCTAAAAAACTAGGAGTTACGTGGTTCATGGAGGATCATACCCACTTGATCACATCCATATTTATAGGGATGCATAGTTTGAATCCCAGTTGAACTCATGCTTCAGTTGTTACATAATAAGTAATAACAACAAAAGCTTGACTGAGGTAACAAGAAGTTATCTCATCTATTAGGCTTTGGGCCAACTCGGAACTTATGGGCTTGACCCATATCAACTGCAGGGTCAGCCGTGGGCTTAAAAGTTAGGCTAGAGTCCGTTTTTGGCTACCACACTAAGGTCCAGTTCGGGAATGCTTCCTAAATTATTTTTGGGATCAAAAGTGATTTCGAACTGGGTATAGGGTGTTTGGTAAAATTTCTAGGAAGTGATTTTAGTCACTTTTTGCTTCCCTCCACAACAGTTTTAAGAAGTTAGTTTTTTGTTGCTTTTAGAAAACAGCTTCACGGGGAAGCAGTGATGAAAACATGGATGAGATCAAATTTTAATGTTTTTTTTATCAAACTTCCTATTGTATCCATTGCCTTTCATGAAAATTACCAAAATAAAAAACATGTCCTCACTCGTCACTTGAATCCCATATCTCTCTCTACTTCATTCTTAGTCGTCGAATCCCTCCCTCTCCGCTACATAACTTCATCTTTATCACCCAAAATCAAATATCTTTATCATAGTATCGCACCAACAAGCTTTCATCATCAACATCATCAACAACAACAAAAATCCAACTTGATTTAGATTTTATTAAAAAAAATTAATTTTTCTTTTTCATTTTCTCTCTTCTTCTAAATTTTCAACTGGATCCAAATTTCCATGTCTCTCTTCGCATCCTCTATCACGAGCCAACATGTCGAGGTCGTCATTTCCGATTCTCGTAATTTTTTAGTGACCACCGGTTATTTGGTTCTCGTCATATTCCGTCGTGGTGGTGGCGGCGACAAGGTTTGTGGGGGTTTGTGATGTTGTGGCTGAGTTTGATTGAATCTGATGATGGATGTGTTGATGGAAGGTTCTTGGTTTGATTGAAGATATGTATGGTGGTGATGGTTGGGTTTGTTTAATCTGGTGGTGGATGGTTCTGATTTGGTTGTGATAATTTATGAATGGTGGGTTGTTATGTGTTTGGTTCAAAAAAATAAATTTTTTAAATTTTTGTTTCTTAATTAATAAAAAAATCGATCATTAATCCACATGATCGGAGATCATAAACATTCAACTACAACTTGTGGAAAAAAGATTTTGGAGTTGGGCAAAATGGTGTTGTTTGGCCTGATCATAAATCAACATGATTATTGAAGAAGAAAAAAATATAAATTAAGTGGATGAATGTTCTATAGAATTGCTTGAATTTTTCTCACATATTTTTCTAATGATGAATCTTAAATATTTATTTGTCATTTCTAATCATTTTGTACAGTTACAACACTTTTTATTTATAGTTTACTACATATATTGAAATTACTTTTAGTTTTCACAGCACTTTCAAAAATCAGTTTACCAAACACTTATGTGATTCTTTCTACAGTAAATCCAAAAGCAATTTCCCCCACAACAGAGCCAAAAGCACTCCCCCCCACAACACAATAATATCTAATTAAACCTAATACAATTTTAATGGGGTGCAATATTACAGGCCAAACAATCAATCTTTCATTGTTGGGCCAGAAGCCCATATCTTATACAGAGAGATTTGGATTTTCACTATTGACAAGAAAAACTACAATAAGCCTTCATTGTCATGAATCCATTATCCATTTACAGATACGTGCAAGACTTCAAAGTTAAATAAAGACTGAATTTTCATTTGGATTGTACACCATTGACTACTGTTTTTACAAATTTTATGACTAAGGACAAATTCGTACGTTACATTTAGCGATTTAGCTACTGATGTACCGATACTGTTTAAGAATGATATATATATATAGTTAGATTATATTAATTCAAAATCCTGACTTAAATTTATAACTTCAACATACGTTTATTTATTTTTACTCAATTCAATGATTTTTATTAATCTTTAATTCATTAATTTTTTCAATCTTGGATTGAGGGGATATGAATCTATTTACTCAATTCAATGATTGTTATTAATCTTTAATTCATTAATTTTTTCAATCTTGGATTGAGGGGATACGAATCGATGGATGTTGAAGTCATAAATTTAAATCAATTTTTTTTAGTTAATATAGCTTGACATATATATATATATATATAATTCCATCAGTGTGTTGGATATTGACCATTAGATTTATATACTTTGACTCAAAGTGTATGCATTTGTCAAAACTTCTCCATAATCAATGATTCACATGCAACGCACTGATATAATTTATATTAATATGCACTGACAAGAAAACCACTGATATACATAAATTTTCAAGTCAGTACACACCGATATAATTTCATCAGTGCGTTGTATATGAACCATTAGATTTACGTACTTTGACTCAAAATGTATGTACTTGTTAAAACTTCTTCATAATCAATGGTCAACATGCAACACACTGATATAAGTTATATCAGTACGTACTCACATGAAAACCTATATATATATATATATATATATATATATCACTTTCATACTTTTGATATTTGAGGACTCTTGATCTTATATTTTAATTCAATGACCAGTAAGTAGTAACTATAAATTAACATTTGGGGAATATGAATGATTATAGTATCGGTCCTCCCATCCCCACTTTTCAGACCCTTCTCCCCCTAAATTTTTTTTTTATCCATTTGGGGATAATGAGGATGATAAATTTCCCCAATCTCAGTTCCTCATTTTTTTTTCTTTTTTTTTTCCTGTTTTCCTCGATTCCCCCGTTCCCCATTTCCCAACTTAACTAAACGTTACAAATTAAACTAAAAAAAAAAAATTCATTACAAATACCAAATAAAATCCATTAATGCATTACAAATACAAAAAAAAATGTTTCAAATATTTCAGTTTTAGGTTTTGAAGGTAAAAATAGTAAATGTTTATATATATACTTAATGTTTCAAATAATAACAAAAAATAAAAAATTATATTATAATTATATTTATACATATTTAGGGGAAATGGGATTGGGGATTGGGGACCTCCCCCCCATCCCCCCCTCAAAAAAAAAAAATCCACAAATGGGGATGGTGACGCTGAGAATTGGAGTCTTGAGTAAAAATGTACATCTCTAGCCGTAACCACCAATGTAAGTATATAGGTATACAAAATCCAACATTCAATTAAGAACTTGTTTGGTTGACGCGGAGAATTGGAGCCCCGGGTAAAAATGTGTATCTCTAGTAGTAACCACCAATGTAAGTATGTCGGTATACAAAATCCAATATTCAAAGGCCATCTCCAATGTGTCTCCACTTTAATGGGCCTCTATATTGAGGATATCAAGAAGAAAAAAACGGAGATCCATCTTTTATCTCTATATTTGGAGATCCAAAATCCAATTCTCCATTTCACTATTAACCTTTTATAATCCAATTTTACCCTCATATCTATCATTTAATTCCTAGTATATCATTTTTACATTTAACTAAACTCAATTAATTTACTATAACTTTTTTTTCATAAATCTAATTACTATAAAATTATACCATTAGAAATATTTTGTTAAGATCTTTTATCCAAATATAATATTGACTATATTTAACTAATTTTTTATTTGTTTATTTACTACCCATATTTTAATCAATGACTTAAAAGTATTTTAATTCAAAATAAATGTTTTCAAATCATTATTTTTATTCAATGCTTTGATATCATCAATAAAATTGAAATCTTTAAATTAAAACACTACAATAGAAAAATAACAAAAAAAAATACATTAAAAATATGTGTAGTAGAAAGTTAAATATAAATTACGTGTAAATAATATGTGTAGTAAAAAGTAAAAAAATTACAGTGATAAAAAAAATAGGTGAATTTGAGATAGTTAAAAACAAAAGTAAAATAATAATATTTTATTATTTGAATATTGTAAAATGGAGATCGATTGGAGATCGACTGGAGTTGTAAATTTATGGAGATGAAATATTTCATTTTGAGTCTCCAAATTGGAGAAAAATTTGTAGACCCATTGGAGATGGCTTAAGAGCTTGTTTGGTTGAGTTTTTAAAAAACCTCTATTTGTAAAATGTCTAATTGTAGTAGATATATTAGAAATATAGGTTATGAAAAAAAAAATGTTTGATTGGTAGACTTTTTTTTTAAAAAATTATCTATTTGGAGAAACTCCTCTCATTGAGCTTTTATCTAGTAGAAGTTTAAACTATACTAATCTCTACTGAATTTAAAATAGACAATCTCAAAAGTTCAATCAAACACTTCTAAATAAACTCAAATAGAGGTTTGTAAACCTCTTGAGACAATAGAAACCCGAACCAAACAAACACTAAATCCAAAACTAGAGAGTTTTATTATTATTATTATTATTTTTTATACAAGGGTAGCATTTACAACGCTGTAATGAATCGTGGAAAAATAATTAGAAGTCATACAAAAATAGACTATAGTCACTATTTGTTATAAAAAAATTTATTTCAAAAAGTTTAGGCCCCTTCCTGCATCTATTTTTCAGTCTGTTTTCGTTTTTATTTTTAAAAAACGATTTCGAAAACGCGTTCGTTAACCGTTTTTCATTTTATTTTCGAAAAACAAAAAACAAAAAACAAAAAACAAAATCAGTGTTAAAAGTGAAAGATTTGAAAAACACAAAAAACTTATTTTTCGTTTTTGTTTTTTACTTTTTTTTTTATATTAAAAAAAATCTTAAACTATTAATTGTACTGTTATGCATTTGATATAACTAGGACAAGAAGGAACAAGATTTTTAAATTACCAAAGTTCCCCTCTTATATATATATATTATAATTATTATATTATAATATATATAATATATTTATATTATAGAATATTAATATATAATATATAATATAATATATAAATATTATATCTTATATTATTTACATAATTATTAAATTAATATATAATATATATTAATATGATATATAATAAAATAATATAACTATATATATTATGATATATATGTATATATATTTATAAATATATAATAATATATTATATAATATTATATATATATATAATATCAAATATGATATATTATTTTTATAAAAAATATAATAATATTTAATATATAAAAAGTATAATAATTTTTAATATATAAAATATTATTATTATAATATAAATTATAATATATGTAATAATATTTAATATATATATAATATATATATATATATTATAATTATTTATTTATAATTTAAGAGTTTAGTTTTGATTAATTCATTTTTTTGATATGTTTTTTTGAATTAATTTTTGATGTGTTACTTTTATTCAATTTAAAAATTATAATACAAAAATTATATTGGTTAATTATTTAATCAATTTGTTTATAGTTGTAATAATATTAAACAAAATACTAAAATTGATATTTCAATTTTTGATAGTTTTCGGTTAACCTACCAGACGCGTTTTTTTCCGTTTTCATTTTTAAAATACAGCTTTCAGTATTCGCTACCAGACGCGTTTTCAGAAATCGAAAATGAAACCAAAAATACTATTTTTATTTTTAATTTTATTTTTGAAAAACAGCAACTGAAAATTGCTTATAGGTCGATCCAGATATTCAACAAATATTGATTTTATCCTTGAACTTATTTTGTGAAGAGAAATGTTTTTTTAACAGAATGAAATTTGTCAAATTCAATTTTAACCGAATTATAGTAAAATTTTGTTCTTAACCAACCTTATTTGTAAAAATACTATATTGCCCCTGACTCTCATGTAATGTTCACTAGAAGCCTAAAATTTTAGAAAATTTCAAAAGTGATTTTAAAAACTACAACATAATCTAAAATGGTATCCAAACCCATAAAATATACACAAATACAAATAATTGTTACATATTTAAACGCTAAGGAAGAAAATTGGATTTTAGAGAGAAGGAAAAAAAGAAGTCTAAGGGTATGTTTGGTAGGGAGGAAAGAAAATAGGAATGATAGAAATATTTGTAGGGAAAAAGATGAGGGAAAAAAAGAAAAATAATTTTCCTTTGAAATATTTGATAAACATGAAGGAAAGAATATTGGATGAGAAATCTTTTATATCAATTTTACTATTTTATCTTTACATTATAATTTATATATTATATATTTTTATATTTAATAAATAAATATAGTTTAAATAATATTGAATCCAGTTTTTTTTTTTTACAAAATAACTTCAAACTTTATAACCTATTATATATAAAAATTAATACATTATGTTTTACAAATCTATTTTAAAAAGTAAATTTTAAGTAAATTTAAAAAAAAAGATAAAGTTGTAATTTTATTTAAAACTAAAAACATAATCACTTTTCTCTCCACTTTTGGGAGGATTAAAATGAGTGGGTTCCACCCATAAATGTTTCATCCCACTTTTCATTTCCTTTCACTTTTCTCTCTATACCAAACACACACTTTATCATTTTCTTCTCTATTTTCCCTTCACATTTTCTTTCTTACCAAACATACCCTAAGGATAATTTCATTACTTTCATATTAGTATTGAATTGTTATCGGAAGTTTTGATAGAGTATAGTTTTATTTTTAAAACAAGGTTAAACATAAAAATTAATTTAAAAAATCGATTATATTTGTCTATTTGGATTAAATAATTTAGGGGTAAGCATAAAAATCGAAACCGAATTGAACAAAATCGAACCGAACCGAACCAAACACCATTTGGTTCGGTTCGTAGCTTCTATTTGGTTTAAACCGATTTGGAATTTAAAAACCGAATTGAATTTGATTTGGTTTCGGTTTTAGACATACAAAATCGAACCGAACCGAATAAACCGAATTGTCTATTATTTATTTTGTAAGATTTTATTTTATTATGGACTGTTTATTGATGATGTTTTATTTTTAAACTACATTTGTACTACATTTTTTTTTACGTCTAGTTTATAGAAGTTGTGAAGATTTTATATTTTGATTATGTAGTCCGAATATAATTGAAATTTTAGATTTGGATTGAAAATTGGATTGTATTTTGTTTAAATTACTTTTTACAAATTTAAGCTAAAATGTCAAAAATGTAAATTAAAGGCCCAAAAACTTAAAAAACATGTAAAAAAACTTTCATGTCCCAATATGTTCAAAACCGAATTGAACCGAATTGAGATAAATGTGTTCGGTTCAATTTGATTTTCAGGTTCAAAATGATTTAAATCGATTTATATTTTAAAAAACCGAATATATAACGATTTAATATGATTTTTATCAAAACCGAACCGAACCGTATCCACCTTTAAAATAACTTAAGGTTTACGAAGCAAGTAAAATATATATATATATAAAACAATTTTGAATTGAGGCTATAAAATCCAATTACCGATCAGTGTTATCCACGTCACGTTCATCACAAGCCGTGTTCCTCGTAAGTCGTAACCGACATAACTGTAATAAAACACAAAAGCAAAGGGCTATTTGGGGAAAAACATAAAAAAACCCCACCCAAATTTGATTCAACCAACTCCAAGCTCTCTTTATTGACGATCCATTCAGAGCCAAATAAAATTCTTATTTTTATAAACCACCCAACTCGGGCTTCCGAAACTCAAGTGATTCAAGAGTCAACTCGGCATGGACGTCTCCACTTCCTCACTGGTCGGCGCTTCCTCGTCGGCCTCCGCCGAGCCTCCCGGGGCATCCACTTCCTCGGCATCGGATTCTTCGGCGTCTATCGGCGTAGCGGCGAAGAGAGATGAGGTACAGAGGAGCTTGTCCAGGTTCGAGTTGGCGGATGACGAGGAGGAGGAGGAGGAGGACGTGTGCCGGATCTGCCGGAATCCGGGAGACGCCGACAATCCGCTGCGGTACCCGTGCGCGTGTAGCGGAAGCATCAAGTTCGTCCACCAGGATTGCCTCCTTCAGTGGCTCAATCACAGCAACGCTCGCCAATGCGAGGTTTCTCCATCCCTCTCTTTTTCTCTGTGTTAACAATTAGGTTTGATTAAATAAATGATGAAGATTGATTTAAAGAACTTTTTCTTTTTTCTTTTTTCTTAATTAGAGCTTTATTTTAGGGATTGTCGTAGCTGTGATAAAGTTGTTTGATTAGCATAAAGAGTCAACTTAGGAAGATTTAGTGGATTGATTGATAAATGAATCATTGAATTTTATGTGTTCATCCTGATTTGGTTTATGTCTAAATTGGGTGGTAGGTTGATCGTATTGTTGAAAGATTCGTTAAATGAGGAATATTGGTGTTGGTCTTTTCTTCAATTGTTTGAATATCATAATTGATGCTCGAGATGTGTCTGATTATCTTGGAAATTGTTGTTTTACAAACAAATTCGGATAGATGTTGTATTTTTACCTTTTAGTTAATTAAGATGTAAAGAGTGATTGGCTACTGTTTGGTTGTTCGATGTTTGGGGTAATGAGATATAGTCATATAGTGTATGAATGGTTGCAGTGACGAATTCTTGCAATCTGTAACATTTCATTTGGGTTCCTACTCTTGGCTCTTTGAAAGCTATATATATATATATATATCCCATCATAGATAGACTGGAGGAGTTGAAGCTTCTTTTGTATTCTATTATGGGGTGAAGGAAAGTATAATTTTTAGAAGGTTGGCAGTACCCTGAAAAAGCCTTGCTTTCTTCCCTTGATTTTCTTTATGATGAATTTTTTTTTTTTTTTTTTTTCCTGTTTACTTTTTATTCTCTAACCAATTTTAGTTGGTCTTTTTTTGTAGGTCTGTAAACATGCATTTTCCTTCTCCCCTGTTTATGCTGAGAATGCTCCAGCAAGGCTTCCTTTTCAGGAGTTTATAGTTGGGATGGCAATGAAAGCGTGCCATGTCCTGCAGTTCTTTCTGCGGCTTAGTTTTGTACTTTCGGTTTGGCTCCTCATCATACCATTTATAACGTTTTGGATATGGCGGCTGGCTTTTGTGAGGAGTTTTGGGGAAGCCCAAAAATTATTTTTAAGTCATATCTCCACTACAGTTATTCTTACTGATTGTTTGCACGGGTTCCTACTTTCGGCTAGCATTGTGTTCATTTTTCTTGGGGCCACTTCTTTGAGGGATTATTTCAGGCATTTACGAGAGCTTGGAGGACAAGATGCTGAGAGAGACGATGAAGGGGATAGAAATGGTGCCCGTGCTGCCAGACGACCTCCTGGACAAGCTAATCGGAATTTCGTTGGTGAAGGAAATGGAGAAGATGCTGGTGGAGCACAAGGTATTGCTGGCGCAGGTCAAATAATCAGAAGGAATGCAGAAAATGTTGCTGCAAGGTGGGAAATGCAGGCAGCTCGTCTCGAGGCCCACGTTGAACAGATGTTTGATGGTTTGGATGATGCTGATGGTGCAGAGGATGTGCCCTTTGATGAGCTAGTTGGCATGCAGGGTCCTGTTTTTCATTTGGTTGAAAATGCTTTTACTGTAAGTTTATTGATTTTCTTATCCTTTTTTTTTTCCAACCATTATTACAGGTAAACCAGTCTGTTGTCATTAAGTTTTTCAATTGATCATCTTTTGATGGTTTTACTTTAGTCGTTATCTATTCTTATTTCCTATTTTATAATTCATGTTTCTTTTGCTGTTAAAATGAATTGCCGCTATTTGTTTTTGCTATTAGATTAGAGGTGCATGATTTACAGTCATTTACCAGCTCTCGACTCTTGATAGTGCACGAATATTGTCGATGCTCTGAGAGTTATAGATTCCATTTGGTAGGAAAAAGTTAGGATAAGGTCGTTTATTGTTTATTTAATAGAGGGAAGCTATTTGTAGCTATTGACCTGTTCCATAAAGCAATTGGATTTCACATTCTATTTCTGTGTCTTTTAAATGAGATTCTATGCCTATTGGATTTTGTTAATTTTATACTTTTGTCTTTATAATTACGTGTCTCTTACTTTTATTGTTGCACTTTTCAAATGACATGTTACAAGTTTTTCCTTGCAACTTCCTTTGTTTGTTCATTCAGATCAAGGAGCAGAATTTCTAAATTTAGCCTCATTTATTTGTACATGCTGCTAACATTTTTATGATATAATGATTGATTTTATTCCTTTGCAGGTTCTGGCAAGCAATATGATATTCCTCGGTGTTGTAATCTTTGTGCCCTTTTCATTAGGTCGGATAATTCTGTACTATGTATCATGGGTTTTCTCATCTGCTAGTGGTCAAGTGTTATCGACTGTCTTGCCATTAACAGAGACAGCCCTCTCCTTAGCAAATATCACACTGAAAAATGCATTGAGTGCTGTGACGAATTTGACATCTGAAGGCCAAGAAAATGGTTTGCTTGGCCAAGTTTCAGAAATTTTAAAAGTAAATACAAGTGGAATTACTGAAGCAGCAAATAGTACAACCGCATCTCTTTCAACAGATATCTTGAAAGGGGCAACTCTGGGAACATCACGGCTTTCTGATGTTACAACGCTTGCCATTGGATATATGTTTATATTCTCTTTAGTTTTCTTCTACCTTGGGATTGTTGCTTTGATCCGGTATACCAAGGGTGAGCCTTTGACCATGGGGAGGTTTTATGGTATAGCATCTATAGCAGAGACGATTCCATCCCTCTTCAGACAGTTCTTGGCTGCAATGAGACACTTAATGACTATGGTCAAAGTTGCATTCCTTTTGGTCATTGAACTTGGGGTGTTTCCGTTGATGTGTGGATGGTGGTTAGATGTCTGCACAATAAGAATGTTTGGAAAGTCGATGTCTCAACGAATTCAGTTCTTTACAGTCTCTCCTCTGGCAAGCTCATTGGTCCATTGGGTTGTTGGGATTGTATACATGCTACAGATAAGCATCTTTGTCGGCCTTCTTCGAGGGGTACTGCCAGTTCTTTGCCATCTTGTTATACTGGTGGATTCATTATGATCTTCTTGTCCTTTACTCCTTTTGTATTACTCTAATGGTCTTTTCTTCACTTGATGTTGTCAGGTTCTGCGTAATGGAGTTCTGTACTTTCTTCGAGATCCTGCTGATCCAAACTACAATCCATTCCGTGATCTAATTGATGATCCTGTGCACAAGCATGCTCGTAGAGTTCTGTTGTCAGTTGCAGTTTATGGGAGTTTGATTGTAATGCTGGTATTTTTGCCAGTCAAACTTGCAATGCGGATGGCTCCTTCCGTTTTTCCTCTTGACATATCGTAAGATGACACTCTTTCTTTTGGTTGTATCTTTCCCATTGCAGTTCCTTTCCATATTGACATATCATATTTGTTTGCTAAAATGCACGATTGTTTATTGCAGGGTATCGGATCCATTTACTGAAATTCCAGCTGACATGCTTCTCTTTCAAATCTGCATTCCATTTGCCATTGAGCATTTTAAATTGCGGACATCAATCAAGTCTCTTCTTCGCTATTGGTTCACGGCAGTCGGCTGGGCTCTTGGTCTAACAGACTTTTTGCTACCCAGACCTGATGAGAATGGTGGTCAGGAAAATGGAAATGGTGACGCAGGACGACAGGATAGACTGCATGTAGTACAATTAGGAGGACTGGATGGACGTGTTATTGCTGATGCTGATTTGAATAGAGCTCTTGCATCGGAGAATTATAATGTTTCAGAGGATATTGATGGTGATGAACAATCTGATTCAGAGTATGTTGCAGCAGGCCTTGCATTTCTATCTTACGAGTTTATCCAAAATTCCTTTTGCATAGAACATTTTTTTGAATTTCTCCTTACCTTTAAAGTTTTTGTTCATTTGATTGTACTGTTGGGTGTAACCTTGCTGTAAGGTGTTGCAAATTATCTACTAGAGAGTCAAGATATACCATTTGTAACTTTGAATCGTATCGTGCATGTTTTAGACTGGTTCATAATCTGGTATGTGAAGGGGTTATGTTGTCCCGTTTATATGTTATGTTATCATAATATTGATGTTCAAAGATATTAAGTGCTGATTTGTATGCATCAAAAAGTGTTTGAGGTCATTTCTGTTAATTTTTTGCAATATTTTGCTGGATTCCTTTCATCTTTTGACTAAATTTTTATAAATTTTCTTTATAGAAGCATCTAATAACACTAACAGTGATTAGAATTGGACTTTTTTTAGTTCATCATTAATTGAGGATGCTTTGATATATGTTTGAAGGATGTCATTGATGCAAATTTCATGGGTTTGAATTAGTGGATTCTACATGTTTGAAAATTGTGCATGAGTTATGCTTGTGTTCTAGTTTATGTTACTGAGAAGAATCTTGTATAGATTATTTTAAATAGTCCTAGTAATTATAGTATGATTTACTTTAGTTTGTCCAACTTGTGTCATCACAGCCTCACCATCAGATCATGGTGCTTGTATTGTCGTAGTCCTTGGAGTTCTATTTTGTTCCTGACATCATTCAATTTTCTTGTTATAATTGTATATCTATTGGTTCTTGACACCTGTACTTACCAATTACCATGTAATATTTATCTATTATTCTGTATTTTAGCAGGTACGGCTTTGTTCTTCGCATTGTCCTCTTGCTGGTGATTGCCTGGATGACTCTTCTTGTCATTAACTCTTCTTTGATAGTTGTGCCAATCTCATTTGGACGTGCACTTTTCAATGCTGTTCCTCTTCTTCCAATTACTCATGGCATCAAGTGCAATGGTAAAATTGTTAATTAGATTGGCTTTTTGGTTAGAATGCTTCATACATTTTGCATGAAAATACTGATTATTTCTTTCTCTTCATAGACCTATATGCTTTCATTATTGGAAGCTATGTCATTTGGACTGCCGTAGCTGGAGCCAGATATTCAATTGAACACATTAGAACCAAGAGGGCAGCAGTTTTATTTAGTCAAATTTGGAAATGGTGTGGCATTGTTATTAAAAGCTGTGCTTTATTGTCAATATGGGTAAGGCGGACTGGTCATAGTTTCTCTTACTAGTCAGATGATCTATATACATAACCTGTCTATAGTTTCTCATGTGTAGTTGGTGTTCTAACCCTTTATTGGTTTTGCTGCTGTTATATTACAGATTTTTGTCATTCCAGTTTTGATTGGTTTACTGTTTGAGCTCCTGGTTATTGTGCCAATGCGGGTGCCTGTTGATGAAAGTCCAGTTTTCCTCCTATATCAGGATTGGGCTTTGGGCCTCATTTTTCTGAAGATCTGGACTAGATTGGTGAGTCTTTTTAAATACATGTTTTGTCGTGTATGGAAGTAATATGGTAGCAAAATGTTTACGTGGAAAATAGTGATTTCCATTCAGTTGTGTGGAATTGTTGTTGATGTACACTAATTTTCTGGTTTTTTCTGGAATACATATAACACATTTGTTTGAACGGTCAAGTGCGATGCAGACTGGAGGAATTGATGTTGCACTTTTGTTTATGCGATCATTTTGTTTATTGTTTTTAATAATCTTGGAAGATGTTTGTTTGGTCTTTTATATTTTTCTCTTCAATGTTTCTGGTTTTAATTATGTCACGCTATGAAAGCTTATGTTTTTTCCTTGCCATTGTTTCAGTTATGTGTTTCTGTTTATAACATCGTGAAAAAATAAAAGAATTTCCAATTTGTGTTTCTTTGATTCCACAAATTTCCTTAACTATATTTCAAGGTTTTGATTTTGAGTCGTGGATATTGTGAAGAAAAGCGGATTTTTTTTTTAATTGTTATTATTACAAGGACTTAACTTTTTCCACTTTTGAAACAGGTTATGTTGGATCACATGATGCCACTGGTAGATGAAAGCTGGCGAATAAAATTCGAAAGAGTGAGAGAAGATGGTTTTTCAAGGTTGCAAGGACTTTGGGTGCTGCGGGAGATTGTTTTTCCTATCATAATGAAGCTGCTTACAGCCCTCTGCGTACCTTATGTATTAGCCAGAGGGGTATTTCCTGTGCTTGGGTACCCATTAGTAGTAAACTCGGCAGTCTATCGGTTTGCATGGCTGGGATGCCTATCCTTCAGCATTTTCTGCTTCTGCGCGAAGAGGTTCCATGTCTGGTTCACTAACCTTCACAACTCAATCCGTGATGACCGATATCTCATCGGACGCAGACTTCATAACTTTGGGGAAGATGTGGTAGAAAAACAAATCGAAGCGGAGACTTCCTCAGATGAAACCCAAACCACCATTATTGAGGGTAGCGGTACAATCCAACATGACAGAGAAGCTGATGTAGGGTTGAGGATGAGACGTGCTATTAGAAATGATGCTTGATTCACTAGTCAGCAGATTGTAGGAGGTTTTGGTCTTACTGCTTCTCATCATGGCTCATATAAATAATGGATGCTTGATCAACAATGGTTTAATTTCCGCTCATAATTTTACAGTTTTCGTTCAGTTTGTGCATATATAATTACATGTTTAACTTAGAAATTAGAAGGTAAAACAGCTCTTCCAAGAAGAAATCTATAATGCCGTTTTCTATATCAATGTTTTGTAAATGAATATCAAGTCACAGATAGGTTGAAGCTGGTTTTAATCAAATGTATTTGGATTCTCGTCCTATTTAAGCTCTTACGTATGCTTTTAATGATCTTTTGACAGTCGGTGAGATGTAAGTTTATAGTATTAAACCTATAGTATTAAACCTTAAATATAAAGTGGAAATGGTGAGGTATGTCACCTTTTTTAAAGTGTGTTCTGATGATGTCGTCATTTTAATAACTTAAGTTTAAAAGATATCTATTACGGTGAACTAATGAAATTGTTCAAAAACTTTAATTTTTAAAAATTAACTTTCTGAACTCGTTGGTATCTTTTTAAAAAACTTGTCTGAAAAACTTGACTTCGTCTCTAAAAAAGTTGTTTCTCTTCAGATTCTGCACTAGAAGGTAACAAATATTTATGATATTCACTTAAATTTCTTTTATACATTTAAGATATTTTGCATTCATTTCTGTGTGGGTTAACAATGTATCCATTCCTCGATAACAATGTATCTTTTTCAGATTCTACACTAGAATGTATGAAAATGGAAAACATCCGTGATTTTTTCTTGTGTGACCGAGAATATTTAAATGAATCGAGCTTATTTTGTATTGGAACGAGGTTTTTTTTAGTTTGAAAAAAGCTCGATTAAATGAAATAAATATTCAACAAAAAAATGTTCGATTCCTTAGGAAAAGTTCTCGATCTCTGGACAAAAGTTCTTGAACTGTTATAAAAGTTCTCGATAATTTGACAAATAATCTCGATCCCTTAAAAACGTTCTCGATCCCTTTAAAAATTTCTCGATCCCTTAGAAAAAGTTTTCGGTCCCTTAGAAAAAGTTTTCGGTCCCTTAGAAAAAGTTCTCGATCTCTTGATAAAAGTTCTCTATAATTTGACAAATATTCTCGATCCCTTAAAAAAGTTCTCGAACCGTTAGAAATGTTCTCGATCTCTTGTTAAAAGTTCTCGTTCCCTTGTTAAAAGTTCTCGTTCCCTTGTTAAAAGTTCTCGTTCCCTTGTTAAAAGTTCTCGATCCCTTGAAAAAGTTCTCGATCCCTTAGAAAAAGTTCTCGATCTCTTGATAAAAGTTCTCTATAATTTGACAAATATTCTCGATCCCTTAAAAAAGTTCTCGAACCGTTAGAAATGTTCTCGATCTCTTAGAAAAAGTACTTGTTCCCTTGTTAAAAGTTCTCGATCCCTTGATAAATATTCTCGATAAAAGTTCTCGAATCGAACCGTTATAAAAGTTCTCGATCCGTTGTAAATTATTCTCGAACCCTTGAAAAAGTTCTCGATCCCTTATAAAAAGTACTCGATTCATTTGAAGAAAGCTCGATCACTTAGAAAATGTTCTCGATCTCTTTCCAAAAAGTTCGATCCGTTTGCAAATGTTCTCGATCCATTACAAAAAAAGCTCGATTCCAAAGAACATGTTGTCGATCCGTTACAGTTGAGAAATTTTGTAATTCTTAGTACTTGTATTTTTTTTTTATTTGTTAATAATTGTTTGTGAAGATGATTTCCACAGGACAATTGATCGGGTTAGATTAATAGTATCTTACAACGGTCGATGAGAGCAATTAGCTGATGGAAGTCAGAGATTTCTTGGTTCCGATAACCAAAGAATGTATGTGTCTAGAAATATGACTTACGAAAAGCTGGTGTCGATCGTACAAACTGTTGTGAAGTACGATGTGAACAGATACATTGCTGATCTACAATCTATATCAATCGTTCTCAGGGACAACATGTCGTACATTTATAAGAAATGACGACGATGTTTTGTTTATGCTAGGGGAAGATAGGGTGATCCCTCAAGTATGTGTCAGTTTAATTGAGAGAGGTGCAGGAGGTGTCATCGGTGAAGAAATCCCTCCTCATGATAACACCAAATATTTTCGATCTTCAGACGGAAGCAACCAGTTGTTCACAGAAAGAAGTGGGATTGACGGTAGGGAAAACCTATGTGGTGTCCCACCGGAAGTAGCCGACCATGGCGATATAGTTGGAGCTCAATTGGACGATGATTTCGGTTGTCATATTGAAATGAATGCTGGGCAGTACAACCACCAATACAATGAGATGTACAATGACATGAACAATGAGCGGAACAATGAACCTCATAACTTACCAATCCATGAGGTGGATAATGAGCCAAATTTGTATCTGGTACATAATGTAGCGAACAATGAGGAAGATGAAGAACCGTTCGAAACGGAAAGACGTGCAAGACGTGTACACAGATGTAGTTCCACTGTAGTACATATAGCTGGGACATCTGAGGTCCGGTCTGATGTAACTCCAGCTGATTCTACGAATGTCAGAACGTGGGTTATTCCAGGAGCAGAATCATACTCGTTTGGTATGGGTAGAATCAAGAACTTGGTAGAAGATGAACCTACCAACATGATATATAAAGGTCAATTTTTTCCTACTAAAAAGGATTTGAAGAGATTGGCTGGGCATTTTGCAATGCGGCACAACTTCGAGTGGAAGGTGAAAAGGTCGAATAAGACGACATTACATATGGTTTGTTTGATAGACAACTGTACGTGGAAGTTAAGAGCGGTTAGGAGAGATGAAGCGACATACTTTCAAGTAAGAAGTTTTATCAACGAACATACTTGTCCGTTGGAGGAGATTCACCGCTGCCATCGACAAGCTAGTGCAGTCATAATTGGAGAAGTGGTTGCACCTAGATTGCAGCAACATGACGATCGACTAATGTGTCCGAAGGACATAATCGCCGACATGAAAACAATGTATGGCATCCAAATAATGTACAGTAAGGCACATCAAGCTCTTGATTATGCATTATCATTGACCTATGGAACGCATGAGGAAAGCTTCCAACTGCTGCCATCATTCGGTTACGTGTTGGAACAACAAAATCCCAGAACGATTACTGACTTACAGTGCGATGAAAATGGTAAATTCCTATACTTTTTCATGTCGTTGGGTGCCTCAGTCAGAGGATTTCAGAGGTGTATGCGTCAAGTTATTGCCGTTGATGGTACCCATTTAAAGAGTAGATTCAGGGGCACAATGTTTGTTGCAACTACACAAGATGAGAATGAACAGGTTTATCCAATTGCTTTTGGGTACGGTGACTCGGAAAACAACCTATCATGGGAGTGATTTTTGGATTGCTTGAAAGGTGCCCTCGGCCATATAGATGATTTGGTTTTCATTTCTGATCGACATGCAAGCATTGAAGCAGGGGTTTTTAAAGTGTTCCCTTATGCCACCTACGGTCTATCACACGCCCTTTTGGTAAGAAATTTGATTTCCAACATGTACATTTAATTTCTAATCCAATTTTTTTTTATTATAACTGTACTTATCTTTGATGCATATATTTGCTTTCGATGTGATCCTCTAACTGGGCGTTGATTTCGGGACTCGAAGGGTTACAAACCTTTGTCCTCATATGTTGAAGTGTGAGTTGACGAAACAACCCAGAAGGAAGAAGCTGGACAAGATTTTTAGTGCTAGGGTAATTATTTTATTTGTTAATCGTATGTTATATTACTTACTATAAGTAACAATGACATTCATCTAACTACGCTTTCAGATGTCTACGAGGACGAAAATCGTGCCCACAGCAGCTGAGGCGGTGGCACAGTACTTCGCAGGCCTAAGTGAGGGGGGGATCCCGTATGTGAAAGACGACAGGGTTCACCTTCCTACTCTCCCTGATCCGACTACAAGTGCAGTTCTTCCCGGTGCGTTCAACTGATGTTCTAAACAGGCCTGAAATCATGCAATATTGTTAATGCTAAAACAATCAACAGATCATGTAAATAAAAATAAAACTACCATCTCAACTTACCTCCTAATCAAGTCCAACGCCTACACGAAAATCCCCTGTATCGGCACCATTTCCTGGGGTGGTAAACCGAACTTTTCTACGCTTCACTCGCCGAAGAGACGGCGAAGATTCGCCAGTGTCCATGCCACTGAAATCTGGACCTGCACTTGTAGTCAGACCCCCACCCTCCTCACCGGGAAGAACTACACTTGTAGTCGGATCAGGGAGAGTAGGAAGGTGAACCCTGTCGTCTTTCACATACGGGATCCCCCCCTCACTTAGGCCTGCGAAGTACTGTGCCACCGCCTCAGCTGCTGTGGGCACGATTTTCGTCCTCGTAGACATCTGAAAGCGTAGTTAGATGAATGTCATTGTTACTTATAGTAAGTAATATAACATACGATTAACAAATAAAATAATTACCCTAGCACTAAAAATTTTGTCCAGCTTCTTCCCTCTGGGTTGTTTCGTCAACTCACACTTCAACATACGAGGACAAAGGTTTGTAACCCTTCGAGTCCCGAAATCAACGCCCAGTTAGAGGATCACATCGAAAGCAAATATATGCATCAAAGATAAGTACAGTTATAATAAAAAAAAATGGATTAGAAATTAAATGTACATGTTGGAAATCAAATTTCTTACCAAAAGGGCGTGTGATAGACCGTAGATGTTGTACCCCTCCATAGAATGTCTAACATCGGCCTGTGACTGCTGGCGTCTCTCCTCACTACGTCGTGGTAACGCATGCTTGAATGAAAATATAGAATGCCTATAGACATGGACACCCCACGGGAACGCATCAAAGGCATTGAGGTCCTCTACCAACAGAAACTGCCAAACTGGAATCTTCAATCTCTCGTCCACCCCCATCAATATCCAGTTCAACATGTAAATGAGGCACAACTTCACAGCATCGAACGCTTGTTGAAACTCTTCACGGGTAAGAACAACCCTCAAGTCATCCAATGATACCTCATCATGTGCAGGAAAGTACTGTTGATGTATGTCATTCTCAACTGCAACATACATACTCGTGTCCGGTATGACTCCAAAACGTAATCCGGTGATGATGCTAAATTCCACATTCGAAAACCTGACCACATGGTTCCCTAACAAGAACCGTATCTCATCTGTTGGCCCGTCATGGTCCAACTCCCGCAACAACAGCTGATGAATAACACCATCCGAAAACTTCAGCTCCCGGTGCATCGACATGAAATGCCCAAAACAGGAGACAATGAACCGACGTCGATCCTCAACAACAAACTCTTCAAGGACTCTGTTAAGTGCATCGTCTATAAGTGTGAGGGCTTCAAAATGGTCGTGTAGGGTCAATTTTCCCTTGAACCAATCTCCCTATGGAGTTTTAAGCAATTCCTTCAACCTGCTCGTCATCTGCAATGTCACAGAAACAATACATCAGTAAAGTAAACTGCAAAAAAATTAGAAAATATTTTCGATCGTTTGAAACAAATTCTCGATACTTATAAAATATTCTCGATCCTTTGCAAAAGTTCACAATTCTTTGAAAAAGTTCTCGATCATTTGCAAAAGTTCTCGATCCTTAGAAAAAGTTCATGATCTTTTGCAAATAGTCTCGATCCTTTCAAATTAGTCTCGATCCTTTAAAAATAGTCTCGATCCATTGAAAAACCTCTCGATTAATTGAAAATTCTTCTCAATCATTTTTTAAAAATCTCGATCGTTTAAAAACATTCTCGATCCTTTGAAAAACCTCTCGATTCTTTGAAAAATCTTCTCGATCATTTTAAAAAATCTCGACCCTTTCAAAAACATTCTCGATCGTTAGAAAAAATTCTCGATCCTTTGAAAAACTTCTCGATTCTTTGAAAAATCTTCTCGATCATTTTATAAAATCTGGACCCTTTCAAAAACATTCTCGATCGTTACAAAATTATTCTCGATCCTTTGAAAATAGTCTCGGTACTTTTAAAAACCTCTCGATTCTTTGAAAAATCTTCTCGATTCGATAAAAAATCTTCTCTTCTCGATCATTTTAAAAAATCTCGATCCTTTGAAAAACATTCTCGATCGTTAGAAAAAAATTCTTGATCGTTTTAAAAAATTCTCGATCCTTTGAAAATAGTCTCGATCCTTTGAAAAACCTCTCGATTCTTTAAAAAATCTTATCGATCATTTAACAAAAGCTCGATCACTTTGAAAAGTATTCTCGATTGTCAGGAAAATATTCTCGATCGTTTCAAACAATTTCTCAATCCTTTAAAAATATTCTCGATGCTTTTAAAATGTTCTCGATCATTTGAGAAATAATCTCGATCGTATAATAAATTTCCTCGAATTTTTCTATAAAATTTCCTCGATTTCGCTTGAAATATTCTTAATTTATTATTATTTTTTAAAAAAATACTCGATACCACAATTTCATCTTCCTCATAACATATTTAACTTCATTTCAAACTAAAATTAAAACCAAAACCACAACCATTGTCAACCCTAATCTACAATTTCAATCAACAGAACAAGTCTAAAATACAATGATAAATTATCAACAACAAATCGATAAATAAAACAAACTGAACTTACCTTTGTCAATCGCTGCGAAATGTACTGTATTCCCGTTCCGGTCAATAAGTTGTCGATTCTCTCACCGTCGATTTCGTTGTCGTCGGTTTCTTTCTCACTGTTGCTTTTCTCAGACTCATAAAACGACAATTTTCTCTTTTTTTCAATTATGTCGGGGTAATCTTGTCTCTTTATGTTAAATTATGTCTTTTAAACTTACATTATTAAACTGGTGATATTTGTACACCCCTCTGAAATATCGTCATTTATTTTTCGAGCCCTAAATATAAATATCTCGAGTCTCTTCTTCGTCCGTTCTCACATGCTCTTACCATCCCGCTTTTTCTTCTGCGATTTGCTCTCCACACAAGTGAGGGAGATGCTGCCATCCTACGTTTGCCAGCTTCGCTACTTGAGCTGAGACAGTGTCAAGGGGTCACTTGACACAGTGATTTGAAACAAAGAATAGCCTAGAGGCAGTGTTGATGGGTCGCTTATGGCATCACAGACTGATTTGAAACAAAGAGTGGAGGCCTCCAGAGAAGTTCTTGAACTGTCGCTCGACATGTTTCAAGTTGTGTCCAAGGTAATGACTGGTTTGCTAAGGGTTTATGTTCTGATTTCAATTATGCACATGGGGCGATTGCTTAAATGGCCTTTATTATGTTTGATCGTTTGAAAAGGTAAAATTGCCCACCTTTGAAAAAGTTTGTTAAAATGTCCAAAAAAAATAATGAAGTTATCAAAGTGCTCTTGAAATGCCATAATTTATATATATATATTCCCTGTTGTCTGTTGTCTCATTGCAACGACGGTGGTTTCTGTTCAGACGACATTGTGACACTACACTTGAAGCTGAAGAAGACACCTCGACGACTTTTTGACGGAGTAGACACCGTCTTTCGACATCTGCTAGTTCAAGCCAGTAGAGGTAGCCATTTTGGTTTGTCATTTCAATTGATTCTTATCTCAAAATAGTTAAGCATTTTGGCTACATTACTAAATTTGATTGAAATGCTTGTGGGAATGTAACATTCTTGCTATTGACCGTTATTTGAAAGATTTTGGACATTTTGATTTTGGTGAATGATATAGGAACGAAGAATGGGAAGATCATGTCACATTGTAGGCTGCTGCAGATGAGGTATGGGTGACTACCAATAATTTCTCGTTTTTCTATTTGTTATCTACTTGTATTTTCAATATTTTTATATCTTTGGCCCGTGATCCTTTTATATGTCAAGTCAGGCTTTAACAACAGTGAAGCGCCGTTTGAAATAGAGGTGTTTGAACCGGATGATTATTGTCGAATGTTTTTATGTTTCTCTTGTGTTTTTTTGGTAGGGATAAGGCGTTGTTTTGAGGCTGTATTGTCATTGTGTTGTCATATTATGTTGTTTATTCATATTACTAGACATGACTTGAAATCATCTTTGTCTAGGGCTTAAAATCCCTTCGACATGAGCATGATTTCCAATTCCAAAGTTTGAAATCCAATTCCTGGGTTTGAACATCCATTTTCAGGGCTTCACATAAAAATATCAAATTTAGGAGATAACTTTAGTCCAAGATCCGTGCTAGAGTTAGATTATATTCATGGTTAATTCAAGTATTGATATTGATGGAAAGTGCATGTATTCTTACTAGCAAACAAGTGTTTAGAGATATTTAAAAGATAAGGTTGGACATAATGACTTATAAAATATTAGTAATGTTACATATCACAACTATAATCATAACATTTCCATCACAACACGTATGACAGTTGATGTGTTACAACACACATGTGTTGTGATTTTAGTTGTGATATGTAGCATTACTCATAAAATATATATTGTTATTATGATATTCTTCTTCTAAATAGCTCATATAAATATGGATACTCAGTTTTTCTATTCAATTGTCTCTTTTTCTGTTTATATTTATAAAATCAATATATTATTCTTAAATATTAATTATTTTTTGTTTCGTTTTTAAACAGATGCATGTTAATCTAAATAAAAAATTATTTGGACCACATATATCGTACTTTTATTATCAATTGTGGTCTCGGTCTCCTAACCTATTATGAACATGATTTTTTGAAGTAGCTTTGGAGACCGGGATCTATCTCCAATGGAAGACCACCGTATGTAGATACCATGCAGTATCCGAAAAATGATTAAAAGTTTAGAAAAATATATAATTAAATGAAAATTACATTCACTGAAGCCCGATCTTCCAGGGCACCGAAAACTCAGGGCTCAACATTGATACTCCCATGCTTAATAATAGAACTCATTTGCACGGTGGTTTATCTACTTATTAATGAGAAGTTTATTTTTTTCTAGCAACCAAAATCTTTCTTTTGATGCATATCTATTATTAGTAGAGTGTTTATGCATTTTCCCTTCACTTCGGTGATAAGAGTTTGAATTTCACATTTATCCATTAATTCGTAAAGTATGAAGAGATCTCTCTTCAATAGTATAAGTTATATTCTGTCTTGTTTGTACCGATTCACCTTGATAGGTCCCAATGAACTCTTAACTAAATTGGTATCGGATTAAAAAAAAAAAAAGGTTTTCTTTTGATTTTCAAAAAGCTAATCCATTTTTTTACAATTAAATACTTAAACATTAAAAGGTCTTTGTTTCTGATGTTCATTAACCTTGAATCTAATCCAAATTATATATAAATTGATTATTAATCACAAGTAGATAAGAAAAAATTGGTCGTAACAACACATGACGAGCAATGAATTTGCTTTCAATAATTTAGACATCTTTTTACATGTTGATCTTGGAAAGACAAACCAGTGGGCGGTTTTCAGTATAATATTGGACCTATATATATATATAGTCTTCTCTTACTTCAATTTTTTATGAATTCGAAATAAATTTTGAATTTTCTTCAAAAAGGAAAGAAATAAATTTTGAATTATATTTTTTTATATTTTTATAATAATTTTTTATGCCACTTATGGTGCATGTTTCAAGAAAAAAAATCTTAGAACATAAATACTCCAATTAAATGACCTTATTTAGCTAGCCCACAATAATGTTAAAAAATGAATGAATGAAAATAGGTTTTAATTGATCAACCGTATACATATAAAGTAGCTAGCTTGCTTGATTGCTTCTGAAAAACAATAATGTATCTCTAGAACTAACAAGTAGGTAATTTACTTACATTTTTAAATTATTTATATACAAAAAAAAAATTAACAGTTGGTAACTACACCAGATCAGTTTCCCTTCATTTTTTTTACTAAGATATTCTAACAAAAAGTACAAACATAAATACATTTATAATTAATCGTTGAATCTTCCGGCTAATATCCTGTTTTTATCATCAATTGCGGTCTCGACCTCGTAACTATTGTGGACATGGTCATTTGAAGTAGCTTTCAGAATTAGGATTTATCTCCAATAGAAGGTCACCGCGTATAATTATCTATCCCGATGTCTGGAAAATAATTAATTTTTTAAAATAATTATAGTTTAATGAAAAATACATTCACTAAGCTCGGTCTTCCAGAGTTCTAGGACTCTAGGGCTCCAAAAACCCAAGGCTCAACATTGATACTCTCAGGCTTAATAAATGAAGAATTGTATTTTTAAATTATTACTCTTTTTAAAAAAATTAAACAGTGGGTAATTACAACGGATCAATTTTCCTTTATTTTATTTTTTTACTTGGGAGATTCTAATAAAAAATACGAATACAAATACATTTACACTTCACTAGTAAAGCTTTCAACTGATATCTTACTTTTATCATCAATTTTGATCTCGTTCCCCCAACCTATTGTGGGATCGGGATCGGGATCCATCTCTAATATAAAATCACTGCAGGAAGAATTACATTTTTTAATTACTATTCTTTTTATGATTAATATTTAATACGTTGAGCCTATGAATTTATCACGGAAACCTAGAAAATAATATGTTGGGTATGGGAATTTATCCATGCCCAGGCTTCAAAACGAATGCTTAGGCTTCAAAATTAATTCCTGGGCTTCAAAATTAGACCATAACCTATTCAAATTGTTTGGGGGTCACCTGTTACAAATATATACTAGAACAGAAATATCAATCTACTATAAACTCAACCTAACCATACAAGACATTACTTTCACAATAGTTAGAAGATATAAATATGTACACCACCATCACCACAACTAAAAAAATAGTTGTACATGTTATTATAAACTCAACTTAACCATACTAGACATATTACACAACACATACAACACCATCACCAATAACTACCACAACATGTTGGTCTGCCATTCATTGAACTCATGTTAATAATCACCTGCAAATTTTGTACGGAAAAAATTAGCAAGATTTACATAGAATAAAACTTTATACATTTTCTAAATAAATTACATTCAAATTAGAACATGGATTATTAGATCACCATTCAAGATGGGTTTTTCGTCATCTAGTTGTACACCTACTGCTGCTTCTCAACCTACCGTCAGTGTATAAGCTTCACCTCTGTCATTCAAATTGGGATCGGGGTGGCTTGTCTGGGCATTTAAGTCTATTATGTCCTTCCTTCTTACAAACGCTATAAGTACGTGCTTTTTTGGCTGGTTTGCT
Source organism: Dipteronia dyeriana (assembly GCA_032871835.1). Classification (NCBI taxonomy): domain Eukaryota; kingdom Viridiplantae; phylum Streptophyta; class Magnoliopsida; order Sapindales; family Sapindaceae; genus Dipteronia; species Dipteronia dyeriana. Next base: position 91,288,607 of record CM065295.1, on the reverse strand, counting down.
TGCGGTAGATGATGGTTTCAGGTAACTTTTTTTATTGTGTCCCTGTTGCCCACAATTCGAACAAGTTAGTAGTTTTCGTTTCTCTCCGGCAGATGGTGTCCTTGGCTTCTTTGGTCTTCCTAGGTCCTTTTGTGTATGAAAGTCCTTTGATCGAACGGTCTGAATTGAGTATAATTCTATCCCGGGTATTTTCCACATTGATGTCATAGAAGGTGCATAACTGATGGGTGCTCCAGTGCCCCCTAGCTTTTCTTCACCATCTGTTGGCACTTCTCTAACACCTGTTGCTGCTTGCCACATTACGGAACTTCAAAAACATCATTTGTCATTACTAGTATAACTGTCACTACCACAGTCAACCTCCGTATCAATGGATTCAGAACTATCGGAGTCATCCAGTTCGACATACTAGTTAGTTGATGCTGTCCCGTGATCTTTCTCTACTGATGTAATTCCAAGTGAAGTCACAGACTCAAACGGCTGGTTACTATCACTCTGATTTGAAATATGGAGTACCAACCTGGCGGTTGTGAATTACTAGTGGGTTTCAAAGCCGACGGTGTACAGGCTGTGTGGATTATTGTATTTCTTAACTTAATTGGAGTTTGAAATACATTTGCAATTGCCTTTGCCGATATAATTTTTCTACCACTTCAACGTTAATTTCATGCCAATCTGATTGCTTAAGATCAAGCAAACATGTTACATCATCATCGGTCATAATGGATAATGTAAAAAAGTTCTAATTCTCCGTTTTAAGCTGTGAACTTATCATTATATCGAATTTGTTGCTTTTGACCCCATTCCGATTAAATATTGTTTCTAACAATTCACTATATGTATCGGTTAGAAAGCATGCGAAAGAAATCGGACCCATGAACTTCCAATGTCTATCGCAGCGCACTAACAAGCCCGTCATCTTATCCGTAGGCCCTGAAAAAATTACAAGTCATTCAGATATAAACATGAAGCAATATAATAAAGGCATGATGAAATCTCTAAAATAAGTAAGAAATTTATGAACCCATAATGAAGACATTCAGATATGGAACTCGAACTAAAAATAAAAATAACATATCCTAAACTTAATATTTTATGTGAAGCCCTGGACATGGATTTGAAGCATTGGGATTGGATTTTGAAGCCTTAGGCATGGATTTTTGAAGCCTTGGACAAGGATTTGAAACTCTGAAAAGGGATTTCAAGCACTGAATTGGGGGCCCTGGACTTGGATCTCAAGCCCTTGACAGGCATTTCAAGCCTTAATCATCTTATGTCGAATCACATTGATATTGTCACCAAAAGAGTAATACTAGGCTTTCCAATTTTTTCTCAAAATCTTAACCAAATATGTGTGAGGTATCACCATTTTATAAATCATATGATTAGATGGCGAGAGATAATGTTGACACCTCATATGATACACAATTGGAAAGCCTAGCATTACTCATCACTGAAAACATCAACAACAACGCAACCCCATCATTGCTTTTTCCCCACCAAAAAACACAAGAACATTAAAGAAGCAAAAACAAACAAACGATCTGTATACAACACCAGATCAATCAATTTGCCCAAAACAACATTCAACAATAATCATGTAGCTCAAATGACCTCTTGTTAAGCAGGAATTAAGTCAATATTCTAGTTGTTCTCATGCAGCACTATTTGAGTATATTAATTTAACATGAAACCACAATCAACAGTGCAACATCTAATCCTTTCAAACTGACTTAATATGGGAATCAACAACATCATCATCAACAACAACAAAAAAGCCAATTGAACATTTATTCTAACATGAACATTATGTACTCCTATTTTGTTTGGGTTTTTTTTTGGAATAAACTCATTATGTAACTCCTATTAATATCCTCACATTAACATTTACTGATTTACATAAACATACAAGTACAAATCATAAGCATTCAACACACACACACACTCACACACTCACACAGAAACAGTGAGATATTCTTTGATTTTTTTTTCAATAATTGAAGAAATAAAAATTGGGATGCATATGAAACCCAAAACCCAAATAAAAATTGAAAAATATAAAAACGAAACGAAACGAAAAAAAAAAAAAAAAAGCTTATACATAGTTTCGTTAAAAAACCAATATTTACCATGCAATTCTTCTCTTTAAATCCATATGCATTTTCATTAAAAGAAGCTTATAGTTTTGGTCAATATAGGCACCTCAAACTCCATGGATGCAAATGCAAGTATGCAACCCTAAGCTTTTACTACTCGTGCAAGTAATAACCTGATAACTAAATTTCAAGTTTACACATCTCATTCGTGACCTATCTTTCACAGACTCTTTCACTTTAAAGGGTATTTTTTGGTGGGGTCTCTCATTCATCCAAAAACTCTCACCAAAAATCGATTCAAAGAAATAATGTCACTAAAAGATCAGCTCAGTTGGGTTTAACTCTGTTTAACCATTCACATGAATTATTCAACAAGTCTGATTTTGTAGATAAGAAACTTCAATTCAATTTAAACCCCAGTTCACTTCAATTAAAACAAAATACTTAAGCTTTTGAAGATGGTTAGTTACTCACGAAGATTTTTAAGATCGTTCTTTGACTTGCTAAGGCAGCTAGCCGTCTTCAATTTCATTTGCTTCTCGGCCGACAATTCCATCTGTAATACACGCCACAACACGATATTGTAAGCAACAATTATTCCCAGAAAAAAAAAGTTGGAATAAACAACCAAAAATCATGATGTCTTAATGGTATTCATCGTCCGCATTTCGAACTCATTATGAATTTGGAACATTCAAAAATCTTCATAAACAGTGCGAGCAAAGACCAAAGCCACATACAACATAGAATATCTAATTGAAAATTCTGGCAAAACACAGATAGAAAATCTAACAATATTGACAGATTCAGCAAAAACCCACGTAAAAAATATGAAAATCAAACAAAAATTCTTTACTAATTAAGCAAAAACCCACATGCAACATATTAAAATCAAATACAAAGTCTTCACGGATTAAGAAAAACCAACATGCAACATATTAAAATCAAACATAAAATCTTTAACAATAACTTCAGCTCAAATTAAACTCACCGATCGGCAATTGTGGATGTGTGAATGAGGACTGAAAATCAAGCTTCAACAAGTGCTTGTGGAGACCAGAGAGAGAAAACCACCATTATTCTAATTCAAAGAAAGAGAAAGATTGGAGTATTGAAGATGAAGGCCGATGAATAGATCGATTGTAAGTTTGGAGAGATGAAGGACGATGAAGAAGGTCGTTAGGTTTGTAGGAACAAAATCCCCTTCCTAGCATTGAAAGAAAGAAAGAGAAAGATTCCAGTAGTGTGGGTTTGAGCAATTTCAAGAGAGGTCGGCGATGAAAAAGGTCGTTCGAGGGAGAAAAAAACCTAAATTCTGGAAATGAATCAATTGTAAGGGTTGTTTCGTCATTATATTTCCTTTAAGTGGGAAAAATAGGAAAAGCATCGTTTTACCACTGTAACCCTATTATTAAGGTAAGGATAGAATTTCACTATATTAACCATTAATCCCCTCAAATGAAAAAAAATATATATTATACCCCTACCGTCACCTTTTCCATCCAAAATAGCGTTCACCCTTATATTTAAAAGGGTAATATTGTAAAAACATAATTACACATTTTTTTATCATTGTTCTCTCTCCTCTCTCACGATCTCTCATCTCTCTCATCATTTATTTCTCTTCATCTCCTCATATCTCTTCTCTCACGATCACTTCTTCTTCTTCTTCATCGATTGAGTTTGGGTTAAACCGATCCCTTCTTTTCTTCTTCTTCTTCATCGATCGGGTTTGGATTAAACCGATCTCTTCCTTTCTTCTTCTTCATCGATAAATTTTGGGTTAAACCGATCTCTTCTTAATCGATTGGGTTTGGGTGATTTCTAGGTTCGACTGGGTTTGGGTGTGGGTGGTTTGATTGGATTGGTTTATGGTGTTTCGGGTGCTGCCGACTGGTAAGGTTTGGGTGGTGGCGGCGGTGGCGGCGGTGTCGGCGTGTGGTTGTGATTTGGGTGGTAGCTAAAGTTCTAGGTTTGTGAATGGATGCTTTTATTTTTCTGGGTATGATTTTTTTTTTCTATGTATGATTGATGATGATGTAAACCAACCGGGTATGGGTTTGATTTGCAGTGGATATGATGTTTTGCATATTTTGTTTCCTAGTGTGATTTTTATTCAATTTTGTCTGGTTTAATTTTGATTTTGATCGATTTTGTTTGATGGTGGTTGAAGATACAACGATTTCTGGTTTTAGGTTTGAAGAAATAGGGATTTCTGGGTTTAGATTTGGGTATGTTGTTTCTCATGAGATTTGGGTTGGTGTTGATGATTTTGATGATGTTGATGTTGGTGATGGTGATGATTTGGTTTGGATTTCTAGGATCTGGTTTTTGATGATGATGTTGGTGGTGTGGCAGTGGTGATGTTGGTAAATTGATGGTGATGAACGGATGATGGTGTGATGATGTTAGTGGTGTGATAATGGTGATGGTGGTGAATCGATGATGGGCATGGTTTTTTTTTTAATTATGTTTTTTTTTTCATTTTTTAATTTAATAAATATTTTAAGGGTAAAATAATAATTATATAGAGGAAAGATAACAGAAGGGGTAAATAATACATTTAATGGATGGAAAAGTTTACAGAAAGGATATATAATACATTCTTTTCATTTGAAGGGAGAAATCGGTAAATATAGTCAAACTATATCATCCTTTTAACAATAAGGTTAACAATAATTGAGAGAGCAAAATGATACTTTTCCGATAAAAATATGTTGGTCCATTGGGCTATTCCAATGTAAAGTAAACTTCAAGAGTGGACAATTTAAAAAAAAAAATCATGAGTGGGCATTTTTGATCTTTCAAAACATAGGCAACGCCATTTCCTTCTATTTCCACAATGGGGTTTTAGGTTTTAGGCGTACTCTTCGCATGTCACATGTAAGTTGTTGAATTATAGATAAATTTGGTTTTGGTTGGCGGATTTGTGTAAAAAGAATCTTGCATGGCTACCTCAGAAGTGCTGCTGATTTGTGAATTCTTGTGAAATTTTATAGAATTACAAACAAACTTTATAAATGGTTCAAGGCTGAATTGTTATCCAGGCTAAAAACTAGATCAGAATCTGACGCCCGATCATTTTCAACAGGAATTAGAGAAACCAAGCGCCCACCGGCCCAAGTCAATGCATAGTGATCTTCCAAAATGAGTGGCTAAATCAATGCAAAGCAGTAAACCAAGTAACTTCTCGACGATATTGTCAAAAAACTCATAAATTCAAAGCCAAAAACACAAGGACTGTATCATATAAGCAAATCGAAGAGCATAGTTGGAAACATAGTATAAAGCATCAATGTCACAATCCTCAAATTAAATCCTGAAACTCTAGGCAGTTTTAACCACCAAAACCGAAAAGTGCTAAACTATCAAACCATTCACTTTTAACTGTATCCAAGCCAAGTCTAGAATGAGTTCAAATCTTGGTTTTCAAAAAAGCCAACAAAACTCGCAGTTTATGAAACTAGGTTGTCATTCAACGACAGTGAGGCAAGTTGATCAGCTGGATTGCCGGCCTGCTGTTGCTGAGCAACATTCCTCAGGACATCCATAGCCTCTGCCACCTTTGCTTTTAGAGCTTCTGGTGACTCGAGCAAATGCAAAACCTCCGTTTGATCCATCTCCAAAAGCATTCCTGTAACCTTAGCTGCTGCATCTGGCTCCAGCTGTTCCACAAGTGGGTAGAGATTCTCACCCAGCATCTACAAATTTGAAAAGGAAACAAAGTTATTGAACTGGTGCATCATGAAACAAATTATTACCATAGCTAAAGTACAGAAGATATATACATCAGATTTCTCGAGAGCATTATTAAATTTGCCATCTTTATCAAATATTTATGTTATCATCCCAGTAATTGCAACCAGAAAGGATTCTTCAAAACAAAAACTAATCCTAATATGTTTTAACACTAAATTTTTTAAAATGGGCGAAGCTCCAATTGCCACCAAACAATCAGAAAATTCACATCATCAGCAACCAAGTTAAATAAGAAAAATATATAAACTAAACAAATCAAATGTCTACCGTCCTCTGCTGCTCTGGAGAAGCATTTGCAAGGGCAGAATGTAAAGCCCCGAGCGGAATCGACGGAGAAAGTGAGGCATCACGAAGAGGCATACCACCCATGTCATATGGAACAGATAGCATGCCTCCACCAGGCATAGAAACATCAGGCATCCCACGCCCAGGTGGGTAGCGGTAAACACGCCCCCTTGGAACCATCTGTCAACAATACAAGCCATCATATATGAAGGTGATATAGTAAAGACAAATAAGTTGGGTCTATCAAGGAGCACGCAACTGAATAACAACAACCTGCTGCTGCATCATTGGAACATGCTGCTGAGTTTGCTGAATGGCTCCTCCACGTCTGCCGCTAGGACGTTGACCCTGTTGACCCTGCTGAACCATTGGCATAAAGAAGTTTGGCATGGGAGCTCCACCAGGTCTCATACCAGGAACAAGTTGCTGCTGATATCCAAATCCAGGCTGGAAATAATTTACAGCAAAATATAAAACTGCACCCTCAAATATGACAATGTATGCATACATAAATGTTGATACACCAATTAATTGGAAATGAAAAGCTAAAAGTGTCCTACAAAGAAAACAGCATAACTAAAAATGCTGATAAACAGAAAAACAAAAAATAATAATAAAGGAATAACCTGAGGAGGAATCATGGCAGGTGGGGCTTGACCATAGAAAATTTGTTGCCCAATACCTGGACCACCAGGAGGATACATTGGCATACGAGGGCCAACTGAAGGTGCCATTGCAACCGGCCTCATTTGAGAAAATTGAGCCTGTATAAACAGTGGATTACCAGAGAAAGAGGCACGAAAGACAGTATAAGAAATTGTGTCGTATGAAGAACAATTAAGGAACACTCGAGGAATCAATATCAAAACACAGATTAAAGCTACAGACTGCAACCAAAATGATGCAACAAAAGAGGGGCAAAAATATCCATCATGCGATGCTCGTGTGCAATCCATGTCAAAAACAAAAGAAACTCATGCTATGAGATGGTAAAAAGAAATGCAAAAAATTTAATTACTCATTTGTCAATGTGCTACACAATAAACATGCCCATTATCTTGGTCGGTTGACTGAAAGCTTAAAGAAATACCACAGAAGGAACATACCTGCAGCCTGGCTCTTCTATCTTCCTTTCTTTGGGCGAGTGCAACATATAGTGGTTTGGAGACAACCATTTTTCCATTCATCTCCTGGAGCTGTCAGAGTTAAGAAAGGAGTATCAAATTATGTCAATGCCATCACATTATGAGCACTAAATACTAATGTAGACAAGTCGACAACTTACAGCTCTAGATGCCTCCTCAGAAGTCGAGAACGCCACAAACCCTGATCCTTTACTAACTCCATTTGGGTCGCTCATCACCTGTTCAAAATTTAATATGAAGCTTCAGCCATCAAATTAGCAAAGGTTGAATCAAGAAGGCTCTTTTAAAATTTAAAAAAAAAATGCTACACACCTTGCATGATGTAATGGTACCAAAAGGAGAGAACAGCTGCTTAAGTTTATCATCATCAATGCTATCATCTAAGTTTTTAACATACAAGTTTGCTCCCTGAAATTTGTCAGCAGCCTCCTTCATATTCTGCTCATATCGAAGTTTCAGTTCAACTTCCCGTTCAGATTTTTTCTGGGCTTTCCCAACATACCACTCCTTATCGTCAACTTTCTTCCCATTAAGAGCCTCTACAGCTCTGGCAGCATCATCTGCATTATGAAAATTGACAAATCCAAAGCACCTGGATTTGCCACTCTCGTCCCTCATCAATGCAACACTAGTGATTGCGCCAAATTCACCAAAACTTTTCTGCAAATCTTCTTCAGTTGTTGATTCTGAAATATTCTTTACAAAAACATTATTGAATTTGCTGTTGATGATTTCAGTGTCTCTCTCCTGCTTGCGGAGAAAGGGCCCCACATAAACTTGCTTATCATTCAAAAGCATACCATTCAATTTCTCTATAGCTTTTTGGGCAGACTCATCATTGTCGAATTGTACAAAGCCATATCCTTTTGACTGACCATTGAAGTCTGTAGCTACCTTGCAAGAGAGAACGTTCCCAAACACACAAAATGTATCTTGTAATGCTTTGTGATCAATGGCCTTGTCTAGATTCTGTCAAGTTCACAGCACAAGCCAAGTCAATAAATTAATGCTTTACTTGGTTTAAGAAATCTAAGAGAGGAAAATGACAAATAAGAGAAACAAACCATGTGAAAAACTAAAGAAACTTTGGTGAATGGGTTGAGAAGAGAAAACAACTCCAACACAACTTTCACAAAACATACGATGACGCCATGAATTTGTTGAAATCTTCCTCATTTGAGTTAATAATTTATATAACACAATGGGAACAGACACAAACTGGTAGGACACGCTCCAATTTAAAGCATAAAACTTAGGTCCACCACAACACAAAGTGAGCTTCAGGTCAAACATAACACAACTGAACTCGGGGTTCACCATTTAAACAATTGTACCATCAACATTCCTTATACTTTTACAAGAGAATTAACACACACTGTTCCCCCTCTATTTACACTCATTTTTCCAATGTTTTACTCCCTTTTTTAATGCTTCATATTCAAAATATTTTGATAAAAAAAATAGTTCTAGTACTATTCTATCATCCAAGAAAAAAATCTCTTCAAAATTTATTGAAAATTATTTAAGTTTCATTAAAGTCCACACAGATCTTAATATATGGGATCCCTCACTAGAGAAGGACTATATATATAAAATATTTTTCCAATAAGTATCAAATTGATCAGATGTAAGGCTAGTGGAAAGCCTTCTAGTGAAAACAAAATGAGAGATGAAAATTCAGAAAAAAAATTCACAGGAAAAAAAAACGTAAAACATATATAAATGTTAAACATGCAAAACCAAATTATCATGGGATGTGAATACCTTAATAAATATGTTCCCTTGCCCACTTTTACGCAGACTAGGATCACGATGAGAGTACATTATCCTAATGGGCTTCCCATTCAGAGAAGTGAAGTTCAGCATGTCCAATGCCCTTGCAGCTGTCAACAATTTGAACATATAAACAATAAGATTTTGACCCAAGTGAGAAGGTGAATGCACATATATTGCATTCCAATTATTTTTATAACGAAAAAAATCAATAAATGGATATGATCAACAGACTCAAGTGGATCCAAGGACTTCTACAATGACCCAAGTTCTACATGTAGAAGGTAACCAATTTAAGGAAGAATGGAGTATAGATTTGTTTGAAACATAAGAGCTGATTAAGTATGTGTATCCAAGAAAAAAAAAATGTTTACAGATAGTGCACAAATTATGAGTGTAAAAGCTTTTGAACAGATTAAATTATTGCATTATCTTGGCAACACAGATATCTATCACCATTTTCGCCAATCAAGGTCATACCTCATGCAAGATTCTAAAAACCAAAACAGAAACGATTACATTAAAGAAAGAAAGAAAGAAAAGAAAAGAAAAGAAAAAGAGGTCAATGCTATTTTGTAAAGTCGCATCAGGAAAAGAAGCCATCACATACATTGCATTAAAGATGAACCACCCTTCCTCTAGCACATAAATTTTTTTATAAGACAAGATAAATTTAGAGAAGGGCACAAATGTCCATAACATTTAAAGGAGAAAATAGCACTAGCTTAGAGAAACAAAACTACTCACAATAGGTTTTTCCTAGAATGTTCAGAATCCAAATTATTGTTTCAAATAAATAGAGCATTTTGGAAAGCCGTTACCTTTTCCCCATTACAAATTCCGCGTTAGTTGTCAAGCCGTTTGTATTCCATCATATTTATAAATGGTCTAAATTTCAAGCAAGTCAGGAAATGAACACATTCACCAAAAGGTAGAGCAGGCACTATTGAGGATAGAGAAAATAAAAATGCAAAATTAAATCTATATGTGACCAGCATTCATATACCTAGTAGTATTTCTCTTTCTTCGTGCAAAGGGAAACAGGGCAATTGAAAGTGAAACAACCCAACCATATAGGTTAGATATAGTCCACTTTAGACACAACCCTCAATTTTGTTTTGGACTTTTCAACCAAAATGTTCTACAGTGATGTGAGGGTATGACACATTTGGTTAGTGTAGACACATCTGGGTTGAAAAGTCCTACATCACTATGGGAAACGTTACTAAACTAATAAGGGTTGCTAGTTTCCCCTAGTGATGTAGGACTTTGGATTTCTCACAGTCTCACACTAACCTAACATGGGTCCTTCACACTCTCCCCCTCCTTCGGACTCCACATCCTGGAGAAGGTTGCAATGTGGGCAGAGCGCTCATCCACACACCATTCCGTGGTTATTCTTTGATAACATTTTGAAATGACCTAACCAATCTAGGGTAGATATTGTCTGGTTTTTAGCAGTCTTCAAGGTTTTGTTTTCAGGTTAATGCAAGATGGAAGATAAAACTGTGTTGCACGTATTTGTATATGCACTTGTTTGTATAATTTGTACTTCATGGAATTATTATCAATCAAAACTTGAGGTTACAACTTACAAGGCATCCGTTAATTAATCATTAAAAGACTGTCAAAAATAGATTCTCCACAGCACTACAATATGAAGGCAATGCATCTATTTTTCACAATAATATTGCTGATTACGAGAACCGCCACCATTTGGAAGGCTACCGTTGATGCTATGAGGACTATACCAACAGCAAAAGCACTTTGGTCCAACAAAACATCTTTGATACGATACTCTTAGTTCACCTTTTCCTTAAGTCCTTAACCCAAAATGGTCCTACGTTTCACAAATCCAATGCACACATACAGATAAAGAAACTCCGTTTATTCAAAAATCAATTGAATTAATAAGGACCTGCCTCAAAAGGGAAGATAAACCCTCAGCCATTGCAAATTTGACTACATTTTCAGTGAATCAGTGCACACTTACTTAGCATCAGATGCCGATTCCTAAAATGAAGTCCCAGACCAAGACATAGAAATAACTATTCAACATGCAAAGAGCTTACAAATCACCAAGAAGTGAAGTGTAGCCTGCTAGGAGAGTTTTCACATTTAATTTTTGTACATGTCAAGAGTAAATACACCATGTTAATCACTTAATGATACTCTAATGACATCTAAAATTCCACACCAAGCCACATTCACATTTAATTTTTGTACATGTCAGGAGTAAATACACCATGTTAATCACTTAATGATACTCTAATGACATCTAAAATTCCACACCAAGCCACATTTAACACATCAAAAACTCTGATTTTCACCCCAAAAAAAAAAAAAACCCACAAAAGACCATAACATAAACTATCATTAAGACATTAACAAAAGAAGCAGCAAAACAATAAACAATCATTACTTAAAATTAATCAACAAAATGCACTGACTGAATAAAAGCTTAAAAATAAATAAAATTAACTAACCATCCTGTGGGTTGCTATAGTTAACGTAACCGTAGCCGAGCGATCGCCGGGTAGACATGTCCCTGCAAACCCGAACCGAAACAACCTGACCCATCTGGTTGAACAGATCGTAGAGCTGTGAATCGGACACGTTAGCCTCCAGATCCCCGACGTAAAGCGACGTCGTCACTACTTGATTGGCCCCACCACCATTGACGCTCTGTCCCTGAACCGGTGCCTGAGTCTGAACCTGAGCCATCTTCACAACAACAACAAAAAACCTTTCTTTTTTTTTCAAAATATTTTTTTTTTTTTGTTTGGGTTTTCTCTTCCCTCTCCTCTTGTTATTCAACAGCAAACCCTAAATTAACTATAGATAAACAAGAGACAGAACCAAAGAGAGAACAGAAAAGGTCGAAAATGGTTTTGTTCTGTTTTTTTTTTTGTAATTTTTATTTTTTTTTTGGGGATAGATGGAGGAGGAGGAGAGGGAAGTGATAGAAAGGAAAAAGAGATTGTTGCCGCCGGTGGAGACAGGCGGCGCGTGAAGAGAGAAAAAGACCGAGTGTTTTTTTTTTTTTTTTTTGATTGATATTTCAAATATACAAGAGGCAGCAAAACTGCACTGGGAAGGAAATTTTGGTGGCTTTGTCTGATTTATATATCGAATGTAAACCCTAGGATGACAACATGACAAGATCTCCACCGTCGGATTAGATTTGTGGGGTCCAGATGACAAGTTCAACTGTTGTCTGAGGTAAAAAAACCTGATAAAAGATAAGGTAGGTTCGCGGTTGAGTTGGAGCTGTCTGAGGTAAACGAAAATCCACTTGCAGTGAGAGTGCGTGAGGTGTAAAATTTAACTTTAGATTGTGGACCCAGACAGAGCTAGACTAGACATGGATGCTGGACTAAAATGGTAAGAACGTGAAATTTTACTGTTACTTGACCCGCTAAACAAAATTTAAAATTTCTGTATATAGAGTGATCAAAAGCATTAAGAAAAAAACAAATCAAGAACTTGAAATTCTGATCACTGATTGGATTCTGATGTGATTGTGATTATTTATGTAGAAATGAAACTTTGTTTTGGTGAGAGTATGCAACAAGAATGAGGACTCAAAGGTCAAAATAGAGCGGATGGAAATTTTACTCTTGGAGCCATTACAGTAAAAGTGTAAAACAAAAAAAAATTCGGAGTCCAAATAGAAAACATTTTAAATTTAATGGTTTAAATTAAATTTTTTAAAGAATTTTTTTATCCGGGCACCTAAGTCAAAGACCTCTCTTTTTGGGTGGTCAAAGAGTTCACAATCTCCATCAATTCATCGAGATTCAAATTTAAATATCCACAGTTATCAATAAAATCGTAATAAGTGTAGAGAAACTTCTTTAATGTTAAGAGTCGACTTATTTCCTATTATATAAGTAGACATTCAAGTCTCGTTGTATTGTTGTTCGAACTCAATAAATCTAGTATCCATCCAACATGTGATGGACCAACACTATGAACAGAATGATCACTAATTCATGAAAAAATAGTGAATGATTTAAACAAACTTAAAAGGATGTTTATATCATTCGATTTTATCAATATCAATTTTTTTTACCGTGGATTTACAAAATATATGAACAATTATAGTAAATTTGTTCATAAACATGCATTTGCATATATTAGCATCTTTTGCGTAAAAATAAATCAGAAGTACCTCTTTTTATTATCTATACAGAAACTAAAGGGGGTGCATTGAATTATGATTTTCGAGAACATTTAAAGACTTTATAAATCCGGGTGTATTCAATTTGGACATTTAAATACTTTAAAATAGTCTATATCAATCCATTGGTATTCAATTCGGATTTCTATAGACTTTTAAAGAGGCTTTTCCAAATCCAGGTGTATTGAACTGAGACATTAAATGTCTACAAAAATCATGGTGTATTCAATTGGGACGAGATTTTAAAGAATTTTCTTAAGTCATGGATTTTGGTGGACTTGATGGTGAGAAGTATGAATATCAAAAATCATCACAAGTCCAGCCTTCTCCCCAAGGATTTTGGTGGACTTTAACTTTTTAAATATACAAAAGCTTGATGGAACCCCTCTATTTTGACAAATGGTCAGAATTCGTAAATTTATTTAGGTGGGTTTTTCTATCTATAAAATCATGAAAAAATATATTTAGATAGAATGTTATGTCTAATATTAATCTGCGAAATTCCTTGATTTATAAATTAGTATAAAAATTGTTATAAAGTTTGGAGTGAACAAATATCAATATTGATTTCTACTGGACAGATTCGATAAACTATAATTCGTAAAAAAAATTCGGTATTTTTTTTCTATCTAGAAAATTATTAAAACTTATATTTATATATAATATTATGTCTATTGTGAATCTGAAAATTTTTGTAATTTATAAACAAGTGTGAAATTTGTTATAAATTTTGGAGTGGACAAAGGTCAATATTGATTTCTGTTGGACAGATTCGATAAACTAGAATTCGTAAATTTATTGGGTAAGTTTTTCTATCTATAAAATTATGAAAATTTATATTTAGATATAATGTTATGTAAAATGTTAATCTAAAAATTTTCATGATTTATAAATAAGTATAAAATCTTTTATAAATTTTGGAGTGGATAAAGGTCAATATTGATTTCTCCCGGACATATTCGATAAACCATAATTCTTAAATTTATTTGGGTAAGTTTTTCTTTCTATAAAATTATATTTAGATAGAATATTATGTCTAATATGAATCTGTAAAATCTTGTGATTTATAAATAAGTATAGATGTTTTTATAAATTTTGGAGTGGACAAATATCAATATTGATTTCTGTTTGACAGATTCGAGAAACAAGAAAAAAATGAATGTTTTCATATACAAATGGTCATGAATTAAATTGATAATTTTATTGTAGTATATCCTATATGTCTAGATTATCCATATCAAAATTTTTTAAGATTTGAAATTGTAGAGAATTAATTAAAGATTGTGGATCAAATGATGGCCAGTTGTGACAATGTTTGGTTCAAGGTTATGCTTTTTATCAAATTTTATATGTAGCTTTGCTTGGTTATTCAATCAGTTTGTTATTGTTTGTTTATATGATCAGTTGAATATACAAATATTTTCTTATTGTTTGTTTGGTTATTCGATTTGTCCATTATTGTTTGTTTATATTCTTTCATCGTTTTTTATACTATAGTGTGAGTAAAAGATTTACTTTTTTTTTTGTTATATATTTGTTTATAGAATGAGAGATTTGCTTCATTTTAATTCATATTTTTTAGTTCATATTTCAGTTTGTTTTAAGTACTTCAGTGATGATATCTATTAGATAATTGATTAATTTTCTTACGTGCTTATTATAAAATGTATTTGAATGTCTCAATCAATCCATCTATAATAAAAGTCCGAGATAACAAATCCATGCAAGTTTGAGATGGATGTCTAAACAAATCCATAAATGTCTGATATAAATGTCTAAACAAATCAATGAAAGTCCATGTGGATTTATAAAAGTTCGTAGAAATCCATGGAACTCTGTCATTTAAAAAATGTCTTTAAATGTCCACAAGAATCCTAATCGAAAACACCCCATAAATAAATCTATAAACATTTTAAAAGTCTACAAAATGAGAGATAGGAAATGAAAATGAAGGAGAAACGTTGATTAATATGATGAGAATTGTAAGTTTTGTTTTGTGGAAGTTTATGAAAGTGAATACAAACTTGGATGGGATTGTTGCAACCGACACAATAAGGATACATTCTAAACTTTTTTCTTTTCCTTTTTATCTAATCTAATGACACTTAAGCATGAAAGAATTTATATAATCAAGATTTATTCATGTTTTTCTCTCTCATGCAAACAAGTGTTTTACTCGCTATTAAAAAATAATTAAAAAAACAAAGACTAAAGAGGGTGTATTCAACTCAGAGTTTGTTCGATTTGATTGGATTACATTGGATTTTAGAAATCCTGGTGTATTGACTGTATTCAACTCAGATTTCATTGGATTTGTTTGAAATCCAATAAAGTTTGGGGGTATTCAACTCAGATTTTGAAGGATTTCAAACAAATACAATGAAATCTGGGTGTATCCAAAATCCCATGGATTTGGATGTATTTATTTAAATTATGGATTTGGATAGATTTAGAAAGGAAAAATATACATAGAGAAGTAATTCACAAATCTTGTCATTTAGGCAAGATTTGGATGAATTTGCTATGAATTTCCACTCTGTTCAAGGACACCACTCACCATCTGCTCAAGAACATCACCCACTCATTCTTCTACAAACAATTTCTCACCACTGACGACGAACAACAATAATAGTAGTTCTAGACGATGAAAACTCACCACCGACGACGAAAAACAATTTCTCACCACCGACGACGAACAACAATTTCTTACCCGCTTTATCTTTTGCTTTTCTTTGCTTAAGAACACCAGCCAATTCGACGACGAACCTCAATCATTATCAAATTGACAGAGTCCTGGACAAGAACAACAATAGTGTTGATTCCCATGTGAGTCGACAATGGCAGAGGAAGGTTTTTGGCATGGCGGAAGCGAATCCACAGCCACTGCATAAGTGGAGGACGAGGACGACGACGGGGGAGTATGGATTGATGGTGGTTGCATGTGTTTTGTGGCTTATTTGATAAAACAAAAAACTCTTCAATTGAGTGCCTTAGCACCTTGTAAGCTTTAGATATATGTGGTTGTCGAAGAAGAAGAAGAAGAAGAAGAAGAAGAAGAAGAAGAAGAAGAAGAAGAAGAAGAAGAAGAAGAAGAAGTTAGGGATTGAATTTGAAAATTTTGGGTATTTGTTGTACTTGGGCCAAATGGGTCATCATTAAACTTGGGCCAAATGGGAAATCCAAAACCATTTAAGATAAATCAATCCATTTAAAACTTCAGTTTTTTTATTTTAATTTTAAGACAAATCCATCTAAAATCCATCCAATTCTACATAACGAATTCCATGAAATCCAATGAACTCTTTACGCAATTCTTACAAATTCTAGTGAAATCCATGGGATTTGTTAATTCCACCGAAATCCATCACTTAAAACAATTCCATCAAACTCCAATGAAATCTGGGTTGAATACACCCTCTAAGGCCCTGCTTGATTTTTCCATGTAATACTTAATGAAACTTAATATGCTCAACTAAGTTATTTTGTTTGTTTTTTTAAGTGATTAAATCACTTAAAGAACCCTTAAAACCACTTGTTTAGAAAAAGTGAAAATATTATATTTTTCACTTAAAAAAATCCACTGAAATTTAATACAATTTTTTATTTTCAAAACTATCATCACCAATCTAACTAATTCCCAATATCGTCTTCAGTTAAACTGTTATTCATATTAATATTTTTTTCTTTCTTTATCACCATAAACAACGACAGCATCATAAAACCTAATTGCTTCAAAACTCAAATCATTAGAGACTAGTTTTTCTATCATATTCTGGCTTCCGGTAAGGACTCGTACATTTTTTTCTCTTAATTTGATAATTAGTTTTATTTTAGAGTTTGATTGCATCAATAATATTAATAATATAAATTTAAAATATTACTAATAACTAAATAATTTTGTTTTACAATTATTAAATTACTTGTTATAATTATCCTTAATATATTAAAATGTAAATAATAACAAATACTTAGAAGGGCATAAATGTAAAAGTATTAATTTTCATATATCCATAACTTTAAAAAACAAACAGCTTATCATTTATATTAATTTTTCAGTGAAAAAAAAAACATGTTTTTTCAGTTTTCAGTCTTCAGTCACTATTCAGTTTTCAGTAACAATCAGCATTATTCAATAGGGGTGTACAAAAACCGCCAAACCGAACCAACCCGTCTAATCCAACCCAAACTTTATGGATTGGTTCGGTTTCACATATAAAAAATTTATTAATCGGTTAATTGACAAACCGATCAAAGATCGGTTTGGTATGTGTTGCTAAAAATAAAATCCATACAACTCAAACAAACTCATATATTT
The DNA here is from genome assembly GCA_032871835.1 of Dipteronia dyeriana. Taxonomy (NCBI): domain Eukaryota; kingdom Viridiplantae; phylum Streptophyta; class Magnoliopsida; order Sapindales; family Sapindaceae; genus Dipteronia; species Dipteronia dyeriana. The sequence continues at coordinate 91,271,051 of CM065295.1, read as the reverse complement.
AATAAAATCAAATTCACATCTCCCGTTTTGTAACTTTTATTCATATTTTTTTGTAACTTTTATTTATATTTATTTGTTTCTCATATAAATAAGTTTTTTTTCTTCTCATTCATTATCATCAACCATTAATTGATATTGTACTACTCATATTTCCTTTATATATTATACTATTTTTAATAAATAAAATACAGTTACTCATCCCTACCAATGCATTTTAAAATATGAGTTTTATTATGTTTTATTTTTTATTTTTCTGTTATGATTCATTTTATTGTTAATTTGTTAATTATATAATATTTTTTAATTTTTAAAATAATTAAATAACATCTATATTTAATATTTTTATATTTAAATAATATTTTATAATAATACAAAAAAATATTTTTAAGTTCAAATCTAAACCGTTAATTCAACCCATATCAGCTCAAACCAACCTGACTTTTGTTAGTTTTGTTTGAATCGGTTTGGCTAATCACATTGGGTTGGTTTTGTTTGGTTTGGTTTGGTTTGGACAGGGCGTCCTTGGGGTGGGTCAAGGCTGGGCACCTGCCTCGGGCCTCTCATACCTATGGACCCCAAAAATATAATGTGAGTTTTTATTATGGGTTAAGTTGTAAAAAAAAAAAAAAAACTCAAACAGTACTAAAAAAATAGAATCTTGCCCCAATTCGTTTTATTCTAGTATAAAACCCAATTTTTTAAAGTCTCATACTTTCCTACCGCATATTACATATATATTATTCATTTATTCTCTACCCACCAAAGACAAAAAAAAAAAAAAACAGCAGCATGAGATATAAAAGTTATGAAATTTTTATTTTTTTATTTTTATTTTGGGATGATTTTGTTAGTATGAGGTCCATTTTTTAGATTTCGCCCAGGGGCTTCGGAATAGTCAGGACCGAACTGGATTTGAGTTGAAATATAACCAAACCAATATGTATCGGTTTGGTTTGACATTAAGCTTCAACTCAAACCAAATTGAAAACACACACCCCTACTATTCAGTCATCAGAGAAAAAATCAAATGGGGGCTAAGAGAGAACCCTATTCACCCAACAAGAGTGGAATTGTACTTGTCTCACTCCCTCGTTTAGGTCGAATAGAATTGGATTATCCAATTTTGTTGAAGCCCACGACAATCCGATTGTTAAACTATTGAAACTCGTTTAAGCATGTTTTTTTGCACGATATTTATATTTATATTTTGTAATTAATAGATAAAATGTTAATTTAAAAATAGCAATTTATTTGCATGTATTTTAGAAATAAGTTAAAAGTTAAAACTATAATTTTATTTGAAAATATTTTTTGATATTGTAAATTTAATAATATATAATCTTAAATATTTATTTCATCCCGTAAAAGTGGTTGTGCACCTCCCATCTATATTGATGGTGAGGGATCCAAGTCTCACCATGCATATCTTATAAGCATATGTGAGAAGTTTTCTTCTGGTCTGTGGAAGTGTATATCGTTACCGTCTATATATTGTCTGATTCTTGATATGTCCAAACAGTCCTATTTGTAATATATTGTAATAATTCAAAATTTATTTATTTATTTATTTCACCCGTGAAAAAACATTGTTAACTCAATTCCAAAACAATATCAAATTTAATATATTAATTTATTAGCCCAATCTTATGTTTTAACAAATAAAATATAGTATTAATTTATTCTATCCCAATCCAATTCAATTCCAACTAATTTCAATCCTATATAATCTCATAAAATAATCCACTTGAATCTTGCACACCGAATGCATGCTAAGGGTTCTAAAAACACGGAGATAAAAGAGGAGATTAGAGACAAAAATAAATTGGTTGATTTATGTGGGAGGATTGTGATTTAATGTCATGGTATTTGAAAGAAAAGCTTTTGATTTATTCAAATACATTGGTAAGTTACGATAGTATGGAGTGTGGGAAGAGTGATACCATGAACACAATAATAAGGGCATCTCCAACCCGAATAGTGGTTTTGGTGTAACTCTTGCATTATTTCACTATTTCATCTCAAAGCCACTGTACTAAATTTCACACTAAAAAGATATTCCCTTGAGTATTCCCTTTCTTTCCATTTTTGTATATTTATTCATGATTAACATTTCACCCCATAATTAACATAATATTGTAATATGATAAGAAATGATGAAATTAATACATTAATAGAATTTTGCTTTAATTTCTACTGTTTGGAATGAAGTGGTTTATTTAAAAAAAAATTGCATTTCAAAATTTTAGTTATACACTTATTTTAGTTTATTATAAATGTTAATAACAATAATAATTAAATAGCATTAAAATCATTAAATAATAAAAATGACCAAATTGAAATAATTTTAATCGATCAGGGTAAAAATGTGATTAAATAATCTAAATAAAGGATCAAATCAGAATAGATTTTAATAAATTGGATTAAATTGTTATTATTAAAAGTTGAGGGTTGAAAAGGACAAATAAAAGAACAGTCTTCTTCTTTGCACAAACAAATAGTGTCGCGCAATATAACAAAGCGAAGACGCACAAATTGACACTGTGTTTGAGGCGAAATTCTCGGTAAATTGGAGATGGTCTAATTGATTTATAAAATCGGTGGATAATTAGAACAATCTAAAAAAATATTTTCTGACGGTTGGTTTAATTCAAAATTATTAGTTATATTATCTGAAATTCACAAATTTGTATGATTATTTTCAAATATTACAATAAATTACGACACTAAAATCGAGACCTATCGATATCAACATAAACCATCTTAAATTTAAAATACAATAAACAAATATTCAAGCATTTCTTTAAAAATATAAAAAGGTTATAGCAACACCCCACGTTTCGAAAAATTCTAGGGTCGGTTCATACTTTATACTTCATATATGTATTAATTAATTAATTTCTTATAATTCCAATTTTTGTCGGTGATACACAAATTTGTAATGCCTATCTAACTTGCTAGTTCTATCAATTGTTATTCGATTTTGTGTTCAAGTGCTTTAAATGGGATGGTATGAACAGATCTAAATAATGTTACATTTAGATTGAGAAAGAGATTGAAAAAAAAAATTACAAAAAATAAAAAATGCAGCTCTTTTATCAGCAGATTGAAACATGGTGGCTTAAATAAACACGTTTTATATATTGACATAAATGTTTGGGAGTAGATCTGGGCACGATTTGGTTCCAGTTCCGTGGTAAGGTCAAACCGTAACCGCAATTGGTCTAGCCGGTTTGGTTTACGGTTTGTAACCGTCGGTTAGGTGGTTCGATTCCGGTTCCGATTCCGGTTTCAGACCGATTTTTCTAAAATAATAATCCAAAATCATTGTCACATGGCAACTTCTGATTGGTTTGTTTATTTATTTATTAAAAATTAAATGAAAACCTACGGGTTTTTTTACTTGTAACCGTAACCGAACCATCTAAAAAGCTGTTTTGTAACCGGCGGTTACGGTAACGGTTTCGATTATGATTTTGATCGTACGGTTTCGATTCAGAACTACCGGTTTAACCAAACCGTGACCACCTCTACTTGGTAGTGTAAAATATTAACATACGATTTAAAATATACATATTTAGATATGTGTTAATATATAACTTTTATATATATATACATTCTATGGTTTTAATAGAAATAGATTAAACTATACCGTTTCATTTGCCTTAAAATGGTGAGTATGAAAATGTTTTAGGTTTGCCTTAAAATGGTGAGTATGAGTTAATGAAATGTTTTATGTTTGAATCAGTGATATATATATTTTTTAAATTCAAATGCAACTTTAACCAATTTTTTTCCACTGCCAAAATGCAACTGTAGAATGTTATACAATATTACATGATTCTAATTTTTATTCCAAGTGGAGATTTTTGTTTTTTGTTTTATATATTTTAATCAATTATATTATGATATAACTATAAAAGAAATAAAATGATAAAACTATCGTTTAAACCGTTAACTTTAACGGGCAATAGCAAAGTTAGAGCAATATCGTTAATAATCCATAAAATATATTTTCACACTTTTTTTTTTTTTTTTTACAGATAACAATCTTACTCTGCATTTAAATTACTAAAAAAAAAAAAAACCAAAACAGTTATAAACACGCTCCAAATCGGAAAGGATAACTCCAAACCAGACTAGACCAGAACATTACCACAACTGTCAAGATAATTCAAACAAATTCTTTATAATTAGAAAAAGCATTATTACCTCATCTTCCTTGACCGTTTTAAATTATAATTGTTCAATTTCTGTGTTGTAGAATTTATTCAAGGGAAACGATGCCGACTGATGGGGAGCAATTCCAGTAACAAATATTATTTCTCGAATATTAGGATTCGTCATGTAAACGTTTTTCAGTTGTTGTTTTTCGAAAATAAAAATAAAAATAAAAATAAAATGAAAACAGTGTTTTTTGTTTTAGTTTCGAATTCCGAAAACACGTCTGGTAGCATATATTGAAAATTATATTTTGAAAATGAAAACGGAAAAAACGCGTCTGATAGGTTAACTGAAAACTGTTAAAAATTGATTACATAATTAACAAAAAAATAAATTGTATTGTAGTTTGTAAATTAAACAAAAGTAACACATCAAAAATTAATTCAAAAAAACATATCAAAAAATGAATTAATCAAAACTAAACTCTTAAATTATAAATAAATAATTATAATATATATTTATATATTACTATATAATAAAAATATAACAGTATATTATATATATATATATATATATTATTATAATATATATTATAGAATATTAATATAAATATTTTATATAGTAATATATTATAAAATATTATAATATATATATATATAATAATTATAATGTGTATATATATAGACACTTTGGTCATTTAAAAAACGCGTACCGTCTTATCCTAACCATACGAAACGTATAATATAAATAAATGAAACAAAATAAAAAACAAAATGATTTGTTTATATATAAAAAAGTGAAAAACAAAATGAAAAACAAAAACGAAAAACGAAAAACGAAAAACGAAAAACGAAAAACGAAAAACAAGTATTTTGTGTTTTTTAAATCTTTTAGGGCCCATCCTGTAAGCGTTTTTCAGTTGCTGCTTTTCGAAAATAAAAATGAAAATGAAAACAGTATTTTTGGTTTCATTTTCGAATTCTGAAAACGAGTCTGGTAGCAAATACTGAAAGCTGTATTTTGAAAATGAAAACAGAAAAAACACGTCTGGTAGGTTAACTGAAAACTATCAAAAATTGAAATATCAAATTTAGTATTTTGTTTAATATTATTACAACTATAAACAAATTGATTAAATAATTAACCAATATAATTTTTGTATTGTAATTTTTATATTAAACAAAAGTAACACATCAAAAATTAATTCAAAAAAACATATCAAAAAAATGAATTAATCAAAACTAAACTCTTAAATTATAAATAAATAATTATAATATATATATATATATATATATTATTATATAATAAAAATATAATTGTATATCTTATATTAATATATTAAATATTGTTACATATATTATAATTTATAGGGTTAGAGCTCCACTACCATCTCACAGAGAGGACCACGGCCATGTTTTCCCCATAGACGGCCTTCCAAACGGCCTTAACAGGGTACTTTGATGGCCAGATACTGTCAGAGATGGATGGATCTCAAAAGCCAAACTAGTCAGTACGGGGCTTTGTTAAACCTGAGTTCATCCTAGCCAGCAACATTCTGGTTCTGGATGTGTCTAGGGTATCCAGCCGATATACTAAACCAGTATACAAAATCTGTTCTGATATGCAGGGTCCTCATACGAGGCAAGCATAGAGCATACTAGGATCTTGAAGAATCATAGTTTCAGACATAGAACCGTCTGAAGATCAGGAGAGGAAAACTATTTAGAAAGCCATTAAACAAATACACAAGCTTTATTGATTTTCTGATGATCTTTTTACAGAGAGGATCGGTTCCTTATATAGGGAAAGGAGACCTCCTCTGGCTGGCAAGCATATATTACAAGAGATAAGGCTCAAGGCGATGCCCGACACAAACAAGATAAACACGACAAAGCAAAAAGAAAACAGGAAACTTGTCGGACAGCTGGAGGATACAATAATCATAATAAAGCAGAGGCGGGCGGAGCAGTCACAGACTGCTTAAATTACAAGTGGAGTGATATTCGTCATCCGAGTCGAGGGCCCCACAGATGGAACAGGGCCACGTGCCAGCCTGGTCTTGGGAGTCCTGAAGAAAAGAATTCAGGAGAGGATGCAAACTTCTCGTGGGGTCTCTTGGGACGTCAGGAAGGATAAAGAGTACATCCGTATTGTCATTGTTGACGTCACAAAGGAAATTAAGAAGGGGTATCTGGATACTGTAGGGCCTGTTAAAGATCCAAATACAGCAGACTTTGGAGGCCTGTTCAGGGTCCATTTTCCAAAGATGGTACTGGCCCATGAGACTGGTAAGTTCGGTCTGCCAAACCGATAGGGGCTTGAACCATTGAAGAAAAGTTTGGAGGTTGACCGAGGTTGGGCTCTGGACGAAGCCATACAGTGACTGGAGAGGGAAAACCATGGCATGGTGATGGAGAACCGATAAGCACCACAGGAACCATAACACCTGGTCTGAATAGTAGTAGAACGGAGGTGATATAAAAGGGTCGAGAAAAGGTTTACTGGGGTTGGCTAACTGGTGGTGGCAGCCTTGACTGTTGATCTGAGAGAGATATCTAGGAAGATACAATCTTGCAAAATTTTGAATTTGTTGGATAGTGGGGAGATGGCCTGGTGTGGAGGCGGACATGAACTCTGGTGGGAACATAGGTGGCAGTGGGGGAGAAGGTGGAGCAGTAGATGATGAGGCTTGGGAAGACATCATGTAAATCAAGGGGACATGACCGGTACTGGAGAGAAGGGTAACAGGGTGAGGTCGTGAGAGCATATCTGGGATAATGTTATGGTGGCCTTTTATGTGTTTGACTGAAAAGTCGTATCTGGAGAACCAATCTTAAAGTCTTAGGAGTTGGGGATTTGGAGGAAGCTTGTTGCGGAACTCAAGCACCTTGGGGAAGGATGAGTTGTCCATTTCAATGGTAAATTTGGTGGTTCTGAGGTGGAAGTCAAACTTGGAGATTCCATTTTTTACAGCAAGGATCTCCTTGTAGATGGTGTGATAGTGTTTCTGGGCTTCTTTGAATTGAACGCTAGCGTGGCCACAGTAATGACGCTTTCTTTGGGTTTCTTCGATGAGGATGGCCCCCCAGAAGTGGTCACTGGCGTCTGTTTACAGAATGAGGTTCCCTGATGAAGGAATATGCAAGGGTGGAGGCTTCTGTGCAACGCTTTTAAGGTGGGATATTGCCTTGGTGTGGAGGGTGGTCCATTGTGGAGGATCATTCTTGAGAAGCTTGGATAAGCAGGAGGTGTAGCGACTGGCTTGTGGAATGAAGTCTCTGATGTAGTTGACAATGCCAAGAAACTGTTGGAGTTGTTTCTGCGAGAGGTTGGAATCTGGAAAGACAATAAGTTGTCTTGCAAGGTGGGGTCCAGGGGCATAAGATCCATCTTTGATTTTCATGCCAAGAAACTCAATTTCTGTGACACCTATCGAGCTCTTTTTTTTTGATAACATGATTCCATATTTATCAAGGATATGGTGAAACTGTTGTAGGAGAGCACTGTGTGATTCTTTGTCAGATGAAAATAGAAGAATGTCGTCAATGTATAGCAGGGCCGTGTGTAGTATTGGACGGAAAATTCCGGTGACTGCCTTTTGGAATAGGGAAGGGGCTGTCTTTAGCCCAAAAGGAATGACGGTCCATTGATAGTGGGCATTAGGGAGGCAAAAGACCGTTTTGGGCCGATCTGAAGGATGGATCCCAATTTGCCAGAAGTCCCCCTTCAAGTCGAACTTGGAAAAGATCGTGGCCCCAGGAATCTGAGAAAATAGCGAATTGACTCTGGGAACCGGGAACTTGTCATCCTGGAGGAAGAGGTTAAGGGGTTTGTAATCAATTACGAGCTGTTTCTTTCCCCTGTCTTGTTCTGATCTTTTTTCAACGTAAAAAGCTTGGCAGGCCCAAGGAGAAGAGGTGGACTCTATTAGACCTTGTCTGAGAAGGTCATTGCACTCTTCTGTGGCCAGGGATAGGTCGGAGGGAGACATGCCAGTGTGAGTCGCTTTTGTGGGATTGACATCTTCATTGAGTTTGAAAGGAAGCTTTATGAAGAAGTCAGGATTTTTCCATAGTGGGTGCGGATGTTTGAAGTATGCATGGCTGTTGGTGGAGAATTGTAAGAGCTTTTCCTGAACTTGTCGAAAGTCTGGATTGATGATTGAAAGGGGGGAAAATTTTGGGACATCAATAAAGGGTTTGAATTCTCTCTTGATTTGTGGGCCAGAAATTTCATTGTTGGTGGCCTGGTAAGCTTCTGACGGAGAGTCAGGATCTGGGTAGCTTGAGTGCTCTGAGGAGCTGGAGTCATGATCTTCAGAGTCTAGGATCATGAAAGAGGTCAACTGGTTGACGTCTTCTTGTTCTGAGAAATAAGATTCAATGTCAGCATCTTAGGGAATTTCGTCTGCAACATGCCTGAGCTGTTGTATGAGTTTGGCTGACTTTGTTCTTTTGTTGGGGCATTGTTTGGCATAATGTCCTTCTTGGCCGCAGGCAAAACACTTGTTGGATTTGTTCCATGACCTTCTCGTCTTTTTTCTATAGTATTTGTACTTTCTGGGATTTGAGGAACCTTTTGATTTTTGGGCTCTGGATTCCTTCCTGTAGGGCCTGTTCGCCTTGCAGTTACAATGCTCGTTGGAGCTGCACTTGAGATGGTATTTAGGAGGAAATTTACAATGTTTATCATATTTTCTCCCTTCTCTGATCAGTTTTTAGAAAACTCGTTGTGTAGCACAGAGTTTTTCTAGGGCAGTGTGGGTAAACATGTGGATTTCTCCTAAAGTGATGTCTCTGAGGTTCCTTCCTGAGAGCTCAATCAATCTTTGAAGTTCTCCCTGGAGCTCTGAGGGGAGAGAATTCAGATATACCTGACGCAGAGTTTCATCATTGATTCCACCGAGAGCATGATATCTGAAGGACATGCGTCTGTAGTGATAGTCGATATCTTCTTTGTTTAAAGAGCACACCGTCATTTCAAAGAATTCTTGCCTGGTCTGTTTATAGAACTGGGAAGCGTCTCCGAGAAATTCTCTGAAGACTATTCTGTTGCTATCGAAACCGATCCACATCTGACCAGTTGTAATTGTCTGTATTCTCCGAGTGCCTGGTACCAATCTCTGAGAGATCCGGTGAATCTAGAGACAAACTCACTCAGGATGGATTCTGTATTGTCGCCTCCTTTGGCAATTTGGAGGTCTAGCCATGCACTCATTTCTGACATTCTCTTCCTCCATTGTCGGGGAGCAACGTCGTCAAAATTGAACTAGGGACCATTTGTAGGTTTCGGAGGAGGAGTATGCGTTTGTGCTCTATTCCTTTGGTCTGGCGGTTCATCGACTATAAGAGGTGGTTCGTCGAAAGTCTCAACTGAGGATTCTGACGTGTCAACTGTTTGGGTAGATGGTTGCGGGTCAGGTCTAGTGGCCAGTTAGATTTGGGAAAGGTCTGGTAGGGTATCTGGGTCTGAATAGTTTGGAGAGTCAGATGTTGGTGTTTCATTTGTGTGATATGTTTCCCATGATGAAACGGAAGAGGATTCTATAGGCTCTGTTTCGGTGGGGCTGTCCGATGTATTTGAAGGGGAAAATTGGCGGGAAGATGTGTAAAAGGCATGTTTTCGATGGTTTGGTGGGGAGCGTTTGTGGTGAGCATGTGCCTTTTTCTTTTGGGAAGAGGTTTTCTTGTCCTTACTTGTGGAAGGTTGTTCGGTAGGTAAAGGAGGGTATTTTCTAAAAAGGTCACCAGTCGATTTGAAAAACTGGGAATGGTCAGGGGGTCTTGAAGGAGGTGGTGGTGATTGAGTTGGGAATATCAAAGATGGGGAGTAGGGGTGTGGCCTCGGGAGGTAAGGTGTACTGGTAAAGTGGTCTCTCTTTATCTGGTCTAGCTGGTCCTTGAGAAATCTGATTTCTCTTTCTTTGCTATCAAATTCAGGACCAAAATAGCCTTGGCTGATATACTGATGAAGATCTTCATCCAGTCTAGAAACTCTGGATTGTAAGTCCGTATACATGTTGCGTAATGTGGAATCAAGATGTTGCAGCTGGTTGTCATGTTGGGAGACATGGTGAGAGACTTTGTCTATTTTCTGGTCAATAGAGTGAAGAACTCTATTTTGGACGGTAGCATTACGAGTATGCCAGTTGAGGACTTGTTCAGCCTGGGAGGGTTGTTTGAGAGATCCATCAGGTAAGACTTCTGATGATTGAATAAACGGCATGGAGAATAGATTTCTTTCAGGATTTGATGAGGATTCCAGGGGAGGGAAGTCCTTATCATAACTGGATGCCATATAGCATGGGATAGGAACCGGGATGGCTAGCAGCAATTTTTCTGTTTGTTCATCTAAAAGTAAACCTTCTTCTTTCAGGATCTGGAGGGCCCTATCATAGATAGGGAGGGGCTTGTTTTTGATTGGTCGCAGACCGATCCAAAGACTGTGAGGGTCCTTAGGATCCCTGAATGGAGGAACTGGTTTACAGGATGCCTTCACCGATTTTTGACAAACTCTGCATTCGCAATCTGCATCACACATTTCTGGGTCGACGTCCCAGATGAAATGTCCGTTGACCTTGTCTGTGTAAACTGGAGTTCCATCCGCCTCGAAACGATGGATAGGAATTTCCTGTTCAGTCGTAACAGGTCGAATCATTAGGACTTGGAACACAGGGGGGGCACTTGGTGCAGTCTCGGTGGCAGAGGTACTTGTCTCCGAAGTACCGATTTGTTCATAAGTAGCCTGGATAGAGCCATCAGCTAACTTAGTGAACTTGGTATCAGTAGCCACAACTGGTGTGATGTTCTAGAAAGCCTTTTCATAGTTGGTGATCCATTTTAAAGGCATGATCTCTGTGAGTTTTTCTCTGGGCAGTTGCTTGGGAATCTGGATGATAGTAGGAACTTCATCTTCTCTTTCGGCTTTGATGAAGATGGTATCTCCAGTATGTCCAGGGATGGGAAGATCAAGAGAATGATCTTGGAGCCTGTACGCAATCTGATGGTGGAGGGTGTTGCCATATAGGAATTTGTCATCATAGGGGCTCCCACGATTTGGAGCTGGATTTTGAGACAGTTGTGAAGGTTCAGATCCCTGAGCGGGATGTTGAAGTTCGATAATAGGTGAGCGAGATGCTTCCTGCATGTAAAGTAGAAAGGCATGTGCCAATGATTGCGTGTTCATACTGTTTGTAAATTGTGTTGAGAAGAGCAATTCTGGCCGTAATCCTTTTCACCATATCCTTGATAAATATGGAATCATGTTATCAGAAAAAAAGAGCTCGATAGGTGTCACAGAAATTGAGTTTCTTGGCATGAAAATCAAAGATGGATCTTATGCCCCTGGACCCCACCTTGTAAGACAACTTATTGTCTTTCCAGATTCCAACCTCTCGCAGAAACAACTCCAACAGTTTCTTGGCATTGTCAACTACATCAGAGACTTCATTCCACAAGCCAGTCGCTACACCTCCTGCTTATCCAAGCTTCTTAAGAATGATCCTCCACAATGGACCACCCTCCACACCAAGGCAATATCCCACCTTAAAAGCGTTGCACATAAGCCTCCACCCTTGCATATTCCTTCATCAGGGAACCTCATTCTGCAAACAGACGCCAGTGACCACTTCTGGGGGGCCATCCTCATCGAAGAAACCCAAAGAAAGCGTCATTACTGTGGCCACGCTAGCGTTCAATTCAAAGAAGCCAGAAACACTATCACACCATCTACAAGGAGATCCTTGCTGTAAAAAATGGAATCTCCAAGTTTGACTTTCACCTCAGAACCACCAAATTTACCATTGAAATGGACAACTCATCCTTCCCAAGGTGCTTGAGTTCCGCAACAAGCTTCCTCCAAATCCCCAGCTCCTAAGACTTAAAGATTGGTTCTCCAGATACGACTTTTCAGTCAAACACATAAAAGGCCACCATAACATTATCCCATATATGCTCTCAAGACCTCACCCTGTTACTCTTCTCTCCAGTACCGGTCATGTCCCCTTGATTTACATGATGTCTTCCCAAGCCTCATCATCTACTGCTCCACCTTCTCCCCCACTGCCACCTATGTTCCCACCAGAGTTCATGTCCGCCTCCACACCAGGCCATCTCCCCACTATCCAACAAATTCAAAATTTTGCAAGATTGTATCTTCCTAGATATCTCTCTCAGATCAACAGTCAAGGCTGCCACCACCAGTTATCCAACCCCAGTAAACCTTTTCTCGACCCTTTTATATCACCTTCGTTCTACTACTATTCAGACCAGGTGTTATGGTTCATGTGGTGCTTATCGGTTCTCCATCACCATGCCATGGTTTTCCCTCTCCAGTCACTGTATGGCTTCGTCCAGAGCCCAACCTCGGTCAACCTCCAAACTTTTCTTCAATGGTTCAAGCCCCTATCGGTTTGGCAGACCGAACTTACCAGTCTCATGGGCCAGTACCATATTTGGAAAATCCCTGAACAGGCCTCCAAAGTCTGCTGTATTTGGATCTTTAACAGGCCCTACAGTATCCAGATACCCCTTCTTAATTTCCTTTGTGACGTCAACAATGACAATACGGATGTACTCTTTATCCTTCCTGACGTCCCAAGAGACCCCACGAGAAGTTTGCATCCTCTCCTGAATTCTTTCCTTCAGGACTCCCAAGACCAGGCTGGCACGTGGCCCTGTTCCATCTGTGGGGCCCTCGACTCGGATGACGAATATCACTCCACTTGTAATTTAAGCAGTCCGTGACTGCTCCGCCCGCCTCTGCTTTATTATTATTATTGTATCCTCCAGCTGTCCGACAAGTTTCCTGTTTTCTTTTTGCTTTGTCGTGTTTATCTTGTTTGTGTCGGCCATCGCCTTGAGCCTTATCTCTTGTAATATATGCTTGCCAGCCAGAGGAGGTCTCCTTTCCCTATATAAGGAACCGATCCTCTCTGTAAAAAGATCATCAGAAAATCAATAAAGCTTGTGTATTTGTTTAATGGCTTTCTAAATAGTTTTCCTCTCCTGATCTTCAGACGGTTCTATGTCTGAAACTATGATTCTTCAAGATCCTAGTATGCTCTATGCTTGCCTCGTATGAGGACCCTGCATATCAGAACAGATTTTGTATACTGGTTTAGTATATCGGCTGGACACCCTGGACACATTCAGAACCAGAATGTTGCTGGCTAGGATGAACTCAGGTTTAACAAAGCCCCGTACTGACTAGTTTGGCTTTTGAGATCCATCCATCTCTGACAGTATCTGGGCATCAAAGTACCCCGTTAAGGCCGTTGGAAGGCCGTCTGTGGGGAAAACATGGCCGTGGTCCTCTCTGTGAGATGGTAGTGGAGCTCTAACCCTCAATGGTATATGAAATATTATTATATTTTTATATATAATAATACATAATATATCACATTATATCCTATATAAATATATAATATTATATAATATATTATTATATATTAATATTCTATAATATACTAATTTACTAATTATGTAAATATTATAATATATAATATTTTATATAATTATATATATTAATTATAATATATATATATATATATATTATTGTATGAATACTTTTAGTTCTAATTGAAAATAAATTATTCTGAAATATATATAAATATATAAGAGGGGCACTTCGGTAATTTAAAAATCTTGTTCCGTCTTGTTCTAGTTATATCAAACGCATAACGGTACAATTAATAGTTTAAGATTTTTTTTAATATAAAAAAAATGAAAAATAAAATGAAAAACAAAAACGAAAAATGAAAAACAAGTATTTTGTGTTTTTCAAATCTTTCACTTTTAACACTGGTTTTGTTTTTCATTTTTTTTTTCGAAAATAAAATGAAAAACGGTTAACGAACGCGTTTTCGAAATCATTTTTGAAAAATAAAAATGAAAACGGACTGAAAAACAGCTGCATGACGGGGCCTACTTTTAATACTGGTTTTGTTTTTAATTTTTTTTTTCGTTTTTCAAAAATAAAATGAAAAACGGTTAACGAACTTGTTTTTAAAATTGTTTTTTAAAAATAAAAACGAAAACGGACTGAAAAATAGCTGCAGGACGGGACCTTAATTGTCATAGTCATTTATTTCCATTTTCAATATATATAACTTTTCCTATCGATATCCTCTTGCTTTAATACAATAAACATCTTTGATGAGATTAGATATAATTGAATGTTTTTCGATGCAATGTTTTGTTTGCATCCCAAGAAAATTAAAATATACTTAGTAAAAAAATGAAATTTTGTTAGATATGAGAACTATTTTTTCTTTTATTTCCATATTTTAAAATGTTTTATCTTCAAAGAGTTAGAAAAAAAAGTTGTTGTATCCGATTTTTTTTGTTTACAAATATATTTTAATGTTTTTATCATCTATACTAAAATCGCATCAAAAATCAATATATTTCATCAAATGTACTTAAATTGTATATCATAAAACGTTCTCATTGATATATATACTTGTTGTCATATATAGAATATATATATGTTCAATAATTAACGTAGTGTATATGGATGACAAAATAACCGGTGGGAACGAGGTCCTACGGGGACTTGTACTTATGGGGTGGGGATGAGTTTCAATTTCATAGGAATAAGGTAGGGATGGGAATAGAGAATAAAACCTGCAATGGATATGGTGTAGGGATAGGTTTTAAAAGTGGAAATGGTGAGGATTGTCACTTTTTTTTTTCTTGTGCTGTGATGATGTCACTATTTTAATAACTTATGTTTAAAAGGCACCTATTATAGTGAACTGCCTAAAATACCCTTAAAAGTTGTTTTTGTACTTCAATCAACTCTTACTTTTAAATTTTTGAAGATTTTATTCTTTCATATTCTTCATATAGGTATTTTTAACAGATCTCCAATGGAGGTCAAACATATAACATTATCAATGCATCATCATTAGATAATTAGTTTAGTGGGGCTACACAGACACATTCGGAGGTCGAGCTCCTCGCCGAGCTCGCGGTGGTCGAGCTGCCCGGTCAATTCGTGGGGGGGCAGTGCCCCTGAAGTTTTTTTTTTCTGGTCAGTACTTACAAGACTGGAAATGTAATTACAAAGGAATCTGAAATGTAATTACAAAGGAATCTGAAATGTAATTACAAAAGCTCGAAGCTTTCAGATAAAAGCTTGGAGTGAGCTTTTATAAAAGCTCGGAGCGAGCTTTTATCTTAAAGCTTCGAGCTTTTGTATAAAAGCTCGATCCGAGCTTTTATACAAGATCTGAGCTTTTATAAAAGATCCGAACTTTTATACAAAAGCTCGATCCGAGCTTCTATACAAAAGCTCGGAGCTTTTATAAAAACTCAGATCGAGCTTTTATATAAAAGCTCGAAACTTTTATAAAAGCAAAAGCTCGAATCGAGCTTTTGTATAAAAGCTCGAAAGCTCGATCTGAGCTTTTAAAAGCTCCTAGATTTTATACAAAAACTCGAAACTTCTGTACAAAAGCTTGATTACATGTTAAAATCTCGAAAAAAAAAAACCCAAAGGAAAATAAAAGTTCGATTTCATATTCCTCAACAAATACAAATCTTTGAATGCAAGTAAAAGCTCGATTTCATTTTTTGTCTCTTTGCTTTTTGTCTCTTTTTTCACAACGACAGTGATGACATTGGTATTTTCATCTCCACAATTTAAATGGTGCATTTTAAACATTATTTATTAATATGGTGATATTTCCACAAAAGCCCCCTTAAAAGATACCATTAATTTTTCGAATCCGTTTTAAAATCCCCGTCCTGCCCCTTTTAAAATAAAATATTTATTTATTTTATTATTTAGTTCAATGTTTATGTTTTAAAATAATTAATTTTATTTGTTTAGTTTTTAAATTTATATTTATGAGATGATTTTCAATAGTTTGTTATAATTACTTTATTTATTATAAAGTATTCATTGGGATATATATATTATTTTGACAATATTTTAATAAATAATTTAAATAAATGGATTAAATGGGATATATAGGGTGGGGATGGGGAAAGTATACCTCGTCCCGCCCCACCCCGCTCTATCTATTAAGAGGTTTTATGAGAGAATGAGTTTTTAAAAAATAAATGGGATGGGATGAGATGTGATTGGGATGGGGGTGGGGGAGGGTTGAGCCCCATTACCATCCCTAATAGTGCACTAAAATATCAGCATCTAACAAAACGAATATCTACTTAATTATTTATTGTTTTTAGAACCGAGTATAGGTCGAAATCAAGTTCATGTTTCCACAAACACTATACACTACTAAATTATACTAGAATTAATAGTATTGGATTAGACCAGAATAGATTGGATTCGATATGATAGTTCTGTGTATATGATTTATCTTGTTGACAATCTAGCATGTATAAGATTATTTTGACAAATATAATATACTGATTATACATTTTTTTGTTACTAATTGTCTTTTGATTTTTTTTTTAAATCTAAAATGTTATAATGGATTATCTTTAAAAAATAAGTATATATATAAAAAAATGATTATAAGGAGAAAGGATTTGGATCCCTTCCTCACCTCATTTTGTCATCGTCTAAATTAATGATGTAGATTAATTCTATATTTTGACAAGTAAAATCATAAAAACTAATATAAATAATCCAAACTATAAAGGTGAAGAGAGGATCTACGATTCTATATCCAATGAGAAAATCTTTAAGAGAGAAAATTAAAAGTAGTCATATAAATACTATCCTCAAACTCTCTCTCTCTCTGCTCATCTCTCTCTTTTTCTTTTTTCTCTTTCTTTCCCCACTCATCATCGTTGGACACTTGGACGTCATCGCTTGTCGTCAAGCTACCTTGGTTTGCGCTGCTTGGCTTCACTATCTTCTCTCTCCCTTTCCTCTCTCCGCTCCTCTCTCTCCCCGCTCCTCTCACTTATTGTTAAAAACATGTTTAGAGAATAATAAATGTTGAAAATGTATCAATTTCGAGGGTTGATTGTGTTGAGATCTAATATTTTGGATGATTTGGGATTGGATGTTAGAATTTGGTTTGAAAAAATATATATTTGAAAGCGTTAAATCTTTGACAAACTTGAAATCATGCTTGGAATCTTACCCTGAAACTTGTCAACATTTCAAGTTTTTACATAAGATTTCAAGTGTATGAACCAGTGAAACTTGAAATCTTCAAAAAAAAAAAAATTGATTGAAATCTTACCCAAAAACTTGTCAATATTTTAAGTTTTTACTTAAGATTTCAAGTTTATAAACCAGTGAAACTTTAAATTTTCTGGAAAAAACTTGATTGAAATTTTACCTAGAAACGTGAAATCTTACCCAGAAACTTGTCAATATTTTAAGTTTTTATATAAAATTTCAAGTTTTCGAACCAGTGAACTTGATTTTTTTTAGAAAAAATGCGAAACTTTATTTTATTCGATTCTTTACAAAAACATGTAAAAGTGATGCAATAATGTTAAAATCATATTTAAATAAATGTTTCGAACTCAATTAATTCACAAATGGAAGACATTTATACATTTTAAACAGATTTATAGTAAATCAATTTTTTTTCCTCACTCACTTCTTCAAACTTTAAAACATACAAATCTTAAAGGGCGATTCCATGATTCCGTGCTTGCCCTCTGACAATGGTGTGATTGTGTTCGATTTGCAGGAAACAAAGAGAAAAATGAAGAAGAATGCACAAAGAAGAAGATGCACAAAAAAAAAATACAAAAAAAATTAGAAAAATTATTTTAGGGGTATTTTAGTAATTTATGGATATAAACTGATTTGTTTTTTTAAAAAAGTGGTTATTAACGAATAAAATTTCGTATGTGGTTAAAAATGGATTTTCCATGTTAGATATGGTTATTTTTAGCAATTTCCACAATCTTTAAAATTAAAGGACATATTTTGTTATTTTTGAGAAAAATTGAATATGCCTATGGTATGGCCAAAAGTTAGGGTATGATATTGTAATTATTCTAGAAGTAAAATAGTGCATGACAGACCTCTTGTGTTTTATTTTTGAATCATGATCCTCTGGGCTGCGTTTGTTTTGTGACAAAACATAACAACTTGAGACAATTTGTCCTTATCCCATATTTAGCACGTTATAAATATGAGATTGGATTGGACAACATAAGATAAAGATCATCAAAATTTATCCCACCAAAATTGTTGAAATGGAACTGGACAATATGAGACAAGTCTAAAAATGATCTTATTGCCCTTTAAGATTTTCAAAAATTACGGACTTATCCACTAAAACAACTCAATCCTCTCTCTCTCCTTCATTCTCTCTCTTCTCTTTTGTTTATTTGTTTTTGAAGAGTTCGAGAGTTTTTTTAGATCTCTTCAAAAGCTTTTCTTTTATTATTTTATTTTTGTTAAATATAATACATAAATATATTAGTTGTCTATATGGTAGCAAACATAGAGAGAACAATAAGGACATTCTGGTTATTTATGCCTTTTGTCATGTTATATCCCAATCATATCAAATGTAACAATATAATGAATAGTTTTGCAATTGGCATTCCAAACAAAAAATGAAACGACTGTTCTATCCTATCCAATCCAGTTAAACCCCGTCCTCATATAAGGATTCATTTTTTATTTTTATTTTAAATTTTACAATACATTTGGAGGGAGAATTAGAAAAAAGGAGTTGGCGTTATTATGGGGTTTGAATATTTAATGTGAATATTGACTCAAAACGTTTGGCTTAATAGGCTAACACAATTGTCAATCTTGCCTCCCGTCAAACTTCTTAATTGGACGGCAAATTATGTTAAAATGAAGAATATATTCCTATTTACAGATTGAATTAGGTCAACGTTCTAAAACATGGCAGCGACTCTTGATGATAAAAACAACAAAGTATTGGATATTCTCTTTTATTTGACTGTCGTACTCTCATTTTCTCAGATAATTAGAGCAACCAATCATCGTTTTATTTATGTGAAATAATATTATAAAAGTAATGTTAGGAAGTAGGAACTATTTTGTCATATTATTTGGAAAATATTTTTTTATACAGCCTAACGTTATTTATTTTATAAAATCAGTTAATTAGTTATTCTATATTAAATTTACGATTTAAATAAATGGATTACGATGATGCTATATCATTTGAACACACTAGATTTAGACCCTAGATTTGACATCAAATTTGAATGAAGTAGTATTTAACTAGTTTGTATTGCTGTAACTTTTATAATAATCACTGATTATTACTTAATTATACTGAAAAAATAATTAGCTGTGAAATTAATCAACAATTGTTTGGTTAATTTTATAACTACTATATAGTTCAAAAATAATATACAAACATTTGAAAAATTTAATTCAAAATGGCTGAAATTATTTACAATAATTAAAATATGTATAATTTTATAACCTCGTTTCATTTTTTTTATTAATTATATATATTAAATCAATATTTAAGTAAAATATTTAAATTAGATTTTGTTTTCATAAGAACAATAAAAATATTTGTAAAACAATTTATAAATCAAATAAATATTTAATTAAAATATTTAATTTTAAGATGAAATGAGGAATATAAATGATATTAATTTGATTTCATAAAAATATTAATGATATTTTAAGAGATTTATTAAATGTTGAAATATATTATTCTATAATAACTATAAAAAAGTAATCTTACTTAAAGGTTATGGATAAATCACTTTTAATTTTTTTAATAAATATTATTTTATATTAAAATTATAAAATAAATTGATTTTAACTTTTAAACAATTTTTTTTATCTGCTTGCTCTCAATTATTCAATATCTTTTCGTGGAAAAGTAAACTCTTGAATGAATTATTAATAATTATTTAATTATAAAATGTTGGATTAAATAAAATGAAGTTTAAGTTGAAATTGTACAAACCACACCTACAAATAGTTGAATTCCATCCAACTTAATTGATAACATGGAACCATCATTTGACTATGAAAAGTCTAAACTATCCTCGTTGAGTTATTTTACGATTATTTTAATATTTTTTTTTAAAAAGAACAAAATAAAAAAGCCAACTCTCTCTCTCTCTCTCTCTCTCTCTAGTTGTCTCTAACATTTCCCGTCCTCCCACGTAACCGTAAAGTGTAAACACTTCTCTTCTGCAACTCACTAATTCGTAATCGAATCTCAGCACATAAATATAAAACACTTCTCTTCTGCAACTCACTAATTCGTAATCGAATCTCAGCACATAAAATATAAAATTAATAAATAAATCTCTGTTTCATTTTTTTTTAATTTAAAAAGAAAAAGAGAGGAAAAGAAAAAGTGAAACAAAAATGAGCTCGATTTCCATGCCGAGTTGTTCGACGCTCACGCGACTCCGCGGTGTTGTTAACTCATTTCCACATCCTTCGTTACCGTGCACGGTAGCGGTGCCTTCTCCTCTCTCTAAACGACACCGTTTACGCTTCTTTCACGATCCAGCTGCTCTATCTGGCAACGGCCTCGGCGTTGGCGTCAACAATTCCGTTCCTGTAAGTCTTTTTATTTTATTTTTGTTAAATCAATCCGGTTTAATTGTTTAAATGGAAAATAACATCTTTTTCACTTTTTGGAGACTATATAATTATATATTATTGTTAGTTTATATAATTATATTTATATATTTTATTAGATTGGATCCGTTTGACTTCATATTGTTTATTTAAAGTTTGAATTTTTAATTTGCATAATAAAATGAAACAGATATGTTAATGGATCAAGAGTCAATACAGCTTGTTTAAACTTTAATAAACACAATTTGATGTCTTTGGATTTTAGCAAAGCTAAAAAATTCAAATCATATTCGTATTATTCTTCGTTTGCTAGATCCATCTGCATTGTTGTTTGATTATTTGTGCATATATATACGTTTTACTTTGAAGCTCTTTTTTTTTTTTTTTGTATTTGTATACATGGCTTGAAACTGATTATTGGGTATTTTATATGGAACGGTGTGATGGTTTTCAGCCAAGAAATGGGACGTATACAGTTGGCGATTTTATGACAAGAAAGGAGGATCTACACGTCACAAAAACTACAACAACTGTTGATGAAGGTGTTTGTGACACTCTTTTGGACTTGGGAGTCTATTTTACTGCTATATTATTGTTATTTCATTTTCTAATTGATTGGATATGTTGTTACAGCATTGGAGGCTCTCGTGGAGAAGAGGATAACTGGTTTTCCTGTGATCAATGATGACTGGACTTTGGTAATTTTTTTTCTCTGTTTGTATGAATAGTCTCTGTTTTCTTTATTTGAATCTTGTGTTTTCAAGTTAGAGCAACTATTGTTTTCTTCAATGTTGTATCATCACCGTAGTTTACATCATTGTTTAAATTTGTTTAGTTGCAACATTTACAAACGTTTAAGGTTCTGGCGACTACTGTTATCTTTGGAGTAATAAAGAGTGATATAGTGAAAGTGATAGATTGTGGATAATACATCTGAGTTTTTGAGGACATGCCCGCTTTCTGGAAAAAAATATCTCAACTTCTTAATGTTTACGAGGTCCTAATTTTTGTGTACTATTATTGATTTTTTGTGATAAATATGATATAACCGGGTTAGCTTTCATATAATGTATGAGCTTTTATTGCTTAACTCATCTATTCGGATTAATTTTCTCTGCAGGTTGGTGTTGTTTCAGACTATGACTTGTTAGCACTCGACACCATTTCAGGTACTAACAGAATTATGAAGACAGGATTGAATTTTACATGTTCTGATTTTTGGAATGCTTTTGCTCTTTTGTTGTTTTAATTTGTTGAAAGAATAAACTATGGTTTGAAATAGTGTACGAGAGAATACATTTGTTAATATGACTTCTACTTGTTGACATGGGAATTCATTCGACATTTTAAGTGTGGTCCATTTTAGAAAGGTAGATCAATTGTTTCAAATTTAATCATGTTAACATTTCCAAAGGTCTTGTAGATGCTGGACTAATTTCATAAAATGCTAAATGAGACCAGTCAGGCATTCATTTATACTGATACAGATTGATTACATATAACAATTTAGCGAGCCAGTGTTGCAATTGCTTGCGGGCTGTCAATAATTAATTCACAAGCTCTTGATGGTTTTTATATCGGTCTTATATATGTTTCTTCTTGATATTTTCTTTATGAACTGCTAATGATGTTCCTTCTTATGGTGGCCAGGTGGCAATCAACATGACACAAATTTGTTCCCTGAGGTCAACAGTACTTGGAAAGTATGTAAGACCGTCCTTGTTTGCTGTCTTGCCTTCGGTCTTTGATCAAAGTTGTTTATCTGTTAATATTGTTAAGAGAATGTCTATATTTATATCTCTTAGTTTAGTTATAGCGTTTCTGACCCAAGAAAATTTCAATGTTGCTGTTATTCTATAGCATATAGACCCACTCTAGGCATGTACACACTCCTCTAGAAGGTTTAACTTCTGTAGTGCATCATTGTTGACTTAAATCAGTGAAATCTAGGAACGTGAACCTACTGATATATTGTTAAGGCCAAATTTATCTGTCGGATTTTATGTGTACCTTGGAAGATGCACCTACCTGACATATACTCTTCCAAGGAAAACTACCACTGGTAACGACTTCCACCCCACTGTTCACATAGACATATGCTCATGCCTTTCTATGCATTCGTTCAGGTTCTTGGTTTTTTAGCAGTTGTAATCCACATGCTTCAAAATATTGGAGATGCCATTTCTTTAAAGTTTCTTATTAATACTATGATAATGAAATTTCTGTGCTAAGAATCACAATTCTATTCTTTTAGACGATAATTAAGATATATGTTGAAGCATATTAGCCACTCCGGAAACTAAGTTGAATGCTTGCCTTTTTTTTTTTGTTAATACAAGTAATATTTGAGAAAAAAAAATGAATTTTTATTATTTTGTTTATAGGAAACAAAAGGAATTTATTCATTTCATAAATGATATCAATATGTACTGCACACAGAGTAAACAGAGTTTGAAGGTATCCATAATGTTATAAAAAATTATATCTATACTCCATAGGAATTACAAGAATATTTGTTTTCATTTATAAATTTTTTAAAAATAAATAAATAAATTGTGGTACTTATGCTCTCCCTTGACCCTGCATCCCATAGTACTAAATTGTGAAGTAACTAAGGTCCATAAGGATGTACAAAAGCAAACTTTAACCATTATAAAGTTACTACTTTTCCTTCATTGGGTTTAGAAGTCTTTTATTCCTTTCTTTGAAACCAGCAACAAAAACTGTCATCACAGAATAGTCCCACAAAACAGATGCCTTCCTCCCCACATATGCACGAAAGTTCTATATATTTGAAAAGAAAATTTGCAGACCTAGTGATGTAGGACCAATACAAGTGATAAGAAATAGATATAGACTTTAGAGAGAAATAGAGAGAACAGAGAGAAATAGAGATTGGAAACAGACAAAATTAGGGATTGGAAATAGAAAGGGGAGAAACTCAGAAGAAAAGGAGATTGGAAAACTAATCAATCAATTCATTCAATAATCAAGTCTGATTACAATAAGCTTTGAAGGGGCCTATTTATAGCTGACAAAATGATAAACACCCAACTTCTGATAAAGATAAAACAAAACCTAACTTATCTCTAAAAGAGATAATTATTCTCAAGATAAATATGAAAACTAATAATATCATCTAATAGTGTTTATCTAGTTCCCCATCACCTAGCTTGACAAAATTGGTGTTATATGGTATCTGGAGGAAAGCATTTGTGGCTTGCATTTCATCAAGGGCCCACACAAGCTTGTGTTTGAAGCATATATTATGGAGTCATAATTATGTATCTTTTACAATTATGTGGCTACAACACTTCAGGACTAGGAAGTACTTTGCATCTCTTCCATTTTTTCTTCTTCTTTCTAATTCTTGTAGATTTGTTTTGTTTGAATAACTTGCAAGTTTGTGATTTGGAGCTTTCACCTAAAAGTCATTTGCCTTATATACTCTTCTGAAAATTATTATTAGTGAAGTACTCTATTAAACTGAAAATAAAATTTCTAGTTGTTCTTTGGCACGAAAAGCTCTATTCACAAATGTAATGGTTATGAAGCTTCTGTTCCTTTGATCTTGAGCTTGTCATAGAGGTGAATGGTTTAAGACTTTTTAAGATTTATGTTGAGTGAAAGTAAACTAAAATTCAGTCATCTAGCCATAATTATGTGTTGTATGGTAGCAAGTCCAGTAAAGCTTTGGCAGGGTTAAAAAGGTTGTTTAACGTCTTCTAGGAGAAGCCCTTTTTGAGTTTTTAAAAACTTTAAAATGTCAAAACTATCTTCATGATAACCTTAATTCTTACAAGTCATTTTTGATAATTTAACTATATAAAAGCTCTTTCAAAAGTAAACAACCAAATGATTTACTGCTCAAAAGATCTTTTGAATTGACTACCAAACAATCAATAACTTTTTTTTTTTTTTTTCAAACCTCGGTAAAAGTTCTACTATAAAAAGTATATATTACTAAAATCCATACTTGGAGAAGCTGTACCAAATGGACTCTTACAGCTATGCTATCTTGTTTCTTCCTGCCAGTCTGCCACTGCTCCCTTTTACTTTTGTATGTGTGCTCTGTGTTTCTTTTCTCTGACTTCAGGCAAAAGGAATCCCTAATTATGTGTCTCATGAGTGAGTTTCTTTTCCCCTTTCTGGATACTTTTGGCAGACCTTCAATGAGATACAGAGACTGCTTAGTAAGACTAATGGCAAAGTTGTTGGTGATTTGATGACGCCAGCTCCGCTTGTTGTTCGTGAAACTACCAATTTAGAAGATGCTGCTAGGTATTGCATTCATCTGATTTTCCAATATCTATTTTGTTGTTCAATGAGTACTGGTAACTAGCATATGGTGCACTGTTTCTTTTCTTCTAGCTTTTGTAGGAAGTGAAACTAAATGTTGAATTTCCGACTTTCAAAATTGTGTTCTGAAATAAATTTTATAATTAAATGTCTTATCACATCACATTGTGGGTTAAAATGAAAAAAGATTCTGACTGGCACATTAATGCATCTTATGTTGTTCAGTCCTTTGTGGCCTGAAAAAGGTTGGATCTCTTGAATGCACTAATCAAATCTATTAATGACAGGTTGTTACTTGAAACAAAATACCGTAGATTGCCAGTGGTAGATGGTGATGGAAAGCTGGTAAGAAATTTGATTTTGATCCTCTAATTACAGTTTACTTTGTCGTGATGGTCATTAGAAGTAGATAGTTTCTGATTGGTTCCTGTTTAAATCTTGAAGGTTGGACTCCTTACACGGGGAAATGTCGTTAGAGCTGCCCTAAAGATAAAACAAGCAGCTGAAAGGCCGACATAATTGGTAGATCACATAAATTCATGGTTTTGTTATGACATTGATGCTTCCATTCTTTTTAAATGCATTGGTCACGTAGTATGTTTAGATCCACAATTGCTCCATATAAGCACAGGGTCTCCGAATTCAACATTTAGAGGCAGTCATTTTATCGATCTATTGCTCGCAGAGCACCTTGATTTTGATTCCTTCGTAGCAAGTATGCCCCTGGAATATTGAGTAAAAATGGTATATATATATATAGGCTTGATAAAATTCTGAATCATTGTTTTGCTAGCTTCAAAATCTGCTTAGACATGTATTTGAATTCCCTTTGAATTCCCTATTGTACTTGTATGTATTCAAACTCTCCATTACATGATATATAAAAATGATCTCATAATTTGGAATGTAAAGTTATGACTACTCATCAGCTTTGGTTGTTCTCTATCCCCGTGACGTATATGTTTGAGATATAGATCTCTATCTCCATTTCTAAGAGGTGGAGCAGATCGCCAAATTTTGATATTTCATATATTACATGAAAAACATATATATAGTACATTCTATGATATTTAAAGAGAAACTAAATTTAAAAGATATTTCAAAAATTTCATTCACATCAAACAATTTGATTACTCCATAAAAATGAATATATATATATATATATATATATATATATAGAGAGAGAGAGAGAGAGAGAGAGAGAGAGAGAGAGAGAGAGAGAGTACATTCTATGATATTTAAAGAGAAACAAAATTGGAAAGATATTTCAAAAATTTCATTCACATCAAACAATTTGATTACTCCATAAAAATGAATATTTAAAATAATGACAAGCTCATACTTTAGATCAAAAGATTATAGTTATGAAACTAGCTTTTAGATTATTGTTTGGGAAAAAGAATATAAAGTAATTTATTTATATAATTAGATTTAGCAATGAGTCAATAACACAGGAAATCATAATTTTAGTTAAAAAAAACATAAATTCTTTATTTTTATAAAATAATAAAATATTAAAATTGATATCGAGTGCGGATGGAATAAATATCCATTCAAGTTCTAAAAATAAAATGGCTATAAGAATGATATCCATCTCATCCCGACTTCAATGTATATCGGTATTCATCAATCAATCGAGATTTCTGTCGATGGAGATTCTTTTAAATATCTATATCCATGAATAATTTCTGCCTACAGAAACCTATTAGCTTCCTAACTTTATACGAAGTTGATGAATCAAATGAATGCGAAAGTGATGTTGGATGACGTCATGCCACAGGTAAGCTATATTGTATGATAGTGAACCGACCGCGTCAAGTGGAACTCTTAGCAGAACTATGTTATCTGATTCATCAATAATAGGAACATTTGATTTCCAATATATAAACCACTTAGCTTGGTAGCAAAAATAAAATAATCTGATTCCAAGTTCCATCCGTTCAAATTCCCTCCTTTTAGGATTCTAATTGTGCAAAAGCTTCTACTTTTTTTGCTCTTTTTTTCTGTGTGTCGTCATCAAACATTCAAACATGGACTCAAACTCTGCTCCTGTTGAGATGTTCTTCTTCCCTTATGTAGGTGGAGGTCACCAAATCCCCATGATAGACATAGCAAGAATCTTTGCTTTTCATGGAGCCAAATCCACCATCATCACAACTCCAAAACACGCTCTTTCCTTCCAAAATTCCATCAACAGAGACCAAGAATCCGGTCTCCCAATCACCATCACCACTCTTCAGTTACCTAACAACATCGACGACATAGCAAACACGGACATGTCAGCTTCACCACACACGGACACTTCCATGCTTGAAGGACCATTGAAGTCACTTCTGTTGGAGAAACGACCAGACTGCATTGTCCATGATGTGTTCCATCGTTGGTCTGCTTCTGCAATCAACAGTTTGGATATTCCTAGGATTGTGTTCAATGGTAATGGTTGTTTCTCTCGTTGTGTTCAAGAAAACATGGGCAAATTCAAGCCTCATGAGAAAGTGGGGTCTGATTATGAACCGTTTGTTGTTCCTGGTCTTCCTGATTTAATCGAATTGACAAGATCTCAGCTTCCAAAATTCGCCAGACAAGGCGGTCACCCACATGGTAAAATGATGAGAAAACCTGATGATGGTAACAGTTTCGGTTCTGTAATCAACAGTTTCTATGAATTGGAACCAGCTTATGTTGATTATTTCAGACAAGATTTGAAAAACAGAGCATGGGTTGTTGGACCAGTTTCTTTATACAATAGAAATGTTGAAGATAAAACAGAGAGAGGCCAAAAAACCACCATTGATGAGAAACACATCCTCAGTTTTCTCAACTCTAAAGAACCCAATTCAGTTCTCTACATCAGTTTTGGAAGCTTAGCTCAATTAGCTCCTTCACAGCTCCTGGAGATCGCTCACGGTCTCGAAGCCTCAAACAAACCATTTATTTGGGTTGTTGGAAAAATCTTCAAAAACGAGAAAGAAAACGAAGAAAATTGGTTTCCAATTGGATTTGAAGACAGAATCAGAGAGTCGAAGAAAGGTTTGATCATACGAGGTTGGGCACCGCAGCTGTTGATATTGGAACACGTGTCGTTGGGGGGTTTCATGACGCATTGCGGGTGGAATTCGACGCTGGAAGGAGTTTGCGCCGCCGTGCCGATGATAACTTGGCCGATCACGGCGGAGCAGTTCTCGAATGAGAAGTTGGTGGCTGACGTGTTGAAGATTGGCGTGAAGGTGGGGAGTATGGAGTGGATGTCGTGGAGCGACGAGCCTTGGGCGGCTGTGGGGAGGGATAAGGTGGAGGCGGCGGTGAATAGGGTGATGGGTGGCGGCGAGGAGGCGGCGGAGATGAGGAGGAGAGCAGGAGAGTTGGGAGAGAAGGCGAAGAGAGCTGTTGAAGAAGGTGGTCCTTCGTATATGGATGCTCATGCTCTGATTCAGGAGCTCAAATCTCGCCACAAAAACTGAGTCTTATCAATATATTTTGTGGCTTGGGCTGATTTAAATAATTTGTGAACCACATTTTGTTGTTATAAGATAAAGATTATCTGATGATCTGAGTTTGCGTATGAGTTTTGATTCAGAGCACAATTCTAGTGTTCAAAACGTATATTGAGCAAAGCCTTTTTAATATAAATGGGTTCTCGGTTTTTTTCCAAGTCCCGAACTCGAAATCTCTTTGGGTCTGTATTTCGACAGCCGAACCCGATCTATGACCTGAATAGCAGAAGCCGAACCCGACCCATACGGTTAGAGTTTTGGTAGGTGCCAACGGGTTCGGGTGAAATTGTTATTTCATGCCCACAACTTGACTCTAGTGCAAGGACACCATTTGCCGGGTTAGATCTAATAGCTCAAACTTCCAAGCCAATAGTAAAGCCGAGCAAATAGAACCAAATTCTTCAATGGGCTGAATTCGGGCTAGGGATGTAAAGAAAGGGTTGTACCTGATTTTTACCCCTGTTTCAGTAACAGGATGGGATTGAGATTTGTTGTCCCGTTCCGATTTCGTTTATTATTTAATATCAATATTTTTTTTTGATTTATTCTTTTAATTTATAAAGTAATATTACATTTGATTAGAAATATTAAGATATATAAAAAAACTTGGATTTTTTAAAATCCAATTTAAACCTTTTCAAATCCTAAACCATGCTTGATGGGTGCAGAGTCTAATTTCTCCAAGTGCGATAAAACCCAAAAGTTGGGATGGTAAAATGGATTGGGTCCATTGGACCTTGTCCAGATCCATATATTTTGGATTGGGTATACATCCAACCCATATCAATTATGGATCTAAATGGATTTTATCAAATCAGACCCACAATAATTATGGGTCGGTAATGACACTTGATCGGGTATAATTTTGACCTGTTTAAAACCCTCTAGATCTGTTTTTTTTTTCATGTCTTCTTTCAAGTTTCAACGCCTCCTTTCACAATTTCACTCTTATCCCACTCCCGCTGCAGTCTCCATCCCACTCTCGACACCGTCGACACATCACCGGCGAAGCATATCGGTTAGTCGTCTCTCTTAGCTGACTATTTTCGAACCTCTTTGCTTCTTTAACAGGTACGACTAGTTTCAAATCTTTTTTATTTTTTATTTATTTTGTGTTGATTCGTTTATGATGGGTTTTGTGATTTTCGTCTGAATCTGTTTTTATTGTCGTGATTTTTGTGATTTTTGAATGATGGGTTTTGATGGGTTTGGTTTGGTTAATTGAAAACATTACATTGTTCACGTGACATTCTTTTAACCTTTTCTTTTTCTTTTTCACCAAACACTTCTGAAAGAATACATGAAAGCTCCATGTTTATACTGTTTCGGGTTTTTGCTACGGTTCGTTGCTAAATTAATGATATCAAAGAAATATGAAATGCATATTTGGAAAAGCTATTAGGAAATCAATTATGATTTTTTTTCCCTTCCCAACCAACTTTGTCAAGATCCATAATTCAGTTTTGTTAAAATCTTTACCCTCATTTTATCAAGCAACAATTTTTAGATTTTGGTATTAGTTTGTTGATGTAATACAGTTAAGAGTGCAAATGGAGCTTCAAAATGAGAATAACAGAGAGCGAGTCTTATTTGAACACATTGTTATACTAAGGCTCAGTTTGGCATTACTTCCCCGACTGCTTTTGGGGTCAAAAGTGATTCTGGACCTCAGACAGGGTGTTTGGTAAAATCATGGGGAAGTGCTTTTGGTCACTTTTAGCTTTTCCCAACTGAGTTTTTTAGAATCTACAAATACATGCTTTTGGATTTTGGCTTCTGCTTTTAGAAAACGCGCTACAGTGATATTAAATGAAATTTTACTAACTTTCCAACTTTCCAACTTTGTCCTTGCCTTTAACGAAATTTAACAAAAAAAATTGGGTTTATATTTTTGTACAAAAAAAAAATGTTTCCATAATTAATTCAATAAAATTAAATAAAAAATAAATAAAAAATAAAGTAGAATAAAATAAAGAAATAAAGAAATAAAGAAATAGGACTAATTAATTAAATAAAGTAGAATAAAAAATAGAGATAATTAATTCAATAAAGGACCATAATTATATAACACTTAACACTAAATACAAATAAATAAAAAAATAAAGTATAACAAATTAGTACCATTTAGATGTCTTTGTCATTTTAGTAATTTTACACTCACAACACTTTTTATATCAGTTTACCAAACACATTGAAATAGCTTTTAGTTCTCACAGTATTTTTGAAAATCAGTTTACCAAACACTCATCTGATTCTTCCCACAGCAATTCCAAAGGCAATTCCCCTCACAACAATTTCAGAAGCACTTCTCCCCACAGCACAACAATGCCAAATTGAGCCTAACCGTAGTTTTGTTTCAAAAATATTCATGTTGCAAGTCCAATTTACTTGGAAGATATAAAATTGAATGCTACTTTTTTTTTTTTTTTTTTAACTTTACCATTGATGAAATTACATGTGTTAAAACAATTTTTTAAATCTTGTTATCAGATCTAAGGTTTATAAAACATTATGTGTGTTTTTTTTTAAGGAACATTATGTGTATGAAGTGAAGTGTTGGTAAAACTGAAAGTCATCAATATGATAATCTTGCAAGACAGGAGGAGGTTTTACTTGATATATGATTTGTTCTTCTAGGGTCAGAGGTAGGAAACTTTATATCATCCTAGTTTAATTCCGATGAAATTAAATGATGTGTAAAAGCCCGCAATAAAATCTTAACCAAGATATTCCAGTGTCATTGTAAAATTCATCAATCAATACCGTAAATTAGGATCATTCATATAATTTTATGTTTAATTCCGATGAAATTAAATGATATGTTAAATGAAGTGTTAGGTAGTTATACATGACTAGTTTCGAAGGAAGTCAAGTAAATGTTTCTACGGGTAATGGTAATATTGAAGTTGAAGATGTTGAGCCAAGTAGTGCTTCAGGTGGCTCTAAACGGAAAAGACAAACATCATTTGTTTGGAATTACATGATTAGGGTTGATGTTAATGGTGTTATGATGGCAAAATGTAATTTTTGTGAAAAGTTGTTAAATGCTACTAAAGGGACATCAAGTTTAAGGAAGCATGTGTTAAAATGTCTTGATGATCATCAAGAAGCTACAAATCCGACTAATACCTCGTTTGATCCAAATGTTGGTAAGTCAAAAGTAGCAAAGATGATTATAATGCATGAGCTTCCTTTAAGATTTGTAGAATACACAGGGTTTCGGGAGATGATGGGGTATTGCCAATCTAGGTTTGACTCAATGAGTAGAAACACGCTGAAAAGTGAGATTTTTAAGTTGTATAATATGAAGAGGGATAAGATATTGAAGTTGTTGGATAGCATTGACAGTAAAGTAGCAATTACTACGGATATGTGGACATCTAGTACAAAAATGGGATACATGGTTGTTACTATGCATTTCATTGACAAATCATGGGTGTTGCATAGTAGAATCATGCGTTTTATACATGTGTTAAGTCCACATGATGATACATCACTTGGTGAACAGTTGGTGACATGTTTTTATGATTGAAATGTGGATAGAAAGTTGTCTGCAATTACTGTGGATAATTTTTCCACTAATGATTGTATGATTGAGAAAATCAAAAACAAATTTGGTGATGCATTAGTGTTAGGTGGGAGGTTATTCCATATGCGATGTTGTGTCCACATCTTGAATTTGGTGGTGCGAGATGGGTTGAAAGTGACTGCAGATGGCATTGAGAAAATTAAGGATAGTATTTGTTTTTGGATAGCATCAAGCAAGAGAATTGAAGCTTTTGAGAATGCAGCAAATCAATTGAAAATTAAATATTCTAAGAAGGTCGTTGTCCCACTAGATGGAATTCCACATACTTCATGCTTTCGGTTGCCTTGAATTATTAGGATGTTTTTATTCGTGTTCAGCATTATGAGCCACAATATAAATGTTTGCCCAATGAATCAGAGTGACAGTTAGCAACAATTATGGTGGAACATTTAAAACAATTTTACAAGTTAACAAAGTTTTTCTCAGATATTATATTTTTATTTAACTATTATAAAAAAAATTAAAAAATTAATTTTTTTTTATCTATATCAATAGTTGATTTTGCTTTTCAATTTTATAGGTACCAAATATCCTACAGCTAATATGGTTTTTCCCATGATTTGTAAAGTGAGAGAGACAATGAATAGATAACTTAATTCTCATAACATTGAGATACAAGCAATGGCAAGAGGAATGATTGCCAAGTTTGATAAGTATTGGAAAGATATTCCTGGTGTGATGGCTGTGGCGGTAATTTTGGATCCGATGTATAAGATGTTGCTTGTTGATTTTCATTTTAGTAACATTTATGGCTCTAGTGCATCTAGTCAGCAAGAAATAGTGCATGAATTTTTAATGGATTTGATTAAAGAATATGAATTAGGATCTATCTTTGTTGAACAGCTAGATGATAGATCATTCGATCATTATTTTGATATGTTTGGGGGTGATGAAGAATTTGAGTTGTATAAAAGTCAAGCTGTTAGCAGTATTAACAAGTCAGAGTTAGAGAGGTATTTGGATGAACAAGTTGAAAATAACTCTCCTGACTTTGACGTCTTTTCATGGTGGAAAGGAAATAAAAAGAAATATCCGATTTTTGGTTAAGATTGTGAGAGACATTTTGGCTATTTATGTCTACAGTGGCTTCTGAGTCCGCTTTTAGTGCTGGGGGTAGTTTTTGAGTCCACATCGTAGAAGATTGCGTCTGCATACGCTCGAGGCCTTGATGTGTACACAAAATTGGATATGGGTTTCTATTCGAGGTATGCAGTTAGTTTCAAATTTAGTTATATTTATTACTTATATATATTATTGGTTTCTACTCATCTCTTTTTATTTGATTGTTTTTTTAGGTGGCATTCAAGAGGATGAACTATATGCTACAATAGATGATGAAGAACCATTAACATCGGTGTGATTTATTATAATTATTTTAATTGGATATGGGTTGTAAAAAATTAATATTTAGAGATGTGTTATTGATAGATTTATTGAATTAATATTTGAATTTATTACATTTATTGGATATGGGTTGTAAAAAAAATAGAATTTTATAGGTTTGTAAAATTTATCAACTTTTTAATTGAATTGGATATTAATATTTAATTGATTTGGAAAAAAAAATCACGGTCCAAAAAAAATTAAGGGCCAAAACAATCGGGTTAAAAATATCGGTAAAAAAAATCCCGGTCAAAATCGGGTCAAAGTAATTTGGGTCAAAATAAATATAAAATGGGTCATGGGCGGGTTGAGCAAAACCCGTAAGGTAAACGGGTCGGATCCAGATTCGAATCTTATGTTTATTTAGTGGATATGGGTCGGGTCTAGACCCATTCAATTTATGTGGATATTTTATGGATTTGGATCCATATTTTGCCATCACTGCGAGTAGCTAAAAATCTACTTTTAAAAAAAATTAATAAAATTTCTACTACGTAATTTTATTTTTTTAAAACTCATTTAATGCACCGTATTTTATTGTATTAAGAGTTCAAAATGTACAAAAATATTATAATATAATGTTTGGCTTATTTTGTACACCCTTTACCATATTTTATTAATTATACACCTTAATTAATCTAAGAGTATCTCCAATATAAAAATGGTTTGTATATGAATTATTGTTGACATGATAATACTATCAAGAGATTTATTTTCTATGTGGTATAAATATGGATTGGATAGACGATCAATTTAAAATTTAGTTTCCGATACTTCTGTTTAAAACACATTTTACTTTAATAACGTGTCTAATTTTATTTCTTTTTTTCATTTTTTTTCATTTCCAGTAAATCGTATTTTAGTCCATATAACTTGCCTTAATCTACATTTAGTCCATAGTTTTTAGAATTGTAATTTTTAATTCATACTTTCTTTGACAATACGTATTTTGGTCCCTATCATCCAATTCTGTTAGGATTCTATCAAGACAATGACAGTCAACGGGGGTAAAAATGTAAAATAACATCATATGTTCTAGAATCTTTTATAACAAAAGGGTATAATTTATAATTAATTTTAAGAAGACAAATAAAATTATATAACAATAAAAATAAAAATAAAATCAATAAATAAAAATATAAAACAAAATCAATAAGTAATGAAAACTAAAAAATTAAAAATGAAAAAACAAATAAAATATGATCTATCATTCGTTTCTCTCTCCTCTCTCCTCTCTCCTCTCTCCTCTCTCGTGATTTGTTATCTATTTCTCTTATCTCTCTCTCATTAGTTCATTTTCATCATCAAACCGATCTCTTCTTCTTCCTCTTCCTCTTCCGTCTATTGGGTTTGGCTTTTTCTTCTTCTTTTTCCGTTGATTGGGTTTGGCTTCTTCTTCTTCTTCCTCTTCCGTCGATTAGGTTTGGCTTCTTCTTCTTCTTCCTCTTCCGTCGATTAGGTTTGGGTATGGGTTTTCTTCTTCCGTCGATTGGGTTTGGGTTTGGGTGTGGGTGTGGGTGTGGGTGGATGATGGTGACGGAGATAGAGGTGGTGGTGGCGTGTGGTTGTGATTTGCGGGTGGTGGTTAAAGATCTAGGGTTTGTGAATGGGTGATTTTTTTTTTTCTGGGTTTGATTTTTTTGATTATTTTTATTTCTGGTTATAATTTTTATCTAGGTTTGATTTTGATTTTGGTTGTTGGGTTTGATTTAAGTTTCTAGGTTTGATTTTTTTTCTTTTGGTTGCTTGATGAACTATGATGATTTGTGGTGGATGTTTGGGTTTGGTGGGTGTTTCGAAAATGGTTTGTATTTCCAGATTTTTGATATTTCTAGAGTTTTATTTGTTGGTTTTGATAGAAAATATGGATTAATGAATGAGATGTGTAGGGATGGTGATGGTGGAAGAGTGATGATGGCGGATGATGTATCGAGATAAATGATATTGGGGGAGATGATCTGGGTTTGGTCTTGTGATGATGGTGGATGATTCTTGTTTGAGAAAGAAAAAGAATGAGAGAGAAAAGGGAATATTGGGACTTGGGTTTGGATTCTGGGTTTAGTTGTGTTTTTGGTGTATGGATTCTGGGTGTGTTTTGTGTAAGGATATATATAAACGGTTTTTTTTTTTTTAATTATTTTTTATTTTAGTTTTTGTTTTCAAAATCTAATAACAAATTAAAAAATATCTTCACCATCGTTCTCAAAGATGGACAGTGGAGGTCTATCTTTTTTTTGTTTTCTTTCAATTTTTCAATATATTTTATATTTAATGAATATCTTAGAGGGAAATTTGTAATTTCAACAATTTTATCACACAAAAGATAAAAGTAAGGGTAAAACAGTCTTTCAATGGGATCTGCACACTTCAAGGGTATTTATGTCATTTTATACACCTAACGTGTCAGAATTCTTCTTTTTAACGGACTACGTCATAGAAGGACTAAAGTTACAATTCCAAAAATCTATGGACTAAACGCAGATCAAGGTAACCATTTTATTTTCTAATTAAAAATAGATGAAACATTAACGTCAATTTTAAATGTTTATCGATTCAACCTAAAAAAAGATTTTACAACAAGCTGTCTGAAAGTTGACGGTAATGTTAACAATGTCTAATATTTTTTTTACCACGTTAGCTTGAGATTTGATATGCACGACTATATTGAAGAAAGATTTTTTAACGGTATATCTATTAATCCTACGTGGTATCTATTTTATCACAAACCGCATTTACATTCTATATGCACTAATATAGTGGATATCATATTAGTTAATACATGGTAGGTATGTTGTATTAATTAACACAACATAATACTACCTATTACAAAATATCACCAAACAATACAATATAATCCAATTCAATATAGTGTCTTAAATGGGCCCTTATACATTTTGTGTTCTCGATGTTATAAGTGACGTAAGAGACTACGTTACCATTGCAACAATTACTCGCCTCTGTTGCGACGTCGACGGACATCTAACTTGTAAAGATATTTGAAACTTTTTTTCTCTGTCTGATAAAGTTATTTAAGGTGTAAGCTTTTTACGGTGTAATAAAAATGGAAACAATATTTTTGCTTTCAGTTTTAAATTCTGAAAATGTGTCTGGTAGTATATATTAAAAACTGTATTTTAAAAATGAAAACGGAAAAAAATACATCTAGTAGGTTAATTGAAAACTATCAAAAATTGAAATATCAATTTTTACATTTTGTTTAATATTATTACAATTATAAACAAATTGATTAAAAAATTAATCAATATAATTTTTGTATCGTAATTTTTAAATTAAACAAAAGTAACACATCACAAATTACTAAAAAAAAATCAATTAATCAAAATTAAACTCTTAAATTATAAATAAGTATTATTTTAATAAATATATATAACAATAATAATAAATAAAAAAAAATTAAAAAGAAAAAGAAAAATAAAGGAAACCAGATTGGTCAAGAATAAAAGAAGAAGAAGAAGAAGAAAGGAATAAGATCGAAGAAGAAGAAGAAGAAGAAGAAGAAGAGGATCGAAGAAGTAGAAAGATCGAAGAAAAAGAAGCATCAGAGAAGGAGAAGGACCATAGAAGGAGAAAAAGAGGATTGGTGAAGAAAAATGTTCGGAGAATAAGGAGAAGAAGAAGAAGAGGATTGGAGAAGAATAAGGTTCAAAGAAGAAGAAGAGAAGAGGATCGGAAAAGAAGAAGAAGAATAAAAAATAAAATAAAAAAAGAAGTGAAAAACAAAAACAAAAACAAAGAAAACATGTATTTTGTGTCTTTCAAAATTTTTCAGTGTTAACACTTATTTTATTTTTCATTTTGTTTTCGTTTTTTGAAAATAAAATGAAAAACGATTAACGAACATAAATTTGAAATCGTTTTTGAAAAAATAAATAAAAACGAACCGAAAAAAAGCTACATCATACGACTTAAATGTTGACCAAAAGAAAACATACTCACATTCAAACAATTCACTTGTCTTTTTATCGTAAGTCGGCCAAAGCTTTCCATGGAAAGAGGGGGAATTACACAAAAAACCCCAAGTTTTAATAAAATTATATGAATAAGACAATTTTGACTACATACGTTTAAACTTATCTCAACATTTGAAAATTGTTGTACAAACATCTTCTACCGTTAGATGGATCCTTTAGTCTATGGTCAAACGTATGAAATGTCTAAAATACCTTATATTTTTATTTTAAATAGAATATTTTTTTAAAAAATAAGGTAAAAAACATTAAAAAATCTTTAAGAAAAACGAATGTATCTTAATCTGAAAGCCGGAAGAACAATTAATCTTTAAAAATAAAAAACTTTAAAAAATTAGTTTGTGCAATTCCCCCTTGATTTTAAATAAATTTAAAAGTTATTTATTATTAAATTGTTTTATAAAACTTTTTTTTTAAAAAAAATTTGTAGAGATGATTTTTTTTTTTTCAGGTTTCAGATTTAAGATACATTCATGTTATTCAAAATGTTTTTTAAATATTGTTTATCTTATTTTTTAATTTTTTAGTTTATTTAAAATAAAAATAAAGGATATTTTAGACTTTTGACCATTGACTAACGGATCCATCTAACGGTAGAAGATGTTTGTACAACAATTTTCAAATCTTGTGGAAAGTTTGTGTTTATATAACAAAAGTTACTATATATGTATAATTTTATCAAACCTTAAAGGTTGTTTGAGCAATTCTCCCATGAAAATATTATAAGATTTTTTTAGCATTATGTTGTATGTAAATTTATCAAGCATACACGTCATTGACAAGAAGGAAAAAATAGTCAGGTGGATGCCTAAATGGGCATCCGGGAAATATCCTACAAGGCATCATTAAAGAGAAGAAAGCCCGAGTGAGCATATACTGAATAAAACCTACTCGGGATCAGCTAACAACACTCGGGACTGGTTAAATAACACTTCCACTCGGGCTCAAACGGTACTACTCGGGACCATCAGGTATTACTCTTACTCGGGAATAAATACGACCCGAGTAAGAACTTGGTGCTTATTTCATACGGATTGTCATTAAATACGTGACGATATCCATCAGGAAGGAATCCCAAATGAAATAGAGTATTAAATTAGAAGAGTCCCCAATTAGGAAATAACTTGATTTCTTTACGAATACTACGTTTTTATAAGGAAACAAGTCCAAATTGAACTGCACTACTAGGATCCCACTCGATTTCCATGAGACTCCGAAACAGGAAAGAAGACAAATCGACCTCAAGAAAGTAACCGAATCACAATTAAATACAAAGATCCTGTATTAATTGTACAATGCAGATTAAGGTTCTATAAACATATAAATAGACCCATAATCTCGTCCAGAAAAGATATAGGCAATATAGCATACAACAATCACAGTAAATACAGAGAGAAAAAAGAGAGATCGAGAGCTTGTAAAACATCTTATTCTCTTAGTGGATTTTGGCTTGGTTGATCTTTCAACCACCCATGGATGTTTCTCCGGCCGTCAGAGTTTTACCACGTAAAATTTGTCTTTGTTACTCTCTCTGCATCTCTTTCTCTTTGATCCAATAGCCAAAATCCAGTTCTTGTTGGCTTTTCTGGCATAATCCAGAAATCAACGTCAACAATTGGCGCTAGAAGGAGGGTTTGAACCTCCGAACTTGTTAAAAAAATAATGGAAGGAAGCAGAAGTAGTTTAGGGAATGGCAAAAAATCACCAGACGATTTCCATATTGGTAATACGTCACAAGATCCTCCAGCAAACATAAAAAACTAGCCTGCGCACCTGGCGGGGATCCAGCAAGTTCCTCCAACTAGCAGAGATCTTACGCTGCGTTTCCAAGAGGCCCTACAGCAATTGGTGACGGACACAGCAAGGGAAGGGATTGATCTACTGGCCGCAGGAGCACATACTCCCAATCCTCCACCAGCAAGGCCTTGTTCGATAGTGGTGGGGCCAGGAATAACTATGCCAGAAACCAGAAGGAACTCTTCCCCAATCAATCCAGCTGGATAGAAAACACTAGAAGAGGAAAATCACAAGAGGCTGGATCGCAATCAAACAATACGAGTCAAACATCGTAAATACGATCGGCGCAGAGAACGGTAATCATCAGAAGACAGTGATCAACACCATCGTAAACGTCATCATGGAGTCACACGAGGGTTCCGGCATCAGAGTGAAGAATCCGAGGAAAGAATGACAGTTACCCACAAGAAAGCCCGGTGGGGGACAGAGATGTCACAATCAAGAGCCTAACTCGAGAAGTAGAGAATAACAGGCGACAGATTGAGGCACTAGTCAGACGTTACGACTGTAACGATCTATCTGATGATGACTCCGACAGTCCATTTACCAGGGAGATTTTACGGACCCCTTTCCCAGAAAGATTCAGGATGCCGCATGTGGAGCAATTCAAAATAGATACAGATCCAAATGAGCACGTTAGACGTTATAAAAGTGCCATGGCTCAGTATGCCCGTAGTGACCCCTTATTGTGTCTCAAATTTCCGTAAACACTGGGGGACACAGGCTCAAGATGGTTCGGAAGACTACCCCCCGTCAAGCATCAGAAATTTTAGCGAGTTGAGCATGAGCTTCTCAAGGCAATTCCTGAGCAACGTTCACAGAAAGAGGTCAGTGGCCTACCTCTCTAAAATAAAACAGGGGAATGACGAGTCATTAAAAAAAATACTCAAGCCGGTTCGGCCAAGCAGTATCAGAAATTGACAGCGTTAATGATGAAGCAATTATTGCTGCCTTCACCAATAACTTGTAGAATGGACGACTATCCTTCGATTTGAGAAGAGAACGACTGACAAGGCATGCCGACATGATGGATATGGCGGGAGGATACGCTCTGGCCGAGGAAGAGGAGTTAGTTACAGGAGGAAGCTATATGCATGGAGGAAAGCCCGAACAGAAGAATACCGAATCCAAGGACAGAATCAAAAGGAAAAACGGAAAGGGAACAGCAAGGAGAAAAACAAGGATAGGGGTAATGAGCCCAACGCCGAACGGTCCACAGAGAAATACCAAAGCAGATATACCAATTACACCCCTCTTCGAAAGAAACAAGAAGAAATTCTAGCCATATTGGAAGAAAAGAATATGGTGCAAGAACCGCGGCGACAATCACAGTTTGCCCGGAGAGATACAACCAAGTATTGCAGATTTCATAAAGAAACCGGGCGTGAAACTTCAAAGTGTTTTCAGCTCAAAGATTACATAGAAACTCTTATTAGGGAAGGGCACTTGCGGGATGTAATCTTAAAAAAAGACGAGAGACTAGAAATCAAGAAAGTCAAGGTTGATCACAACCCTGGTCAAAACCAAAGAACCAGCCCCGAAGCCAATCAAGTAATACATACAATTTTCGGATGACCTTCTACTGGGAGAAGCAACCGAGAACGAACTCAGGAAATCAGAGAAGCAGTAGAAGCAAAGAATAACTTCCACGTAAACTCGGTTGAACCAGACCCGAAAAGGGTAAAGGAAGGATGGGACCCAATAGTCTTCACAGAGGCAGATTCCCATGGCGTCGATGTTCGACCTAATGACGCTTTGGTTATAAGTGCCCGGATTGGCCATAGGGAAGTCCGGAGAATTTTAATAGATAATGGGAGCTCAGCAGACATCCTAAGCGTGTCCGTATACTACTCGGCCTTAAGCATGGATTCTTCAGCAGAAGAAAGAAGGTTTTGAAGCGATGCAACCTTCTTCTCTGCCAAAGAGTCCTTGTCCTCAGCTTCAACTTGCTTCGCCAGGCAGTGGTCGGTAAATATCTGTACAGAACCGACCTCCTGCTGATAAGCCTGCTCAGCTCGAGCACGACCTTCCTCACTCGCCTTCAGCTGAGCCTCCAGACGCCTTATCCGATCAGCTTGACATTGCTGCGTCTGAACAAGCTCAGCAAATTCGGCCACCATCTGAAAAAGAATTTACTTAGAAATCCGATAGAAACAAAACAATAAAGGAGTCAGAATTAACTGAGTTAGATTTAACTTGCATAAGATGCACAGTTAAAAATGTTTTGGAGACGTTCGGTCAATGAACTATCTCTAAAACCGCTCCAGCGGTCTTCCCCGATATAAGCCCGACCAGAGGACATCTCCTGTAGCATATCTTTTGGAGAAAGGAATAAAGGAACCCCTGAAGGTTCAACCCCTATATCTCCAACTTTGGGGGTAGAAGAAGCCCTACTCGGTTCTGAAGTGGCCGTATCTACTGATGCTCCAACACCAACGCTCGGGGCAATCTCATCCGCAACATTTTCGTCGCTGGAGTCAATGAATTTGAATACCCGAGGAATATTGAGAGGATGAGGCGGCGAACTAACTGCCTATCGCTTCTCACCCCGATAACGGTGGAAGTTGAGATCAGCAGCAGGATCTTCCTACGAATCATCCCGAAAAGACTCAAAGAGTTCGGCACTGGCAGACACTTGATCTGTCAAGAAGCTACCACCGTCGCCAGCTTCAGACAGTCCAACAGGCTCTTCACCTGGACCCTCATACTGTATCTCCCTATTTTCAGGCAGTTGGGTGTCAGTCGACTCATCTTGGCCACTTGAACCAGCAAGATCCTGAGTAGAAGGCTGAGCACCCCGATGAACGCACTCGGGAATCTGCTCAGCAGTATCAGTTTCCTCATCAGGCTCGGGTGGAGCAATGCCCTCATCGCCCTGGCGGGAAGCTTCCTTCCTACTCGCTTGTAGAATCGCCTTCACCTGGCGAGCCTGAAGATCTCTGACAACGTCCGTATCAAACACTAAACAAAAAAAAAATTGTTAGAAAAGAAAATGGAAAAGCAGAGAAATACAACAGAAAGGGCGCCGGGTTACTTACAATGCATGCGATGGCCCAAAATCTGTATGAAGAAACCGAGCTTTATCAAGTCATCCTCTTTGAAAAGATAGCTCTTGCTCCTCTTTTCCAGAGTACGAACTGTTGCCCGAGTCAGCCTCTTCAGCTCTGAATCGCTATAGTCAATTCTTTTCTTGTTCCACTCTTCGGGGGAACAAAAGAAGCAGGGAACACTCAACACCATTTGGGAATCCCCAGATAGAACAGTTATATCAAGCCCGAGAGCCCCTCCAGTAAAAAACCAACTGTTTTTTCAAAATTTATTGGATGTAAGGAATCCCCATATGAAACCTTTCTTCTTTGGGTCATCAGAAGCATCGACCCCCCGATTCACCTGTGCTTCTTTGGGGACCCAACCATCCGAAGAAATAAACGCAAGAAAATAGGTCCTTGTTTTGCTAACCTGCCTCAGCATAAAGAAATGCCTGATTTCATTCTGGGAAGGCGGCGAAAGGTTCATTCGGCTGAACATGTGCCACATGCACATCAAGACTTTGTAACTATTCGGGGCCAACTGAGCTGGGGCTATCCCTGTTTCAACCAAAAACCAGGCAATAAAAGGCTGAAGGGGAAGTGTGACGCCGCAGCAAAGCATCGATCCGTAAATCGCGATCATGCCCTCAGGAGGATTCTATACTGCTCTATCCCCCGCAGGAACCAAAGTGACTGAGTCGGGCAAGTCGAATTGGGAGCGGTATTTTTCTATCTCAGTTGGCCTGACCACGTTCGGTTCAGTATCAAAGCCACTCGGGCGAGTGTTAGAAAAAGAAAGACGAGACACTCTATGTACTTCATCAATGTCGCCCTCGTTAACAGTCTGTTCCCTAGTCTGAACGCTGCTCGAGCCGTGCTTGTATACCTTGCTTGTGCTATGATGTTCACCCATCCTTCGAGAAGATACCCTGTGATCAGAAATATCAGAATCAGAACTAGATGGAGAACTCGATACAGAGCTGAAAGCGACGTCAGGGTGAAGCTCAGAAACATCAACCTCTAAGAATGGAGGTTCATCTATTGGGACATCCCCCAGTAATCGTTTAATACAATATACTAACTGGAAATCCCCACGTTCTAATGCATCAAAAGCGATTTTAAAGAGACGATGGCGGGAAGATGGCCTCATTAAAACTAACCTTGAATTGAGATGGATGCAAGATCTTAAAGTTGGGAATCACGAATTTCTGGATAAAGAAGTCTGAGTTTAAAGAGATTTCTGCTGAATTTTTGAGAATAAACCAAAAATGTCTCTCAGCGAAGAATTTAAAAATGAGATGCACGAAACCCTAGGATTTCAAAGCGGAAAGAAAATTTATGACGAAACTCGATGACGTAGGCGGAGCTTGGGGAAACGCAAAAATCATTTCTCATAAATGATATTGAAAAACGAAGAGACGAAGGACGCGTGTCAAGACAGGAAGTAGCCCTCAACCGT
Organism: Dipteronia dyeriana; assembly: GCA_032871835.1. NCBI lineage: Eukaryota > Viridiplantae > Streptophyta > Magnoliopsida > Sapindales > Sapindaceae > Dipteronia > Dipteronia dyeriana. The sequence goes on along the minus strand of CM065295.1, from coordinate 91,227,366 downwards.
CAAAACTTTAAAACGTCGCTATCATTTAAGATCTTGCGTGATAAAGCGAATCGAAATTACAGAGTCACCATTAAAACGCGTCATTATAACAAGACGACTATTCTGACGAAAAAAAATCAAGATGATTAAAATACTCTTGTCCGAAATAAAATCTTCTCGGCAAAAATATTTTAAGGGGGTATTGTTGTATGTAAATTTTACCAAGCATACACGTCATTGACAAGAAGGAAAAAATAGCCAGGTGGATGCCCAAATGGGCATCCGGGAAATATCCTACAAGGCATCATTAAAGAGAAGAAAGCCCGAGTGAGCATATACTGAATAAAACCTACTCGGATCAGCTAACAGCACTCGGGACTGGTTAAATAACACTTCCACTCGGGCTCAAACGGTACTACTCGGGACCATCAGGTATTACTCTTACTCGGGAATAAATACGACCCGAGTAAGAACTTGGTGCTTATTTCATACGGATTGTCATTAAATACGTGACGATATCCATCAGGAAGGAATCCCAAATGAAATAGAGTATTAAATTAGAAGAGTCCCCAATCAGGAAATAACTTGATTTCTTTACGAAGACTACGTTCTTATAAGGAAACAAGTCCAAATTGAATTGCACTACTAGGATCCCACTCGATTTCCATGAGACTCCGAAACAGGAAAGAAGACAAATCGACCTCAAGAAAGTAACCGAATCACAATTAAATACAAAGATTCTGTATTACTTGTACAAGGCAGATTAAAGTTCTATAAACATATAAATAGATCCATAATCTCGTCCAGAAAAGATATAGGCAATATAGCATACATCAATCACAGTAAATACAGAGAGAAAAAAAAAGAGATCGAGAGCTTGTAAAACATCTTATTCTCTTAGTGGATTTTGGCTTGGTTGATCTTTCAACCACCCGTGGATGTTTCTCCGGCCGTCGGAGTTTTACCACGTAAAATTTGTCTTTGTTACTCTCTCTGCATCTCTTTCTCTTTGATCCAATAGCCAAAATCCAGTTCTTGTTGGCTTTTCTGGCATAATCCAGAAATCGACGTCAACACATTTCATTTCTAATTAGCGAAATGCTATACAACATTACAACCCCTAATTAACCCAAATTTCAATAAAAATGATATGATACACAACATGAGAGGATTTGGTTAATAAAAAAATCACTTGCCAGATCATATAAATTGAAATTTGAATTAAATTTTTAGGTTGTTTAGCATTAGTATTTACTCAAATCAGTTGTCTGAAAATGGTATCTTAATATATATTTAATTACTATATTTATAAAAGAGTTAAAAAAATAATTAAATATAGACATATATCTAATTTGATTGACTGTCTTAAAATGATATCCAAATATATATTTAATTACTATATTTATAAAAGAGTTAAAAAAATAATTAAATATAAACACGTATAATTGGATTGATTAGACACAAGTTATGATATTTTTTTCCGGTAGATTTGAGTCTTCCAGTGGGCTGTAATTCATGAATCTCATACAATCATCTAGAAGGCAAGATGACGATCGCAAATACGTTTTTGGTAAGTACAGGCAAACTTTGGAATGATCTTCGGAGTATATAATTGTACTCGGTGTCAAACTACAAGTCATACAAATCCAGGAAAAAAGATACAAAACAAAACTATCCGAGAATCATTGGAGTGTTCGTATCTTCATTTTTTTTTCCTCCACTTCTTAGTCTTAAATTAAAAACAAGAGTGAAAATGGGCAGCGAAATTCGTCAGATTCATATTTTCTTCTTCCCATTCATGGCTCATGGCCACATGATACCAACCGTGGACATGGCCAAGCGTTTTGGAACAAGAGGTGTCAAAACCTCTATAATCACTACTCCTGCCAATGCTTCTCTGTTTTCAAACACAATCCAACGATCCAACGATTTGGGGATCGAAATGGATTTGAAACTCATCAAGTTTCCTTGTGTGGAGGTCGGTTTGCCTGAGGGATGCGAAAATATTGACGCCGTCACTAAGATTGGAACAGGCATGGACGTGTTTATCAATTTTTTGAAGGCCACAGCGATGCTCCAGGAACCTCTTGAGCAGCTACTCAGAGAGTGTAAACCAGATTGCTTGGTGGCTGATATGTTCTTTCCTTGGGCAACTGATGCTGCAGCCAAGTTTGGGATTCCTAGGCTGGTGTTTCACGGCACTGGTTTCTTTTCTTTGTGTACAATGGCTTGCATGACGATTTACGAACCACATAAGCAGGTTTCATCAGATTCTGAACCATTTGTGGTGCCTGGACTTCCCGGTGATATCAAGTTGACCAGGAAGCAACTCTCAGATATGATGAAATCAAATGAGGAAACTGCCTTCACCAAGATTATTAAAGCTTCTAAAGAATCAGAGTTGAAGAGCTATGGTGTTGTTGTCAACAGCTTTTACGAGCTTGAGTCCGCTTATGCTGATTATTACAGGAATGTTCTTGGGAGGAAGGCATGGCATATAGGTCCACTTTCTCTATGTAATAGGAATTTGGAAGATAAGGCTTCTAGAGGAAAGCAAGCTTCCATTGATGATAATGAGTGCTTGAAATGGCTTAGTTATAAGAAACCAGATTCTGTTGTTTATATATGTTTTGGAAGTGTTGCTAACTTCAATTCTGATCAGCTTATGGAGCTTGCAATGGGGCTTGAAGCTTCAGGGCAGGATTTCATTTGGGTTGTGAGGAAAGACAAGAAAGGTGAAGAAGCAAACGAAGATTGGTTGCCCGAAGGATTTGAGAAAAGAATGGAAGGGAAAGGACTAATAATTAGAGGATGGGCACCCCAAGTGCTGATACTTGAACATGAAGCTGTGGGAGGCTTCGTTACACATTGCGGATGGAATTCAACTCTTGAAGGAGTCACTGCTGGGGTACCTTTGGTGGCATGGCCAGTGTCCGCCGAGCAGTTTTACAACGAAAAGCTGGTGACTCAGGTCCTTAAGATTGGTGTCAGTGTTGGTGTTCAACAATGGGCTAGACTGGTGGGAGACTTTGTGAAGAGAGATGCAATAGAGAAGGCTGTGAAAGAAATAATGGTTGGAGACAGAGCAGGGGCAATGAGGAGCAGAGCCAAAGAACTTGGTAAAATGGCAAGGAGGGCTATCGAGAAAGAGGGTTCTTCTTACTTTGATTTGAATGGTTTAATTGATGAATTGAGGTTGAGTCGCAATTCAAGCAAATAAACAAACTAGTCACTGTTATATCAAATATAAGATGATGTGTTCTTGTGTTTGTTCCTCCCCTTCAACAGAGTTTTTAATTATTGGTCTTTTTTGTTCTTTTAAATATTAGCTAGAATGATTGTTATATTACAAGGACTGTCGTATGCATCATTAATGGGATCAACAATAATACTCCTTCAGGTGCAAACCTCCTCTTATTTATATCTCCCTGGCATATAATAGGGATGGCAAAATGGGCTGGATCCAAAGGGTTTGGCCTTTACCCACATGAAGTGGTCCGGGCTCAAACCCAGACCGCATCATTAAAAAACACACTTTAAACCCTTAATTATAAGCCCGTATAAATGTGGTCGTTTACGGGTTTAAGTTCCGTTTGGAAGAGTTTTTTCAAATAGATATTTTAGGAGTACATCTTTTAAAGTAGACATTGTACAAGTAAAACTTTTAATAGGAAGATGTTGATTGTTTGATTATCGATTAGAAAAAGTTTTTTTTTAATAGTAAGATCACCAAAATATTCAAAAACTATTTTAAATGATAAGGTTATAGTAAACTTGTTAGTGTTATTAAAAAAACTCAAAAAGATCTACTTTAAAAAACCTAAAATTTGAGCTTCTTCAAGTAGATATAAAACAACTTTTTTAATTATCTACAAACTCTACTGGGTGACAACCAAACTACACAATATTTTTTTAAAAGAGTTTTTTTAATTAAAAAAGCTCTTTTAGCTAGTAGATAAGCTCTCCCAAACGGACACGTAACCAAATTAATTTTAAACCCGTAAAAAACCCATATCTAGGTTTTACAACTTCTTCTTAGATCCGCCTATCTCCACTCTCTCTTCAAAAAACGAAAACAACTTCTCAGTTTTCATCATCAGTGGTCTTTACCCTCTGGTCGTCGTGCCGCTGTCGTGCCACCGTTGCTTTCTGTCGCCACTAGTCGCTTCCGACGAAGCTTCTTGCCATCACTTCCAGAATTGGGTGAAACCCACATTCAGTGGTAAATTTTCCTTTTACTTTTTTATGAACTAAATCATCTTAAATGAAAAGAATTGATCCTCTTTAGAATATTTTACAGGTTTGTCACTTAAATGGAAATTTTAACAATCTTCTTTTTATTCATCCTCTTCTTGTATAATTTTCATGTGAGTTTTTTAACTAATTAATTTTATCAATGTTTATCGATGTTTATGAGCCAAATTATTTGAAAATTTTATCAATGTTTTATGTGAACAATTGGATGTATTTACTCTTATAGAATAAAAATTGGTATGAGGATTTATTAAACAACTATATGCTAGTTCTGCTTTAGAAAATTCTTGATTGATAAGTTGTTATGTACCTTGAGGCTTTTGATCTATGAAATTTTGGATTTTTAAGTTTTAGAGTTTTGATTTTTTAAAGATTTGATGTTTTTTATCGATTGCTAGTGATGATTCAATCCATTTTATTGAGGTGTAGTCGAGTCAATCCCTATTTAACAGGGGAACCTAATTGGCAGAAGCTACAACGTTTTGATATTACTGGATTTAAATGAGACAATGCAATTAGATTCAATTAAATAGTTTTATGTTTTGTCAAATTGTGTTTTTTTTGTTGTTGATCATTGTTTGAATGATTGGTTGTTTTTGAGTATCTTTTATGAATTTGAGTTTTAACTATACACTTAATCCTGTCTCAGTGGATATCGGGTCTGAAAAACTCAGAAATCAATGTATCGGGTCTCTGTGTGGAAATTTATATGCTATTGAAGGAATGGACGACGAAGAGCCGGTAGCATCATTTTGATTTTTTGTTGTGTTTTGGATTTTTAATTTGTGTTACTATTGATTTTTAATAGAATGTAAAAAAAATTCTATTTATGTTGAATTTAAAAATTGTTCTATTTGAATTAATTGTTTTAATAGAATTTTTAATTAATTTGGTTTGTAAAAATTGTGATCCAGGTAAAAAATGCGTAAAAATTTCAAATCAAAAATCGGATCCAAATATAGGTAATAAAATGTGTTAAAAATTCGGATCCAAATTTAGGTCAAAATGAGTTAAAATTTCGGATAAAAAATATGGGTCAACATTCAGATCCAATATGGGTTACAAACTCACACTATAGTAATAATGCGGGTAAAAGAATGGGCTTGAGCTTTACCCTTTTTTCTGTGGGCCTGGTTTTAACCCTACCCATATACATAATATTTTTATGTTGACCGGATTTAAGCCCTTTTAATTTATGAGGGCTTTTTAAGAGCTTGGGTCCAGTGCAGCTTGGGCTCTCACCCTACCTGGCAAGGCTACTTCCATCACGTACAACAATCTCTAATACGTTACGCGGTGATTATTGTTAGACCGAGCCTAACACTTTTCCAAATAAATAAACCCTACAACCTCATAAAAGATGATCAATATCTTCACATCCCTCAACACACCGGAGACAAGTAGCTAAGTCTCAGTTGACAGACCACGAATAGTTCTCTAAGTATTAGTCAGAACTTGGAACGTTACAATGCAAAAGAATCAAAAGGAAGCTCCGAACTTTAGAGGGAAGCTTAAGTTTCCATATAAAATTCCCATGCCAAGAAGGGAAATTACTAACCTGAAAATGAGCTTCATAATCAGATTTGACAGTAAACTCCCTAGATTTGGATAAACCACCCCCGAATAATTTTGTTAGGGTCACTATTATGTCTGCATAGATACTAAAGATTCAATGAATAATAATCCAAGGAAGAACATAGGTTAATTTTTGGATGTTCCAATCTCCATCTTCAAAATAATTACTGGGTTTCTCCATTCAATGATCTGCATCAAGAGAAATAGTAGCTCCAAAAAAAAAAAAAAAAAAAAAAACTCTATTCATTTTGTCAAGCTTGTTGCAAATCTCACTCTCGTGGGTTTCACACTTTCACTATCACCTCTTGAATGATGGTTTGCAAGTTGCAACAGTTACTTGTCTCTATTGTGACGTGGACAAAACCCAACTCTTTTATTTTTGCATGATTGGAATTTGGAAAGATATATCCGAATCTCTCGCTGTCTTTTTCTCATTGTATTTGCCTGAATAATGACCAGAAAATACAGATTCACGTTAAACCCAAAAAAAAAAAAAAAAAAAAAAAAAAGGGCCAAAAACTTTCCATGTAAAGATTATATGATTTTATTAGCATTCCATTTCTAATTAACGCAGTAAGCTGTAATTCATGAATCTGAATCTCAACTTTTCTCTGTCTTCAAGTATCTTGCATTACTTCAAAAAAAAGAAGAAGCATCCTGTACAATTGTAGTCGTGTCAAACTGTAAGCCATACAATTTTCTAAAAAATTAAACTAGCCCAAAAAGCTTTATTCGAACCAATACGTGCAGTGTTCGTATCTTCATCTTTTCTTCTTCATTTCTTGGTCTAAATTCAAAACAGGAGTGAAAATGGGCAGTGAGATTCCTCAGCTTCACATTTTCTTCTTTCCATTCATGGCTCATGGCCACATGATACCACTTGTGGACATGTCCAAGCTTTTTGGAACAAGAGGTGTCAAGATCTCCATAATCAGTACTCCAGCCAATGCTCCTCTCTTATCAAGCACAATCCAACGATCCAACGATTTGGGGATCGAAATGGATCTGAAAATCATCAACTTTCCTGTAGAGGCCGGTTTGCCTGAGGGATGCGAAATTTTGACACCGTCACTAACGGAGGAAAAGAGAAGGGCATGTTTGTCATATTTTTGAAGGCCACAACCATGCTCCAGGATCCTCTGGAGCAGCTCCTGAAAGAGTCTAAATCAGACTGCTTGGTGGCTGATGTGTTCTTTCCTTGGGCAACTGATGCTGCAGCCAATTTTGGGATTCCTCGGTTGGTGTTTCATGGCACCGGTTTCTTTTCTCTGTAGACAACAGCTTGTATGACCATGTACGAACCTCACAAGCGAGTTTCATCAGATTCTGAACCATTTGTGGTGCCTGGCCTTCCTGGTGATATCAAGCTCACAAGGAATCAACTCCCATATATGATGAAATCAAATGAGGAAAATGGCTTCACAAAGATGTTGAAAGATTCGGAGGAATCAGACTTGAAGTGTTATGGCGTTGTTGTCAATAGCTTCTACGAGCTTGAGCCTGCTTATGCTGATTATTACAGGAATGTCTTCGGAAGGAAGGCATGGCATGTAGGCCCAGTTTCTCTTTGCAATGAGAATTTCGAAGATAAGGCTTCTAGAGGAAGGCAAGCCTCCATTGATGAGAATGAGTGCTTGAAATGGCTTAATTCCAAGAAACCAATTTCTGTTATCTATATTTGTTTTGGAAGTATTTCTAACTTCAATTCTGATCAGTTAATGGAGCTTGCAATGGGGCTTGAAGCTTCAGGGCAAGATTTTATATGGGTTGTGAGGAGAGACAAGAAAGATGAAGATGGAAACGAAGAAGATTGGTTGCCTGAAGGATTCGAGAAAAGAATGGAAGGAAAAGGATTGATAATAAGAGGATGGGCACCACAAGTGTTGATTCTTGAACATGAATCAGTTGGAGGAATGGTAACACACTGTGGTTGGAATTCAATTCTTGAAGGAGTTGCTGCTGGGGTGCCGATGGTCACGTGGCCAGTTGCTGCCGAGCAATTTTACAATGAAAAGCTGGTGACTCAGGTTCTTAAGATTGGTGTTAGTGTTGGTGTTCAGCAATGGGTTATACTGGTAGGAGATTTTGTGAAGAGGGATGCCATAGAGAAGGCAGTGAAAGAGGTAACGGTTGGAGACAAGGCAGAGGAAATGAGGAGCAGAGCAAAAGCACTTGGAGAAATGGCAAGGAGGGCTGTCGAGAAAGAGGGTTCCTCTCACTCTGATTTGGATGTTTTAATTGATGAATTGAGGTTGGGTCGCAATTTAACCAAACAAACAAGCTAGTCACTGTTATATCAAATATCAAATATGAGATGTTGTGTTCTTGTGTTTGTTCCTCCCCTTTCAACAGGCTTTTTAATTATTATTGGGTATCGATCAGTATACATTGACAACGCAGGCCAGGCTGCTTCCATCTAAAAAACTATAAGTGTTTGATAAAATGAAATAAGTGTTCCACAAAATGACTAGAGAAGAATACATGAAACCACAAAAGCTTGGAGAGAATTTGACTCCACTAATGGAGTTTTGAAACCTTGATGTTCATTAATTAATGAATCAATACAACAACACCTCTTAAATACAATTCAGTAGGCAGTAGCTACCTCTCACACAGTCAGAACAACCAACTTCCTAATTACATCAATGGCTGAACTGTTGGGACGAACCTAAAATAGAACAGCTTCAATCTTCTCTAACATGTTTTGTCCTGGTATGGAAAACAAGATTCTTTGTTAAAGTAGCAACACTAGTATCGTCAGAGGACCCAACTCTTGAAATACTAACGGTAACCATAGCATCTCAATTAGAACTCATTTTGCACCATGTATTGAATTGTATTTAATTATATTGTATTAGGTTGTATTATCATTAATATAAACCTGTGTTTTGTGATGGATTGTATTAAATTATTTATATATTTTTTATTGTATTATATTATAATATAAAATATAATATATTTTAAAAATAAATTTTTTTAATAATTTTTTTTTTTATAAATAAAATAAATATTTTCTATATAATTTTAAAATTATAAAAAAAAATTAACAACATAACACATATTTCATCAATATTTCATATTTGTTAAAAAAAAAGAAAATAAAAGATTTTTTTTTTCTAATACAATACAACATAATATCCAAAATATTATTAACTAATTTGATATTTGATGTACTAGACAATTAAAATACATTAAAATAATATAATACATTTAATGAGTAACATCCTTTTGTTTTCTCGAACTCCATATAATCAAGATAAGATATAATAATACGTTCTTCTAGATTATAGGTATAAATTGGATCGGATGATTCGAATCCAAATTTTCTCTCTATCTGAATCCGAATCCAACTCAACTTTTGTATGAATCCCATTTTTTCAGACATATCCGGTAATATTTGAAAGTTTCAAAAAAAAAAAGAAAATTAAATTTATTAATATTTTTTTAAAAAAAAAATTAGTGCTTTGTGCAGCACAGTATGCATGCAGCACGCTGCACTGCACATTTGGACAATTGGACACCGGTTCAATTAATTATATATTGTTCTTTTTAATATTTATAAATCCGAAAAACCAATCCGATTATGAAAAGTTTGAAAATCATCCAAACGAAATCCGAATATGTATTCGAAACTGATTCGAAATATCAATATCCAAATCCAATCTGATTTTTTTTCGGATTAAATCCAATCCAAATCCGAAAATCTGAAAAATGAGATTTTGATTATCCGAATCTAGTCCGTTTTACACCTCCATTCTAGATGACAGGATGATGATTGCAAAGACATGTGCATGTTCAGAATAAACTCAACTTTTCTAGGTGTCTTCAAATATTCGAAATAATTGTACTCGTCTCTAACTATGAGTCATACAAATGGTGGAAAAAAAAAAACCCTGCCCAAAAAGCTTTTATGTAATCAGTATAGTCTTTAATTCTCCATTTCTTGGTCTCAATTCAAAACAAGAGTGAAAATGGGCAGTGAAATTCCCCAGCTTCACATTTTCTTCTTTTCATTCATGGCTCATGGCCACATGATACCAACTGTGGACATGGCCAAGCATTTTGGAACAAGAGGTGTCAAAACCTCCATAATCACTACTCTTGCTAATGCTCCTCTCTTATCAAACACAATCCAACGATCCAACGATTTAGGAATTGAAATGGATCTGAAAATCATCAAGTTTCCTTGTGTTGAGGTTGGTTTGCCTGAGAGATGTGAGAATTTTGACGCCATCACTAAGAGCGGAGCGGAACAAGCCGGGACATATTTTTCAAAATTTTAAAGGCCACAACCATGCTTCAGGAAGCTCTTGAGCAGCTCCTGAGAGAGTGTAAATCAGATTGCTTGGCGGCTGACGTGTTCTTTCCTTGGACAAGTACTGATGTTGCAGCCAAGTTTGGGATTCCTAGCTAGGCTGGTGTTTCATGGCACTAGTTTGTTTTCTTTGTGTACGTCTACATGTATGGCGAAATACGAGCCACATAAGCAAGTTTCGTCAGATTCTGAACCATTTGTGGCGTCTGATCTTCCTGGTTATATCAAGTTGACAAGGAAGCAAGCAATAACTTTTTCGAGCTTTTAAAGAGCTAAAGTGCTGTTGTCAACAGCTTTTGCGAGCTTTAGTCTGTTTATGCTGATTATTACAGGAATGTTCTTGGATGTAGGGCATGGCATATTGGCCAATTTTCTATATGAAATAGAAATTTCGAAGATAAGTCTTCTAAAGTAAAGCAAGCATCCATTGATGAGAATGAGTACTTGTTAGGTCGATAAATATTCATATTTGAGACCCTTAATTCCTATGTTTTATGTGATGTTCTTGGATGTTTTAATGTTTGTTGAGATTGTGTAGAAAATAGTTCTTGAAGTGAGTTTGAAGATAAAATGGTGATTTTTAGTGAAGTTCGGAGAAATGCCTTTGCGGCACTTCCAACTTATAAAGACTATATCTCTCTTCTCAAATCTATTCAGGTTGAGACCTATATGTTTTCGGAAAGCCTTGAAAGTCTAGTTTTCGGTAAACTTTATGGTTCCTCGATAAGAGTTTTCTAGATGAAGTTATGACCGATTTAGTAACCGATGGTTTGAGTTAGAAAAGTCAACCGTGGCCTAAACCATGGTTTGTGCACAGTGACCTAAGTAGCGGCCTGATCAGTAGAGGAAAATACCAGAAAAATTCTACGATTTGGACCGCGGTTGACCTATGGAGCGACCTAGACCGCGGTTTGATGTATTTTTGACAGAAAACCACTCCAAATTGATCAAAATTGTCCCAAAAATTTCCAAATCAAATCATAATGACTATAGAAGATCAAGACATGTTTGAGAAACTTTCTTAACTCAAACTGGGAATCAATCATCAAAAGAGGAAATCCAAGTTAGGAAAGGACTCTCATTAATTCTTCTTTCCCACTTGGTGAGTTTCATACAACAAAGCAAATTAGGAGTCCACAAGGAGAAATCACCTATAAATACCAAAAATTTCTTCAAGAGAGAGTCAAAGATTCATTATTCAAGATTGAAGTCCGAAGATCCTTCGTAATTTTATTTTCTCTCTTCTTCTACCTTTCTTTAGTTTTAATGTTTTTGTTTGCTTTCATAATTATGTTGTGTAGCTAAACTTTTAGGGTTAACTTGAAACCCTAGACATGATTCTAATTCCATAGACAAATTATTTTAATGAAACATTAATTTTCTTTCATGATTTAAATTTCTCCTTCAATTGTTTTTTTTTTATATTTATTTGATTGATCACCTTAGAAGCATGGTTTTAAGATCTATGTTGTAGGTTATAGTTTGAATACCATACGAGCATATTCTTGCATGCAACAATTAATTGAAATAAGATTCAATTAAGGGAAATTGATTCATGAATAGTCTAGAATAAATACCATGTTTTAGGGTTCATGTAATATTCATATTCTCTTTGTTCTTAATGGATTTCAATTATTAAATCTAGTAAATACCCATGCTAGGTTATTACTGTTAGAGAAACATGTGTCAAAAATGAAATTGTGTACATTTTCTGTAGAAGTTCACTGCCACTATGAAATTATGTTTGAACCAAATTGTTGTAAGTAGAACAAAAATCATTACAATAAAATAAATGTAGGATTTAAGGCACATTACAAAAGTAGTTTCCCTTAAGATACTATTTACTCCCAACCAACTAAGTGATACATCGGGTTATGCAAATGTGCCTCCAAGATACAATGAAGTCTCAATTGTTTAATATTACTGTATATTAACGATTTAAACCATGAACACTGTTGATGACAAACCGCCAAGAGGTAATATTCTGTTACTACAGTTTAGCAGAATATTGGTAATAATATGTAGAAAAAATAATGAATATAAATAAAGAATCTGGATGAGAAGAATATAGGAGGTGACAGATAAATTTTTCCAAGTAAACTGGATAAGTTTTTTTTTTTGATTTTTTGCAAGTGGTGTACATGGTCTAATTTATAGAGTGTTATGCACCATTTCACCAAACATTATAACTTTCCACAGACCATTACAACTATTAAAAATAATGTCTGTTAAATTTAATCTAACGTAAATGTATCTCTGTATGCAAATTACATCTTTTTGTAAGGTTGTATATGTTCATACAAAAAATACAACCAACACCGTTTTAGAAAGTTGCATCCTTTCCATTCAAATTTAATTTGAAAATTCTCTTGAATATTCTCTAACAATAATTGGGGATATAAATATTTATACAAATACCATGTAATCTACATATTGATTATGATAGAATCAATACAAACTTGTGTGCAATACTTACCTTCATTGTGTCTATAGATTGGATGGATGTTTAGTAGTGGATATCTTCATTGTGTTTAACAATTTATTCACTCGTCAGTGTCTATAGATTGGATGGATGTTTAGTAGTGGATAGGAGGTTGAGAGGTTCTAGCTAGCTTCTCTTTATTGATTTTTCTTAATTTATTCTTCATTGCGTTTTTAATCTTAGTTTGCTTTACTTTTATAGTTTTTAATAAAAATTCCAAAATCTCCACAATCGTGTGTGTAAATTGTGTTTTATTTTTAGTTGTTTAGAATCGTAGAATATCTTAAATTAGTGTTTTTAAATTCATAATAGATAATTTATTTTTCGTGGGAACGATCATTGTTTACTCATTGTACTATCATTTACGATTCGTATACTTGTAAGGTTTGATAATATTTTTGTTTGCTATTTTATGACTATACTTGAAATGTCTTAATTCCAAGAAACCAAATTCCGTTATCTATATTTGTTTTGGAAGTGTTACAAACTTCAATTCAGATCAGCTAACCGGTGATGTGAATTAAAACAGTACATACTTATTGAGCAAACAATACACAGTAGTACTTTTTTTTTAAAAAAAATAAAATGTCGCAGTACTTTGACTCTCTCGAGTCGTACATTATCGTCCTCAACAGTGTTGTGACGTAAGTGATTACGTTAGGTTGTTTTCATACAGACAAGTCAAAGATCCAGAATCTCTTTATTGATTTCATTCTTTAATTTCAGTTTGACCAAATCAAAGGCAACACTTGGAAAGATATCGGAACTTCCCTCTTCTAGTCTGATTTTATTATTAAATAATAACTAAAAAAACATATACGTTTAAATAAATAAATAAATAAATAAATAAAATATATATATATATATGTATTTTTCAAATATTATCCAAATTGAGCTTTTTTATTTTATTTTAAAAAACCTTTTACGTAAACATGAGGATTATACTATCGAACTATCGGATCAATATCATTTTATTAAACATCTATTCTAATCGGTCGTTAACCTTCAGTTTTTATTTATATATATATATAAATAGTAATATTAGATTTTTCAATTTTTTTTCTAAATAATATTGACACGTGAAGTTTTAATATCACATCACTCATCCAATTATCATATATCAACATCATATCACTTATCCAATTATCTTATGATTTACAAGATAATGACACATTATATACCTACTGTTTAAGAAGAAATTAATAAAAGAAAAAGAACAATCTAACGTTACTTTTATATATATATAAGAATATCTTGCTATGCACTTACAACAGATCTTTTGAGTTCAATACAAATGTCAGTATATTAGATAATCCTAATCAATTTGGACTAAAACCAATATTTACTTGTTCAAATTCAATAATTTCATTTTCAACTGTGGTTATGATATGTAAGTTGTAAATATCATGTAGATCATAAATTATATGTTGAATGATGGGATCGTAACTCACCTATCTATCATTTACAAATGAATTTAGAAAATACCTTTTTTTATTTTAAACCGGTTAAAACCCAACTATTCAACTATTCAACTATTCACTTCTTTTTAAAGTTTATGCGGCAAAACTTTCCAAGTACTATATATATATATATATAAAAGGGAAATTATGAAAAAGAGGGACCCTCTAGTTTGAGGTATATCTTTGTTTGGTCTTTTATTTTTGCATATTAATTTTTTTGGTCCTAACCGTTACTGTTATTTCAATATTTAATTTCTTCCATCCAATTCCATTAGAGTTTTTGAGTTTGCCGTCAATTATTCGAGGAATAACAAAACGAAGTTGAGAGCTTCTAGAAGGTTTTCTTTTTATAACTGAGGGCATCAAGGTAATTTTATTTTTAATAAATTAAAAAAAGAAAAAACAAAACAACAATGAATGACTGTTAACGGGACACGTCAACAAAGCACTAAACAAAACAAACCTCTTTGTGGTCCCTTCAATTCTCAAACCATTTTCTTCTCGATGAAGACTGAAATCTTCAACCGTTCATCTTCCTTCGTGCCAAAAATCCAACCCTAGAATCACCTTGTCTCCATTTTCATTTGATTATCACCGTCGTTTAGAGTACATAAGTTTTGTTCATCTTCTAGTGATTCGACCGGAAGCAACAGTTGTAGAGGAACGATTTCAATGACGATTTACAAAGCAAGGTGAGAGAAAGGTTTGTTTTTACACCCTTGATGCATTCTGTAGTTGTTTGGTTAATATTTGTTGCATGGAGTTTGTTCAGACGTTTTTTAATCTTTGATTTCATCTATTTAGGATTTGAGTCTATAAAATTATGGTTTTTTTTCGATTACAAGCTAATAGCATGTAATTGGTTGTTTTTAAACTTATTTTACGTGTGTTAGTGCTGATATTTGTTGCGTTTAGTTTGTTCACATGTTTTTTAATCATCGATTTTTCTATTTAGGGTTTCAGTGTATAAAAATTAGGGGTTTTCATTCAGTTCCCGGGCAAAACCATGCTTTTAATGGCTCAATTTAGGGTTTCAGGAGTTTTTCCATCATAGGGGCTTTAGTGCAGAAAATCAAAACTTTTGGGGAAATTTGGCAATTTCAAGAAGTTGGGATTTCAGTTTTGCCCTAGCCTTACGCGAAGCTCGAGCAAAATGGAGAACAACCCTTTCTGTGTCTAAAGTCTTCGTGCAAACGTGGAGCGAAGCCATTAGAGCATCAGGATTTTTGCGCCCACATCGAGCGAATCATACAGCGAAATTCAGCACAAAGCTTTTCGCGCCCAAGGTTTCACGCCTTTATCACCTAAAAAAAGCAACGAACTTGAGATCAACGCTTTTCGTGCCCAAGCGTTCGCGCCTTGCTCAAGCGAAGTCTCCAGCGAAGAGCACCCTTGCTGGGTTAAAGCCAACTTTTCATGCCTAACTTCGCCCCTTCGTCGAGCGAATCCTGGCGCGAAAAACATTATATCCAGCTTCTCGTTTCTGATTTCTTAATCTCGAAAATCTAGGATTCTTTAATTTGGAATCATTTTTTCCTACTTCCTGAAGCCATCATTACCTTCCCCAACTATGCTCCCTCTTCCTTTGACCTATCCCCTTTCATGCAAACTCTCATCTCTCTTCCCATTGGAACCTAGCCTTCTTTAAATACAAGAAAGAAAAGAGTGAGAGGGGTTCTGAAAATCTTTCCAGCACAACATTTCTACTCTATTTTGAACTTGGGTGTCTAAAGAGGAAGCTTGGAGCAGCTAGGAGTTTCTCTCTTGGATGAGTGAAGCCATTGAAGCCAAGTATTGCAAGAAAAAAGTTCTACGACTAGTTTTTCTCTTAAGCTCAATCTTTTATCTTCTTGTATTTGATATGTCTTGTGTTTATTTGATGATATGTATGGTTTCCATGTGTAAGATGAGCTAAGCATCCTTTGTGCTAGAACAAGATGAAACCCCACCTTGATTAGTTATAAATGACTCCTTGAAATTCTCTACAAGTGTTTGTAAGAATGTATGGATGATTTGCATACTTAATCTTTTATATTGATTGGCCATCATATTGAATGATTTTTTGATAAACAAATTATTCACTATATATGACTAGAAAGATGAGAGATCACTAAGCTAGCATATAGGATTCATGAATAGGGATGACAATGGGTCAGATTCGGGTCTGGAACTACCTAGATCTATCAAAAAAATTAGACCCAGAACCATACCCAAACCCATGAAAATTTTCGGGTTCGGGTTCTGGTCTGGACTCGTGGGTCTTTAGTAGACCCAGACTTGTCCCGAGGACCCGCAAAATTTCATGGTTCCGGGTCTAGACCCGTGGACCCACGAACCCACGCACCCGTAAAACCTTTAATAAAACTCATTTTTTTGTTTTTCCTTTCTATTTTTATTTTTACCTACTCAATTTTTAACCAGTAAAACATGCTCAATACGCGAATAATTATCTTGAATTGAAATAAAACAAAATAACAAAGATGATTAACTATTGAGTTGAGAATTGAAATAACCACACAAATCGAATCAATAATCCATAAAGTCATAAACCAATATTAAACATTACACAAATAGCATCCTAAAACAAACACAACTAGTTTAAAATCAATAATCCATAAAAGTTATAAACCAACATTAAACATGACACAAATATCATCCTAAAACAAACAAAACTAGTGTAAAATAATAACATAACAAATAAATCATTGATCATCAATGAATCAATGACATACATTCTTCATTTCCTCTCCACTTTCAATTTTCAAAGTTCCATTCCATCACTCAAGTTTTTCACAAAAGGGTTGTTGATTCCTACAACATTAAATATAAACCCTTTATGAGATGTCCACATGTTGGTAGTAAATGCAATCCTACCCTTATTTTTCTCTAATAAACCCTTTAATTTAGCCCTCTCATAATCATAAACTTGTAGTATATCACTCTTCAATGTATTCTTAGATGGTATTTTAAACAATGGTTGAGCCGTCCCTATGAACCTATGAAACCCTGAATGTTCTACCATACTATGAGGGTACTCATGCAAAAGCACCATATTTGCAATCTCTATTCGAGTAGTGTTTTGATTAAATTTAAATGTTCTAATTTCAACGTCTCCCTCCTTTGTTTTTGTAGCTTTCAGTATGCGTCCCACATCACAAAATTGCCTTCGAGGACAATTATCCCAATATTTTTTTAAATGAGATGTTCCAACAGTCCCTTTTTCCGATAACTTCTTATTACAATCTTTACAAAAAGCTGTCCAAACCCCGTTAATTTTTTCTCTATTAAAAGAATCCCACATGACACTAGAATCAATCTCAATGTCATCGGATTCAACATCTATAGTAGTAACTTCATTATGACTTAAATGAGTAGGAATCAGAGTCGGTTGGTATTGGCATTGGGTAATACTTTTTGATGTTGATATTATATGGTAGAATGACAATAACTATATGTCAATAATTACCAATACAAAGAACAAACCATTTGAATTGTCACAGAATATTTCATTAAAATCATCATGATAAAAAAACTTTGCTACATATATTATGATTACAAAACATAATTATAACTATGTGTACTGATTTAATTATGTAGTCCAAGTATTAAATCAACAATCTTGCAATTACAAAACAATACACCAAATTGCAGAACCTGACTAATGTTAGACAAGGCTAAATTCAAGGCCTTTTGATTCAAATGTTGACAAGCATCTGAATATAAAAATTTAAAACAAACAGCATAATTTCAACAATCTTGCAGCATAACAGTTTCCACAGTTGATAAACATTAACTATATATTATTCATATATATAACTATATATTAAATCCCGGTTGTATATAAGTATATTTTTAGTTTATTACATGAAGAAACCATTGTATACAAAAAAAAAGAATATTCATATATAAGTATATAACACAACAGAAAATATTTCATATATATAACAAAGAATTCAATTTAGTTTCGACATTTTCTCATCAACCAAACAATAAATAAGTGCCACAACAACAAAAAAAATGAATGAACTCAACAATATAAGATATCAACAATTAGATTAATTTTTATTCATTTTTCTTTCTTAGGATTATTCACAATACAACAAAGAATTAAAGCAAAAAAAAAAAAAACACAATTTATATTGTTTTCAGTTAATGTTTTCTTTGCTTCCTAAATTTCCAGTAAGCAAACAGGACAATATAGTTTCTCTATATTCATTTTCTCAAAATACCTAAGAAAATGGAAGATGAAAATGTTATGAACACTCCAAACATCTAAGAGTGGCTACTAAAACGAAATCTATTCATAAGTCCACAATCCCATATAAGAGCAAGTGCAAGAGAGAGAGATTGAGAGCTACGGACTTACGATGAGTGGTGAGATTGGTGACTGGTGAGCCTATGAGCAATGGAGCTTCAGGCTATCCAAAGTGTGGTTTGTGGAAAGTCGAAAGGTGGGAAGAAGAAAAGACGAAAAAAAGATAAGAAAATTTAAGAAGAAAAGAAGATTGGTGGTCTAGTGGATACAACTGCAAGAAGAAGAAAGAACACTAATGTATATGCGGCTGCAAGAAAAAGAAAAGAAGAAATTAGGTTTATGGAGTTCTTTGTAAGTAAAAAGATGTTGTTTTGTACCAATTAGGTTTTTGACTCAGACCCAGACCCGACCCGACCCGACCCGACCCAAAATCGGGTTTATTATTTTGGACCCGAACTCGACCCGAGACCTGAATGTGAAGACCCATACCTGACCCATCCGGTTCTGGTTCAATTCGGTACTCGCGGGTCCGGGTATAATTTCCATCCCTATTCATGAGAGTGTTCCATATAGCTTAATGAGTTCATGCATGTATTGTATATGTGAATAAGATTTCTAAGACATCGAAAGAGATTAGATATCATTGTAGGAATAAGAGTCTATAATCTCTACTTGCATGCTTGAGAATAGAAGAGGTTTTGATATTTAATTAAAAGGGGTAGGGTGGATTCAAGTTCTAGCACATTTTACATCAATATTGTCATCTTTGTTCTTGTTAAGAGTAAGTGTTGTTGTGTTGGGCTAATAATAATTAGTAAATTTGTAGTGTAAAATTCTGGATACCCTTATCTAAGGATGACAGCGGGTCGGGTTTAGGTGAGTTTTATAAAATCTAAACCCTCACCAGTGAATTTTTTTCTCACCCATGTCCGCCCTCGAACCCGCGGGTTATGGCTGCACCTATAACCTCACCCGTGAACCCGCGTGTGGATGCTTCACCCACTGGATACCCATAAACCGACAACTGACGAACCCGCGAACCCACGATTTGTCATTTGTAAATTTTCACATGTAATCACCTATTTGATACTTAATTGAATTAAATTTCCATTTCTAATTTCCTACTTGATACATTACAAAACAATAATAACCATACAAATAAAACGATAAAAAATAAATCAAATAACTATGTATATTTTATATACAAGTATTTATTTATGCGGATTCGCGGGTCCAACCACCGTGTTCGTTTTTTCAACCCGCATCCGCCCACGAACCCACCGGGTTTTTCATTAAACGGGTTCGCGGGTCGTAAATTCACCATCAAAACCCGACCCTTCAGGCGGGTACCCGCGGGTGCGGGTCAAATTGTCATCCCTACCCTTATCTTTTAAATTTGTTCAAATAGTATAAAATCTGAAAAAATCCGGTACTCAAACCCTTTGTCCTTGTGGAACGACCCCTACTTATCACTATACTAGTTTTCGACCTCGTATTATTGCGAGGTCTTTCTTGTGTAGTATGAAACCAATCAGTGCATGAATTTGTTTGAGGGGTATCGGTCAAGGTCATATGATAAGTAGTTTAGTGACCCAGACCTTGAACAAACCTAGGTTAAAATTGATAGATTGATGAAAGGAAAACCTTTCTAGAAAATGGTGGGGAGTGATATTAAATTTCATGTAGGTCAAACCTTTGACAATATGATTGTATTGAGAGACATCTTTAGAGACTATGCTATTCAAGAAGGTATGGTTTTAGATAAAGTTAAAAATGACCTTGTTAGACAAACCTATAAGTGTACATCACCATGTTGTCCTTAAAGGGCACATTCTTCATGCATGGTTGATAACACCACAATGCGGCTTAGAACATTAGTCGACCAATATGAATACCATATGGTTTACAACAACAAAGAGGCAAGAGTGATGTGGATTACCCTTAAGTTTGAGAATATAGTTAAGAGAAATCTTGATATTAGTTTACATATATTGGTGATTTGTTAAGGGAGAAGCATAAGGTAGCAGTTGAGATTCCTAGATTGTATAGGGCAGAACACAGAGTCTTGAAAGGGTTAAAAAAAGATCATGCTAATTGTTTTCAGTACCTAAAACAATATACCTACACTTGAACAAAACCAACCCCTGATCAGCAATACATATCTTTATCTAACAACCACTACCAACATTTCAAAGGTTATTTTAAGCTTTGAAGCTAAAAAACTAGGTTTCTTTGGGGGGGGGGGGGGGGGGGGGGGGGGGGGGGGGGGGGGGGGGGGGGCGGGGGGGCGGGTTGTATGCCATTTATTACACTAAATGGTTGTCACTTGAAAGGGCAATGTGGAAGAGTACGTCCTATCTGCCAAACAGTGGTTTATTCCCATTGGCTATTTGCATTCGTGAAATTCAATTGTTCATTGTTTCCAAACAACTTGAAGATATTCCTTCAGTACTTTGTTCACAGGTCTTTGACATTCATGTTTGATAGGTAGAATTGAGTGATTAATGCATTGTAGACTCATTTTCCCTCGGCTAATATAAGGTAATTTATGAGTTATCATTTTTTATTTTTATGCTTTATCAATGTTCATTGCAATTAACATGTTTTTTTTTTTAGATTTGGCAGGTATTGTGCAAGGCATATATATGCAAACTTCAGACTTACTTACCAAGGTCATAACTACAAGAAACTGTTTTGGAAGGCCAGTAAAAGTTGCAATGTTTTTCGAATTCAAAGCTGTATTGAATGCAATTGGTGACATTAACCCTACGACAAATGTATGGTTAGAAAAAAATAGAACTACATCACTGGCCTAGGTTTTCCTGTGACCATATCATCAAGTGTGACCATGTCATTAACAATATGATTGAGGCATTTAATAGCATGCTAGGAACACACAGTGCTGCAACTTATTTAGAATTGCTTGAGTTAATTAGAAGGATGTTTATGAGAAAGTTCCAAGAGAGGAAAGACAAGTGTGGTGCATATAATTCTGTCATACCACCAAGGGTTGATGCAAAAATACTGAAGAATAGTAAAGAGAGTAGGTTGTCGACAATCATATCAGTGAGATGGAATATAAGGTGTTAGGTGTAGATGGGTCGTATGCTTTTAAGCTTAGATAATATACTTGTGGTTGTGGTAGCTGTCAGTTAAATGGCATTCCATATAGTCATGCAATGGCTGCCATAAGCCTCAGTAGTGGTACAAATCTAGTGAAGGATATGGTGGCTGCCTATGTCCACCGAAGTTTGAGCAAAAGTGCATACTTGCAGGCTTACAGGGGCATGATCCATCCGATTCCTGACCAAAAAATGTGGCTAGAAATAGAAACTGAGCAATTGCTTCCACCTTCTTTTTGAACCCAAACTAGAAGACCTAAACTTTAGAGAATGAGGGAACCAGATGAGAAAGCAAGAGGAGGAAGGTCAGAGACTGTTGTATGCAAAGCTTGTTGCAAGCCCGGGCACAACAAAAGGACTTGCAAAAGTCCCAATTCTTCAAGTAAGAAAAATAAGGTATTAGTGTTTATTAATCTAACCCAACCTCATTAATCTAAGTGCAATGACTTGTAATATAATGTTTTGTAACTTGTTAAACTATTTTTTTGAGTTTTCACAGCCATAAACCTAACCACATTCAACAGTTGGAGCCTTATTTTCGTAACCACCGACCTAGAATTCTTCAAGGAAGAAAACCGATGTATTCATTACTAAATTATCTTTCATAATATTATTTTTATGAATTGGTAATCTAAGTATGTATTTTCTTTTAACATAAAAAAAAGCAACAGTTGGAGCCTTATCTTCCTATCCACCAACCTAGACTCAAAATCAATCGTAGCTAACACACGGGATTGATCTCTGCACATGTTTACAACAAGCTTCTAGTTTGACCAAGTGCTTTTTGTCACAACAATTTTTGTTTCATTGCGTGTTCTTGTTGTTAGCAATTTTTATATGTGGTGAACCAACCATTAAATATGTTTATTACGTTTTTGAAAGTGTTAATACAAGAACATGCTAAATATTGGTAGTTGTTTGCTGTGAGTGTTGGTTATTTATTTTTAAAAATGTTGAATGGTTGCTTAACTAAGTATGTTATATATATCTATATATATATATGATAATGCTTAAATATTTGTTACAAATGATGATGCTTGTAACACTGAGTAGAAGCATTGCCTAGCTTAGTATGTTTTATATATGATGATGCTTAAATATTTATTACATTCAATGGCTGTTTGTAACACTAAGTACAAGCATTGTCATGATTACAAAAAAAAAAAACCCAGGTCTATTACCAACATCACCTTTTACCCTCCTTTCAAAGACTCCAGGTGATGCATTCTCCCATAAATGTTTGTCAAATTATGCATTCTTGCATGGAAGCTTTTTAGGTGGTACACTATTTCCCATAACATTTCCAGCTTCTGTAGCCTTGCATTTACGACTGTGATTTCTTGTTGTAGCATAAAATTATCTCTACCATCATACCTTTATGATATGTTATCAATGTATTCTACTAGGTTGAATTCTTCATTACCTGGTTCCCAAAATTTATAGAATTTTAATTTTCCTCTCTCACAGAAGAAATTCAGTTTCTTTAAGTTGTTTTGTGATTCCGATATCTTAACAGCTGTTTTAATACCACATGAGCATTTTCGACTTTTGAATTTTATTATCCCTCTATTGATGTTGGTTGTTGAGCTTAATGTAACCTCTATGATGGTTGATCGTGTCAAACTACACATGTTGACTCTCGCAATAGTACGAGGTCGGAACGGTAGTTTAATGACGAAGTAGAGATCGTTCTCACAGGGATGAAGGTTTTGATTATTGGATTTTAACGTCTTGTATACTATTTGAACAATCGAAAACAAGAGTTTATATTAAGGCAATTAATCTAAAGCAAAAAAGATTATCAATCACAACAAGGAACGAATGTGATAAAAATGTGTCAGAACTCGAATCCACCTCACCCTTTTAATTATACACTTGACTCACTTGATCTCTCAATTGTGCGTGCATATGTTATAGGTTCGTATCCCTTAAACTAATATCTAATATCTCTCGATGTCTTAGAGAATGCATCCATATATAACCAAAGTCTCTCTCGAGCACTTCAGACATTATATATGAATCCGTTAAGAATTGTAGGATACACACACGAACCCTATACACTAGCCTTGTGGTTCTAGCACTTTCTAGTCATGTATAATGAATGTTTATCTAAGCATTTTCAAATACGTCTCATCTCGGTTAATAACATTCAACCATAGATCAATTATAAAGTGATAAAGCAAGTAAGTGTTTTAAGCATTCAAAACATCCATATAACCATACAAGCATATGTAGAGAAATCAAAGATTCATTAACAAAAACATCAAGGGTTCGGTTTCATCTTGGTCTAACACAACTATGTTTAGCTCATATACACAAATAAGCCATGGTTGATATGAAACAACTACAGGCCATGAAAACATAAAGAAACAAAGATATAAAAAGTTAAAGAGATGAACTAATTTAAAGAGCTCCTTTTTGTGAAGCTTGGGCTTCAATGACTTCCTTGGTGTCATCAAACCACTTCCTAGCTACTATAATCCTTCATCTATTTAGTCTAAATGTACAAAAAGAGCTTCAATTTTGTTGGAGAAGAAGAAGAACTCTGGTAAGAGTGATTTTCAGATCCCCTTTCTCTCTCTTCCCACTTGCTTAAATCATCTTTCCAACTTATCCACCCATTTGTACAGGAGGGCCCCAAACATCCCCTCACCATGGTCAATCAGGGATAAAAGAGTAGGGCCCACGAGCTTTTAAATCATTGGTTCACAAAATTAGACATGAGCGATTTACAGATTTACACGGTACGTTACGTGGTACGCCTTGACGTAATGTAATGCATTACTCCTTTCATGAACCTTCTATGATGTTATGTGGTATGCTTATGCAGTACAAGATTTCTTCTTACGCGGTACACATACTGCATGAAGAGTTCCATACGTGATGCTTCTTCTGATATCTTCTGTGGTACACATATGCGGTACGCATTTCTTTCTGTTGCGGTACGCGTATTGCGTGATTATTCCTCCACCAGTTGACATCTTCATTTCTTTCTCGAAAATCTTCCGAATCCGTACAAAGACATCCCTATAATGGAAAAGGGCCTGCATAAGCTATTTGAAACATTAAATAATGGCATTTGTATAGAAAACGAGTGCAAAAATTAGCTTAATGATAGGGGAAGCAAACCATAAAAATGAGCTTATGCTTGATGTTTGTTCTAGATTTTTTTACTGTGCAACACCTGTGAAAAAAAATTACAAACTGTTTTTGCTTGCTTGATATAGAAGATACTTGATATTATTGTAAAGTTTGGAGAAGATGTATAGGGTTCAATATAAATGATTGGATTGTGTGTATCTTGCATAAGAAATGTGAGTGTTTTGTGTATGGGGTGAAAAATATGGTTGCGAGGGATGTTCTTTTATAACCAAAAGAAAGAGTTGTTGCTCAACGGTCTCTTTGGAGGGTAACATGCTAATTTAGCCCATGTCAAGCAAAAATAAGGGCATTAGAGTTATTTTAACAAAATCATTCAGACTTAAGGGCATTACGGTCATTATACCATATGTGCATGTCAATATCTGTATTTTTAACGGAAAAGTAGATAGAAGGGCTAATTTAAATAATACGCAAAATTGTACACCAAACAGTGATATACTACAACTAGAGGGACCTTTTTCGTAATTTCCCCATATTAAATGATTTAACGAGGATTCCATCAATCTGGAGCGTATTCTTCTAGATGGCAAGATGACGATTTCAGGGACATGTGTAGTGAGTATAGATCCTTTGAATAATCAAACTTTTCTTTCTCTTCAATCTTTGAAATTCTATATATTAATTGCATTCGTGTGTCAACCTAAGTAGGGCATACAATTCTAGCAAACAATAAAAACAAAACCAGCCCACAAAGCTTTCATCCCAGTATCATTTTTCTTCATTTCTTGGTCTTAAATTCAAACAAAAGTGAAAATGGGCAGTGAAAATCCTCAGCTTCACGTTTTCTTCTTCCCATTCATGGCTCATGGTCACATGATACCAACTGCGGACATGGCCAAGCTTTTTGCAACAAGAGGTGTCAAAACCTCTATAATCACTACTCCTGTCAATGCTCCTCTGTTTTTAAAAACAGTCCAGAGATCCAACGATTTGGGAGTCGACATGGATTTGAAAGTCATCAAGTTTCCTTATGCAGGAGCCGGTTTGCCTGAGGGATGTGAAAATGCTGACGCCATCACTAATGGTACCGATCCGACTACAAGCATGGAGATGACCATCAAATTTTTCAAAGCAACAGCCATGCTCCAGGAACCTCTTGAGCAGCTCCTCAGAGAGTTTGAACCAGATTGCTTGGTGGCAGATATGTTCTTTCCTTGGGCCACTGATGTTGCAGCCAAATTTGGGATTCCTAGGTTGGTTTTTCATGGATTTAATTTCTTTTCTTTGTGTACATCAGCATGTCTGTCCATGTACGAGCCACACAAGCAAGTTTCATCAGATTGTGAACTATTTGTGGTGCCTGAACTTCCTGGTGATATCAAGCTCACAAGGAATCAACTTCCTGATTTCATGAAATCAAATGGTGAAAGTCAAACTGACTTTACCAAGATGTTAGATTTAAAGAGCTTTGGCGTTGTTGTCAACAGCTTTTACGAGCTTGAGCCTGCTTATGCTGATTATTACAGGAATGTCCTGGGAAAAAGGGCATGGCATATAGGCCCACTTTCTCTATGCAATGAAGATAAGGCTTCTAGAGGAAAGCAAGCATCCATTGATGAGAATGAGTGCTTGAAATGGCTTAATTCCAAGAAACCAAATTCTGTCGTGTATATATGTTTTGGAAGTGCAGCTAACTTCAATTGTGATCAGTTAATGGAGCTTGCAATGGGGCTTGAAGCTTCAGGGCAAGATTTCATTTGGGTTGTGAGGAAAGACAAGAAAGATGAAGATGCAAACGGAGATTGGTTGCCTGAAGGATTCGAGAAAAGAATTGAAGGGAAAGGATTAATAATAAGAGGATGGGCACCCCAATTGTTGATTCTTGAACATGAAGCTGTGGGAGGATTCGTCACACATTGCGGATGGAATTCAACTCTTGAAGGAATCAGTACTGCTGGGGTGCCTATGGTCACATGGCCAGTGTTTTCCGAGCAATTTTACAATGAAAAGCTGGTGACTGAGGTTCTTAAGATTGGTGTCAGTGTTGGAGTTCAACAATGGACTAGACTGGTGGGAGATTTTGTGAAGAGAGAGGCAATAGAGAAGGCAGTGAAAGAGATAATGGTTGGAGACAGGGCAGGGGAAATGAGGAGCAGAGCCAAAGCACTGGGTGAAATGGCAAGGAGGGCTGTCGAGAAAGAGGGTTCCTCTCACTCTGATTTAAATGCTTTAATTGAAGAATTAAGCTTACGTCGCAATTCAAACAAACTAATAAGCTAATCAGCGTACTGTTGTATCAAATATGATGCGATTGTGCTGTTTTAAATATTAGAACGATTGTTATATCACAAAGGACCGTTGTATCATATATAAGATGATTGATGAACAATACTGCTTCACTTGCAAACCGCCTCCTATTTATATCACGCAGGCAAGGATGCTTCCATCACCTACGAGAATCTCTAATAAATGATATCAAGTTAAAACTTGTTAGAGTTCAAACTATATAATTGGTACTTTTCTGGTATAAATTATGCACATAATGTGAGGTCTGACTGCTGACATAATGACATATACATTTCTTTTGAATACGGGTGCATTTTGGCAAAAAAAAAAAAAAATATATATATATATATAATACATATTCTTATCTTCAATCCAATTATCAAAGTAAAAATACACATCCATATCATGACCAATCATATAAAACATTATTCTTTTCATTCGCTCCTTTTTTTTTTTTTAGAATTAAAATGTACTGTATTTATATTGGTGGAAAATATTTTGAAATGCTATGACTATGGTTTCTAAAAGAGTTTCTCATATTCTTTAAAAATATTTTTGTCAGCTCTATAATGAGTTAGATAATTGTATTTGGGATTGTTTTTCCACCACATTATCTATTCATCCTTTGTGAGAATAATTTTTCTCTAAATACATAATATCATTGAATATGTTTTTAACTTTTATACTCGTTTTCATAAATTTACATAGTTCACTCTAGGGTAATATGTAACAAAAATTATTGTGATTGCTAAATTCATTCTCGTCCTCGGCGTTTATTTTCTTTCTTTTTATGAAATTAATTATAAGAAGGTTTACATAATTAATTTTTTTGAAATCAAGAATTAAATAATCAATCATTAACAAATTACTATTATGAAAACATTATTCAATGTTTCAATATGAATGGATGTCCATATTAAGAAATCAAATTTATCATCTTTCTAACTTCTTCTGTAACAACCAAATGATTTATAGTCAATTTATATTGAAATTTATGTCCATTATTGTGTAAGTTATGATTGTAAAGATTTGTAAGACTATAAATATGAGCATTCATCTTGATGTATGAAACTTGAGAAGTATTGAGGTATAAAATGATATCTTCCATCTTGGGAGACTATTTTTTCTATTTTCTTACTTTATATTCATTCTATTATGTTATTGTTTATTTTATTTATACCATTACACGTTATCAGCATGAGTTTGTAATCATGTTTTTTCAATTTCCAGATTTTAAAGCTTTCTGCCCAAAGACATGTTGTTGAGAAAAAATCGCACATATACAAATAATAGAAAGCAATAAGAAGAAAGAAGACACCAAAGATTTTACATGATTCAGCAATTTACCTACGTCTACAGAGCGCACCGCACTCAATCCACTATTTCCAGAGTTGATTACAATATTTGTCTCTCTTTCAGTCTCTCTACAATTACTCTATATTTCTAGCATTTTTCTCGCATACTACGCCCTTAAATCAGAGTACACATAATGTTAGTATTTATATAGGAGCGCTAGGGTTGACCGAATCCTAATTAGAATTTATTTCCTTTTCCAATTACTTCTCTACATAAGATTTCCTATTTCTCACAAATTTGTATCCGACCGCTGTTAAGGCCACAACGCTCCTCACAACGGTCTTCAAAATTCGGGTTGACCACTGTATGGGTAACGGTGCTCTCACATCGGTCAC
This sequence comes from Dipteronia dyeriana, assembly GCA_032871835.1. NCBI lineage: Eukaryota > Viridiplantae > Streptophyta > Magnoliopsida > Sapindales > Sapindaceae > Dipteronia > Dipteronia dyeriana. Next base: position 91,198,845 of record CM065295.1, on the reverse strand, counting down.
CTAGCGATCTTTGACCGCTGTCTTTTCGCTGCCATAATTCACAGCGCTTGTCACAACACTTCTTCACTTTGGTGGACTGCTGTCATTACCGCTATGAAGGTCACAGTGCAACGCATAGTGGCGGCGTTGCGCTTCTCTTGACTTACAGCGTTGTAACCGCTGTTGCAATTTGACAACGTGAAGCACTTTGCTTCATTTAACCCTTTTTGTTGACTTTCAATCTTCACAAACTCCAACAATCTCCCACTTGAAGACTGAAACTCAATAAACGTTCCCCATCCTTTCTTGATGATTTAGTAGATAAATAACGGTGCGCTCATTCCACTTGTTTTCACTCTTGAATGCCTATTGAAGTTGTACATAACTCTAATTTCTCAGTAATGACTGGTTTGGTTAACATGTCAGCAAGATTCTGAGCTCCTACAATCTTCACTAACTTCAACACTCTTCTTCGATTAATGATAGAATAAAGTGGTAGTGCAAGTCTATATGCTTAATCATAGAATGGAACGCCGAATTCTTGGTCAAGTGTATTACACTCTGACTATCACTGTGTAACACGTTCATCATTTGATTGAATCCCCACTCAGCTAACAACTCTTGTAACCATATAAGCTTCTTGCTTACTTCTGTCATAGCCACATACTCTGCTTCATTTTTAGAAATTGTCACTATCTTCCATAACTGGGACACCCAACTGATCGCTGTACTAGACATCATGAACATATATCCGGTGGTACTTCTTATATGATCCACCTCTCCGGTAAAATCTGAATCCATATAACCTTCTAGCTTGAGCACATCTTTTCTAAAGGTTAGACATCTCTCTGTCATACCCTGCAGGTATCTTTGGATCCACTTCACAGCCTCCCAGTGAGGCTTGCCTGGATTGGACATGTATCGGCTCACAACTCCCACTGCTTGGGAAATATATGGTCTTGTGCAAGTCATGGCATACATTAAACTTTCAATGGCTAAAGCGTAATGAATTTTAGCCATAAAGTCATTCTCCTCTTCCGTCTTCGGACTCTAATCCTTGTGCAACTTGAAATGACTAGCCAAATGTGTTCTCACAGGTTTTGCATCTCCCATGCTGAATCTCTGTGACACCTTTCGAACGTACTCTGCTTGTGAAAGGTTCAATGTACATTCCTGTTCGTCTATGTTAATCCTCATTCAAAGAATTTGTTTTGCTGGACCTAAATCCTTCATCTCGAACTCACTCGAGTGTTGCTACTTCAAATTGTTAATCTCTTCTAAATTTACACCAGTTACTAACATGTAATCAACATAAAGTAGTAAGATAATAAAACTTGACTTAACCTTTTTATAGTAGCAGTAGTGGTCAACATTGCATCTCAGATAGCCATTGTCTTGCATAAACCCATCAAACTTCTTGTACCACTGTCAGAGAGCTTATTTTAAATCATACAAGTTCTCTGTCAACCTATATACCAACTCTTCCTTGCCATCTTCCGCAAACCCCCTGATTGCTTCAAGTATATCTCTTCCTCCAATTCTCTATGAAAAAAGGCAGTCTTTACATCTAACTGCTCCAGATATAATCTCTTTGTTGTGATAATACTAAACACTAACCGGATTATAGTTAGTTTATCAACAATAGAGAAATTTTTAGAATAGTCAATACCTTTAATTTGTTAGAAACCTTTGACTACTGGTAGTGCCTTATATCTCTTGGAACCATCATGTTCCTCTTTGATCCGAAACATCCACTTATTTTGTAGGGCTTTCTTTCGTTCAGGCAGCTTGGTTAACTCTTAAGTTTGGTTAGATACCAACGACTTCATCTCATCCTTCATTGCAAGCTCCTACTTGCTTGCATCTTCTCCTTGACATGTTTCATCATAGCACTCAGGTTCTCCCGCATCTGTCAACAACATGTATTACAAGTACTTGCTATTTGGTGTATGAGTTCGAGTTGATCTTCTTAATGTACTTTAAGCCTGTATCACTGGAACATTTCTAAGTGGGGTATATTCTTGAATCTGGGTTTGCACACCTTGCTCTTCATTATTCTGTTTCATATGTTCCATGATCCCTTTATCCAGTACATCATCCAACCTAAAATACTTTGGCTTTTCCAGCTCAGACACCTGTTGATCGGAACCTATTTATATACCTATTTGAGGTCCCTGTTACCTATCTTTTGTTCTCGTTTTTGAGCATATTTTGGTATTTAATATTTTTGTAAGCCTTGTGTAGGTACAAGTTCCCTACGGAAGGTATTTGAGTTTAATTGAAGAGTTTTGGAGGTTAGATGGGCTGAAATGGAAATGGACTGTGCATAACACCTAAATTTCGGGGTCCATATCTCCCTCCTCAAAGTGAACTGGGTTTCGTACCACCTATTTTTAGAAATCCCCAGAAGTCTTCTTTTCAGCGGTTTTTACGGATCGTAATTCCGGGTTTTATAGAGGGAGATATGTTTGTTTTTGTAACGGTACGCAAGACTGGAAACACGACAACGACTGAGAGTTTTATGCGGAATACCCAACTTTCGGGGACCATATCTTCCTCCTCAAATTGAACTACATTTCCCGTTACCACTTTTTGGAAAGCCCCGAATGTCTTCTTTCTAACACACTTTACGGATCATGATTCCAGGTTTTCTAGAGGAAGTTATGGTTATTTCCATAACGGTGCGCGCTGATGGCGCTGGTGAAGAGCCACTCGACCAGCGCACCCTCACTAGTGCAAAAATACCAGTAGGTTGGCGTTGGTCGACCAGCGCAGGGGCCCAGATTTGCCATTTTCAGCCCATTTTTGAGGGGGCAATCTTATATTTTCACACCCAATTCTTGCCCTAACCTCTCAACACTATAAATACCCTTTTTTCTCTTCACTTTGAGGGGGCTCTTCCTCATCTATCCCCCCAAACACAGCCCCCACACCCCAAAACCGAACCTCCATCTTCTTCACCGAAGTAGTGAGTGATTCAAGCTCTCATGGAGGTTTTTCCTTCATTGGAGCTCACCATACACCTCTACCACCCCTTTATACACATCATCCACCCAATTGAGAGTAGATTGTAAGGATATAGGAGAGGTCTTTGACCAAAAACGAGTCAAGCATGGAAAAGAGCTCTAGGAGGAGTTTTCTCCAAGGGTTGTTTCTATTTGCAAACCTTTCACATGTGCTATATATGTATTTTTGTACTTAAATTCATTTGGGTTTTGTTTTTCTCTTGGAATTATATGTTTTCATGCTCTTATTATGATATGTATGTGTATGAATGGTTTGAAATTGATATGTATGCATGATTGGGATTAGGAGTAGAGTAATTTAATGTAGGAGTAGATTAATTTATCTTCCCATGATTGTTTGTATGTTAATGGATGACCAAAATGCCATGTATTGATGATTTGAGTGATTGGGGATTTTTTCCCCCAAAGAGTGGAAAAGGCTGGTTCATGCATTTAGGTGCTAAATTGGTTTTGGTTCATTTCCTTGCACTTAATGGGTCTTTTTAGGACACAATTGCCCTTCCTTGGCCGGATTGGGTGGTGAATTGGTTTAGGGATAATTCTCAAATCAAGAGGATGAACCCTTAATTCATATTGAATGTACTTAATGTCTTAGCGATTGCATTGATGTACATTAGTGTTAGGTGAGCATATTTTCCATTCGTATTCATCCATTTTAGGGAGTCTAGAGAGATTAGGAGAGAGCTCTCTCTTGTTGAGGGGGTTGTGTATTCATGAGATTGGAGAACGCCGTAGTCGTCAAGTGGTGAGGACAACTCGGATTGATACCCGAGAAGACCCGGTGTTCGATTCCCGGTTACTGATGATGGGTCTCCTTTCTATCTATTTTGTATTTCTTTCTTTGTATCTTTGTCTCTTTTTCGATGTGTACTTTCATTCATTAGGAATTTGATATAAACATAGTATTGTTGCCTATTTCATTGCATATGTTGCCTATTTCGTTGCATATGCTTGTTATTGGTTGAGTAGCCCTTCGAAATGCTTAAAGCCTTGAGTGGTTAGCCACCAATTCATTGAACCTAGGTTGTGTGATGGACCGAGAGGTGAAGCACTCAACGTGCATTTAGTAGATTGGCCACTATGTGTAGAGTCTGCGTGCGGTTTTACAAGTATTGTCGCTACATGTGTCTCATTGTTCTTAATGAACCGAGTGCAGTTCGGGTAACCATCGAAAGATAGGTTGCTGGTGCATTTCGGTATAGTCGATTGTCGCTGGAGTGAGGGCAATTGGTGAGGATTAAGTGAGCACGACATTCATCCTTGACTATGCATGTTGTATGAAATTGTGTGATTGCTATGGTGGAGTCATTTGCTTAGTATAACCATTTACATTCCAGATCACTCCATTCCATCCTATCATTGTACATATTGTTTATTTATATAGTTTGTTAGGTTAGTTTAGTATTTAGTTTTCCACAACTCTTTTGCATACGCAACACACGAGTCCGTTCGGAGTGTTGTAATAATAGCTAGAACTAGCGAAGGTCGGTGAATCCCACCTCCTTGTGGAACGATCCTTGCTTGCCACTGTGCTAGTCTCTGTGACTCGCACGCTTGCGAGGCCTAACCTAAATGTTCATATTTGACGTCACTGCAACGATGTGATCGTCACCTATGTGTTCCTGTTTTTGTACATGACCCTTTCGTTGAAGACTACATCTCTACTTTTGATTATCTTACGATTTTGGTCATCCCACAACTTGTAACCGAATTCATCTTCTCCATAGCTCATCAAAGTACATTTCACTAACTTAGCGTCTAGCTTACTCCTCGCATGGTCACCTACATGTACATAAGAAAAACACTAAAATACTTTAAGATGAGAAAGTTTTACCTCTTTCCCAATCCAGATCTCCTCTGGTATAGCCAGGTCCAAGGACTTTGATGGTCCTCTGTTGATCAAATGCGTTGTTGTATTGATTTTTTCTGCCCACTACTATTTTGGTAACTGATTAACACTGAAAAGTGTATGTTTACTAAGGGATAACATCATCATTTTACTCTTCCAATATGATTAATTCCCCAGTTCAGACATAATTTCGTTCGTTCGTTTAAATAAATGTGTTATGTAGTAATCAGTGTATTTTTCTTTGTATTTCAGAGGTAATTCGATCAATTCAGAATCATGGAGAAGTCAAATTGCAAAACAAACATCGTTTTCAAGTTTAGAACGTCAAAAAACCTTAAGAAGACCACGAAGGGCATTTTCATAATTTTGACTATTCACAGTTCACAGTTGACTTTTACTGTTCACTCACGATTCGTTACTGTTCACTCTAGGATTCGTTACTGTTCACTCATGGATGGGTTACTGTTCACTGATGACGTGGCGAAATTTGGACACTCCATTCTAAATTCATCTGATGGTCAATTTTCATCCGTATTTTGTATAAATAAGAGGCCTCTCCCCCCTAATTTTGATATTCTGAATCCAAATCTGATGTTAGATTTGTGAAATTCTCTCTCTTTTGTTCTCAAACTCTCAGTTTAAATAAAATAGTTATTTTCTAGTTAAATTAACCAACCTACCCATTTTTTCTCACTTCATAGAACAAACTCTCTTAAGAGGCAAATCACTTCGTTTGTCCAAAAACCTGGGGAAACACTTTACCAATGTTGGGATAGGTTCAAAGAGTTGTTAAATGTCTGTCCACATCACGGTTTTGAAACATAGAGGATAGTGTCACATTTCTATGAGGGACTCACACCCCAAAGTAGACAAGCCATTGAAATGATGTGTAATGGGGAGTTCAGTGACAAAAATTCTGAAGAAGCACTTGAATACCTTGACCATATCTCCGAAAGTGCTCAAAATTGGGACACCATTGGTTCCTATAAGTCCATGAACAAACCACAACCATCTCCATCTAGTGGAGGCATTTACAATCTTAGGAAAACCATGACCTTCAAGTTAGATTTGCATCCCTAGCTAGGAAAGTTGAAGCTTTAGAAACTAAAAAGAGTGAACATGTAAAATCTGTACAAGAAATTGCATGCCATGTATGTGATTCTGATGATCATATCACTTATAGTTGCCCAACTTTGCCAGCCATAAAAGATTGCCTTCATGAACAAGCCAATGTTTTGCACACTTTCAACAAGCCAAATTCCAACCCGTATTCATAAACCTACAATCCTGGTTAGAGAAATCACCCAAACTTTAGTTGGAGGAATAACAATCAAGCCCAGTCTTCACAACCACCAGGTCCATCACATCCACAAACACACTAGAATTTCCAAAACCCTCAAGGTTATGCACCTTATGTCCCACCATCTAAGAAAAACCTTGAAGACACTTTGCACTCATTCATTGAGAAGCAAGAATCCATTAACAGCCAAACTGCACAAACCTTGATAGATATTAAAGATACTTTGGCAAAGATTACTTCTACACTCACCACACATGAAAAAGGTAAGTTTCCATCTCAACCACAACCAAATCCCAAGAGTCAGTCAAGTTCCTATGATAATAACCAATGCCCAGATCAAGTCAAATCAATTATCACTCTTCGTAGTGGTAAGGTCATCGAAAAACCTATTCTTGAATCTGGTAAAAATGACGATGAGTCACTTTCCAAGGGTAAGGAAGGGGTTGATGAAACCACTGTTGACGAATAAATAATTGAATCCCCACTTACACTCCCATATCCTCAGGCTCTTAAAATTTCACAGAAATCGAAACATTCCCCAGAGATTTTTGAAAATTTCAAACAGGTAAAGATCAATATCCCTTTGTTGAACGCAATCAAACATGTACCTTCCTATGCCAAGTTTTTGAAGGATTTGTGCACTGTAAAAAGGAAGTATCATGTAAGAAAGAAAGCCTTTATGGCTGAGCAGGTAAGTTCCATTCGTTCCAATAAAAATGTTTTGAAATATAAAGATCCGGGTTGTCCCACTATTTCCTGCACAATTGGTAACTGTAAAATTTAGCATGCTTTGCTTGACCTAGGTGCTAGTGTAAATTTGCTCCTATACTCATTTTATCAGCAATTTAAACTTGGTGAGTTAAAGCCGACTTCAACCACACTTTGTCTTGCTGATAGGTCAATTAAAATACCAAAAGGAATAGTGGAAGATGTGTTAGTACAAGTCGATAAATTTATCTACCCAGTAGATTTTATTGTCTTGGAAACACAACCTATTGTTAATGAGCACAAATCAATTCCTGTTATATTGGGCCGACCATTTTTGGTTACTGCTAATGCCTTGATTAATTACAGGAATGGAATAATGAGCATGTTTTTTTTGGAAATATGGAAATTAAGCTTAATGTTTTCAACATGTCTAATGAACCATTTGATGATGAAAATGAAGATAAATATGTAGACATTATCGAAACCATTGTTGAAGATCATGTTCAAAAGGATTCTTTTAACTCATCTGAAATTTGTTTCATCAATTCATCTGAGTCAAGCTCGCATTCACAACTTGATAATTGTTTGCAGGTTGCCGAAAAAGAAAGAGACACTTTAGATTTTGAAGAATTTGAACGGAAAGATAACAGGCCAGATGAAAAAACACCCATCAATGATTCTTTTCCTAATAATTTTTTATTCTCTATTACAACTCTGCCTTGGTATGCTGACATTGTTAATTATCTTGCAACAGGAATGATGACCCTCGATTGGAATGCATATGACAGAAAAAAAAATTTGACTGAGGTAAAATGTTTTTACTGGGATGACCCCTACTTATTCAAGTATTGTCCTGATCAAATTGTTCGACGGTGTATTCCAGGCAATGAGGTAAGTAGTGTCATTGAATTTTGTCATTCTGAAGCATGTGGTGGTCATTTTTCATCAAAGAAAACAGCCGTAAAAATCTTGCAGTGTGGATTTTATTGGCCCACCTTGTTTAAAGACACACATGCATTCTGTAAAACCTGTGAAAAATGTCAAAAGTTATGATCCAATTCCAAGCGAAACATGATCCCTTACAACCCCATTCTTGTCATTGAAATATTTGATTGTTGGGGAATTGATTTTATGGGTCCATTTCCACCGTCATTTGGATTTTTGTACATTTTAGTTTCCGTTTATTATGTGTCAAAATGGGTTGAGGCAATTCCTTGTCGAAATAATGATCACAAAACAGCGATTAAGTTTTTAAAGGAAAATCTTTTGAGTCGATTTGGAATCCCTCGAGCCATTATCAGTGATGGAGGCAAACACTTTTGTAACAAACCTTTTGAGTCTTTAATGAAGAAATATGGAGTCACACACAAAATTGCCACACCATACCACCCTCAAACAAGTGGTCAAGTTGAGTTAGCAAATAGGGAGATAAAACATATCTTGCAAAAAACGGTTAACCTTGATCGAAAAGATTGATCTCTTAGACTAAATGATGCACTTTGGGCTTACCGCAATGCATTCAAAACATCTTTGGGTATGTCTCCTTATCGTTTAGTTTATCCAAAACCTTGTCACTTACCTGTTGAACTTGAGAAAAAAGCATATTGAGCCATTAAAGCTTTCAATTCTAACCTAAATGATGCTGGTGAATTGCGTAGGTTGCAAATAAATGAACTTTGAGAATTAAGAAATTATGCATATGAAAATGCAAAAATTCTTAAAGAAAAACCTAAAACATTTCATGACAGATGAATTTAAAGAAGATCATTTGAAGTTGGTCAAAAGATTTTGCTTTATAATTCTCGACTTTATTTATTTCCTGGTAAACTGAAATCAAAATGGAGTGGTCAATTTGTTGTGAAACACATGTATCCATATGGTGCCCTTGACATTGAGAATCCTAGGAATGGTAACGTGTTTAAAGTAAATTGACAACGTGTGAAACCATTCTTAGAAAATATAGATTTTTAAAAAGACTCTGCCGTCCTTTTTGACCCTTATTACAAAGGTGAGTAAACAAATTTTTTGCTTTTGACTTTATTTGTGTTTGCAATTATTGTTTTTGTTTTTGTTTTTGTTCGCTTTTACGTTTTGAATTTTTACAGGATTAATTTCTAGGTTCAATTTTTGCTTGGTGTGTTTTGATATATAACCCCGGTTAAGTGGTGGATAACGGTACTCCGTGAAAATTCAAGTCGGTTTAATTCAGTTTCCCAAATAACTGATCCCCAAAACAAGGCATGGACGAAATTTTCATAAACGTGCGAAAACAATTTCCATCGTTGCCCCAAAGTGCTCTGAAAAAGATTTACAAAGCACGTTCCGAAAGATTACGCTTACTGATGATAAACAACATTCCTGTTGAAATTCGCTGGTTGATTGAACTAAGGTACGTCTAGCAGATGATTCTACTGATTCATTTATATCTTACATGCCTGGTTTTAGAAGAAGTAACCTTGCAAAAAAAAAAACAAAGAGCTAAGAAGTTAGGGGGTTACTTGTCACAAATGTGCACGTACAACTTGCGACACACGTTGTCGTTCTTTAGGAATGATGTCTAATAATCAGGAAGATAAAATTTTATTCATTAGGCATGGTTTGCGTAAGAAGTCACTGGATAATAACCTAACGACTCTTGATGCACATCCTAGTGGATATGTGCAAATGGCAATTGACCGATTATGGCAACAATTTCAAAAAGAACATGCACAATATAGTCTTGGGAATCTGACTTTAAAAGACCATGTTTGCCAATTTATAAGAAAATTGGATGGGAAGCGTATCCCCGACCCATAGAGGGAGTTGAAGTCGCTTCTAGACGTAAAACCAGAGGAAGATGTGAGCCACAATCACAACTACCAGTAAATATCCTTTTGTTTTTATTATGTTTTTATCATATTTATCTCTGCTTCAAGTCCTCATGAGCTGATTGACCAGTTACAAGCTTTCAATTATGAGCTAGATCCTTCGACCTCCAAATTTGATTGGTCCACTGATGAAGAGAACAAGAAACGCAGAATTGATCTGAATCTCAGTTTGTGATTGTCCTATGGTTTTTATGCATTTTATTTTCCTTTATTTTGTATTTCTTTTGTTGTTTTGCAGGATTTTGCTGTCTTTTAAGTTGTTTAGGTGATGTCTTCTAAACCTTAACTCTTTCTAAAGACATTGGGGACAATGTCTCATTCTGGTTGGGGAGAGGGGAGTTGATTCAATAACTTTTGTTTTTCAAAAAAAAAAAAACTAACCTTTGACCATTTTTTTTGTAAAGATGGCCGAGTAAGGAGATCTTTTAGATACTTTTGAGACTCATCTTTGTAGTTATGATGCATTTTTTTTCCTCTCTTCTGACTATTCAAATTTATAAACTCTCCATTGTGATATCATTGACTAATCCTTTTGTTCAATAAGTCATCTTGAGAAAAATTTCGAACTATTCTAGACACACGCACTTTGACACGTGATTATGTGTAGTAAGTTGAGATTTTACGATATTGAGTTCTGAAACATCATTCAAGGGTAACAACCGAAGGCAGTGGTCTTGTTTAAAAATTCATATAGTAATAATAATAATAATAATAATAATAATTTTGTGTGTTGTGACCAAAACTCTTACTTAGTAGTCGGGCCTCATGCCTCAGTAAGCATAGAGTGTTCGCGCAAAACGGTGGAGTTTGTATAAGAATAAAGTGCATTTCCGTAGCCTCTTTAACTCGAGCAATTAAGTCCGAGGGGTGCTTTAACACCTAATGCCCTAAGACCAACTGGTTTGGGAGTCATTGACCCAAAGCTCGTTACACGGGTTAAAGAGAAAGCTTAAGAGAATTGTACTAAAAAAAAAACATCTACAATCCGAGTAATTAAGCCCGTAGGAGTGTTTTAACATTTAATGCCCTAAAGCATGGGTGGGTTGGTTTGTCTTTTGGACAAACCGATTAAAAGTGGTTCGGTTTGAGTTGAGTGAAATAATTCACCAACCCAAACCAAACCATATATTTTAGAAAGTAAAACTAAAATATAAAATTCATATACGTTTTCTATTCAGTATATATTTTATAACTTTTACCGATTACTTTAAACTTTTATAGTATATTTATTTGTTTTGATACAATTCTTCTGATTGATTGATGTATTAGGGTTTTAAAAGCATAGATGTTGTCAAACATGTCTTTAATTGGTAATTACTCATTTGACTTTTCTGTACTTCCTATATATATATATATATATATATAATATTTCATGTTATGATTATTTTTTTAAAATATTTTTTATAATATAATGCCAAAAATAAAAGATTTTTTAGTTCAAATCTAAACCGATAAACCAATCCAAACCAACCCGACCTTTTTTAGTTTGGTTTGAATCGGTTTGAAAAATCAAATTGGTTTGGGTTGGGTTGGGTTGAAATATAGTCAAATCGATCCATATTGGTTTGGTTTGACATTGAGCTTTAACCCAAACCAAACCGAAAATGCACACCCTTAGTGCTAGACAACCTAAAAATTTAACCCAAATAATGTGGTAAGTGAGTTGCTATCACCACATAAAACATGAGATGATGTGATTAATGAAAAAATCAATTACCACTTTATTTGGATTGAAATTTGGATTACATTTTTAAATCGACTAGCATTTGTGTTTCTTGTAAAACAGAAGTCACAGTTTCAGTTTTTTCACAACAATCTTGATCGAAGAAGGAGCCACGAACTACTTTATATTTAATGTTGAATAAAACAACACATACTTGTAGAGTTGTAGAGCAAACAATACATACTTTGGATTCTCTTGCACACTTTGTCCTCACGTGACCACGTGCCCATACATTGTGAGTTGTGACGTAAGAGATTATGTTATTGTGAGTTGTGACGTAAGAGATTATGTTACCATTGTTATTATCGATTAAAAAAATATGTTACCACTTACCATTGACCATTGATTAGATCAAATTATCTCTAACTAGTATCGATTTCCTAGTTTAATTTCAATTTGACCAGGGCAAGCAGGCACAACTGTTGTTGGAAAGATATCGGAAACAACAAACTCCTCCCAAAACTTCTTTTTCTATAGTTACTTGGGCAAAACTTTCCAAGTGAATATTAAACTATTTAAAGAGGATATTTTCATTGATGATAACGTAGAGAATTGTATATATAATTCACCGATATGATGTATTCATATAGATGATATGATGACAATCGGTCAATTTGTAAATATAAATTATATAATTCTTTGAATAATTTCAACTTTTTTTGATCTCCAATCTTTAAAAGGTCTAAATTTAATGGGATCTATCGAGCCAAAAAATACAGTACTCCTTCCCAAACTTCTTTTTTTAAGGTTATTAAGTAAAACTTTTCAAGTGAATATTAAATGACTTAATGAGGATATTTCCATTTATGATTAATGTAGAGAATTGTATATATAATTCACCGATCTGGCGCATTCATACAGATGATACGATGACAATCGGTCAGCCGGAAAGAAGTTTGTAAATATAAATCATATAATCTTTTAAATAATTCCAACTTTTCTTGCTCTTCGATCTTTGAAAGGTCTATATATTTCACTCAAGTAAACCTACTAATTTAGTCATACCAATCCAGAAAAAAACACTAGCCCAAAAAAGCTTTGTTATCTTCTTTCTTCTTTTCTTGGTCTTAAATTCAAAGAAAAGAGAAAATGGAGAGTGAAATTCCACAGCTTCACGTTTTCTTCTTCCCAGTTATGGCTCATGGCCACATGATACCAACTGTGGACATGGCCAAGCTTTTTGGAACAAGAGGTGTCAAAACCTCCATAATCACTACCACTGCCAATGCTTCTCTCTTTTCAAAAACAATTCAAAGATCCAAAGACTTGGGAATCGAGATGGATTTGAAAATCATCAAGTTTCCTTATATAGAAGCCGGCTTGCCTGAGGGATGTGAAAATGTTGACTCCATCACCAATAGTGACAAAAGCAAAAGCCCGGAGATGATTATTAAATTTTTCATGGCCACAGCGATGCTCCAGGAACCTCTTGAGCAGCTCCTGAGAGAGTGTAGACCAGATTGCTTGGTGGCTGATACGTTCTTTCCTTGGGCAACTGATTCTGCAGCCAAGTTTGGGATTCCTAGGCTGGTGTTTCATGGCACTGGTTTCTTTTCTTTGTGTACAACAGTTTGCTTGGCGATGTACGAACCATACAAGCAAGTTTCATCAGAATCTGAACCATTTGTGGTGACTGGCCTTCCTGGTGATATCAAGCTCACAAGGAATCAACTCTCAAAATTGATGAAGTCAAATGATGAAACTGACTTCACCAAGATGATAAAAGTTTCCAGAGAAGCAGAGTTGAAAAGCTTTGGTGTTATTGTCAATAGCTTTTATGAGCTTGAGCCTGCTTATGCTAATTATTACAGGAATGTTTTGGGAAGGAGGGCATGGCATGTAGGCCCGGTTTCTCTATGCAATCGAAATTTCGAAGATAAGGCTTCTAGAGGAATGCAGGCCTCCATTGATGAGAATGAGTGCTTGAAATGGCTTAATTCTAAGAAACCAAATTCTGTTATCTATATTTGTTTTGGAAGTATTGCTAACTTCAATTCTGATCAGCTAATGGAGATTGCAATGGGACTTGAAGCTTCAGGGAAGGAATTCATTTGGGTTGTGAGGAAAGACAAGAAAGATGAAGATGAAAATGAAGATTGGTTGCCCGATGGATTCGAGAAAAGAATTGAAGGGAAGGGATTGATAATAAGAGGATGGGCACCTCAAGTGTTGATTCTTGAACATGAATCAGTTGGAGGAATGGTGACACATTGTGGTTGGAATTCAATTCTTGAAGGAGTCACTGCTGGGGTGCCTATGGTCACATGGCCAGTTGCGGCCGAGCAATTTTATAACGAAAAGCTGGTGACTCATGTTTTTAAGATTGGTGTCAGTGTTGGTGTTCAACAATGGGTTATGATAGTGGGAGACTTTGTGAAAAGAGATGCAATAGAGAAGGCAGTGAATGAGGTAATGGTTGGAGACAGGGCAGGGGAAATGAGGAGCAAGGCCAAAGCACTTGGTGAAATGGCGAGGAGGGCAATCGAGAAAGAGGGTTCCTCTTACTCCGATTTGAATGCTTTGGTTGAAGAATTGAGCTCGAATCGCGATTCAAGCAAACAAACAATCTAGTCACACTATTATATCATTTATGAGATGTTTTGTGCTTGGCGTTTGTTGTTTTTTTTTCAACAGGGTTTTGCATTATTGGATATGTCTTTTGAAGTTTTATACATAAAATGATTTGGCACAAAGAGTCAATCTGCCATATACTTGTTAATATAACAATGATGTCTGCTCACTCTGCACACATCCATAATGCCTTAACGTCATTAACAATGAAACTAGCATCACCTAAAAGAGGATCCATCGAATTCAAAACGGATGCTACAGAGAAGGCATCGACTTCTGCAATCAGAACGTTGAGGTTGTAATTTTTAGCAAGCAGAAGGCCCTCTCTAAGGGCTAAAAGTTCTCCTGCTGTAGCAGTAAAAATACCAACTATAGGTTTTGCGATGGCAACAACTCTGCCATTATCATCCCTGATTGTAGCACCCAAGCCAACAGCCAAAGCACCTTGACGAACTGCAGCATCAGTGTTCAATTTAAGGGCACCTGGAGGAGGAGCAATCCAGGCGCCCCAATCGAATTCATGGCTCGTTGAGTACCTTGAAATTCAGATAACAAATCGCCTGCCCACGAGACTAACTAGGCTTACCATCATTCAAAACAGCATTAAGATTCCCCCACAGACCCCAAAGAATAACACAAATAAAAGCCAACTCTTCCCTACCGTTTAGTATGATGTAAAAGCCAACACAAAATATTCATTCCCTACTGTTTAGTATCATTCAAAACATCATACAAATCGTTGTATGATGTAAATTGATCTTTAATTTGAATCAGACAGTTTAAAAGATTCATGAACTCTTGTTCATATGTTGGTATGAAGTGGGATTTGAATTACACACAGATATGTAATGAGTCATTCTTCATCGATTTAAAGAAATTTATATAAAAATAAAAAAACATTTCCTTTCATCAATTATATGTAAAAAAAAAGGTCCTTTTGAAAGTACAACATATATAAATATACTAGTCATTGGATGCAATAAATCTCAGTTCTAACATATATCCAACTGATGGGTATTTTTCCAATTAAGAAAATATACATGAAGAATTTAGAATGAAAAAGAAGAATTTAGAAAGAAAAGAGAAAAGAATGGAGCAGAGAGAAAATATGAGAGATAATTTGGTTTGCGATTTAATCGATATCTTTATTTAATTCAAAAGAGCCTTTATATAGGTTTACAACAACTAATGAATCTAAAAACAAAGAATCCACTACCTACTAATCAACAACTAAATAACCACTAACTAAAAATAAAGAGCACTAACAAATCCACTACTGCACTAACTAGTTTATTCAAACATAATAACCTAATTCTGATCTGACTAGGACACTTCCACTTGCACGTATTACTTAAATTAAGTACATATCATTCCTCCATGCTCGAATTATCCTTGTCCGCAAAGATAAAATTTGAGGTCTCTCGGGATTTCATCTGTATTTGATATCCAAGTGCAAAAAATCCTCTATCATAAAAAGTTGTGGCTCTTAGAACCTAGCCCGCCACTGGTGCCATTGTAAAGTGATGTCTTTCAGGTGGAGAGAGGCGAGTTGTACCTTATGGATGATAGTGGTTTTCTTAAAGTCGAAGCTTTGCTTAGACTTGTAAATCCAACCGGTTAAATTGTTGTTATGAAAACTCTCTTCATCGAATATCGGTGGCAGATTAAAATCTATAAAAACTTGTTTTGACACATATGTGTCATCAAAAAACACTGAATCGTAGGAGGAAAATTGTGTTTGGGGGTTAATGGTTTTTTATTTTTTTGGAGAAATATGGAAGGTGAATATTTAATAGAGAAGTTGTTTACTGTGGTCTCTGGATGTTAAGCCTAGCATTGAGGTAGACTCAACCAGGCTCTGATACCAATTGATAGGTATTTTTCCAATTAAAGAAATATACATGAAGAATTTAGAATGAAAAGAGAAGAATTTAGAAAGAAACGAGAAAAGAATAAAGCAGAGAGAAAATATGAGAGATAATTTGGTTTGCGATTTAATCGATATCTTTATTCAATTCAAATGAGCCTTTATATAGACTTATAACAACTAATGAGTCTAAAAACAAGAATCTACTACCTACAAATCAACAACTAAATAGCCACTAACTAAAAATAAGGAGCACTAACAAATCCACTACTGCACTAACTAGTTTATTCAAACATAATAACCTAATACTTAAATTAAGTACATGTCACCAACATTCAAAATCTAAACCCTGATGATCAAATCTCGAAACAAGGGATAAAACTTGGGTACTTACTCTTATTCCCTTGTGAAGAGAAGAGAAGCAGCAAGGAAGAAGAAAAACAGAGTAACATGAGTTCTTGAAAAATTATCAAAGAACAAAGAATTTGTAAGACGCCATTAAAGAGCTCAAGAGAGCTTCAAGCTTCTCATTCAATAATCTATGATTTTTTTACAAAGATTACAACTAAAAAGAAAGTGATTCACGCACTTTTTTAATTACCGGAAACTAGAGAATCAACTAACTAACTTTTCCTAACAAACTCCTAACCGATCAGGATTCTTCAATAAATCATTAGATGACATGTCAGCATTGTTGTTAGGAAGTTGAACTTAAATATTTTCTGTATTTAGTAATAGATAATCATAGTATATTATTTTTCCTATTGTAATGCCTAACTTATAGCTAGACACCCTGTAATGTAGTTTCTTGTTCCTGACTTGTAGGAATTATTTGTATTATTATTGTTGTACAAATACATGACTTGATATCAATAATAATCTATCTAGCAAATTATATCTCTCCTTCATCTTTTCATGGATCAAAGCAGAGTTGAGATCCTGATTCATCTTGATTCATCGCTGCACTCAAGTCAATCGTGCAGTATTTTTTTTTTAGCCATCATGTCCAACGATGAAGCATCACCAACAATTGACACAGGCAAGGAGATTGCCGTTCCTACCACTTCTGCAGATCTTTCAAAGGCAAATATCTCAAATCCCTACTTCACTCATCATTCAGATCATCCGAGCTTGGTTTTGGTTTCCAAACCTTTGAACGGAGACAATTATTCTACCTGGAAAATGGCTATGACTTTGGCCTTAAATTCTAAAAATAAACTAGGCTTTGTCAATAATTTAATCAAAGCTCCATCAGAATAAACTGATCCCGAAAGTTATGCGACTTGGTCTCGGTGTAATGATATGGTCCATTCCTGGATCGTCAACGCTCTCACTCCAAAAATTTCAGATAGTGTGATTTATTATTCTACTGCTCATGAAGTTTGGAAAGATCTTCGTGAACGATTCTCTCAAAGCAATGCACCTCGCATCTTCGAGATTCAACGAGATATTGCTTATCTTCGACAAGAACAACTCTAGGTTTCTATCTACTAAACAAAATTGAAAGGTCTGTGGGATGAATTAGCTTCCTACAATGATGCAATCCATGGGGCATAACAAGATCAGCAAAAACTGATGCAATTGCCGATGGGGCTGAATGACTCTTACAGTGCTCTTCGAGGACAGATTTTGCTGATGAATCCACTCCCTTCAGTTCGGCAGGCGTATTCCTCTATTTCTCAAGAAGAAAAGCAACGCCTCCTGAGTTCAACACATGCTGTAAATGACTCTACCAACAGTGCAGCTATGGCTGTTCGAAGCAAACCCAATCCAGTCAGGTATGAGCGATCCAACCGTCCATATGGATCACAAGAATCAAGATCGTAAGAGAGGCAACTGGAAAACTTCAGGCTAGACAAACTTTGACCTGGTGCAGGTGCAGGAAGAGGACGCCCTAATTGCTCACACTTTGGAGAAATGGGACATTGGGTCCAGACCTGTTATGAGCTGAATGGATATCCAGTGGGCCATCCAAAGGCTAAATGTAACTCAATCCCAAGAGGATTCAGCAACAAAACTAGGCTTGCAGTTAATAATGTTACCGAAGGGTCTTCTAAGATTGATAACAGCCAAGTTGTTGGGATTTCAGAGGAACAGTTGAAACAACTTTTGTCACTTGTTAGCAAAAATGATGATTCTATCTTTCAGGCCAATGATGTGACCAAGCCAGGTTTGTCTAAAATCACTTCCCGCAATTGGATCATTGATAGCGGGGCGACGGATCATTTTTCTTCTTCATCTAAATTATTTTTCAGCAAAAATAAAAATTGCTCGTTACCTCCTGTATTGTTACCTAGCGGAGATAAAGCTAATATTGTAGCAAAAGGATCGTTGCCTCTGAACTCTGTCTATTATCTGAATAATGTGATATGTGTTCCTACTTTCAAAGTTGATTTGAAATCAGTTAGTCGTCTGACGAGAGGCCTGAATTTTTCAATAACGTTTTTCCCTTATTGATGTATTTTGCAGGATCTGGCTACGAAGAGGATGATTGGTTTGGGTAAACAACATGACAGTCTATATTATTTGGTGGCAATTGTGACGAAGAATTCAGTAAACACCTCATCCTCACCCACAAAACAGTCGACCTGCAATCTCACCATCTCATCCACAGATCTCTGGCATAATCGCTTAGGCCATGCATCATCTCCTCGTTTAAGTTTCATTGCTAAGAATTTTTTAAATTTTTCGGTTCAGTCGAATAATGCTTGTCCTGTATGTCCTTTGGCCAAACAGAGTCGTTTACCTTTCAGTCCTAGTGTTATTTCTTCAATAAAACCTTTTGAAATAATTCATTGTGATATTTGGGGTCGTTATCGACACCCTTCTCTTTCTGGTGCTTATTATTTTCTTACTATTGTGGATGATTTTACGCGTTTCACATGGATATTTTTTATGCGACATAAAAATGAAACACAGTCACTTTTAAGAAATTTTTCAATTTTGTTCAAACTCAGTTTGATTCTCACATAATTTTTTTTCGAAGTGACAACGGTGGAGAATTTACCTCCCTACGTTCTTTTTTTCAAGATCATGGTGTAATTTTCCAATATTCTTGCGTTTACACGCCTCAACAAAATGGGGTTGTGAAACGTAAACATCGTCACATTTTACAGGTGGCTCGAGCTTTGAAATTTCAAGCTTAACTCCCTACCCAATTTTGGGGGGAGTGTGCTCTTACCGCTGTTCACATAATCAATCAGTTGCCCTCTCCAGTTCTTTCTTTTAAAACTCCTTTTGAACTTCTCTACTCAAAACCACCTTCTTTTTCTTATCTCCGTGTCTTTGGTTGTTTAGCTTATGCTATTAATGTCTGTGTGTCACACAAATTTGATCATCGTTCCATTTCGTCAATTTTTATTGGCTATCCCGCTGGACAAAAAACGTACAAAATGTTTGATTTGTCAACTCACAAAATTTTCACCAGCCGCGATGTCAAATTTTATGAAACTTTCTTTCTTTATGCATCTGTCAGGCCCATTTCTCCCTCTCCAACAGTGACTGGCCCAATTCCTCTTGTGGCCCGTGATATCCCCTGGCCTAATTCCTTTTCTCCTACAACAGATGATACTCTGTCACGCCTCCTACTTTACCAAATCCTTTCTTTGTGTCTCCTTCCTCTTCTTCACCGAAGCCATCCCACACGTCCCCTTCACCTCATTCATCTCCACCATCTCCTTTGCCCGCTCCGTTGTCAGATCCCTCGTCGATCCCCCATCTGCCTTCTCCTTCGTCTGATCCCTCATCAGAACCCATTCTGCCTTCCCAATCACCTACTCATATCCCTGATCATGTTCTCATTCGTCGCTCCATTCGCCAAATCGGTCCGCCAGTCAAGCTCCAGGATTTTGTCTGCAACAATGTTTACTCCGACCAATCAATCTCATTCTCGCCGGGTCCGAACAAGGGTACTCGTTATCCTCTGGCTAAACATGTCTCGTATCAAAGATATATGCCTCACTACAGATCTTTTGTTGCTCAACTCGGTATGATTGCAGAGCCTAGGTCTTATTCGGAGGTTGTTGTTCATCCTGAGTGGCGAGAGGCCATGCATTCCGAGTTGAGAGCTCTTCAGACCAACGGCACATGGACTCTTACTCCACTTTCGGCAGGTAAAACTCCCATTGGTTACAGATAAGTGTATAAAATCAAGCTCCGATCTGATGGGTCTGTTGAAAGGTACAAAGCACGTTTGGTCGCCAAGGGTTTCACTCAACTGGAGGGAATCGATTATCAGGATACATTTTCTCCTACTGCCAAGATTATTTCGGTTCGCTTCTTGATTGCTTTAGCCACAGCTCGGGGATGGTCTCTACATCAAATGGATGTTAACAAAGTCTTTCTTCACGGCGATTTGACTGAGGAAATTTATATGTCTCCGCCGCCTGGGATTCGGCTATAGGGGGAGGACAACTTGGTATGTCGCCTACATAAGTCGTTGTACGGTTTGAAACAAGCATCTCGCCAATGGTTCGCCAAGTTTTCAGAGGCTATTTACTCTACTGGTTTCGTTCAATCTCGGGCAGATTACTCTTTGTTCACCAAAACACAAGGCAAGCTCTTTACTGTTCTTTTAATATATGTTGATGACATTCTAATTACTGGAAATGATCATGTTAGCATTACTGCCACTAAGAAATTCCTACATAGTCATTTTAATCTTAAAGACCTTGGTAATCTAAAATACTTTCTTGGTATTGAAGTTTCTACTTCTAAGAAAGGGATTTTTATCTCCCAACGCAAATATGCATTAGAAATTATTGAGGATGTAGGTTTGTTAGGTGCAGCCCCAATTGATACTCCTATGGAACGAGGCTTGAAATTATCAAACAAGAGTGATTTGCTCAAAGATCCGAGCAGATATAGAATATTGGTTAGTAGATTAATTTACTTAACTATTTTGAGGTCAGGTATAACATATGCAGTACATGTCTTGAGTAGATTTATGCATCAACCCCGAAAACTTCATATGGAGGCAGCTATTCTGGTTGTCCGATATTTGAAAGGTGCACCTGGCCAAGGCTTATTTTTTTCTTCGAATAGTGATTTCAGATTAAAGGCTTACTATGACTCGGATTGGGTAGGTTTTCCACTCACTAGGAGATCCACCACAGATTATTGTGTCTTTCTTGGACCTTCATTGATATCCTGGAGGTCAAATCGACAGAAAACAATTTCTCTTTCTTCTGCCGAGGCTGAATATCGTGCAATGACAGGAGCCTGCTGTGAGTTGACATGGTTACATTTTCTATTGAGGGACTTGGGACTAACACAACATGAATTTGCTTTGTTATTTTGTAACAACATGGCTGCCTTACACATTGCAGCCAACCCAAATTTTTATGAGCAAACTAGACACATTGAGATGGATTGCCATTACATTAGAGACAAGATCCAAGATGGTTCAGTGATTACAAGATATGTAGGTTCTGCACACCAGCTAGTAGACAGCTTGACCAAGCCTTTGGGCAAAGAGAATTTTGTTCCTATGATTCGCAAGTTAGGAGTGCAGGATATCCACTCTCCAACTTGAGAGGGAGTGTTAGGAAGTTGAACTTAAATATTTTCTGTATTTAGTAATAGATAATCATAGTATATTATCTTTCCTATTGTAATGCCTAACTTGTAGCTAGACACCCTGTAATGTATTTTCTTGTTCCTAACTTGTAGGAATGATTTGTATTATTATTGTTGTACAAATACATGACCTGATATCAATAATAATCTATCTAGCAAATTATATCTCTCTTTCATCTTTTCAATTGTTGACTCAATTTCCATAACTGACTCCACAACAGCTTAACCACCAGAATAAATTAACTCTATGCTGATTTGGCACCTGGCCTCCTTCTAATTGGTCCCTGGTTCACTATTTAAGCAAAACGCAAGACCTGTGTAAAACAGGGGTTAACTGTGTTGATTTGCTAATTCAGCTTCGGTGTGATCACAGTGGCTAACATTAGAAGTCATTCTAACATCCCTATGTATCATTTGCTCTTATCAAAACAGAGATGCACGACGCTTTTCAATGATCAAACGATTATTTGAGTGGATGTCCATATTTATATAATCAGTACAATCAAATTGCAAACTCATACAGATAAGTGATGGGTTCAAAAATTAAATGACTGGCACTTTTTTAAGGTGACTTTTCAACACTATCAATACTTTAATAATTTATGTTTAAAAGACATTTATTATAGTAAAGGGATAAAAATACCTCAATAGTTGTTCCACATCAGATTTCTTTCATTCAGTTTACGGTGACAGAGTTGTGAAGTAAAGAAAGAAAGTCTTGTTGAAACCCAGACAATCACTCGAACGGCAACGGAGTAGCGCTACACTGACGCACTCGAGGGTCGAGCTCCTCGCCCAGCTCGGGGGTAGCTCCCCCAGAGTTTTTTTTTCAATTTAAACTCTTCCGTCGTTAAATTTTTTTAGGGTTGATATTTTCGAGTGGGGAAGAGGATGAACAGTACTATAAACTATTTTTAAAAGACTCAGAAACACTTATAAAAAGACTCAAAATGTCATTATAAAGGCTTAAAAACACTTACAAAAGGCTTAAACACACTTACAAAAGGTTTGGACACTACTTTAGAATGCTCGAACACTTATGTAAAAGGCTCGAACACTACTTTATTGACCAACCCAAAAGGCTCAGACACAACTTCACAAAGGCTCGAACAGTATTTACAAAGGCTTAGACAGAGCTTAAAAATGCTCAGAGATTCAAAATTCACACATCCAGCTTCAGGCTTACAAAAGACTCGGAGAACAAATGAAATGAAACTGATAAAGTGTTACAAGACTCAGAAACATTAGATGTATAGAAATGAAGTATTTAAGATGTTTATTATATTGTTGTACCGAAGAATGTGGACTTCTTTCTAAGTTGAAAAAGAAAGGGTAAGCAGCCTTGAACTTTTTATTGTTGGGGATTTCAATTTTCAAACAACTTTATTGTAGAGAGAGAGAGAGAGAAGTTACTGAGTTCAGTGTTGAAAGTGTAGAGATGAAAGTAAAAATAGAATTAAAAAATGATTATTTAATAGCAATTTTGATAGTTCACCATAATAGATGTATTTTAAATATAACTTATTAAAACACTCATTTGGGTGTAAAATCAGTTTAAAAGTGTGACATTTCCCACCATTTCCACGATAAGTGATTTGATGATTTGTGATACATATAAGTTATGAGATTTTTCAGTAATTTCTAAATTGAATTCCGAAGGGAACTTAGCCCCATTACAGAATTTGGCACAGGAATTCTATTAGTTGATAGGTTTTACTTATAATTAAGTTACTTATTTTAGAATTATATATTAGCTTTAATTATTTAGAAAAGGGGAAACTGCAATGGCTCACCTAAGGTTTGGTTTAATTGCATCTAGTTGGAGGAAGATTGTTTTTCTGCACTCACACCCCTTAGAGTTAATAGACAGCTTAGCTACTAACAGAGCTGGGCTATTCTAGACTTTTCGAAGTCTTTTAAATATATTTATATAATAATAAAAATAAAAATGGAAAAAGATCACAGGTTGCTGTCTTCCTCCCTTTGACATTTCCATCTCTTCCGAAATATATTTCCCCATATGAACAAAGGTTCTATAAGTTGATAGTTTTTACTTATGATTAAGTTAATTATTTTTGAATTATATGTAGCTTTAATGATTTGGAAATTTATTAGAAATAACGGATTTATTTATTTATTAAAAAACATATTTTATGATGATTTTATGTTTTAAAACATGCATGTGTTTTTAGAAATAAAAAATAGATTATTATTGAATTTAATTTATAGAACAATATTTTACCAAAAATAATCGGTATAAGTATTGTTAAACAGATTTCCAAATTTTTAGATCCAAGTTATTTATGAGAACTTCCTAGGAAAAAAAACATATTTATACATTCTTTAAGAAAATGTATTTATAAAGAATTATATATTTATGTATATTATCTTACGGATTTTTAAACACTAGAGGTGTACTCACTTAGCATTATCATTGAGATTATTGGAGTTCATTTTTACTCACCTTCCTTGAAAGGGGTACCCTCTCCTCACATAATGACACGTGCCCATTAATTAATTAAGGGTTGACAAAATTAACTTACATTTGGATAAACATGTGAATTAATAATTAACAAATGATCACATGTCAATGTACGGGGAAGGGATAATGCTCACCCCTTTCCCTTTCAAGGGGATGAACAAAAATGAACTCGAGATTATTGACCTTTGGAGTTTATGTACATGTGTATGTCAGAATACTAAATGAGTGGCTTTACAGGTTCACGACAAATGTTATTTTAGGGTCCGTTTGGGATAACTTTTACATTCGGCTTTCGACAGTAGAAGAAGAGAAGTAAAAGTCTAAACTTTTCGGTTACCGTTTGGATGGTATATTCCAAAAAAAACTTTTATATTGGGAAGAGCTTTTGAGACTGTTTGGTTGGAACATTTTAAAACCTCTTCTAATTATGAGATGACCATTTTACCCTTCCAAATTACTTGCCATTTCTGATTTCTCTTTCTCACATTTTCTCACACCCCAAACACAATCCAAATTTCTTCCACCAAATTCCAGCAACAAAACCAAAAATCATTTCCACAAAAAACCACATAATCATTTCCAAAAATCCAATTAAATTATGGTATTCCAACTCAATCGTAATAATCCAAGTGTTCTCCTTCAATCAAAAAATCAAAACCACATCAATTTTTATATATAAAAAATAAAATAAAAAAGAAAGTCAATCGGTAAATAAGGAGCACATCCGTATCTAGGGCAAAACAGATTTGGATCGAATCGCCCCCATCCTCCCTCTCCACCGTTCATTCTCGTCCCCATCTTCCCTCTCCACAGCCATCAGAACGCCGTGCACCTCTATGAACGATTTGACCCAAAATCGGACCTCTAACATCTCACTAGAGCTGCTTGTGTAGCAACGTTGTCCACACCAGTTGTTGCCGCTTCAACGTCCTCGCCGCCGACGGGTCCTCTTTCAAGTTCTCCACCATCCTCATCATAATCGTTGTCGAGTCCGCCTCCTCCGTGCATTCCGACTGCTTTCTCGTCCCCATCCTCCTTATCCACTGCTATCGGATTGTCGTACACATCCATGAACGACTTGATCCAAAATTTGACCTCCATCATCTGCCCATCAACGTCAATCGCACCTCCATCTTCACTGGAGCTGCTCAATCTGCATCAGGGCAAAAACATTTTTGGCACAATTAGTTGGTTGTTAAAAAGGGCAAAGTTGGAATTGTGAAAGTTTCATTAAAAGAAATTTGGGCTTCCCGGTTTTCTTGGAAGAGCTTCCAAGAGAAGCTGGGTGAGGGCTGTTTCTGGTAGAAGAGCTTTCAAATTGGATAAGCTCTTTTATAAAATCATCCAAACATGTTCAAAAGCCGCTTTTAGGTTCAGAAAGAGCTTTTGACCCCTTGAAAAGCTTAGCCAAACAAGCCCTTAGTTAGAGTGAGCACTAACTTTTTTTAATTCAAACTATTTTTTAGAGGTTATCATCGTGTATTCGTGTTTGTGCAATTTTTTTTAAACATCTGTAAAATCTTTTATGTACCAACTAATTCCTGTCACGAACAACCTTACATTAAAAAAACTTTAAAATCTTCTATATAACGGACACATCATTTTCAAAGTTATTTTATAAATGCCATTATTCTAGATTAATTTTCGAATATGTAAATATTCTGTAGGTGGGTTCAACACAAGATTTTTTTTTTTTTTGATTGAATTAAATTTTGATGAGCATATGTCTTCGGGTATCAGATTTTCGAATTATAAGGATTTATGGAACGGGTGGTATACTGGTATAGGTAAAACAGCTATTGCTAAGGCCGTATTCAAACTAATTTCAAATCAATTTGAAAGTTCTATTTTCTGTTTAAATTCCAAGGAAGAATAACAAAGAAAATGGTCGATTAATTTGTCTACAGTGGGGAATTCTTTCTGAACTATTAAATGGGGAAAATCTAAAATTATGCAGTCCTAGAACTCCCCTATCAATCAAGAATAGGTTCAGTTGTAAAAAAAAGTTTTCGGTTATTCTTGATGATGTGGTTAATTTTAGAAAATTGGAATTCTTAGCTGGAGGTCTTGACCAATTCGGTTTGGGGAGTAGAATCTTACTAACCAGTAGAAATAAACAAGTACGAAGTGGATGATCATAACATGTATGAGGTTGAGAAATTGAACCATACGAAGCTCTTAAGTCTTCCGTAATTATACCTTTAAACAAAACCATCCCATTGAAGATTTTTTGGTACTTGAAGAGGTAGTAAATTATGTCAAAGGTTACCCATTAGCTCTTAAAATATTGGATTCGTCATTATATGGAAAGCGCAAACAATAGTTGCAAAGTGCTGTAGATAAATTACAAAGAATTTTGGATCCTTAATTTCTTTATGTGTTGAAAATAAGTTTTGATGGATAGGATGGTGAAGAAGAGGATTTATTTTTAGATATTATGTTTCTTTAAAGGTTACTATCAACATAGCAGAATTGCTAGATTGTAAGGATCTCTTTGAACAATATATAAAGTTAAACTTGTAATGAAAGGTTAAGGTTTACAACCATTTATCCAACAATTTTGGTTCGATTCTCACATATAACAGTGTTTACAGAAAAATATTTAAAAACCTTATTAAATAATATATAACTTATATATATATAAAAGAGGCTTAAATTTTGAAAGGGGAAATTCAGGGTGGAATCGATTGGTTTAATTCCTTCTATGTCTTTTTCATTTATTTTCCTTTTTATCCTTTCTTTTTTACTTTTTAAACCTTTTTTATTTTTGTTATGATTTGTTTTCATGATGAAAAGACATATATACCCTTGTTTTTTTCATTACTCTCAACTAATTATAAATAGATCTGTTCGGTAGAAGGATGATGATATAATTTACAAATGTAAAATTACTTTTTTAATATTAAATCAGTAAAAAGACAAAAATACCCTTTCACATATTCAGAAACTCCATAAAACTTACGAATAACTAATTATAAAGGATAAAAATGTCAATTTACGTTTATGGATGGGGTTGTTTTTGAAATTGAAAATGTATCTTTTTGTAATTGTGTCAATGATCAATTACAAATTTTACGTGTAACCTATATTATTAACACATCTTAACAATACATTCAGTGCAATGTTTATGTGTCGTGATATTAGATGAAATCAGGAAAAAAATTAGATCAGTAGATGATCCAAATTCGTAAATATATATATTCACCTCAATTTGGTTTAAAATTAGAGTGGTTATTGACACACCCACAACTGAAATATTTAGATCTCGCTTTTTAAAATGTTGATTTAATTATATAAAATTATATGGTTTTATTAATTTCTTTGTTTTATTTCCTTGACTACCTTTTTACTTAATCTTCAAACTTAATACACCCTATACTTTTAAAAAAAAAATACACTTCATCTCTAATATTTAGTTTTAGTTTTTTCACATTCATTCGCATGACTTGTTTTTATTTCTATTTCTTGGTAAAATCATATTTATTACATACAATTTTTTTTTGTAGTCGGTTGGATTATCGGTGATAGATTGTGAATGTGATATTAATCATATGCTATTTTTTTTTACGATTGAGTTAGAGTTTTTTATGTGATTTCGCTTTGTCAGAGATTAGATTTTCTAGGTGCGATTTCGTTATTTTTTTATATATAAATAACATAAAACTAACTTTGAAAGTTTAAAAATAAAAACTACAAAAAAAATTGATACAAATTATATTATACCTGGAAGATCTGAAGTAGAATAAACCGACAGAAAAAAAAAATAGTTTCAAATATGGATCTGGAATTTAAAAAGAAAAATAAAACAAAAATGTGAAACAATAAAATCAATAAATATTAATATAGATCTTGTTATGAAACTATGTCTATCCAAGACCAATATACTTTACTGTTCGGTTACATGCAAAACACACTTACACAACCAAACAGATAAAAAGACGAAATAGCTAGATATTCTTTTTTTTTTAAAACAAAAGTATTATGTTATGTTTTATTTGAACAAATATCTACCTTTTTATTTTATTTTTTATATAATTGTTATTTTTTTTAATATTATGATTATTATGATTATTATTTTTATTATTATATTAGTATATTATTATTATTATTATTATTATTTATTATTTATTATTATTGTTTTTGATATTATTAATACCCATAAAGATAACTAGAGACGAAGAGCCATATATAAAGAAGAGAAAAGAGTTTTTAAACTAATTTATGAAGTTATTTAGTTTATATATTATAATTTTGGAATATGATTACCTTTTATTTGTGTTTGTGCAGATTAATCAATATGGAAATTTTGTATGTCGATATATGTTATAAAAGCTTACTTGAAAATGTTATCGAAAAACTAAAAATGCCTAGATACAGTTATGATATGAAGTTGATGGTCCAGAACTACTTAAAACATATATTGAAATCGATCTTAATATTGACTCGAAACACAATACTGAAGTGTTTTAGGATAAACTTTCAATGCACAAAAACGAGTCTGAACAGGATGACGTTAAATAAACAATTGATTATCTACAAAAACATTACAAGTTTGAAGTTTGTGATGTTAATTTCTCGAACTACCAATACTATAAGTGGTGTTATCACATAATTAGTGGAGCATGTGATGAGATACTTGAAGAGAATAAAGTTTTGAAAGCCAAAATTAAACAATACGAAGCTATTTTAAAGCAAAAATCTGATGGCAATTATGCATAATCTATTGATGATAATTAGTAACATTATTATAAGATGTAATTGTATCTATACCTTAACGTTACGATGTAAACTTCTTTTTAAAATGTTTTATTATATATAGTTTGAACTTTTATTCGTGGCTAGATAAATATATTTTTATTTTGTGTTTATTTTTATAATACGGAGGATTTTGATAAGAGGGTTGAATGATTTATCGGGTACCATGAAAAAATCATATGAGAAAATATTGCAATCATATATATTAGTATATTATTAATTGTCTTATTGAAAATTATATTTAAGATTTAATATTATAAAAATGCACATGCCTCTCCTTCTAGTAGTATAATATGTATGATATTAAGTTTGAAAAGGTTGAATTTATAGTGAAGTGGTAAGTCACACAATTTCTTTATCTAAATCCTTGGTTCAAACCCCGAAACACCAATTTCACAATAATAATAATAATAATAATGATAATGATAATAATAATATCCTTATAAAGATCGGGCCGTCCATTTTACAACAACTAACCAAACATATAACGGTACAAATCAAATCAAATCCAATCCTATTAGACTTATTAGCCAGGTGAGGCAGGAGTGATTAGCTTAGCCTTTGTTGAGTCTAGCTCAATTAGCTTAGTGCAATTATCATTTATGGAACCTTCAGTTCACTGTGATTATTTTACATCCATTTAAATAATTATTTTACATTAATAAATGGTTTAGAACATCTTCAATATAAAAATGATTTACGTATAAATAATTATTGACATATCAATAATGTCAAGACACTTGTTTTCTATATGACATAAATATGAATTTGATAGACAATCAACTTAAAGTTTGATATCCAATGCTTCTGTTTAAAATATATTTTGTTTTGATGATGTATCCAATTTAAATTTAATTTTTTTTTAATTTTATTTCCTTATTAAATAGATAAAATAAATTAATATTAATTTTAAATATTTTTTCATTCAATTTTAAAAAATACCTACAAGGTTGTAACAGACCGTCTGAAATATACACAGTTGCATTAGAAATACAATTATTAATGTTTATCTATCCTATATGGCATATCAATTTTTCATAAATTGCATTGAAGATGTTCTTATTATACAGTTTTCAGATTATAAATCTGTAGTTCAAAGCCCACAATCCCCAAATCATACCAACATATGAACAAGAATTCTCATGAATATTTTAAACTATCTCATTAAAAGTGAGGATCAATTACATCATACAGCAGTAATAGCACATATGACCAATAGTTCGTCGTTGTATGTGTGCAGAGGAGGGTCTTTTAGATTAACAGAGTGAGAAGACACCTGACACCATTTGTTTTATAAAGCAGTATAAGGCAGATTGACAAAAGGCACATTTACATATGCCTTTTGTATTTATACAACAGCAAAAGGCAAATCCAATAATGAATAATCCTGTTGAAAGAAAAAAACACCATCAACAACAAACACAAGCACAAAACATCTCATATATGATATAACAGTGACTAATAATAATAAATATATCCAAATAATAATGATAATATAATTTTATTGTAATATTAAATTTAAATTTAAATTTAAAATTAAATAAATATTGTGGAAATTTAATTAAATAAAAATAAAAATAAAATATTATTCTAATATTATATATCTCAAAATTATATAAGTTAAATGAAATAATAAAAATAATTGTCAAATATTATTGATATTTGTTACATGAATGATAATTTATGTAATAAAAATATAAATTATTATTTTTAAAAATAAAATATAAATCTATATTTTATAATATATATTTTTATTCTAAAAATATATCAATTTTATGACTTAATAAAATATATCAATTTTATGACTTAATAAAATATCGAGGAACAAAAATCACATCCAAACATTGTATAACTTAACAAAGACTAATACAAAATATCACCAAACACATAATTGTATAAGAATAATTTACAATCCAATCCAATTCAATATAATCCAATACAATCCGGTACAATACAATACAGCGTACCGAACGAGCCCCTAAATCAATAATATTTCTATTGCTTAGGCTCTGACTAACAAGAAAAATAATAACAGTCTTTCAATCATTGACATATAATTACATAATAAGACCACCTCATATTCATTGCACCAATTTATTATAACTTTACAGTAAAATACAGTATTTCTCATATTATTTTTTTCCATCTCCAACTCATTATATCAAAAGTTACTCTAAAAAGAATATTCTCTAAATATTCCATTTTTTATTATTTCTTAACAATTAACATTTCAACCTTTAATAAACATAAAATTACGATAAGTTAAGAAATTAACAAAATTAGTAAATTAAGAAATTTAATTTAATTAACTAAAATATTGCATTAAATAAATAAAAAGCATAAATAATATAAAGGGATACAGTAAGAATAAATTTGATTGAATAGGGGTAAAACTGTGATTAACAAAACATTTAAATAAGGGATACAAACAGAATATATTTTATTGAATAAATGTTAACATGTGAATAACTAGACATTTAGGGATTAAAAAATAAATAAACAAAGTGCAAGGGCCGCCTATTTCTACAAGCTGCACTTGATATAGCGCAGCTCCATCTCCTTCAACAAAGTAGCACAGCTGATTGGCGATGGATTGGAGAAGGTTTTGCTGCGGCAATTTGGAGAATGGTTGGAGATACCGTAAGATCACATAAAAGCAAGCCTGTAAAAATATTATTGATTCAATTGCTACAGTGAACTCAATTCTTGAATTAAAGCATTCAAATCAGAGCAAGATGAACCTCCATCTTCAACAGCTCTCCTTGCCATCAACCCTAAACTCTTGGCTCTTTTCTTCATTTCCTCAGCTTCATCACCCACCATTATCTCTTTCAGAGCTTTTTCTATAGCTTCCCTCGTCGCAGAAACTCCCATATTCCTCATTTCCTGAACACCAACACTGACACCGATCTTAAGAACCTGAGTCAACAGCTTTTCGTTGTAAAATTGATCGGCGAACAATGGCCATGTGACCATAGGCACCCCAGCAGAGACTCCTTCAAGGGTTGAATTCCAACCACAATGTGTCACCATTCCTCCAATTGATTCATGTTCAAGAATCAACCCTTGGGGTGCCCATCCTCTTATTATCAATCCCTTCCCTTCAATTCTTTTCTCGAATCCTTCGGGCAACCATTCTTCTTTTCCATCTTCATCTTTCTTGTTTTTCCTCACAACCCAAACGAAATCCTGCCCTGAAGCTTCAATCCCCAATGCAATCTCCTTTAGCTGAGCAGAACTGAACTCAGCAAGAGTTCCAAAACATATATAGACAACAGAATCAGGTTTCTTTGAACTTAACCATTTCAAGCACTCATGTTCATCAATGGAGGATTGTTTTCCCCTCCAAGCTTTATCTTCGAAATTTCTATTGCATAGCCATACAGGTCCTATATGCCATGCCTTCTTTCCCAAAACATTCCTGCAATAATCAGCATAAGCTGGCTCAAGCTCGTAAAAGCTGTTAACAACAACACCGTAGCTCTTTAAATCTTCTTCATTAGTTTTTTTCAACAACTTTGCGAATTCATTATCATCATCATTTGATAACATAAATTCCGGAAATTGCTTTCTTGTAAACTTGATATCACCAGGAAGACCAGGCACTACAAATTGTTCTGAATCCGGTGAAACAAGCTTGTGTGGCTCATGTATCATGCAAGCAGCAGCTACACACAGAGAAAAAGAACAAGATCCATTAAAAAACAGCCTTGGAATCCCAAACTTGGATGCGGATTCATTTGCCCAAGTGAAGAACATATCAGCCACCAAGCAATTTGGTTTACATTCACTCAAGAGCTGCTCAACAGGTTCCTGGAGCATTGATACCGCCTTCAAGAAGTTGATGGTCATTTCCATGTTTGTGTCACCTTTAGGGATGGCGTCAACATTTTCACATCCGTCAGGCAAACCAACCTCTACACAAGGAAATTTGATGATCTTGACACCAATTTTGACACCCAAATCTTTGCTTATTCTGTGAATCGCTTTTGAGAAGACAGGGGAATTGACAGGAGTGGTGACTATGGTCGTTTTCACACCTCGAGCTCCGAACAGCTTGGCCATGTCTAGAGTTGGTATCATATGTCCAAGACCCAAGAATGGTAAAAACATTACGTGAAGCTGAGGGATTTCACTAGTGCTCATCATAGTTACCTAGCTATCTGCAGACAGATCAAGAAACTAAGAAGAAGAAGACGACGATATGAAGAAAGTACTGATGAACAACAAGAAGAGGATGTTATAAACGCACGTACCCTTCCACTCTTAAAGCCAGAACCCTCGAGTTCCACACTTAAAAGCCAGAAGCCAGAAGCCACGAGCATCACCCATAAAGCCAGAAGCCACAAGTTCCACGCATGTAATTCAAAAATATGGATAATCTGCCGAGCTGAGCTGACATGATCTTTGCCCGACCTATTTAAATCTGATAACATGATCTTTGCCCGTCTATAGATATCTGCTTACATATTCGATCAATCGTTATTATTTATTTCTTTTATCTATTGCACTTTCATTATTTTTAAATGTAGAGCATTGTTCTCAAGTTCTTTAAATCAAGGAAAAATACTAATAAAGAGAAGGTTGTTCTAGGTGGTAGTCTGACGAGAGAGGAAGTATAAGAGAGAAAAAGAAAACAAACTGTGGTACCATTTAAAAATGACAAAAATTGAGGAGAAAAGAGTGTTATTTCGACCCATTCCCTGTTAACAATTATGATTTATGGGACCTTCGCTTTGATTATTTTACAACCATTTAAATAATTAGAATTTGAATTCTATACTAATCTAATCTTTTTTCAGACCATATCTAATCTCATAACACATGAGCAATATAATGAATATGTGGTCAATATAATTAGTTTCTACAACCACTTTACAAACAACCAATCATATTAATGGATGACTTAAAACATCTCTCAACGTAAAAATGAATTAAATGATTTGTTTATAGATAATTGAACTTGATTCTTACGGGTCTAAGTATGAATTTATAGACAATCAATTTAAAATTTGGTTTTCAATATTTTCGTTAAAAATATATTTTATTTTAATAATGTGTTCAATTTTATTTTCTATTTTCTTTTTTATTTTATTTTCTTATCAAAAATAGATAAAATATTAATGTCAATTTAAATGTTTGTTGCATCAATCTAAAAAACAGTTATGCAACAGGCCATCTAAAATTAGAAGGTTATGTTGACAATATATAATTTTTTTTTTTATCATATCAAATTGAGGTTGAATATACACAGTTGCATTGAAGATACAATTATTAATAGAACATCTATTTATCATGCGTTAATCTCTTTTTTTCACAAATCATGATTGTATTGGAAATACTTTTATTAAATTATTTTGATGCAACGAAATTATATATCTGTAATTCAAAGCAAAAATCATACCAACATATGAACAAGAATTATCATGAATCTTTTAAACTATCTGATTAAAAGTATAGATCAATTACATCATACAGTAGTAACAGCACATATGACCAATAGTTCCTGTGTAAGTGTGCAGAGGGCGTTTTTTAGATTAACAGAGTGAGAATACACGATTGTTATATAAAGAAGTACAAGGCAGATTGAAAAAAGTCACATTTGCATCTGCCTTTTGTATTTGAATTTGGATCCTTTGTTGATCTGATATTTTTCTTGATTTTTTTATTACATTCTTGATTGTAATGCATATGATTGGTTGTTGATAAAATGGTTGTGAAAATCAATCACATTTTAACCACTTATTCATTACCATACTTATGTGTCATGAGATTATGTGAGATAAAAAAAAAACATCGGATCAACGGTGAATCCAAATTCTTTGTATTTATACAACTGCAAAAGGCAAATCCAATAACGAATAACCCTGTTGAAAGAAAACAGCACCAACAAGAATAAGCACAAGCACAAAACATCTCATATATGATATAACAGTGATTAGCTTGTTTGTTTGCTTGAATAGCGACTTGAGCTCAATTCTTCAATCAAAGAATTGAAATCAGAGTAAGAGGAACCCTCTTTCTCGATAGCCCTGCTTGCCATTTCACCAAGTGCTTTGGCTCTACTCCTCATTTCCCCTGCTCTGTCTCCAACCATTACCTCTTTCACTGCCTTCTCTATTGCCTCCCTCTTCACAAATTCTCCCACCAATCTAACGCATTCTTGAACACCAACGGCAACGCCAATCTTAAGAACCTCAGTCACCAGTTTTTCGTTGAAAGGTTGCTCTGCCGACACAGGCCATGTGACCATAGGCAGCCCAGCAGTGACTCCTTCAAGAGTTGAATTCCATCCGCAATGTGTAACGAATCCTCCCACGGCTTCATGTTCAAGAATCAACACTTGCGGTGCCCATCCTCTTATTATCAATCCTTTCCCTTCCATTCTTTTCTCGAATCCTTCAGGCAACCAATCTTCTTCGTTTCCATCTTCATCTTTCTTGTCTTTCCTCACAACCCATATGAAATCCTGCCCTGAAGCTTCAAGCCCCGTCGCGATCTCCATTAACTGATCATAATTGAAGTTAGCAACACTTCCAAAACAAATATACACAACAGAATTTGGTTTCTTAGAGTTAAGCCATTTCAAGCACTCATTCTCATCAATAGTAGCTTGCTTTCCTCTAGAAGCCTTATCTTCGAAATCCCCATTGCATAGTGAAACCGGGCCTACATGCCATGCCCTCCTTCCCAAAACATTCCTGTAACAATCAGCATAAGCAGGCTCAAGCTCGTAAAAGCTGTTGACAACAACACCAAAGCTCTTTAACTCTGCTTCTTTAGAAGCTTTCAACATCCTGGTGAAGTCAGTTTCCTCATTCAATCTCATCAAATCTGGGAGTTGCTTCCTTGTTAGCTTGATATCACCAGGAAGGCCAGGCACCACAAATGGTTCAGAATCTGATGAAACTTGCTTGTGTGGTTGGTACATCGTCATACATGTGGATGTGCACAAAGAAAAGAAACCGGTGCCATGAAACACCAGCCTAGGAATCCTAAACTTGGCCGCAGCATCAGTTGCCCAAGGAAAGAACACATCAGCCACCAAGCAATCTGGTCTACACTCTCTCAGGAGCTGCTCAAGAGGTTCCTGGAGCATCGCTGTGGCTTTGAAAAATTTGAGTGTCATCTCCATGCTTGTAGTCGGATCAGTACCATTAGTGAGGGCGTCAACATTTTCACATCCCTCAGGCAAACCGGCCTCTACATAAGGAAATTTGATGATTTTCAAATCCATCTCGATTCCTAAATTGTTGGATCTTTGAACTGTTTTTGATAAGAGAGGAGCATTGGCAGAAGTAGTGATTATGGAGGTTTTGACACCTCTTGTTCCAAAAAGCTTGGCCATGTCCACAGTTGGTATCATGTGACCATGAGCCATGAATGGGAAGAAGAAAACGTGAAGCTGGCGAATTTCACTGCCCATTTTCACTTTTGTTGGAATTTAAGAACAAGAAATGAAGATGAAACTATGAAGACTAGTTTTTTTCTGGATTTGTATGATTTAATTAGGAGGTTGACATGAGAGCAATATATAGACCATTCAAAGATTGAAGAGCAAGAAAAGTAAGAATTGTTCCTTGGATTTTATTTACACACGTCTTTGCGATTGTCATCATGGCATCTAGATGCATGCACCAGATTGATGAATTATATACAATTCACTACAATATTAATCATAAATAGAATATTGTTTAATATTTACTTGGAAAGTTTTGGCTAGGTAATCTCAAAAAACAGAAGTTAAGAGAGGAGTAGATATATATATATTATTAGATGTACTATTTAATCTTGACAGATTCAAATGAATCTTAATCTGTAAGATACTATTTTCTTGATTTGGACTTTTATACTGTTTTAGTTCTTAATTAATCACAATATTCAACAAGAGAGGGAGGTTCCGATATCTTTCCAACAACAGTTGCCTTGGTCAAACTGAAATTAAACTAGGAAATCAATGCTTGTAGAGATAATTTGATCAAATCAACGGTAACATAGGTCCAGTTTGGTATTGTTGTGGGGAGAAGTGTTTTTGAAATTGTTGTTAGAATTGTTGTGGGAAGAATCAGCTGCGTATTTGGTAAACTGATTTTTAAAAGTGCTGTGAGAACTAAAAGCAATTTCAATGTGTTTAGTAAACTGAAATAAAAAGTGTTGTGAGTGTGTAAAATTACTAAAAGGACATAAACATCTAAATGGTACTAACGTGATATACTTTACATTTTTCTTGTTTATTTGTGTTTAGTGTTATGTGTTATATAATTATGGTACTTTATTGAATTAATTAACCCCATTTTTTATTCTACTTTATTTAATTAATTAGTCCAATTTCGTTATTTCTTTATTTCTTTATTTCTTTATTTTATTCTACTTTATTTTTTAATTTCATTTTTATTCTACTTTATTGAATTAATTATCCCAATTTTTTTATACAGTTATGGCAATATTTTTTTTTGTACAAAAATATAAGTCCAATTTTTTTTGTTAAATTTCATTAAAGGTAAGGACAAAGTTGGAAAGTTAGTAAAATTTCATTTAATATCACTGTAGCGCATTTTCTAAAAGTAGAAGCCAAAATCCAAAATCATGTATTTGTAGCTTCTCAAAAACTCAGTTGGGAGAAGCTAAAAGTGACCAAAATCACTTCCCAGCGATTTTATCAAACACCTTGTCTTAGATTCAGAATCACTTTTGACCCCAAAAACAGCTGGAAAAGCAATACCAAACTGGGTCATAATCTCTTAAGTCACAAAATTAGTTAAGGCAGGGAACGTAAGGACAAATGAACAAGAGAGTCAAAGTATGTATTTAAAAAAAAAATAGTCAAAGTATGTATTGTTTGTTCTATAATTATGTGTTGTCTAATTGAATATTAAAGTATTAAGTAGGTCTTTCACCGATTTAACAAAAATTGAAAACTTATGGGTCGTTTGTTTTTTTATTTAAATACTGAACAGTCCTAAATTTTCCTAATAACCGAATAGGGACTGAAATCTGAACCTGAATGACTGTTTTTTTTTCCTCATGTTTGAATGTATTGTCAACACGTTTGTTTTTTAAAGTAAAATTGTCTGAATATAAGTAATTTTATATTTATACCTATATTAAACAATTATACATATAATATGGAATAAAAACAATCCAAAAATAATAATTATATATGAACACATATGATCATGATCTTCTTTTTTTATTACAAACAAACTTCATTTTTCTAAGAAAAGAAAAGTTTTTTTTATAAAAAAAAGTCATTAGAAAAACTCGCACAAAATACTCTAATATATATACATCACCATAATATCATAATAAAGTATCGATATTAAACAACAATATGAACAGTGATTAGGGTTCTTTTTTATTTTTAAAACTATTTAAAATAAGCAATATATTAAAATAAAGATTTCTATACCATATGTAATTTTGATGAAATTGGAAATATGTTATAGGGTTTTTAGTAAAACTACCCTAATTTAGGGACTGAATTGCAAATCTACCCTAAAACCAAAATAAATTGCAAAACTGCCCTAAAATGACATTTCT
The DNA here is from genome assembly GCA_032871835.1 of Dipteronia dyeriana. Lineage (NCBI taxonomy): Eukaryota > Viridiplantae > Streptophyta > Magnoliopsida > Sapindales > Sapindaceae > Dipteronia > Dipteronia dyeriana. Next base: position 91,160,601 of record CM065295.1, on the reverse strand, counting down.
ACCATTGTCAACAACTGAAATCAATTTCACTCTATTTGCCCTAAATTCCCAAATCCTCAGGCCACCCATCCCGATCGAACCCATCGCCGACACAAGCCGCCCTCACTGACGTCCATTACAGCCCAACTGTAACTTCATCATCATTATTTCGACGTCGTAGACGATATCCAACCACCGTCGACGACATCCGACGTCTTCAACTTGAAAGACAACGTTGAGTTTTCTCGCAACAGCCGTCTTCTGGTTCCGAATCAGCCTTCACGTTCCGAAGCGGCAATATTTCAACCATTTGGGTCCAATTTCAGGTATTTCAAGTTTGGAACCCTAACATTTATATTTATGTTTTGAACTTGAAATTGATTTTAGGGTTTTCAATTTTTGAGTTAGACCAATTTGATTTAGGGATTTCAATTTCATGTATTTGGCAACCTCAAATTTACTGATTTTGGATTGAGTGCTTTGTCGAATTCCTTCAACTTCATGTTTTTCCAATCTTGTTGATTTTGATGAATTTTGATATAGTGCTATGTTTCTGTGTCGATTTTTAGGATATTTCGGTTGGAAATGGTTCAAGTGTGTACTAAAAGAGAACACTGGCAACATGTTGTGGCAACCTGGACCAGATTGGATTTTTCAAACTTTGGAAACTGAGAATACAATCACAATCCGTGAAGACTGGGAAAATGCTGAGCACCAAAAGTAATTGAAGCTAAGAAGCACGATTTGTCAGGGGTAATTGCTTGATGAATTTGTGTGATGATGCTATGTCAATTATTTTACCTTCAAGAAAATGGTTGTTCATGTGATACATGTATGTCTTAAACTGCAGCAAAATCTTATAAAAAGTTTACATGATTGATCTGTGTCTTTAACTGCTATGTCAATTACAGTTTATGATTGATGTAAAAAGTTTGTTGTGTTGTACTCATTTAGTCTTTTGTATCCTTGCATATGAATGTAATTTTCTTTCCAACATACTGATGCATCTAGTCCATGTATATAGCTTTTATAGTTTATCTTACATGATGGTTGTGATTAATGCATGTTTTTATTGATTTAGGTCCGACTTTGAGGTTGTTACTCTCAAATTCTTGGTGCTTTGTTTCGTTTTTGTAATTATGAGTTTTTTTTGTGTTTTAACTTGTTTTGAAATTAAAATTTTCTCTGGGGGGCTGCCCCCCAACCCCCGCTAGCTGACCGGGCAGCTCAACCACCGCTAGCTCAGCGGGGAGCTCGACCCCCGAGTGTGTTACTGTAGCGCAACTAAAGATTTCCTGTAATATTCTCTATTAGGTCCACTTCTTTGTTTGTTGTGTTGCAATATTGTTACTTTTCTTTGCATATGATGCATGCAGACCATGTATATCACTCTTTATTGTATTTACTTTTACTTTCTCTTCAAGTGTTTGTATTCTTTAGTTCATATCTGAATGTAATTTGGAATGTTTTTAGGTTGATAATCATGGGTGGAAACAAATTACTTGAATCACTCAAGATTAAGGAATGTGATCGTTTTCCTTCTCGAGTTACTGGTCATTGTAATTGGGAGAGTATAAGGCTTATTAAGTCGCATCTCACAGAAAAACAACTCAAGTTGTTTAGAGTGACATGTTTCGGTCATTTTTTAAATGTGAGTGACATGGTGTTATCCGAGCATTTTTGCCACCACATATTACTTAGGGAGTGTCATGTCAAAAACGCCGATTATAATGCATCTTCTTTGTGGTACCATGTTGGCAACGGGTTGATACGGTTTTGCCCAGTATAATTTTTTTTGGTTAGTGGGCTAGCCTTTGGAGAATATTTTGAATCCAATCAGGAGCTTTTCAAAAGAAAGAATAGTCGACTCTGTCGAATCTATTTCCAATCTAGTAAAGTTAAGGTTAAAATGATTGGTGATTGGTTTAGAAATTTAGGTCCTAATAATAAGATTAGTGATTATGAGGATGTTGTGAAGTTGGCGTTAATACTTTTTTTGGAGATGACGTTGGTTGGGAAGGACGATAGGACTAGCATTCTATATTGGGCATTAGAATTAGTTGATGACTTAGATGCTTTTAATAAGTTTCCGTGGGGGACATTCATATACTCGAGGACATTTAACTCTCTTTCTACTTGTCTACTTGGCCGTGATGATAATTCAAGAATAAGTTCACTGATGATAAGTTGGAGGAGAATGTCGATGCTCCAGTTAAACGGAAAGCGGAGAGGTATAACGTTTATGGGTTTGTGACGGCTTTTCAGATGATATGTGTTAAATGATGAAGTTTAATAAAATACATTTTAGGCAACATGCATGTTTCCATACAGTAACTTAACTATCATTTTTTTTTCTTTGTTTTTCTTTATTTTTGTTTTCAGGTGTGGGCGATTGAAGCAATACAAAAATGGGTCACACTTGGATATGCCACTAGGGTGAACAATGTCACCCCTAGAATTTTGAATTGGCAATGCATGGGAATTCCTAAGCATTCAGACATTCAGAAAACCATATTTAAGTTCAAGAACGTAAGTATTGAATATGGTTGCTTCAAATAAAATTATTTTTGATTTGCTATATTTTAGGTATTACACTGTAATGTTAATTTTTGAACAAAAATATTCAGATTACCATATGCAGAACTCTTGGCCCTACTGATGAAGAAGCAAGGCAACCGTTTTGGACAAGTATGGATAAACTAAAATATGTATTTACTCTACTTTATGCATTTTTTTGTAACAAGTTTGTATCATGACAGCATATAGAGACATATTGTCGTTTAATGCGGCGTCGAGCATGTTACTATCATCAGATATACAAGCAGAATATCGTGTTATTGGATTTCTCATTCATGGTATGTACAAATTCTTTTCCATAACAACCCTTATCATTTCTTTTGTGGGGTTAACTTATAATATTTTTTGTAGGATAAAATTCACTGAAGGTGGTCAATTGTGACTAAAGGTAAAAAAAAATTCAAGCATGAAACCTACCAATGGGACAATACAATGATAGACTATGTGATTGGTAAATCCCCTATGCATGCTTCAGTACATTGACGGACAATCAACAGTGTAAGTAATTTTCAGATTAATATGTTGTTAATTAAGATGTTATTCAACCTTTAATATACATTCAACCGACTATCTCATGATCAAACAGATTTTGTTTTCTACGAATGTGAATGGAAATTATTGGGTCGCGGAAGAGGTGGACTTAAATGAGCGGGTCATCAAAGTATATGACTCAAAGTCGGATGCATATAATGTTGATGAAATACTAAAGTGGACAACTTGTCTTAGAAAGATGGTGTCATCTTTATTGGTGCATGTGATGCCAGATACTTATACTGATCCATCGTCATTTACGGTCGAGAGACCCAAAGAGGGTGTACCATGTCAAGGAAATCAGTATGTCTTTGTTTATTTCTTCATGGTTATTGTTTGTCTTGCGTGATGGTTGTTATTAATGAATGTTTTTTTTTTTGACATAGGTCCGATTGTGGGGTTTTCACTCTCAAATTCTTGGAGTACCTATAGGCAAGAAAAGAATTCAACTTTGATGAAAACGACGGACAACCTTTTAGAGTTAAGATAGCAACATAAATATTCCAAAATTCAAAAGAAGTACCTTGTGTAAATAATGAACCTTTATGTGTAAATAATGCAACTTGATGTGTAAATTTTCAAAGAAAGAAAAAAATATGTACATAGAAGTTATTTGTGATTGTGATTTGTGTGAACGGTGTAAAGATTGTCGTGTGGCGATTAGAATTGTTATATTTGCAGGGACTGTATAAAAGATATGAAATTGTTGCAATTTCAAATGAAACTCTATCAAAATTTCATAAATAATATACTAAGCCATACCATATTTTTACCATTACTATCCCACATCAATAGCCATGTAATTACTAGCGGTTACTTATCAGAATATGACTGACTAACTTCATAATACATGTTCATAACACATGTTCAAATAAAAGATAACTCAAGTACATTGCTTATTCAACAACATCATGTGATCTAATTGCCTCACCAATTTCACTAATACTTCCCATACCACTTGATGGTCTACTTGCCTTCGGGTAGGTGCAAGTATGGTTATTGTGACCAACACGATGACAAGTGGTGCAACTCTTTTGAGTTACTTCCTCGCCAAATGACGGAATACGATTCTTTTTAGGTCTTCCAGGACCACGATGACCTACTGGTGGGTGAACAATTTGTGATACAATATCCTCAGGAACCAACCATTCACTGGGTTGTCCAACGGGATGTATTTCTCCACTGTATACTGCAACCAAAAACACACTAGAATAATAAGGAGAACAATAATCAACAAATGAAAATCCTTGTAACCTAATGCAACCTAATGCATGTGCACATGGAACTTGGTCGACATCAAATTCTTTACAGGTACATGTTTTTGCTGTCAAATCCACATGTCCATCTAAACCCCCATCTTTAACAAGGAACGTGTAAAATGTGATAGGGTAGATCCGCATATATCGTGTTTTGTCATCCTTGACACCGATGGCTACATCTGCGGTTGTTGTCAATTGAGTTGTAAGTTTATGTGCAGTTGTTCGTTGATCATGGAACCAATGCTACAGAACCCCTCTGATGTAATCAATCACTCCAGTAATAGGTAATTCCTTGCATTCTTTAATTGCATTATTCATGGCCTCTGCAATATTGGTTGACATTATGTTGTACCTTTTTCTTGGACTGTATGTTCGTGCCAAACGCTCAATACCAGTATTCGTAACATACTGAGCTGCTTCGGGATTAATAATTGCTAGTTGTTCCATATGTTGTATGAATTGACTCTCTCGATACACCCTGGCTGCTCGTCGAAAGTACTGTTTAAGTGCTTTATTCCTACTATAGTGACCAACCATGTTCCGTTCTAAATGTACTGCACATGCACCTGCATCGTGGAAGGAATTGGGAAACACTTTTTCTATACCTGTTGTGATATTGCCTTTTCTGTCGAAAACAATAACAAAATCATCAACTTCACCTACGGCTTTATGCAACCTAGTTAAAAACCATTCCCAAGTTTCATTTGTCTCTGAATCACCAACACCAAAAGCTAGAGGAAATATTTGATCATTGTCATCCATACACACAGCAACAAATAAGACCCTTCTATGAGGACCTTTAAAAAACGTCTCGTCAATAGCAATAATTGGTCTAATCGAAGACAAAAAACCATCTGTACAAGCTTTTAAGAAATAGAACATATACATGAACCTTTTAGACGAATCAGTGTGGAGGTCTGTAACAGTCCCGGGATTTGCTTGCTCTAACATGTATAAATATGATGGTAAATTACTGTATGACTCAACCGGTGTTCCTTGAACCTCTTCTAAGGCAATATGTCTAGCTCGGTGCCCTTTGTGGTAGTTACAGGAGATGCCAAACTCCCTTTGCATGTCATGTATAATTTCCTTGGGCTTGTATAAGCATGATCACGAAATTTCTCTTGTATGTGTTCCCCTATAACTCGTGCACTTGCTTGTCTTTGATGCGAAAATCGTGCTTCTGTGGAGCATGTGTGCTGATTGTCAAATTTTCTAATCTGAAAATAATCTGAATTGCAAACCTTAGCTGCAGGCAATCGCCAATTGTAATCCTCAACAATGCACCAAACTTGATATCGTGTTGTATCGGACTTGAACACCCTAGTCTGGAACCGGTTGGTAAAGGCATAACTACCTATTTGTGATTGTAGTTGTCTCTTGCTTAGAAACAATTCACCCACTTCAATACACATAGTAACAGGTCTGGGTGCAACTTCACCAAATTAATAGAATAAAATACGCATGGAGGTGGAACAAGCCTCTGGACATTGGCAAACTGCTCATCATACTGATTGGGAACTCCCTCACGACTGAAATTAAACTGTGGTTCTGTTTCATCATGCTCAGGAATCTGTTGGTTATCCGTCGTATCTTGAAAACTAAAATGACGAGGAGGAGATTGTAATCCCTCTCGAATATCATCCAAATGGGCAGCCATATTAGGTTCATATGACTTTCGAAACTCATCCATAGTGACATGGTGTAAGTTGTGAGAGGACTATGGTGGGATATGTTTCATTTCTGGAGATTGATGGCCGATTTCCTCAACACTAATGCAAACTAATGGGTCAACATTCTCTCGACTAAGCAACAACTGAACATCCTCATCATCAACAATCTCAATGGGCAGGCTAGGACGAAAAGTTTGTGGAAGAGTTGTCATACTTACCCGATAATGATCTTTATCAATTCCGGTGATATTGTATACCTTATCTAACAATTGATCATAGTTTGAATCCCTTGAAAAAGCAAACGCCTTCGCTCTTCGGCCTTCATACCAATACTCACCATGATGACTTTTCCATTCTCCACCCCAATTCAAAACCAAATGCACATTTTTCATCTTTAATCCTGAAAAAAATAATTCAACATATATTATCCATCATTAAAAAATTCATTATTTGAAAGAACATAACATAAAAAAAAATCCACATGAAAAAATAATTTCGAACCCATTAAACAAATCAATGGGTCGAGTGACCCGACACCGGGTCAGCTAACCCGATGTTTTTTTCCATCGGGTTAGACTGACCCGATAGAATTTTTCATGATTTTTTTTCATGAAAAATTCTGTCGGGTCAACCAAACCGGATGAAAATTTTCATCAGGTTGGGGTGACCCGACATCGGGTCATCCAACCCGATGAATTTTTTCATCGGGTCAAGTTGACCAGACGTCGGGTCAGTCTGACCCGACAAAAAATTTCATGAAAACAATCATGCAAAATTCTATCGGGTCAGGTTGACCCGATGCCGGGTCAGCCTAACCAGATGAAAAAATTCATCGGGTTGGCTGACCCGATGTCGGGTCACCCCAACCCAGTGAAATTTTTCATCGGGTTTGGCTGACCCTACATCGGGTCACTCTGACCAGATGGGATTTTTTATGGTTTTCTTTTAAAAAAAAGTTTAGATTATGAGGTAAATACCAGATCAGGAGGTTGCCATGTTGTTCGGTGGATGGCTTTGTGAGTATGTTAGTAATTGTTTGTTGAAAATTGGTAAATATAGTTAATAAATTGGGTGATGTTATGAATAAGGGCAATTTGGGAATTTTATGGCATTTTTGCAATTGCATTGGGTTTTAGGGTAGATTTGTAATTTGGTCCCTAAATTAGGGTAGTTTTGCTAAAAACCCTATGTTATATATGGAGGGATAGTATCAGAAGAAAATATTTTAGATTGCATTTATGCAATCCAGTGATTTGCAATTAAGTTAAAAGTCAGGATTTCTTACTTTTTATTTTAAGTTATTTTTTAGGATTTTTAAGTTGTTTGACCACTTAAAAAAACAAACAAAACAACTTAATAATTATGATTCAGACCTATTAAGTTTTAAGTGGAAAAAACAAACGATCTCTTATATTTTATAATGTTATAGGATTTGTTTTTTATTATGGTGCAAAACTTAACATTTAATTTTGTTTAATTTTGCAATGTAATCAAGCTTGTAACACTACACAACAATGGTCTTGAATTTTTTTTTTGTATGGATTGTTCTAAATAGAGAATTATTAAGTAGTGTTGTTTGCTCTATGAGGTCCTGGTTCGTCTCTAGACAATCGATCTTCCCCAAGTTTTCTTTTTGTTCTCTACGACTTGACCAATGAGATGAAATTATTAGTAAGTAATGTTAAATATTGTAATTTGATTTTAAGAAAGAAATATTGTAATCGAGTAATGTTACTTGGTACAAATTTCGTGTCTAAATCTAGTGTCCAAATGATATGGCAACACACTAATCCATTCATTTAATGTTGGGGAGATTTTGAAATCAATGATTGCGAAATCATCGTGCCTAATATATGCTCATAACTCATAGCAATTAATAACATCAATAGCAGAAAAAATAGATGAGAGAAAATAAACCAACCACAACACAATATATACGTGGAAAACCCAAATCGGGTAAAAAACCACGGACAATCAGGACAACAGAGAAAGTTCCACTATATGATAAATTGTTACAACCATATATTCCAGGATTCTCTCTCACACCCAAACCCTAAACCACACTCACAAGATCCCCACCAAGAACCCCCAATATCCCCTAGGTCTTCACTAAATATCACTCACAGATCTCTAATTTGATCCACTGATATCCCCTTAGATCTCTCCCCGAATATTCTCATGGGTCTCGCCCAGATCTCACCCACTCTTTTCTGATGTTATATGGTGTTTATTAACTCCACCTAAAATAACACAATTACAAGGTCTATTTATACTAGTTACAAGGAGTTTAAGATAAAAGGAAATCATACTCCTAAACGTACAATAATTATTTTTTCCATGTAAATATTATATCCTATTTATGACAAGTCTTCTTGTGAAGGAAAAATCCTCTTATTTCAAGTACAAGACTTTCCTATTCTTCATGAAGATAAACATTTTCCTTTTCTGATTAGCACAAGAATTTCCATAAGAAAACACATTTACTATTTTCGCTCAACATTCCTGATTTAGGCAAAATCTACCATTACCGCGATTTAGGTCACAGTTGGCCACACGTGCCCAACACCGCAGGTCGTCACTGTCAACCACCACTCAGAATATCACGGTTGGTGCATTTGTCTCCGCCGAGGTCTACACCGCGTGAATCCACAGGAGTTCGACCGCTCCCTATGCCTCGATCTGTACTCTTGTCCGCACTGCATTCTACGCTGCAGTCCCTACCATATTTTATTTCTTCAGTTCTTTCAGTCTTTAAACCTCCATCAAACACCGTCTTCAACTTCCAAACGTTATCCCACGTCTCCAAGAAGCTCCACATCAGTTGAGTCTTGTTTGGTTAACATTGGGTTCATGATCTGAGCGATTTATATACCTTTTGAGGTCTCCATTTTCTAGCTTTTGTTCTTGTTTTTTAGTATATTTTTGTATTTGATGTGTTTGTGAGCCTTATGTAGGTACATGTTCCCTATGGAAGGTATTTGAGCTTAATAAAAGAGTTTTGGACGTTAAATGGCAGAATTTGGAATAGCTTATACAGAAACCCCAACTTCGGAAGGTCATTTCTCTCTCATCCTACTGAACTACATTTTCCATAACTAGTTTTCAAAAATCCCCAGAAGTCTTCTTTTCAACGCAATTTACAGATCATGATTCTGAGGTTTCTGAAGAAAGTTATGACTATTTTCGTAATGGTGCGCAGAGAAGTGCGGTACGCAACCGCGCGAGACCAAGTTACATACCGTGTTTCGTATCGCACTTATGGGCAGCAAGCTCCAAAAAGTGATGTGCGATACGCTGTGTTGATTCGTACAGCATCTCGAACCACACCTCTTGGCAGCCGCTCAAATCATGCTGATGTGCGGTATGCTGTGTTGATGCGAACAGCACATCGAACCACACTTTTGGGCAGAAATACTTTTTTCAGCCATTTTCAGATGGGTATTCTTGTATTTCCACCCCAAAGTCTTACCCTAACCTCCCACACCATAATACCCCATTTTCTCCTCATTATTCATACCTCTCTTCCCGTCTTTTCCCCTTCCCACGCCTCTTCTCTTCTCTTCTCTCCTCTCCTCTCTTCCATTTTCTTTCATCTCTTGCTCTCATGGAGGTCTTTCCTTCATGGGAGCTCACCATACACCTCCACATCACCATTATACAATTACTCCATCCATATTAGAGTAGATTACCAAGGTATTATGAGCCAAATTCGAGCTAGAAAGGCTAAGAGCATCTTTGGAGGACTTGTCTTCAATGGTTTGCTCTTATTTGCTCAATTCTTTGTATTTCTTGTTGTCTTTGATGTATAACACCGAATTTGGGAATTTGTAAACCTTTCACATGTGTTATATATGTATTTATGTACTTAAATTCATTTGGGTTTTGTTTTGCTCTTTGATATATGTGTTTTTATACTCTTAATATGATATGTATGTGTATGAATTGTTAGAAATCAATATATGTCCATGATTGGGTTTAGGAGTAGTTGTAATTTAGAGTATAAATTATATACTCATGATTGTTGATTGATTGATGGATGACTTGAAATTCCATGTATTGAGTCATTTGAGTAATATAGATTTTAGCCCCAAAGAGTAGAAAATGTTTCAGTTCAGGCTTTTAGTTGCTAAATTGACATTGGTTCATATCCTTGTTCTTAATAGATCTTTGTATTAAGAAACGATTATTCATCCACGTGACAGGATTGGGTGATAAATTGATTATGGGAAAATTCCCTAATCAAGATGATGAACCTTTAATCTAAATTGAATGTTCTTAATGATATAACAATCACATTGTTGCATGTAATTGTTAGGTAAACTTGTTTCCCATGTTTATCCATCCTAGGGAGTTGACTAAACTGAATATTTGACATGGAAGTAAAGTCCACCTACATTTTTCTTGTGCTTGTGTTGTTATATGGATGTTTTGAGTGCTTAAAGTCTTTGCTTAATTGATCACTTTGTAATTGATCCATGGTTAGATGCTATGTACTGAGAGGAGACGCGTTAGACAATGCTTAGATAAACATTCAATATGCTTGACTAGAAAGTGCTAGAACCACTAGGCTAGCGTATAGGGTTCGATTTGTATTTCACGTGCTTAATGGGTTCATATATATTGTCTGGATTGCTCGAGAGAGATTTCCGGTATATATGGATACCATCTCTAAGACATCGAGAGAGGTTAGAGATTAATTAAGGGGATACGAGCCTATGATATACTTGCACATTTAAGGATTAGGTGAGTCTAGAACTTAATTAGGAGGATTGTCACGGTTGAGTCGTTTCCCTAGTGTAACCACATTTCATGCATATCTCCATTATATCTATCATTGTATATATTATTTATATAAGTTATTTAGTTATATTAGTATTCACTTTTACACACATGCAACACACGAGTCCGCTCGAAGTGTTGTAATAATAGTAGAACTAGAGACGATCGGTGAATCTCACCTCCCTGTGGATCGATCCCTTGCTTGTCGTTATGCTAGTTTCTGTGACTTGCGCCCTTGCGAGGCCGGACTTAAATGTTCATATTTGATGACACTGCAACGACGTGTCTCGTCAGTTCACTTGAGAATACGAGCCAAAACTTAGCAATTCTCCCATTTGGCTTGAATTCTCAAGACCTTTGTCCATAGTCACGATTCTGATCACTGAGAATCAACATACCCCACCACAAGGTATAACCACTTAGGAATGAACCATCCTAAGATTTGTTTTCTTCCTTTTGCTTTGTGTTCGTTGTTCCGGCACCTTGTCGAAATAACTTGCTGAAGTTGTGGTACATCTCTTCACGTCAGATTACCAGGGAGTTCATCAGCCATCGATATCATTTTCCACCATACACCTTGCATCACTTTCTGACCAATGCCTTGTGCACAATTATGGACCACTAGCAGCAACATATCCTCTTCCATAGCCATTGGGGAAAACTGCCAAAAGGATAAACATGCTCGTACATCACCCAACCCTGTGAAAGACCTTTCGTCCTTGCATCACATACCTGGTGAAAGACTTGCTACTAGAACCGGGAGTGCTTTACCGGATAAGCCCCACACCACCACCAGAGACTTCGAGCGTTCAATTTTTTTTATATTTTCAATTAATGCATTGTGTAACCCAGATTGGATCTCTATGACTTGTACCTACCACTACAAGCCAAAAAAAAATCTCCTCCATAACTATTCTTCTTTTCATCAAACCCTAACGAGTTCGAAACCGCTTTCATTACGTTTCTCCTTTGCTAAACCATACTAGGAAACCATGAATCATCATCCCAATACCACCAAGTCCTCCATACGATCTGCCGTAAAGACTTGAAAATACGTTATCGCCAAACCAAAGCTACCAAGTCCTTCATACGTCATCCCGTAAAGACTTGAAACCGATATCGCTACCCAAGGCTCTGATACCAATTGTTGGGGGGATTTTGGAACCGATATTGTTACAACCATATATTCTATAATTCTCTCTCACACCCAAACCTCACCCCAAACCACACTCACAAGATCCCCATCAAGAACCCCCAATATCCCCTAGGTCTCCCCTGAATATCACTCACGGATCTTAAATTTAATCCATTGATATTCCCTTATCTCACCCACTCTCTCTGATGTTACATGGTATTTATTAACTCCACCCGAAATAACCTAATTACAATGTCTATTTATACTAGTTACAGGGAGTTTAAGATAAAAGTAACTTATACTCCTAAACGTACAATAATTTCTTGTTCCATATAAATACTATTTCTTATTTATGACATGCCTTCTTGTGAAGGAGAAATCATTTTCTTTCAAGTACGGGACTTTCTTATTCTTCATAAAGATAAACTTTTTCATTTTCTGATTAGCATAAGAACTTCCAGAAGAAAACACATTTCCTATTTTCGCGCAACATTCCTGATTTGGGCAAAATCTACCGTTATCGCGGTTTGGGTCACGATTGGCCACCCGCGCCGAACACCACAGATCATCACTATCAACCACCGCTCAGAATACCGTGGTTGGTGCATTTGCCTCTGTCGCGGTCTACACCGTGTAAATCCACAGGAGTTCGACCGCTCCCTATGTCGCGGTCTATGCGCTTGTCCGTACCGCGGTCTACGCCGCAGTCCCTACCAGATTTCGTTTCTTCAATTCTTTCAGTCTTTAAACCTCCCTCAAACATAGTCTTCAACTTCCAAGCGTTATCTCAAGTCTCCAGAAAGCTCCACATCATTTGAGTCTTGTTTGATTAATATTGGGTTCACTGGAGAATACGAGCTAAAACCTAACATTTAAATCATACAAATATAATATAATTTAAATAAATAGGTTAAAGTATTGTTACATTATTTGGACACCAAATTTGAGCAAAACAACATTATTGATTGTAATTAATTTGTTTTTAAAGAAAAAAATATTGTAATTTGTTGATGATTGGTTATTTAATTCTTGATTTACAATGATTTTGATTGCAATATTCAAATTACAATGGTTGTGATTGTAATTATTAGTAAGTAATGTTCCAATTCTTATAATCAATTTCGTAAAAAGGAAGAAAATGGAAGCAGGGGACTAGAATGAATCTTGCAATCACACGAATTTTTGTTACAAATACAGTGAACCAAGTACTTTTACGAAAAAGAGTAGAAAGTTAATGAATTATCATAAACTATAGGGTAATGATACACTTTTCACAACATTATCCTAAAATATGTACAATTCAATATAACAGTCTAGTAAAAGAAATAATGAGAGAAAAAATATAACAATTTATTAAATGAGTTGAATTGTCACATTAGATTGTACATATTTTTGGACAATTTTTTAGGAAGTAGTATTTCCCTAAATTATATTATGCTCGAGTATAAGATCTTATTAATTTATGGGATTACCCTTGTGGCCATCAACTCTTGTCACCATTATCAAAATGGTCACCGGATGGGGAATTGGTTTCAAAATGACAATTTTTGATAAACAATGTTATATTAATGGTCATTCCATCCATTTCCATTCAATTACATCCAATGAGCGGTATTTTGGTAAATAAAGGGATGTCATTAATTTATTTTATATTTTTTTTTTGGAAATCAACTTTTCTTTTGTTTTTTAAAACAAATAATTATATTTAGTGTGTATACATACGTATAACATATATATCAAACATATATATATATATATATATATATATATAGTCATTTTCTTCTCAGTGCTTACTGATGGAATTATATAAGCACATTGAATGTGAGTCACTCATTTTATATACTTTACATTGGCATGTATGCATTTGTCAAAGCTCTTTTATAAATGAGTGGCTCACATTCAATGTCCTTATATAATTCCATCAGTACGCACTTATGTGAAAATTTTCTTATATATGTGTGTGCATGTGTGTGTTTTTTTTTTTTTTGAAAAGATTAAGGTTATAAATTCTAAAAAATCTAAAAAATATATTTGAGATAAGTTGAAACGAAATATATATATATATATACACACACACACATTAAATATAATTATTTGTTTCAAAAATCAAAATAAAAATTTGATTTTTAAAAATATCTAAAATAATTAATGGCATTCCCTTATTTGCCAAAATGCAACTCATTTGATGAAATTGGATGGAAATTGATGGAATTGGATGGAATGGTCATTAGTGTAACATTGTTTACCAAAAATGACCATTTTAAAACCAATTCCTCATCTGATGGCCATTTTGATAGCGATGACAAGAGTTGATGGTCACCAGGGTAATTATCCATTAATTTATTTATATTATAAGGGATAATTTCATCAAAATCCCTATTATTTAAATAAGAGATATTATCATTTTCGCCCCTATAGTTTATACAAATTAGTGACTTTACCCCTTCTAGTTCTGAAAATGGTTGGTCTTCCCTCTGAAAACCAAAATATTCAAAATTTTGCCCCTTCCGTCAGGATTTCCATTAAAAAAGTTGATTCTCATGTCAAAACACAGTCAAAAGATAATTTTGCCTACAAACTTAGAATTAAAAAAGGGAAATTATCATTTTCCCCATAAGTTTTGCTATATTAGATAAACTAGCCCATCTAGTTTCAATAATAACCGATCAACTCCCTGAAACCCAAACTATTTATCATTTTACCCCTTTTGTCAAGTTTTCCAGCCAAAATATATTTGGCCATTAATTAATAAATAAAAACGTATCCATCAAGGACTGATCATTGAACCTTAAGGTTAATAGTCACAAGCTCTAACCAACTAGGCTACTACAACTCATTGTTGAAGTTTTGTTGATTTAAATGTATATATATATATATATATATATATATATATATATATATATATATAATTTGTTCAAAATAATTTAAATCTGTTTATATAATTTAAAATAAACTTATATATAATTTAAAATAAACACATATTTAATAATAATATATAAAAATAGAATTATGAAAAAGAAAAAGAAAATAATAAAACAAAAGGAAAACAAAATTCAAAAAAAGGAAATTATTATTATTATTCTTTCTTTCTTTTTTCTTTCTTTTTTTGAATTTTTTCCCTTTTCATTTTATGGGCTTTGATTTTCTAGGTTTTTTTTATCAAATTGAAATAATATATTTTTTTTAAGGAAAAAAAATCTATAAAAAAAAAGAAAAAAAACTACGGGTTTTGAATTTTTGGATTTTATGGGTTTTATTTTGTGTTCTTATTTTCTTTTTCTTTTTCATAAATTTATTTTTATATATTATTATTAAATATGATTTTATTTTAAATTATATGAACAGATTTAAATTATTTTAGGGCTTGTGGCTATTAACCTCAAGGTCCAAGGTTTAATTCTTTATGGAGGCTTTTTTCTTATTTAATTAACGGTCAAACGGAATTTAAATGGAAAACTTGATAGAAGGGGCTCAATGATAAATATTCTGGGGTCAGGGGGTTGACCGGCTATTATTGAAACTAAAGAGACTATTTTATCTAATATGGCAAATCTCAGGGCGGAAAATGATAATTTTCCATTAATTTTGATTTACATTTTACCATATTACCCTTCCAATTTAACGGTCAACGGAGGATTTAACGGAATTCTTGATGGTAAGGGGCAAAACTTGAAATATTTTGGTTTTTAAGGAGAAAATCAACCATTTTTAGAACTAGGGGATAAAGTTACTAATATGTCAAATTACAGGGGAGAATATGATAGTATCCCTTTAAATAATTATCAGTTTCGTCCTTCTTATTTTATAAGCTTAAAATTGTCCTTGTTGTTTCGTTCTACTCAAAAAGGGTCATTATTTCAAGTCTGATTAATATAGTCCCTCTAGACTTTTCTTTTCTTCAAGTCGACCGGTATCTTTAGTGTAATTTAACTAGACTTATTAACATAGTGCTACTTGTACAAATTACTCACCAAAAAATACTATATAGTTTTTCAGTCCTAAATAATTATTTTACATTTATTTTGATGCAATGAGATTATATATCTGTAATTCAAAGCCAACTTCATACCAACATATGAACAAGAGTTCTATCCATCTCTTAAACTGTTTGATTCAAAGTAAAGGTCAATTTACATCATACAACACATATGACCAAGAGTTCCTCTGTGTGTGTGTGCAGAGGGGGTCTTTCAGATTAACAAAGTGAGAAGACACCATTGACCATTGTTACATTAAGAAGTATAAGGCAGATTGACTCCATTTATACAACTACAAAATGCAAATCCAATAATTGAAAGAAACCAACGCCAACAAGAACAAACACAAGCACAAAACATCTCATATGTGATAAAACAGTGATTAGCTTGTTTGTTTGCTTGAATCGCGACTCGTGCTCAATTCTTCAATTAAAGCATTCAAATCAGAGTGAGAGGAACCCTCTTTCTTAATGGCCCTCCTCGCCATTTGACCAAGTGCTTTGGCTCTACTCCTCATTTCCCCTGCCCTGTCTCCAACCATTACCTCTTTCACTGCCTTCTCTATTGCCTCCCTCTTCACAAATTCTCCCACCAATCTAACGCATTCTTGAACACCAACAGCAACGCCAATCTTAAGAACCTCATTCACCAGTTTTTCGTTGAAAGGTTGCTCTGCCGACACTGGCCATGTGACCATAGGCAGCCCAGCAGTGACTCCTTCAAGAGTTGAATTCCATCCGCAATGTGTAACGAATCCTCCCACTGCTTCATGCTCAAGAATCAAAACTTGGGGTGCCCATCCTCTTATTATTAGTCCTTTCCCTTCCAATCTTTTCTCAAATCCTTCAGGCAACCAATCTTTCTTCTCTAATTGATCTTTCTTGTCTTTCCTCACAACCCATATGAAATCTTGCCCTGAAGCTTCAAGCCCCGTTGCAATTTCCATTAGCTGATCAGAATTGAAGTTAGCAACACTTCCAAAACATACATACACAACAGAATTTGGTTCCTTAGAATTAAGCCATTTCAAGCACTCATCCGCATCAACGGAGACCTGCTTTCCTCTAAAAGCCTTATCTTCATTGCATAGAGAAAGTGGGCCTATATGCCATGCCCTCCTTCCCAAAACATTCCTGTAATAATCAGCATAAGCAGGCTCAAGCTCGTAAAAGCTGTTGACAACAACACCAAAGCTCTTTAACTCTGCTTCTTTAGAAGCTTTCAACATCCTGGTGAAGTCAGTTTCCTCATTCAATCTCATCAAATCTGGGAGTTGCTTCCTTGTTAGCTTGATATCACCAGGAAGGCCAGGCACCACAAATGGTTCAGAATCTGATGAAACTTGCTTGTGTGGTTGGTACATCGTCATACATGTGGATGTGCACAAAGAAAAGAAACCGGTGCCATGAAACACCAGCCTAGGAATCCTAAACTTGGCCGCAGTATCAGTTGCCCAAGGAAAGAACACATCAGCCACCAAGCAATCTGGTCTACACTCTCTCAGGAGCTGCTCAAGAGGTTCCTGGAGCATCGCTGTGGCTTTGAAAAATTTGAGTGTCATCTCCATGCTTGTAGTCGGATCAGTACCATTAGTGAGGGCGTCAACATTTTCACATCCCTCGGGCAAACCGGCTTCTACATAAGGAAACTTGATGAGTTTCAAATCCATTTCGATCCCCAAATCGTTGGATCGTTGGATTGTGTTTGAAAACAGAGAAGCATTGGCAGGAGTAGAGATTATAGAGGTTTTGACACCTCTTGTTCCAAAAAGCTTGGCCATCTCCACAGTTGGTATCATGTGGCCATGAGCCATAAATGGGAAGAAGAAAACGTGAAGCTGACGAATTTCACTGCTCATTTTCACTTTTGTTTGAATTTAAGATCAAGAAATGAAGAGAAAATATGAAGCTTTGAAGACTAAAACGATGGCAAAGCTTTTTGAGCTATAGTTTTTGCTGGATCTGTATGACTATAAATTAGTAGGTTGACATGAATGAAATATTACTAGACCTTTCAAAGAGTAAAGTCGGAGGAGCGAGAATATCTCAACAAAGAAAGGATTGAAGACCTTTCACAGAGTTGGAATTATTCCGAGGATTATATTTACACACGTCTTTGCGATTGTCGTCATGTCATCCGGAGAAAAATCTTGTGTTGTCTGGGAGCGTGCTACGGGCTGTGAGACTATCCGATCAAAATTTTAAATTTTATACAACTTTAAGTTTTTAATATTTTAAATTTTGTTTTTATTCATTAAAGATTGGACGTCACAAAATATTCTCATCGTTTATATGCATGCACCAGAATGAAGATTTATACAATTCGGTCGGATACCAAAAGATGACGTGGTTAGGATGTTGGACAGCTCACTTCTACATTAATGGTAAAGAATTAAAAACTTACTATGTGTATTTAACATATATGTATACAGATTTTTTTCTTCTGGGTTTATAGAAAATAGGAATCTCTTATAATCTCATAATTGAACATATATATGCTATTTGATTATAATAAACCCCACAATTTTATTGTTATAAACATAATATCCTCATTAATAAATCATTTAATTTTGGGAGAAGTAGATATGCATAATATCTGATAAGAGAAGGAAGTTCTGATATCTTTCCTACAAAAGTTATTGCCTGGTCAAATTGAAATTAAAGTAGCTAGGAAATAGAGACAATTTGATCAAATCAATGGTAACATAATCTCTTACGTCACAACATTAACTAAGGCAGGGCTAGTGGTGTAAAAATAGGCCGGACGGTGACAGGCCGGTCCGGCCGGCCAAGGAAGTTCACGGGCCGTTCTGGGAACAGCCCGTGAAGGAAGAGGGCCAGGCCGCGGCCTGGCCCGTGACCGGCCGGGTGCCAGGCAGCTGGGAGGAGGCCCGGCAGGCCGGCCCGCCTGGCACGCCAATCCGGCGTGCCAGGCCTATCGGACCGATCAGCCGGTCCGTTAGGCGTAATTTATTTTTTCAAAAAACCTCCAACGGCTGTAATTGATTTCTAGCCGTTGGAGGAAATAAAAAATACCAAAACCCCCCCTACAATCTTTTAAATTACATTTTGACCCACAAATCAAATTTTTCTATAAATACTTCCATCCATTTCATTTTTCATTAACTCTCTCTATCATTCTTTCAAACTCTCATTCAGTTCTGTCACACTTAGCACGTGACGTGCTGGTTATTCTAGTGTCAACGGTGTCTTCAGAACAAGCTTTCAGCACCGGTGGACGCATAATTGAAACAAGAAGAAGCTGTTTGTCTCCAGAGATGGTGGAGGTATTAACATGCCTTCGGGATTGGGAGCATGCTAAAAAAAGGTTACAAAATCTAACTGTAGATAAAGAACTTAATCTAAATTTCGACAATCTATATATTGATGACCCTTCAGGTAGTGGCCAGGGCCAAAACTAGGTTATACTTTTATATATGTATTTATTATTTACTTGTAAGTTGTAAAACGGTTGCACTCTTTTTCCCTTACCAAGTTTTTATCTCACTGGGTTTTTCTTGGTAAGGTTTTTTTTAATGAGGCAATCATGTAGCTATGTATTACTGAATTCCATAAGTGAAAAATAAATAAATAATTAAAAAATTGTTCGTTCTCTTTATTCATTTCAAATCATAATAATTGTTCGTTCTCTTCATTCATTATAAATTCTAAACCCTTAACCATAAACTATAAATCCTAAACCTTATACCCTATACCCTAAATCCAAAAAAACGTAATTTGGGAAAAAAAATTGGACCAAAAAACAAACCCGCCGGACCAGGCCCGTTAGGCCTGGCACGGCACGTAGGCACAGCCCGCCTAAGGCAGGCCGGCGTGCCGTGCCGGGCCTGCTTCTCTGGAAACAGGCTGGGCCGGGCCGGCCCGCCACACCGGCTCGTGCCAGGCCCAAACAGGTCTGTTTCCAGAAATGGACTGGCCAGGCCGTCCCTAATGGGTCGGGCCAGTCCAGTTTTACACCACTAGGCAGGGCACGTTCTCACGCCAGGACAAAATGTACAAGAGAGTGAAAGACTTGGAGTGTGTTTGGTAGGAATATAATAAAAAGGGGAGGAGAGAAAATGGGGGAGGAAAAAGGAGAAGTATATATTTAGTATGGAGAAAAAAATTGATGGAAAAAATTGACGAAGGAGAACCACTTATTTTAATATTTTTAAAAGTAGGAGGAAAATGATGGGATTTTGATTTAAATAAAATCATAATTTTTTTTAAAATTTATTTAAAATTTATTTTTTAAAATAACTTTGTAAAATATAATGTATTAATTTATATATAAAGGTTAAAAAGTTTAAAGTTATTTTATAAAAAAATAAATTAGACTCAATATTATTTAAATTGTATTTACTTATTAAATATATAATATATAATATATTAACTATAATGTAAGGGTAAAGTAGTACAATTGATAAAGAAGATTTATCATCCATCTCTTATTTCCTTTCGGTTTACCAAAAAGCTCAAGGGAAAATGGCTGATGAAAAAAAAAGATGCATACTAGAGAAAAATTGAAGGAAGGAAAAAGTGAAAAAAAAAATTGATGAGTGAGACTCATTCATTTTAATCTTTCTAAAAGTAGGAAGAAAATGATAGAAAAGTGTAATGGGATTTTGGTTTAAATGGAATTATAAATTTACCTTTTTTAATTTACTTAAAATTTATTTTTTAAAATAACTTTTTAAAACATAATGTATTAATATATATATATATATAAGTTAAAAAGTTCAAAGTTATTTTGTAAAAAAAAAAGTTAGATTCGATATTATTTAAACTGTATTTATTTATTAAATATAAAATATAAAATATAAAATATATAATATATGAACTATAATGTAAAGGTAAAATAGTAAAATTGATAAAGAAGATTTATCATCCATCTCTTCTCTCCTTTCTGTTTACCAAACAGTTCTGGAGAAAATTATTTTTCTTTTACTTCCTCATATTTTCAATCTCTCTTAATCTTTCTATATTTCCTATTGTCCTTCCTCCCTACGAAACACACTCTCAAAGTGTGTATTTAATTCTTGATTTCAAAATGTAAACGTGAGTCAATATTGTAATTTGATTTTTAAGAAATAAATATTGTAATTTACTAATGTTTGTTTAAATCTTGATTCTTGATTTCTTTAAAAAAAATGGAGAAAGAAAAATTATTTAAATCTTCTTCTAATTAATTTCAAACGACTAGAATGAATTTTGCAATCACAATAAATTTTGTTACAAATTACCCTAGAATTAGGGGTGTGTAAAAAACCGTCAAACCGAACCAATCCGTCTAACCCAAACCAAACTTTATGGATTTGTTCGGTTTCACATATAAAAAATTTATTAATCGGATTGTCATTTACCAAACCAATCAAAGATAGGTTTGGTTTGAGTTGCTAAAAATAAAATTCATATTACCTAAACCAACCCATATATTTACATACTTTCTGGGGTTTTGTAAATTTTATTTATACTTGTTTGCTTATCATATAAATAAGTTTTTTTTCTTATGATTCATTACTATCAACCATTTGGTATTGTACTACTTCTCTTTCTTCTACATATTATATTTTGTTAATAAATAAAATACAGTTACTCATTCATTCCATTACATTTAGAATATGAGTTTTATTATGTTTTATTTTTTATTTTTTTTGCTATGGTACCTTTTATTGTTAATTTGTTAATTATATGATATTTTTAATTCTTAAAATATATTTTTTATAATAATACAAAAAAATGAATTTTAGGTTCAAACCTAAACCGTCAAATCAACACAAACCAACCCAACTTTTTTGGTTTGGTTTGGTTTGAATCGGTTTGGCAAATCACATTGGTTTGGTTTGGGTTGAAATATAGCCAAATCGAAATTGCACACCCCTACCTAGAATTCACTATTTAAGTAAATTTACAAAAAAAAAAATAAGAAGTTAATGAATTTATTGTAAACTATCATGCTCAAGTATGTGTGTGTGCGTGTGTGTGTGTGTGTGTGTATATATGAGTAATGTTACTTTACCTAAATATGATGTTCAAATCTGGTGTACAAATGATGTGGCAACACTTTAATCCATTCATTTAAATTGAATTATATTTGTATGATTTAAATGAATCGACTGGAGTGTTGCCACATCATTTGGACACCGGATTTAGACATCAAATTTGTAACTTAAAATTTTGACTTTAACATTCAACCATATAATATCTTATTAATTCATTTATATTATAAAGGGATAATGAGTATAAATTGGACTAAGAATATAATTTTGATGTAAATTGTAAATACAAACAAAGAAAACTTTCAACAAAAAAAAATTAAAAGACTACAATTCTTACATTAAAAGAACTAATTTGTGGTTTCAATAGATTCGGTTTCAAACCGCTGCCATCGAAAAAGCCAAAACACATGATCTTATAGTTAAACTACAAAAATTGAGTATAAACTGGATTATGAATGCAAGTTTAATATAAATAAGCAATCAAACGATCAAGAGAAAAATGGCGACAATAATTTCTTAAAAACCCTGTTTTTATGGTTTCGACGGATTTGATTTGAAACCAGATTTTTATCAAAGTTAAGCTACCAAAAACAAGTATAGAGTAGACTACAAATATAAGTTTAATGTAAATATAAACGACAAAAAATGATCAAATGAAAAATGGCTAAAAAACTTAAATTTAATGGAAGAACTCAAATTTGTGGTTTTGACAGATTCAGTTTTAAACTGAAACTATTGAAACTTGAGTTTTAAAGAGTATAAATTCAACCAACACAAATTTTGGTATATTTATAAGTCGAGAAAACTTTCAAATGAGAAAAATGACTATATTTTTTGCATATAAAAACTATTTTTTTGTGGTTTCAATGAATTCAGTTCAAACCGAAACAACTAAAACTTGAGTTCTCATAGTTAAGTTACAAAAATAAATGAGTATAAATTGGATCAAGAATACGAGTTTAACATAAATATAAGTAACCAAGTGATCAAGAGAAAATTGACTACACTACTTTCTTACAAAAACCTATTTTGGTGGTTTCTGTCGAAACTTGGGTTTTCTTATCTACTAAAACTAAGGGCCAATTTAATATTGGTTTTAAGATGATAAAATCAATTTATTTTATAATTTTGACATAAAAGATATCTGGTAAAACTTTCAAAAGTGATTAATTGATAATTTGACAAGTTTACCGGTAATTTTGAGAAACAAACGAGTGGTTACTTTTTGAAAGTGATTATGTAATAATTTATTTCAACATTTAATGAATCTTTTAAAATAACATTTTTTTGTATAAAATCAAGTTAAAATCATTTAATACACCTGTTGACGTTGATTTATGGATTGTATCAGAAAAGCCAACAAGGGTTGGATTTCGGCTTTAGATTTCAAAGAGAGAGAGATGAGGAGAAAGTAAACAAGACGAGTTTTTTACGTGGTAAAACTCTGATGACCGGATAAACGTCCACGGGTGATTGAATGACCAACCTAGCCAAAATCCACTATGAATTCGAAATATTACAAGCTCTCGATCTCTCTTTTCTCTCTCTGTATCTCTCTATAATTGTTGTTATGCTTTTTTCTCTATATCCCTTTTTTTACGAGATTATGGATCTATTTATATGTTTATAGAACCCTAATCTGCTCTGTACAAGTAATAAAAGATCTTTGCATTTAATTGTGACTTGGTTTCTTGTTCGTAGTGGATTTGTCTTCTTTCCTATTTCGGAGACTTGTATTGAGATTGAATGTGATTCTAGTAACGTAGTCCGATTAGGACTTATTTCCTTATAAGAGTGTAGTCTTTTTGTAGAAATATAAGTGTTCTCGAAGAGGAACCTTTTATGCTTGACATTCTCTTTCTTCTTTCCTTTGTTAAGGAACCTTGCATGACTTAACTTGTGGACTATTTACTAGGCTTCTTTGCTCGGTTGTCATGTTCTTCCCGAGTAGGATATGATGTGTGCTGGTCCCGAGTGACGTCTCCTGATCCCTAGTAGAGAATGTATTTCTGCTAACCCCGAGTACGTTTAATTGATTCAGAGTAGTTTAGTTGATCCCGAGTAGGTCTTGCTTGACTAGTTTACTCGGGCTTCTTCTTTTTAATGACGCCTCGTAGGATATTTCCTGAGTGCCTATTAGGGTATCCACCTGACAATTTTCTCCTTCCTGTCGATGACGTGTATGCTTGATAAAATTCACATACGACAATACCCCCTTAAAATACTTTTGTCGAGTAAAATTTTGTTTCGGACAAGAGTATTTTAATCATTTCAATTTTTAATCTTTGTGCCAAAGTAAACGTCTTATCACAATGGCGTGTCTTGATGGTGACCCTGTAATTTCGATTCACCCCCTCACGCGTGATCTTTAATGATGGCGACGTTTTGAAGTTCTGACGGTTGGTGGCTAGTTCTTGTTTTGACACGCGCCCTTCGCCTCTTTATTTTTCGATATCATTTATGAGAAATGATCTTTGCGTCTCCCCGAGCGCCACCTACGTCATCAAATTTTATCATAGGTTTTTCCCGCCTTGAGATCCTAGGGTTTCATGTCACCACCCCTTTAAGTTCTTCATTAAGTTTGCGCTGGTTTATTCTTAAAACAGCAGCAGAAAAAGAAAAATTTCTGAACCCAGATTTCTCTAAGCAGAAAGTCGTGATTCTCCGTTGAAGATCTTGCATCAATCTCAATTCAAGGTTAGTTTTAATGGGGTCATCTTCCCGTCATCGTCTCTTTAAAATCGCTTTTGATGCGTTAGAACGTGGGGATTTCTAGTTAGTTTCTTGTATTAAACGATTACTGGGGGATATCCCAGTAGATGAACCTTCATTTTTAGAGGTTGATGTTTCTGGGCTTCACCCAGACTTCAATTTTAGCCCTGTATCGAGTTCATCTAGTTCTGATTCCGATATTTCTGAGCATAGGGTAACTCTTCAAAGGATGGGAAAACATCAAATTAGAAGCGCAGTCCGCAAACATGACTCGGACGGTATTCTGATCAGGGAGCAAACTGTCAGTGAGAGCGAAGTTGAGGAGGCATCCATGGCGCCTCGCCTTATATTTACTGTTGACCGTCCGTGCGGGTTCGACACTAAGCCGAATGTGGTCGGGCCAGTTGAAATAGGGAAGTATCGCTCTCGATTCGACCTGTCCGACTCAATCACTCTGGTTCCTACGGGGGATAGGGCTGTGTGGAATCCTCCCCCTGGCATGGTGGCGATTTATGGCTCCATGTTTTACTGTGGCGTCACTCTTCCTCTTCAATCATTTATTGCTTGGTTTCTGGCTGAAGTAGGAATTGCTCCGGCTCAACTAGCCCCGAACAACTACATAATCTTAATGTGCATATGGAACATGTACAGTCGGATGAACCTTTCACCGCCGTCCCCAAATGAATCAGGCATTTCTTTACATTAAGGCAGTCGGGCAAGACAAGGACTTACTTTCTTATGTCTAATCCATCAGACTGTTGGGTTCCCAAGGGGACAAAGGTGAGTCGGGATGCTGATATTTCCGACGACCCCAAAAAGAAGGGTTTCATATGGGGGTTTTCTACATCCAATAAGTTCTGAAAGAACATTTGGTTTTTTGTCGGAGGGAATATCGGGCTCTAAGTCTCCCTTAAATCCGGGGATTCTCCAGTGGTGCTGAAAGTCCCTCGGTTCTTCTGTTCCCCTAAGGTGTGAAATAAGAAGAATATCGATTACAGCGATGGCGAGATGACCAGGCTTGCTCGGGCGGCAGTTCGTACACTAGAGAAGATGAGCAAGTCTTACCTCTTCATTGAGTCGAAGATGATTGAGTTCGGCTTCTTCAAAAAAAAATCGGGCGAACGCAGACGATGTAAGTGATTTTTGCAACCTTTTCCTTTTAATGTTATATATATATTTGTTTTGTTTTGCGTTCTGACATTTTTTATAGTGTTTGATACGGACGTCGTCTGTGATCTTCAGGCTCGCCAAGTGAAGTCAATCATTCAGGCGAGTCGGAAAGAAGCGGCTCGTCAAGGTGGCGAAGGCATCGCCCCGCCTGAGTCTGATGAAGAGATTGATGCCGCTGAGAAGCAGATTCCCAAATACGTCCATGAGGACGTTCAACCGATCACTAGGGAGACTAGCTGTCCGAGTGGCTCGACCGATGATCGGCTGCCTGGCGACCGGTAAAGGCAAAGTGAAGGTCTCGGTAAGGAGCCTTCCGAGCGGACTAACACCGGTGACAGGGGTAATACCTCCACCAGACAAGTGCCTACAAGGCCCCGACTTCTTCGAATATTTCCGGGACAATGTTCTGGAGGACCCCGCAGCTGATCTCGACTTTTGTCGTTCTAGGGGTGAGAAGCGGAAGGCAATTAGTTCACCGACTCGCCCTCTTAAAGTTCCTCGGGTGGTCTCATTCATCGATTCCAGCAATGAGGATGTTACGGATGAGATTACCCCTAGTGTTGGCGCTAGAGCGTCAGTAGATGCGGCGGCTTCAGAACCGAATAGGGCTTCTTCTGTTCCAGAGGTTTGAAATATGGGGGCCGAACCCTCGGGGGTTCCTTCATATCCTTCTCCATTTTCAGAACCGAACAGGGTTTCTCCTACCCCTGAGGTTAGAAATCTGGGGGCCGAACCCTCGAGGGTTTCTTCATGTCCTTCTCTCCAGGATATGCTATGGGAGATGTCCTCCGGTCTGGCTTTCATCGGAGAAGACCATTGGAGTGGCTTTCGTGATGGTTCTCTGACCGAGCGTCTTCAAAATATTTTCAACGGTGCATCTTATATAAGTTATCAGGCTTCTTTAATGTTTTTGCTTGTCTGCCAGATTTCTAACCGTATTTTTATTTACAGATGGTGGCCGAATTCGCTGAGCTAGTTCAGACGCATCAACATCAAGCTGATCAGATAAGGCATCTGGAGGCTCAGTTGAAGGAAAGTGAGGAAGACCACACTAGGGCCGAAGAGGCTTATCAGGAAGAGGTCGGCTCTGTACAAACTTTTACCAACCATTGTCTGGCGAAGCAAGTTGAGGCCGAGAAGATGGTGTCTTTGGCAGAGGAGAAGGCAACATCACTTCAAAATCTCTTATCCTCTGTCGAAGAATTCGTGCTCAAAGCCGAGCAGCAAGCGGAGCAGTTGAGGTCGGCGTATGAGCAAAAGATTGAAGACCTAGAGCGTCAAGTGTTGACAGTTACATTCTTATCCCGAGAGGCTAGGCTGGAACTTGAAGTACACGGGGTGGATAGCTTTAAAAGATCCCCTGCTTATGATGCTCTACTCCTTCGGGAGTTTCAGCGTGGACTAGTTTCGGCTGGTGAGTTATTTAAAGTTAAGAATAAGGCGACTGAGAAGGCCCGAGCCAATTGGGAGTTGTTAATCAAACATCACGTAGACCGGTCCTTGGAGTCCCTTCGGACTCAAATGAAGGAATGGAAAGCTTACTGTCGTAGCCAAGGTAAAAAGCCCCATCCCATGCACTGGGAGATTCCGTCCGAACACTCCCTCTCGACCTTTTACGCTAATCAATAGTCCGTCGAGGGTGTGGTACCAGATTTTTGGCTGGTCCCGGGCGAGGATTACAACCAATGGATGGATGATACTGTCGACACTATCGCTTGGCCGACTAACGAAAGCCTGCTCCGTGAATACGAGATGGTGCCAGATCTGAGTATTGGTAAAGGCTCGAAATCCTCATAACCTTAATTTTGTAGAACTTGTAGAAAATTCTTTGATTCTTTATTTTTTACTCTTGTAAAGAACCATTCTTTGAACTGTAACCATTATTTTAAGAGCAATAAAATTATATTTTATTCTGAATTGAATGGTCTTGATCTATTTATTGTTGATTGTTGTCGAGTGCTGTATTAAATTGGCTGATGTTCGGGTAACTTAACCGAGTATCTTATTAACCCGGTTGTTACCCGAATGACTTTAATTGCCAAATATCCTATTAAACTGGCTCCTTCGATGTTCGGGTAACTTAACCGAGTATCTTATTAAACCAGTTGTTACCCAAATGACTTTAATTGCCAAGTATCTTATTAAACTGGCTCTTTATTATTAATCGAGTCATCTTAAAACAAGCAAGTTTATACCTGGTGTTTCATACCCGGTTCCTACCCGAATATTATATCAAGGCTTACCATGATCATATGTTCGAGTCCTTACGCAATACCAAGGACGTCTCTCCAGTTTTTATGCGCAAGGGTTTACCGAATCGTTGAGCTCTTTTTTTTAAAAAAAAAATTACTCAACACAGCTACGCATTTCACCGGAATTTCTCCCGATAGAGACCCGAGCATTTTTCCAGAGTCTGGTGCATCGGGTTTGCCTTTTTACTAAGGTCATTTTGACCATGCTCGGCTGGCATGCTCCTACGAGCTTCTCCGCCCATTCGAGATTTGATGGTCCCGAGAATTCTATCTGCATGTTCTTATTATCATGCTCTTCTTCCATATATTCTTATTATCATATGCTTACTTTTGGAAATCCCGAGCTCGATGCTTTTCTTTCGGAAATTTCGAGTAATTTTATTTATTACTGTAAAAAATCAACAAAGATTTAAATTTCATAGATTATATTTACCCTAACTAATATTGTCCTGACTAGAAAGAAAAAAAAAAGAATTTAAGGATAGAAAATCTTCAGATATTGGGCATTGTATGGTTAGGTCGAGCAATCCAATATGCTCCATGTCCATGTCCAGCTATTCCTTCAATTTTGTATAGGCCTTCTTATTTATCGGCCAGGGAGCCTATGGTTTTATTTTTCGTGTTCAATGACACCATCATGAGTACCAAGTCTCCAATCTAGAATTTCCTGATCCGAACGTGAGAATTGTAGTTGCGAGCCACTATTTACTTATATTCCATATTTCTTATTCAGGACTTCTCCCTTTTTTCTTCTAGTTCATCTAGACTTTGTAATAACATTTCAACATTCTGTTCTTCATCGTATAGCCTGACCCGAGGTGACGCATATGATGTTTCTATGGGGATAACAACTTCTGTTCCGAATGCTAAAGTGTACGGAGTCTCTCCTGTTGAAATCCTTGTTGTCGTCCGGTATGCCCATAATACTTCGGGTAGCTTTTCAACCTAGCTACCTTTTTTGGCATCTAACTTTGCCTTGATAGTGTGTTTGATGATTTTGTTTACCGCTTCTACCTGGCCATTGGTTTGAGGGTGGGCAGGTGTGGCATAGTAATTGGCAATCTGATATTCCTTGTACAGCTGTCTGAATTTTAGGTTATCAAATTGGGTGTCGTTGTCTGTGATTATTGTGTCTGAAACTCCAAACCTATAAAGTATATTTTTTTCATAAAATTTGTGGTGTTTGCTTCTGTGATATGCATTAGTGCTTCAGCTTCTGCCCACTTTGTGAAATAATCAATAACCACTATGGTGTGTTTTGCTCCACCCCCTGTTCCAGCTGGCATTGGGCCGATCAGGTCTAGACCCCATATGGCGAATGACCATGGGACTGTGAGGTTTCTGAGTTTTTCAAGAGGCTGGCGGATATCGTTGGTAATTTTTTGACAAGTATTGCAGCTTTCCGAGCACTGTTGTGCATTTGAGAAAAGTGTAGGCCAATAATAGCCTTGCCTGAGCACTTTGTGTGCTAAACTTCTTCCCCCAGTGTGGTTTTCACAAACTTCTCCATGGATTTTCTGAAGTATTCGGTGTGCATCTTCTTCTGGTACACATCTCTGGAGAGCTCAGGAAAACCCTCTCCTATATAATTCTCCTCCGATCAGGGTGTACCTTGCTACTCGATACCTGATGCGCTTTGCTAGTATGGGATCTTCCGGGAGTGCGCCTTCTTCCAGAAACCTTCTCAGCTGAATCATCCAACCATCTTGAGGTGTTTGGATTTCTGAAATTTCTAAGTGCTTCAGTTCAGTTGTACTTGGTTTAAGAAGATGTGCGACTGGGATGGTCTTTGGTTTAATTGTGGTTGTTGCTGACGCTAGCTTAGACAATGCGTCTGCCTTTTCATTTTCCTCCTTAGGGATCTGAGCAATCTCATATTCTTTAAATTTCTTGAGGAGCTGTTTTGTGATGTCTCGGTAAGCTATCATACCTTCATCTTTGGCTTGGTACTCGTCCAGAACCTGGTTGACGACTACCTGTGAGTCGCTGAATATCTCAACTTCATCTGCCCCGAGAGCTATGCAGACTCTCAGTCCAGCTAATAGTGCCTCGTACTAGGCTTGATTATTGGTTGCTTTGAAATCAAATCTCATGGCACACTCGACATCATCTCCTTCTGGAGTGCATACTACGATCCCTGTCCCTCTGCCATAAGTGTTTGAAGAACCATCAACATATAGTTTCCATGGAAAATTTTACCTATCATTCTTTTTGCTTCTAGGTTTGGTTCTGTGAATTCGGCAATGAAGTCTGCCAGCTTGTCCTTGAAGGGATGTTCTGGGGACATAATGAATGTCGAATTCATTTAACTCGATTGCCCATTTGGTCAGTCTTTCTAATATTTTTGGCTTTTGCAGAATTTGTCTTAATGGACAGTAGGTGAGAACCTGGATTGCATAGGCCTGAAAGTATGGTCTCAATTTTTTTTACCGCTTAAACCAATGCTAAGGTCATTTTCTCTGCCTGTGAGTACCTGGTCTCAGCTGGTAGGAGTGTCTTGCTGGTATAATACACTGGTTTCTGCACTCCATCTTCTGTTCTGACTAAGACTGAGCTTGCTGCAAGCTCAGTTATTGATAGGTATAACTGAAGTACTTCCCCCGTTTGTGGTTTTAAGAGAATTGGAGTCTGTCCCATATACTTTTTTATTTTTAAGAATGTTTACTCGCACTCTTCATTCCATTCGAGTTATTTCCCTTTTTTGATTATTTTGAAGAAATGTGCGCACCTGTCTGTTTCCTTTGAAATGAATCTTTCCAAGGAAGCCAGACACCCTGTTAGGCGCTGTACATCTTTTAACGTTTTTGGTGAGGTCATTTTCTGCAGGGCCTGGATCTTTTCGGGATTAACTTCGATTCTTCTTTGGTGAACTTGAAAACCTAGGAATCTTCCTGAAGGGACTCCGAATAAACATTTGTTCGGGTTCAACTTCATCTGGTATCTCATTAGGACATCAAATGTTTATCGAAGGTCCAGGGTATTCTTATCTGTCGAGATACTTTTAGTCAGCATGTCATCAATGTACACTTCCATGTTTCTTCCTATTTACCGAGTGAAGATTTTGTTTACCAGCCTTTGGTATGTAGCACCCTTATTTTTCAAACCAAAGGGCATTACCGTGTAACGGTATAAACCCTAATCATTTGTGAAGGCTATTTTTTTCTCGTCGGCCTTGTTCATCCTGATCTGGTTGTATCCCGAGTAGGCGTCCATAAAGCTGAGCAATTTGTGGCCTGTTGTGGCATCCACTAGCTGGTCTATCCTTGGAAGTGAGAAGCTATCTTTAAGGCATGCCTTATTCAGATCCGTAAAATCTACGCACATCCTCCATAGCCCATTTTTCTTTTGGACGAGGACTATGTTGGCTACCCATTGAGGGTAGTTGACCTCTCTAATTGATCCTGTAGCAAGTAGCTTTTTCATCTCTTGTTTGATTGCCCGACTTCTTTCGGGATTGAATAATCTTCTCTTTTGTATTACTGGTTTCGCATTCGGGTCTACTGCGAGATGGTGAGACATTATTCGGGCATCTATCCAGACCATATCTTTGTGGCTCCAAACGAACACGTCTTTGTGCTCTTTAAGCAGATTGGTGAGATCTTGCTTGACTTTTCCTTCCAAGTTAGCCCCGATCTTGACCTTATTATCAGGTTCATCTTCTTTTAATACAATTTCTTCAATCGGTTCTGTTTTGGATTCATTTGACCTTTCCCTTGGATCCAACTCGAATGATAAGGATTTTTTATGCTGACTTGGCTGCATTATGGTGCACACTTGTTCAGCATCATTTTTGTCTTTGTATACTGACAGATTCGCTCTTCGGGCCATCTCTTAGGATCCCTTGATTACCCCGACCCCCTGCTCTGTCGGGAACTTGATCATTAATGCATAAGTGGCTGTCACAGCCCTTGTTTTATTCAGGAATGACCACACCCAATAATGCATTATACGGCCAATTGTCTAAGTCAACCACCACGAAGTCAAGCAGGATGGTTCTCTGGCATGGTGCCGTTCCAATCTTTACGGGTAGCTTTACCGTCCCAAGCGACCTGACCTCTATCCCTCTAAACCCTCTGAGCGGAGTATGGAAAAGTTGTTGATCTTTTCGGTCTAACCTTAGCTGGTCGTAGATGATTACATTGAGGATATCTGCTGAACTCCCATTATCTATCAGGATTCTTCTAACTTCCCGGTGACCAATCCTGGCACTTATGACCAAGGCGTCATTGGGCCGAACGTCGATGCCATGGGAATTTGCCTATGTAAATATTATCGGGTCCCATCCTTTCTTTATTCTTTAGGGTCTGGCTCAACCGAGTTCACGTTAAAGTTATTTCTTGCTTCTATTGCATCCCTGATTTCCTGAGTTCGTTCTCAATTGCTTTTCCCAGTAGATAGTCCTTCAAAAATTGTATGTATTATCTGATTGACTTCGGGACTGGCTCTTTGATTTCGTCCAGAAAGATCGACCTTGACCTCTTTCTTAGCTTCTGATTTCTCATCCATTTTTAAGATTACATCCCGCATATGTCCTTCCCGAATAAGAGTTTTTATGTAATCTCTGAGTTGGAAACACTTTGAAGTTTTGTGACCGGTTTCCTTATGGAATCTGCAATACTTGGTTGTATCTCTCTGGGCAAACTGAGACTGTCATCGTGGTTCTTGTACCATATTCTTCTCTTCTATGATGGCCAGGATTTCCTCTTATTTTTTTCGAAGAGGTATATCTGTCTCGGTACTTCTCCGTGGATTGTTCAGCATTTCGCCCGTTGCCCTCATCCTTACTTTTCTCCTTGCCGTTTCCTTTCTGCTTTCCCTTTTGGTTATGCCCCTTGGATTCGGCATTCTTATGCTCTGGCTTTCCTCCGTACATATAGCTTCCTCTTGTAGCCAACTCTTCTTCCTCGGTCAGAACGTATCCTCTCGCCATATCCATCATGTCAGCATACCTGGTCAGCCGAGCTCTTATCAAATCAAAGGATAGATGTCTGTTCTACAGGTTGTTGATGAATGCGGCAATAATTGCTTCATCGTTTGCACTGCCAATTTCTGATACTGCTTGGCCGAATCGTCCTAAGTATTTCTTCAGTGACTCATCTTTCCCTTGCTTTATTTGAGAAAGGTAAGCCACCGATTTTTTCCTGTGAACATTGCTCAGAAATTGCATTGAGAAGCTTCTGCTCAGTTCACTGAAATTTCTGATGCTCGTCGGGGGCAATCTCCCGAACCATCTTGAACCTGTGCCTCCCGATGTTTGTGGAAAGTTAAGACACAGTAAGGGATTACTGTGAGCATATTGAGCTATGACGCTTTTATAGCGTCTGACGTGCTCTTTTGGATCCGTATCTTTCTTGAACTGCTCCACGTGTGGCATACTGAACCTCTCTAGGAATGGGGTCCGTAGGATTTTCTTGGTGAATGGACTGTCTGAATCGTCATCAGACAAATCGTTATAGCCATAGCGTCTAACAAGTGCATCCATCTGATGCCTGTTGTTCTCGACTTCTCGAGTTAAACTCTGGATTATAACATCTCTGTCTCCCACCGGGCTTCCCCGGCGGTTAAACAGCTGGGTGATCGACATTCCTCTTTTTGGCTCTTCATTCTGATGTCGAGTTTCTCTTATTTACGGTGGCACCAATCACTATCTTCTGATGATGATCGGTCCCTGTACCGGTCATATTTACGGTGTCTAGCACTTACTGTCTGATCCTGGTTCAGCCTATGGTGTGGTGGTTCCTCTTCGGGTGTTTCGCACCCAGCCTGGTTGATTGGGGTAGAGTTCCTTTCGATTTCTGACATAGTTATTTCTGGCCCTACTACCACCGAACGAAGCCTTACAGGTGGAAGATTAGGAGTATGTGCTTATGTAGCCAGTAGATCAACCACTTCCTTTGCTACGTCTGCCAC
Source organism: Dipteronia dyeriana (assembly GCA_032871835.1). Taxonomy (NCBI): domain Eukaryota; kingdom Viridiplantae; phylum Streptophyta; class Magnoliopsida; order Sapindales; family Sapindaceae; genus Dipteronia; species Dipteronia dyeriana. Next base: position 91,126,649 of record CM065295.1, on the reverse strand, counting down.
CAATTGTTGTAGTGACTCTTGAAAACACAGCGTCAGGTCTGTGCTGGTTGGGGGAATTTGCTGGACCCCTGCCAGGTGTGTGGGTTAGTTTTCTGTGTTTGCTGCAGGTTCTCGTGATGTACTGCCAACATGGAAGTTATCTGGTGTTTTTTGGCCATTCCCATAACTGCTGCTGCTTCCTGCCATTGCTTTTAATTAAATTGAAGGTTCGACCCCTCCTTCTAGCGCCAATTGTTGATGTTGATTTCTGGATTGTATCAGGAAAGCCAACAAGGGTTGGATTTCGGCTTTAGATTTCAAAGAGAGAGAGAAAGAGAAAGTAAACAAGACTAGTTTTTTACGTGGTAAAACTCCGATGACCGGAGAAACGTCCACGGGTGGTTGAATGGCCAACCTAGCCAAAATCCACTATGAATTCGAAATATTACAAGCTCTCGATCTCTCTTTTCTCTATTTTCTCTCTCTGTATCTCTCTATAATTGTTGTTATGCTTTTTTCTCTATATCCCTTTTTTTACGAGATTATGGATCTATTTATATGTTCATAGAACCATAATCTGCTCTGTACAAGTAATAAAAGATCTTTGCATTTAATTGTGACTTGGTTTCTTGTTCATAGTGGATTTGTCTTCTTTCCTGTTTCGGATGCTTGTATTGAGATTGAATGTGATTCTAGTAACGTAGTCCGATTATGACTTATTTCCTTATAAGAGTGTAGTCTTTTTTTGTAGAAATATAAGTGTTCTCGAAAAGGAACCTTTTATGCTTGACATTCTCTTTCTTCTTTAGAATCCCTATTTGTTAAGGAACCTTGCGTGACTTAACTTGTGGACTATTTACTAGGCTTCTTTGCTCGGTTGTCCTGTTCTTCCCGAGTAGGATATGATGTGTGCTGGTCCCGAGTGACGTCTTCTGATCCCGAGTAGAGAATGTATTTATGCTAACCCCGAGTACGTTTAATTGATTCAAAGTAGTTTAGTTGATCTCGGGTAGGTCTTGCTTGACTAGTTTACTCGGGTTTCTTCTCTTTAATGACGCCTCGTAGGATATTTTCTAAGTGCCTATTAGGGCGTCCACCTGGCAATTTTCTCCTTCCTGCCGATGACGTGTATACTTGGTAAAATTCACATACGACAACACATTATTTCATCTTAAAATAAAATATTCTAATTAAATATTCTAATTAAATATTGATTTGATTTATAAAATCTTTTTAAAAAATACTTTTATTTATCTTATGGAATTTGTTTAATTTAAATATTGATTAAATATATATTATTAATGAAAAAAAAAGAAATAAGATTCAAAAATCATGTCTATTTTAGTCATTATAACTAATTTCAACACTTTTAAAATAAAATTACCAAACATGTGTATACTAATTTTTAGTTATACAACAGTTTTACAATTAATCAAAAATTCGCTCATTAACTTCATAACTGATTATTCTTTCATCACAACTAACAGTAGTTATTATAAAAAGTTACAACAATACTAAACTGACCCTAAGTACAAAGTCAACTACGAATATAGACTTTAACTTCATTATTTCTTCTCTAATATTTTAAAGAGTAGAGGATTGTCTGTTTTTAATTGTATTCATTAAGTTATTTTTTTTTATTTTTTAAACTAGTCAAACAACTTAACAAATAAAGTGAGGGGTCATTTGTTTTTTGCACTTAAAAACTTAATGGGTCTGAATTGAAATTATTAATGACCCGCATAATTAGAATCTAGTAAAACTCACTTCCTTAATTAATGGGTGGCTTCAGCTTCCCTTAATTAACAGGGCCTTACATATAAATTATATATAAAAATATTATATTAATAAAAATATATAAATGAGCTATTCTAGAGAGTATTGTTGAAATACAAACCCCCTAAGGGTGTGTTTGACATGGACATAGGACATCACAAGGTGGGACGGGAAGGGACAGGACATGACAGACTGTTCTATATTGTGTTTGATAGGCCTGTGACAGAATTGTTCACTGTACTATTATGCGTTTAATATGGTTGTAACATGACGGGACAAGAGGTTCAAATGACCAGAGTGTCATTCTTGTCATGTCCAATATTTGTTACACATAATAGTGACATATGGGACAGAAAAAGTCAATATTTTTTTTTATTTTTTTTAGTAAATAAATATTTTTATATATCATATTTAACAAAAATAATAGTATTGTAATTGAAAAATAATTTAATTAATAATTTTTTAGAAGACATGTTAGTTATTTTTTAAAATAATAATATTATTATAATGGTCATTCCCTATTTTTTTTTAATAATAATATTATGGTCATTTCCAAAAAAAAAAGGTCATTACTAAATTTGATATGCTTGTAATTGTGAATAATGGAAAATAAAAATATAGTTTAGATACATATAATTAGTAATTACATGTAAGTCATACTCATGACCTACAATTTCAAGTTTTAATTATTCAACCACGTATCTTTTCTTTTTGCATAATAGTAAATTATTGATAATACTTAATAACATGATCCAACAAAAAAGTTAAAGTAATATAATTGTTCACGAACCTGATAACAAAATCCATGACACAAACATGTTCACAAATCCTCTAAAATACAAGTTTAAAATATGTTCACAATTCCAACAAAATATAAGTTTCAAACATGTTCACAAAATCAAACATGTTCATTCCTCTAGAATTGTCTTCACGAAATCTGGATTGTAAGAGCATTAAAGCCATTCAAAATGCTCAATTGGTTTGATTTATTTCCAAAATACATATCAACTTGTATCACTTGCATACGATCAATATCCATACCATCTAGTTCAACACCTAAATAGGTCATTGCATCCCCTCCCGTAATAGCCTCAGTCAACTTTGCAATATCTGCGGATGCCTTTTCCATACTTTTTTCCATAGCTTCAAATTTCATAAATTAAACAAAACAAGCATACATTTAGTCAAATTAATCTATGTATCTTACTAAAGCTAAATCAAGAATGCAATAAGTGTCATAATTTTAAACAAATTGTTTGTAGCTAATTAAATTCAATAAAGTAACTAATATTTAAGCACAATACAACTTCGCACATTTAGTCTAAATAGAAAATTTAATCCACAGTAGAAAATCACAAATCTCTTTAATCAAAAACTCACAATCAAAACAAGAATTACTCAAATACAAGTAACAGTTTAATAAATTAACAAGTCAAGAAATAATATAACAATCCTGACAAAATGCAAAGGATAGATATCCTATCTTGTACCAACTAAATAAATATAAATGAGTCAATTCATTAGTTTGACATCACAACCAAAAAGAATTTGTAACCAAAAACTCAATAACAGAGGTGGTATATTATTCCAGTAAAAACACATGTCACCATCTCAATCAGACATTTGACTAAACTTCAATGATTGTCACCTATAAGATAAACCGATTACTATAAAATTTTGCATGGCTAGATGGCTAAGGGGTTGCGTGTTTCAAACAATTAAATAATTTTTTTCCATGAAAAACTCATCCCGAATTTCGAACGATTAACAATTAAAAAAAGATATCAAAAAAATCTCAATCTTCATCTTCGACATCAATTTTTTAAACTTCTTCATCTTCAACATCTAGGAAAACACAAATCACCATTCACCAGTTCATCAATCTGTTTTCTCCAATAGAGATTTTGTTACAGAGATTAGAGAGGTTAAGTATCTGACTTTGAAGAAAAAAGACAACGAGTGTTGCTGACGGTGCCGGCGGCGTGTTCAAGCGACTCCGACGAGGATGAATCGGTGTGAGAGACAGAGATGAGAGGATCGGCTGGTAGGTGTGAGAGATAGAGAGGATATGATACAGTGAAGATGAAACCTAATTTAAATATCAGTTCTTTATATTATAATAATTTTTGAAAGTTTAGGGGTAAAATTATCTTTTTTACGCTTGTCCTATGCATGGGACAAGCCTGATCGAGGGTCTGAGGTGGGACAAGATTTTGTGGTTTTGTTCCACCTTGTCCCGTCTCGTTTCATGCTAATACCGTGCTAAACGTGAGATAAGAGAAAGTTGTATCACCTTATCCCGTCCCGTCCCGCGTACCAAACACACCAAAGAGATACTCTTAGTTTTTATATTTCTTACATTTTTGTGGGATATTATCATTTTGAGTCCCTATATTTATTTTTGAATTATCTATTTTTGATTGATTTATTTATTTTTTACTGGATTTGTCCCTTTATTTTTAAAAACCACTCAATTTCATTCCTCTAACCATAATTTTAAAGGCCAACCATCACATAAAATGCTAAATGACTATTTTGCCCATGACTTCAGTTTTACTGAATAAAAATACCATTCTGCCGTTTTAAAATTTGATAATAACAATTAATTTATATAAAAATTTGTGATAATCAAGTATGGATGGTGATGATCAAATCACAAAAAAAAAAAGAACAAACGAAAATAAGAATTGAAAAAAAAAAAAGACGAAGAAAAACAATGAGGTGGAGATCCAGATATCCATCTCAGATCATCAACACCATCACAACACTAAAGCCCATCTCAAATCACCATTAAAACCATCATCTAATCATCATCAACACCACAACTAACCTCTCATCGATGGAGAACTAGATGAGTCTCTATCTGGTGATCGATCTGAATCTCAGGGAGACCCTTACTTACACACCCATCACCACCACCACCACCACCACTTACACACCAATAATTTTCGTTCACCAAAACTTACACACCCACCACCACCACTACCAGATTCTTCGTTCACCCAACACCCACATCCATTATCAGATTCTTCTTTCACCACAACCGTCATCGCCCTGGTCTGTCATTGAAACCCACCCCTAACTTACCACTTAAACCGACCACCGACTTAAACCGACCACCGACTTAAACCGATCGCCGACCAACCTAGCTCGGCCTCAGTCCAACCCAGCTTCATCGAACCTAAAAATCTCCCTAGCCAAAATGAACCCATATAAACTTAAATGAACCCAGATCTCTCACGCCCCAACAAAAATCAAACACCAACGTCAAGAATCATACGGTGGTAAGGGTTTATGGGGTTGGTGAGGTTCGACTTGGTGATGGGATGATGTTGGGGTTTATGCCCTAAATATGTAATTTGTAAATAGATTTATGAAATAAAAAAAAAAGTTCAATTCATTATTGTTATGTTATTTATTTTATAAACTTGTGCATATATTTAAACATCCAATATTGATAGATGTAATCTCGAACTATGTATATGAGTGTCATATACGGATGGATACAGTAATAGACGTGCAATCTAAAGAGTCCATAGATAGCAAATAAAGTTGGGTACTTTATTTGTGGTAAATCTATAGTTGCGGTCCATTCTGTAATGTACGATGATTCTATCCTGAATCATTCATATGAGATATGGGAATGGAGGCACCTTGTATGATGTGATCATATAGGACTGGGCCATGATATATATGAATCTCTCACCAAGATCTTTTTACTGATGAGATTCATATATATCAACTAATGATGGCTATATGTGGGTGATCTTAATCTTGAATGTCTTATCGACTTCTTCAGGTTAAATCGTAGTCTTTGATATACCATGGGTGAGGTCAGATGCATTTTCTGATCAATATACTCCGTATATTGGGATTGCGGTTTGGCTTGTGGCTGAGAAGGTTTGTACACAATAGTGAAATCCACTCCTTCTTGTGAGTAGTAGATGGTAGTTCCCTTAAAGGTTGATTCGGGGCTTGGACAATATGAGCTATCTCCTAATTCCGTGAGGAAATATGATTTATTGTTCATTATAGAATCAATGGTACTTAAAGGATATATGTAATTAGAGGGGTATAACGGAAATTATGACCCAGCTCTAATTATGAACTACTGTGGAGGATCACACCATGTGTAATAGCTATATCGATGGACACCAAGTTGTATCGGTTTGTGTAAAAACGTCTACAGTTGAGAGAGTGCAGCTTCGGGTTTTTAGTGGAATAACACCGAAGTTAATAATCAAGGAATATTAATTAAAGAGTTTAATTAATGATTCCGAGGATTATTGGAGCTCAAAATACTGTGGGTCCATTAGGTCTCATTGCTAGTCCGATCGATTTAGGTAACAAGGGTCACGGTTAATTAATTGGATTGTCCGATTAATTGTGTTATAAAAGTAACACGTATATATTCGGGAATTAATTGAATAATGAGATTATTTAATTAATGAGATTAATTAATTAATGAATTTTAATAGTTAAATTAATTAAATAATTATATTATTTAATTATATTGATAATTATGAATTATTAATCAACTATTAATTGGAGGGTGTTAGTTGATATATGGATTAGGTGAAGGTAAAATAATATGATTATTTTATTTTACTAAATCATTTATCTAAGTATTTAAATTTAAGTTTAAATTTAAAATACTTATTATCACTTTAAATATTTTAGATATATTTAAAAAGGAAAATTAAAAGATATATATCAATTATAACCCAAGAGATTGCATCGGATGTAAATTGATATATATATATATATATATATATATATATATATGTTTGAATAGGATATAATCAAAGTATATATATCGAAGCCAAGCAGAGGCCTGACCTCTTCTTGTGAGATAAACATATATATAAAAAGTCAAAAAAGAGCATATATATATATATATATATATTGTTGTTCTTCGTGGTGCATATAAAAGGGAATAACTGGTGCGTGCAACATATATATATATATATATAGAAGTAGATATGACCATGGTTCGGTTCGAACCGTAACCGTGTGAAATAAATCGTAACCGTAATCGGAACCGTGAAACCGGTTTCGAAACAGTGGGGAAGGCGGTTCGGTTCAGGTTCGGAACCGCCGATTCCATAAATATATATATATATATATATATATATATATATATATTTCTTATGCTAAATTGTAAAAAAAAAAAGGAACCGGAACCGCCGTTCGACAGTTCCGACTCCGGTTCTGGCTCCTTCCGGAACCATTTGGAACCGTGGGCATACCTACATATAAGGGACTAACTAGTGCGTGCAACAAGCAGTGGCGTCATATAGATATATATTAGGCGGAGGCGTGATGCTGGGCTGATTATTTTTTTTTGAGAAAAGAATTGGCTTATAAAAAATATATATATCATATACGAAACCACATCTGTCAGTATAGTTTTGCATGAGATGCAATTAATGTGTGCGTAAAATCAATACACCAAATTAAGAGGAAAGAGTTTCTTCAAGTATTTCTATACATCCTCCATTCAAGTTCCTGAGACCGTGACACACCTACACGCAATTACCAGTTCCGGGAGATAGCGAGGAAGATCGAGTTGTTCAGACAGGAGCACATAGTATTTCAGACAGGATCATAACGTAAAGTGAAGGAGCCTCCAAACGTTGGTATGTTCTTCTAATTATATTGATTACAATATCCTGTGTTTACATATTGTATGTATTACTTCCGAAAATAATTATGTTCCAAAGTTCACTGGTCCCAGATACAGATATGATATGTATATAAAATTTTAAAACTTAGTCCCGCTGCGTGACTGGTGAAACGGGGTTCCAACAATTGGTATCAGAACAAAGGCAGTGGCGACTGGCCGATCCCCCGGAACTCTCACGTGTGATCGTGTTACGAAGCGTGGCTCTCCGCCCGGGGGCTACTTAGAGGAGTGCTCTGATAGGTATCTGTGGGTGTCACCCCAATGAGTTGGGACCGTGCCCACACCCATGAGATGAGAATTGGTATCAGAGCCAATTTTATTTTTCGGAACAGGAAAATGTTTTCGATGCTCCTGTATGTATGAATTGTGTAGGCACCATCTTTATGATTGTATGAATGTTTATAATTAAATAGTTTAATTTAAACATGGTTGATCGTAATTTTTTATGGTACTGTGGATTTAGGGTTTATGGGTTGTATAATTTTTATTTTATTTATTTTACTGTTATTGTATTGTAAATAATAATAAAAAATTGTAACCTGTAAACAAAGAACTGGAAACGCCCACGATATCAGTACTGTTCACGGCGGCATTACTGTTCACATAGCACTGTTCACGACGTAATGCCCGGTGTTACTGTTCTCCGAACATTGTTCACAACCGGCACTGTTCACCGGGTACTGCTCACGCACGGTTCCGTTGGCAAGTGTTGCCTAGTGTGTTCCGTGCAAATTTCCAATTTCGGATTCATGAGATGAATCGGAGTGACCTGAAGAGACTGGAAGATATCTGAAGTTACTAGAAGACCAATTAATGCCTTGGAATTTTTTTTTTTGTAATTTTAGATTCCAAATTTGTAGGTTAAATAATCCATAGTACTCGGGCAATTCATGTATGCTTTATATTATATGATGATAAACGCATTGACATGCATACGTATGTCATTTAGATTAAATGTGCCTACACAAATATATTTGATATGTCATACATGCATCATAGCCTGATATTTTATGTATTTTTTTAATGTAATTAAAATGGGTAAATACATAAATTGGCTATGAATAATGAGATTAGTTTTTTTTTATGGTTATAAAACTTGGTAATTTTCATTAATATTAATCTAATTATCAAAGAGTTTAATAAGTTAGATTAATAGGGTCATTTATTGTAATTATGATTAATATGATTAATTACCTAATAATAAATGAACCGAATAAAGTGTTAGAGTTTTAATAGTTAAAATTTGGTAAACACTAACATATTAATCTGACCTTAGTAAATAGTTTACAAAAGCTTAGATTTTTCACTAATAGATTAGATTTTTAATTGTTAAAAATCATTAATAATTTATTAGTTAATTAGAATTTGTTTCTAATTAGTTAATGCGCTAGATAACTTGATTAAAGTTAGTCGTTTAATCCTGTAGAATCTAGGTACATTGACGGTTAATAGAAAACCCTAGTTTTAAAATAGTGAGTGGGAGAAGGATATATGACATATATATCTCGCGATCTCCATCATTAGTTCAACACCGTGAGATCCGAGTGGGGCCTCGTGACGGCTTTGCTTTCGTCCTCCCTAAGGAGGGTTTCCACAAAGGTCAATACTAATGTTGACTTCTTAAGGGATGGGATTTCTGAGGGTATTTCAAGATTGACCGACCCTAAGGCGACAATTCTCGAGTTAAGCTCGTGAGATCTGAAATGGTGGGTTACACTCATGAAAGTTTTGATTAAGTTTGTTAATTAATAACCTGACTGAATGAACGATGATTGAATGATATGGAATAAGAGTTATTCTAGATTATCATTTGATTGATAATGTCTCGGTCCAACATGCAAATACTAGACCGACCCTAAGGCGGCACTTCTTTGTGGTACCTAAGGCGGCACTTCTTTGTGGTATGTTGGATTGTCGTGGTATAGTAACTAGTTTTAGGGTATTTCTAGTTCGTTAAACATGTGCATGCATTATGTTTAAATTTATGCCAAAGCACTCACACTTGTTTTAAATAAATGACTGAATGAATGTTTTATTTATTTCAGCAATAATGTCTTCTGTTTCACTTCAAATTCTCGCAAACGACAAATTAACTGGTGATAACTACACTAAGTGGAAACTTAACATTAATGCAATATTGGTCACCAAAGACCTCTAGTTTGTGCTTACGGAGGAATGTCATCCAGCGCCTGCTTCCAATGCCACACGAACTATTCGTGAGGCATACGAGACGTGTTTGTCACAAAGCATGAAGCAATGACTTCAGCATTCGAAATCATGGAGTCATTGCAAGCTATGTTCGGGCAGCCCTTCGAGCAAAAGCGACATGAAGTTGTTCGTTTCGCTATGCTCACTCGTATGAAGAAAGGTACGTCAGTTCGGGGAACATGTCCTGAGCATGATGTCCTACTTCAACAAGGCAGAAGTCAATGGCGGGGCCATTGACTAACCCAGTCAAGTGAGCATCATACTGACGACTCTTTTGAAGAGTTTCGATCAGTTTAAGAACAACTACGGGATGGACAAGTTAATGTTCAATCTCACACAGTTTGCTTAGTAAGCTCACTACCTTTGAGTACTTGACTAAGGACAACAAGGGTAAGATCAGTGAGGCAAATGTTGCCGAACCATCTTCCTACTATAATAATAAAAAGATAAAGAGGTCTACTGGGAAAGCGAAGGGTAAGCCCAAACCCAAGAAAGCCCAAAGCAAGAAGAAGTCCAAGAAAAGTAAATATGATTTACTTGTTCTTGAGTCGTGTTTAGTAGAAGATGATTTTTCACCCTGGATAGTTGATTCGGGGGCCACTAACCATGTTTGTTATTCTTTACAATGAACTGATTCTTGGACACAGCTAGATGAGCAAGCCTTCTCAATGCTGTGGGGTCAGGAGATGTCATGTCGGCACGAGCAGTGGACGTAATTAGATTACATTTTTGTAATAATTATATATTGTTGGACAATGTATTTTATATTCCTGAATTTACACGGAATTTGATTTCCGTTTCTAAGTTGTTAGAATAAAAATATTCTATTTCTTTTAATAATAAGTATGTTATTATTGGAAAGAACGATCTGAATATTTGTTCAGGAATTAATGAAAACAATTTGTATGTGTTAAGATAGTTAATACATACTACACTGCTAAACACTGAAATGTTTAAGGTTGCAAATCCAAAAACTAAAAGACATAAGATTTCTCCAGATAATGACACGTATCTCTGGCATCTAATGCTTGGTCATATCAACCTTGACCGGATAGTCAGACCAGTAAAAAATGGGTCTTTAAGTGACTTAAAGGTTGACACATTACCTGTATGCGAATCTTGTCTGGAAGGTAAGATGACTAAGAGGCCTTTTACTGGAAAAGGGCTTAGAGCTAAATAACCACTAGAGCTTATATATACAGACGTCTGCGAACCGATGAATGTTAAAGTTAGGGGTGGTTATGAGTATTATGTCACCTTTATAGATGACTACTCAAGATACAAATATGTCTACCTAATGCAACGAAAGTCGAAAACATTTGAAATGTTCAAAGAATTTCGAGCTGAAGTTGAGAATCAATTAGGTAGGACTATCAAGTCACTGCGATCGGATCGTAGAGGTGAGTACCTTGACTAAGAGTTTGAAGACTTTATGGTCGAGCACGGGATAGTTTCCCAACTCACAGCTCCCGGTACACCTCAACAAAATGGTGTAGCGGAGAGGAGAAATAGAACCCTAATGGAAATGGTGAGATCTATGATTAGTTTCTCATCGTTACCAAATTCCTTTTGGGGATATGCGTTACAGACAGCGGCATACATTTTGAATGTGGTGCCATCCAAATCTATTCTTAAGACTCCCCTAGAGTTGTGGAATGGTGGTAAAGCTAGTTTGCGACATTTTCGAATATGGGGGTGTCCAGCACACATGCTGAAGAACAGAACTGGAAAGCTAGACTCAAAGTCTGTGGTCTGCCTATTTGTAGGATACTCCAAGGAGACCAGAGGAGGACACTTCTATAGTCCCGAAGATAACAAAGTATTTGTATTGACAAATGCAACGTTTCTTGAGAACAATTATATTAGTGACCATAAACCTCGTTCTAAGATTGTATTGAATAAGTTAGAGCCTAGTGAGACTAGTGCTTCATCAACAAGAGTTGTTGATCCACAAACATCTAAGAGTCAGATGATTCTTGATCAGGATACACTACCACCTATACATAGTGAAAGGGTTCTGAGACAACCTGAACGCTATTTAGCTATAGATGGGGGGTAATGTGTTGTCTTTGTTGATAGTATGGATGATTCATTGACATTTAAGAATGCAATGGAAGATTCTGATAAAGAGGAATGACTTAAAGCCATGAATCTCGAGATGGAGTCCATGTACTCTAACTCAGTCTAGTATTTTGTAGACTTACCGGATGGGATAAAACCCATATGGTGTAAGTGGATCTACAAGAGAAAGAGATAAGTGGACGAGAAGGTAGAGACCTTCAAGGCAAGACTAGTGGCCAAGGGTTATACCCACAAAGAGGGGGTCGATTATGAAGAGACCTTCTCGCCAGTAGCCATGTTTAAGTCTATTAGGATTCTCTTATCCATTGCTGCCTATTTCGATTACGAAATTTGGCAAATGGACGACAAAACTGCATTCTTGAATGATAATATTGATAATAGCATCTATATGATGCAACCCGAGGGATTCGTGTCTCCAGATCAAGAGCAAAAGGTTTGCAAGCTGCAAAGGTCCATCTATGGGCTTAAGCAAGCATCTAGATCTTGGAACATCAGGTTTGATGATGTGATCCAAACCTATGGCTTTGAGCAGAATGTCGATGAGCCTTGTGTCTACAAGCACATCATTGATAAGGAAGTAGTTTTTTTGGTCCTATACATAGATGATACCCTACTCATTGGGAATGATGTGGGAGTGTTGTCTGATGTAAAGGGCTGGCTGGCTAGCCAATTCCAAATGAAATATTTGGAAGATGCGAGTTATGTTCTTGGGATCCAGCTTATAAGGGATCGTAAGAACAAACTCATAGCACTGTCTCAGGCATCATATATCGACAAGATTCTTGTGCGATTTCCGATGTAAAACTCCAAGAAATGTAATTTACCTTCTAGGCATGGAGTTAATTTGTCTAAGGAACAGTGTCCTAAGACACCTCAAGAAATTGAGGATATGAGACGTGTACCCTATGCATCGGCTGTAGGTAGTCTCATGTATGATATGTTATGCATGAGACCGGACATCTGCTATACAGTGGGAGTAGTCAGTAGATACCAGTCTAACACAAGATTGGATCATTGGGTTGCTGTCAAGACAATTCTCAAGTATCTTCGTAGAACGAGAGACTATATGCTAGTGTATTCCGGGCAGGATTTGATCCCGTTAGAATACACAGATTTTGATAGGAAATCCACGTCTGGATCAGTATTCATCTCGGGTGGTGTAGCCATTGTGTGGAGAAGTATCAAGCAATCTTACATTGCTGACTCCACCATGGAAGCCGGATATGTAGCCGCTTGAGAAACTGCTAAAGAGGCTGTTTGGCTCCGTAAATTCTTGAGTGATCTGGAAATTGTTTTAGATCTGGATAGGCGCATCACACTTTATTGTGATAACAATGGTGCTGTGGCTAAGTCCAAAGAACCAAGAAGCCACAAGAGAGTGAAGCATATAGAGATAAAGTATCATCTCATTAGAGAGATAATGTAGAGAAGAGATGTGATCGTCACTAAGATAGCTTCACAAGACAATCATGCTGATCCATTTACGAAGACCTTACCGACTAAAGTGTTTTTGGGTCACCTAGATGGTCTAGGGTTACGAGACATGCCTTACATGCTTTAGTGCAAGTGGGAGATTGTTGGGGTTTATGCCATAAAGATGTAATTTGTAAACAGATTTATGAAATAAATAAAAAGAAAAGTTCAATTCATTATTGTTATGTTATTTATTTTATAAACTTGTGCATATATTTAAACATCCAAGATTGCCAGATGTAATCCCGAACTATGTATATGAGTGTCATATACGGATGGATACAGTAAGAAACGTGCAATCTAAAGAGTCCATAGATAGCAAATAAAGTTGGGTACTTTATTTGTGGTTAATCTATAGCTGCGGTCCATTCCGTAATGTACGATGATTCTATCCTGAATCATTCATATGAGATATGAGAATGGAGGCACCTTGTATGATGTGATCATATATGACTGAGCCATGATCTATATGAATCTCTCACCAAGATTCGTTTACCGATGAGATTCATATATATCAACTAATGATGGCTATATGTGGGTGATCTTAATCCTGAGTGTCTTATCTACTCATTCAGGTTAAATCGTAGTATTTGATATACCATGGGTGAGGTCAGATGCATTTCCTAATCAATATACTCCGTATGTTGGGATTGCGGTTTGGCTTGTGGCTGGGAAGGTTTGTACACAATAGTGAAATCCACTATTTCTTGTGAGAAGTAGATGGTATTTCCCTTAAGGGTTAATTCGAGGCTTGGACAATATGAGCGCTCTCATAATTCCGTGAGAAAATAGGATTTATTGTTCATTATAGAATCAATAGTACTTAAAGGATATATGTAATTATAGGGGTATAACGGAAATTATAACCCAGCTCTAATTATGAACTACTGTGGATGATCACACCATGTGTAATAGCTATATCGATGGACACCGAGTTGTATCGGTTTGTGTAAAAACGTCTACAGTTGAGAGAGTGCAGTTTCAGATTTTTAGTGGAATAGCACCGAAGTTAATAATCAATGAATATTAATTAAAGAGTTTAATTAATGATTCCGATGATTATTGGAGCTCAAAATACTGTGGGTCAATTAGGTCCCATTGCTAGACCGATCGATTTAGGTAACAAAGGTCACGGTTAATTAATTGGATTGTCCGATTAATTGTGTTACAAAAGTGACACGTATATATTCGGGAATTAATTGAATAATGAGATTATTTAATTAATGAATTTTAATAGTTAAATTAATTAAATAATCTAATTAAATTAATTAAATAATATAAAATAACTAGATCATTTAATTATATTGATAATTATGAATTATTAATCGACTATTAGTTAAGAAGAAAGAGTTTCTTCAAGTATTTCTCTACATCCTCCATTCAAGTTCCTAAGACCGTGACGCGTCCACACGCAGTTACCAGTTCCGGGAGATAACGAGGAAGATCGAGTGGTTCAGACAGGAGCACATAGTATTTCAGATAGGAGCATAACGTAAAGTGAAGGAGTCTCCAAACGTTGGTATGTTCTTCTAATTATATTGATTACATTTTTCTGTGTTTACATATTGTATGTATTAGTTTCGGAAATAATTATGTTCTAAAGTTTATTGGTCCCAGATATAGATATGATATGTATATAAAATTTTAAAACCTAGTTCCGCTGCGTGGCCGGTGAAACGGGGTTCAAACAGATGAGCGGTTAGGGTTGGCTGGTTTCACGATTTAGGGTTGGTGGGATTCGATTTGGGTTTAGGTTTTGTTGATGGTTGGGTTTGGTTCATGCGGGATGTGTCGAACTAAGGTTTGGTTGAGAACTAAGGTTTGGTTGAGGGGGGATGAGAGATAGAGATTTAGGGTGAGTGTTTTTTGGGTTTCATGAAGAAGGTGAAGTTTAATTTTAAGTTTAATTTTTTTTATTAGGGGAAAATCTAGATTTGGTGTTTTTCATAATAGACATAAAATAACTTTTATAAATAGTAATCGAAACAATTTATGTATTAAAAAATATGTTTTGACTTTTATCAAAAACCTACGAAAAAGAGCCCTTCAAAATAGCTTATATTATTAAAAAAAAAAAAAAGGCTTTAGGTTTTACAAAAGTCATAACAAGCGCACTTGGATGACCCACTGAACTCTTTTTTGATAAAATAATTTTGTAATTCTAAATGATTGAGGGATCTAATTGAAATTGTACTCATGCTATATAATGTAATATTGAATCCCCCTAGCAGAGGTGGGCACAAAAGTGGCCTGACCCGAACCGAACGATCCGATTTTAAAAAGGTTGTTTGGTACGGTTTTTACGGTGAGTTCGGTTCAATTCGGGTTGAACCGAATGAACCGAATTGATTTTGGATCGATTTCTGTTCTCATGTAATCAAAATCAAACCGACCCGACGAGCTGAGGTATAAAAGAAAAAAACCCTAAATTTTTTTCCCTCATTCACCGAAGTTGTCGAACCAAACCAGTATTTTCTTTTCTCCGTCGAACCAAACCAGTGAACCACTCCAACCAGTCAGCCACTCCA
Organism: Dipteronia dyeriana; assembly: GCA_032871835.1. NCBI lineage: Eukaryota > Viridiplantae > Streptophyta > Magnoliopsida > Sapindales > Sapindaceae > Dipteronia > Dipteronia dyeriana. The sequence continues at coordinate 91,110,917 of CM065295.1, read as the reverse complement.
AGACTCCAACCACTTTCTCCGGCCTCCGCCTCTTCCTCCGACCTCCACCAGTCAGGTCGCCACTTCTTTCGACCTCCACCAGTCAGGTCGTCACTTCCTCTGACCTCCACCAGTCAGGCCGTGACTTCCTCCGACCTCCACCGTCCTGTCAGCCGCCTGTTTTCATCAAGGTTAGTGACTTAGTTCCCTGATTTACTAAATATGTTTTCATATTTTGTTCGATTTTGATTTTGTTTGATTGAATCTTTTCATATTTTGTTTGATTGAATCTTTTCATATTTTGATTTCGTCAAGGTTGATTTAGCTGTTCAACACCTCTCTCTCTTCCGCTGCTTCTTCCACAGCCCACAGCCACAGGTAATGCCCCTCTCTCTTCCTTAGCTTCTTCGATTTTTTGCTTTGTGTTGATTTGTTTAGCTTTTTGATTTTTGATTTCTCTGATTTTGATTTGTTTTAAGGTTGTTAAGATAGTTTTTGTTTCTCCTTATACAGATTGGATTACATCTTCAGTTTACATTTTTGGGTATTACAGTAGTGTCTCGTATTACAGTATTACAGTAGTTTTTGTGTTCATTTACATTTTCTTCGTGATGTTTGTCATAATATATGATGAGTTTCTAAAATGTTAGATTTGTTGGTGAAGATTGTTCTCTCATGCATTGTTTGCATATTTATGTTTGGTTGCTCAGCAGCAGCAGTAACGTGTTGTGTTTTTAAAGAAAGGAATCCTATTAGTGGTTCTTCAATCATAATCCAATGAGGGTGTGGATTGAGAGTTATTTGTCTAGGGAGATTGATATCTCTATCTAAGGGGATTATCAACTACTCTTGTTGCAATGTTTTTTGGCCATGCATAATGCAAAATAATGTACGGAAACACCTCTAAAATATGAAAAATATCAATGATATGTCGAGAGAATAGTAAGCATATCAACTTCGATGATATGTGAGATGTATACAATGATGATGTCTTATCAATTTCAAGTTTAGGTTCATTACTTAATAGTTTCTTCTCTTATTGTGATTTGTGAGTCTTGTGACTGTATGATACCCCAACTGTTATCTAGTTTTTGCCTTCCAAAATTTATGATGGAATTTTAGATTGATAATTTTGATGGTTTCAAAAAAAAACCCAATGGTTCTACCATCCATGTTAGTACCTCCAAATAACAAGTCACCTTGACATACCTCCAAAATAACTATTTCAAACACAAATCACGATCAACAAAAGAATAAAAAGATTAACTTACCGAGAGTGAGACAGTGACGTTGACGGAATGGGAGACGGCAACGGAACAGCGAAGTGAGTGTTCGACAGTACTTGAGAGTGAGAGGCTGAGAACAGAGAGAAGAGAACGGTGATTGTGGGGTGATTTGTGTTTGAAATAGTTATTTTGGAGGTATGTCAAGGTGACTTGTTATTTGGAGGTACTAACATCGATGGTAGAACCATTGGGTTTTTTTTTTGGTTGAAATTTTGGTCATGTTTTCAAAAATCAAGATATGGCAAGAAAATCAACGTTTATTTTCTTGGAATAAAGATGCCTAACATGTGTTTGTGTGTATATTTACTATATTTATTGGTTTATTAATTAAGCATATGATATCAAAGAAGTCCCCTCTTGTTAGATTGTCCTCCAATAGCCCTTAGCATTGTTATGAATCAATAATCTGCTGCTGTTACCTGTCATGTTTTTGGCAATTACTTTAATTAATGTTCTCATTTGTTCATTATATTAAACAACTTTGTTTGTTATGTTTCTGAAACAAAATAAGTTAAGTGTAAATACACATTGTTAGTTTATTAAATTCTTTGACTAGCTAGTAGCTACAGTTAAGTGTAAATAAGTTTGTCATATAAGCTTTTTGCTGAGTGAATTTTATTAATTTTCTTTCCACTAGCCTGGCTTAAAGGAAAGAACATTATCATTGTATCTACTTAATTATGAAATACACATTATTATATTCTTTAACTAGCTATTGTTAAGTGTAAATCAGTTTTTTCAAAATCTGAGCGTTCAGGGCAACTTCCTCAAATTTATTGAGGAGAATGAAAATTGAGTCCGGGCAATGGCTGAAAATTTATTGCTGCTTTATGAGGTTATATTGATGCAACATCATGATGGTTGCTGCTTCTGTAATCACCCATCATATCCTTACATAGTAAACTGTAGCTATTGAACGTAAGTTGACTTACGTAACTATGCCGTAGATTGTGTAAGGAGATGAGAAAATTACATACTTTAGATGGTCAGAAAGATGTGGCTTGGACAGGCCGTAAATTTTAAATTTTAAGAGACTTTGTGAAGAAAAGATGTGAGAGAAGGCCGAGAGGTAAATTGGGTGGAAATGAAAGTAAGGGTTGAAGAAGCTGGATTTGTTACTGAAACAATTTCATTGGAATATAGGACGAATCCTCTGAATGGGTAGAAAGAGTAAGGTCAATTCGACCTTGAATGGTTTGCGTAGGCACAAAGTCAGAAACATTATAATTGACTGTTTTTTTCAGTCATTCATTGAATGATACATCACTACAAGTGACAGAGATACACTATTTAAATAACGGAAAATCCAATATTTTAAAATTGTATCTAGAATGACTGGAAAAGTGGAAACAAGACCAGTGTAGCACTTCTGTTGAATCTATCATAATGGGTCAGACATAATATTCATTCCGGTTATACAACTTTCTGTGTTGCTTAAGAACCTCGTTACATGTAAATTGTAATAGTGGCTAAGTTTCTCTTTTGTCACAGATGAACATAAAATTTCAGTTTATATTAACTCAAGGACCCAAATATGGTCGCTACCTTCTCTTGAATGTTAGTTCTTTTTACCTTTTTATATTGCCTGGGTCTTTTGAGCTAGCTGTTCTCGTGAAACTGTATATATTCTTGATGCCATATGCATTCAGGTTAGTAGTGCCCTCAAAAAGTTTTTTTGATGGTTATGTGTGTAATGTTTTTTCAGATTTCTTTGTTAGAAGAACTTGACTTGCTTGAGAGAGCTATTGAGGAATTGTGTAGGGAAGAGCCAAAATTTGCAAGTGCTTTATATATATATATATATATATATAATTATATATAATTGGGATCGTTGTATGGTGAAACTTTTTAAGTTTTGAAGTTGTTGAACACATTATTTTCATTTGTGTTCTGTTTTATGCTAGGTTGACAAATTGTCTTACAAAGAGCAAGAGGTTTCCCTTAAGCCAAGATTGGTCGATTAGAATAAGGTGCCAACTTGTAAAGGCTGTTACTTTCCATGAATCCTTGCAATTACAGGTATGATTTATGCATTTATTTTCATCTCTAACTTTAAGAAAACAACCATCTAGAATAGTTGATAACTTAGTGACCGAAGTATCAACCATCAATACCCTCTTATTATATATACAGACGTTGAAGAGCTTTTGTTACGTCTTTATCTCTCTCTCTCTCTATATATATATATTGAGTTTGTATATGTGTCTAAGTATTTTCGTGTACTTTCTTGGCTTGTAATGTTTACTCGTAACATGTGTGCAAATATTATTTGTGTATTCAGATAATACGAAGGCCTGCAATCTTTGTTGGACACAGATAACAGTAGAATGTTGACTGAACTTGGACATGGAACAATCTTTGTTGACAAAACCGTTGTGGGAGATGTTGCTGGCCTTGCCACTATCTCCCAGATTAATGAGAAGTGGAGTGGTTGTGAAGAAATGCACAAGATAGTTCAGAAGGATGGTGAGAAAATTGCTGGTCTCCATGTAATCGATGAGAGTGTTAGATCTTCTCTGAAGATTGAAGTAATTGACGATACAACATTGATTGAATCTGTTCAGGTACTTGAAACTGGAAATGGCTGTGTGAAGGACACCAGAATTGAGGGCTCTACAAAAAAGATAGGATGGAAGGGGAAGGAGGAGGAGAAGAAACAAGAATCAAATGAAAAGAAGGTGAAGCAATCGAGAAGGAAGGCCAAAGACGCAAAAAGGAATTTGGGGACGAATGAGAGGATGAAGAATATGACCCCCATTATGGAAGATCAAGATGGCGGTTTAAAGAATAGGGAACGATCAAGAAAAATGTACTCTAGGCAGGAGATGGAGGCCTTGAGGTTTGTTAACATTATTGAACAACGGAAATTGTGGAGGGCTATATACACCGGACTTGGGCTTGCAGAGTCGAATGAGTATGATGAGCTGGCCAATTCTAAGCAGAAGAACACCCTTTTGAATTTTGATCCTCGGAAGCGCTTTCCAAGGAAGCTGGAGTCCCTTGGGATTCTCAGTAAGTATTTTCATATGCCAATTTGTTTATCAAGTATCTTGGTTATTGCTGGGTATTTATCTGTTAGCACATTTGTTTTTGTTTCATGATAGCGTTGTATGGTTTGTCTGTTAGAGTTCTGTATTGTGGTAGCTAATGCAAAATCAGATTATGATGATTTAATTGATCACTCTGGTGACATTAGAACTATAAATATACAAAAACTCCAAAAATGGCTTCCTCTTTTTGATCTTCATTTGGTAAAATAATCAAGCATTCTTTTTTTTTTCCCCACCGCAATGAAACTGACAAATTCATATTAGCGCCAACGTCGAAATGAAATGTGATTAAGGGATGAACTGCTTTACGTGCTTTGAAACATATGCGACATTTATTCCATGGGTCCATCACAGTTCTGGACCCAACCGCTTTCAACTATCGTAAAGTTGAGGGTGAATAAATGAATATGTTGACCCAATGTCAGCTATCATATCCCTCTATGTACGATCCTTGTAGTATAGCGTTTCGCCATCTACATGGATATGAGATGAAAATTCCCTTTTAAAGTTGAGCAATCTGGAACACTTGCTACAAGGAGCGATATCATTTGCGACATCACAATGCTTTCATCATCTTGTGTGCAACACTTATCACAAGGCATACATTGTGTCCAAATGATATCGCTCCCTATATCAAGTGTTCCAAAGATTGCTCAATTTTAGGGGTTCCAATAGAATATTTCATATTTTCATGTAATATCCTTGTAGAAGGCTAAAACACATTCATATATTCACCATCGATAATTTGGAAGCAAAAATGGTGAAAGCAGCTGGATCCAGAAATGTGATGGACCAAAGGAATAAAGGTCGTATATGTTTCAAAGCACGTAAAGCAACTCTTCCCTCCTTTGCATTTCATTTCGACGGTGGCACTAAACTGAATTTGCCGGTAATTAACAGTTTCATTACGATGGGGATAGAAAAAAAATAAAGAATGCTTGATTATTTTGCCAAATAAAAATCCAGAAGAAGAATACAAATATATGAATTATTTAACTGATGGACAATAGTGACATAAGAACTATAAATATTGTATTGTTTTTTTTTTACTGTTTGTAATTTAATACATATTGGTAAGTTCTACTAAGAATTTTATGCAAATCTAGTCATGCAATAAATTGTAGGATTTTGTTTGATTCTCCGTGAAGATGACATGAGATGTGACAACTCCCTGATTAGCTCTTATATTTGTTTCTGTTGAGATGTCAGATTGTCGCTTCGTCACTGCAGTTAATTACAATTCGGTTGTCTTATGAATAAATTTGTTATATGGCTTCTTCTGTGTTTATTTATGCTAGTACCAAGTCATTTTTCAGGCCAGGCTTGGGCAAGGGACTCGTCAGATCCCTTAAAGTTTTGGATTTATTTTGTGTTTGATGCTTACCTTAATATTGTTATGATTTTTTTTCTCTGTTCTCTCTTTATATGTTGAGGCCCATTTGTTTTCATTTTATTTTCATGAATTCACATATTGAAAATGCATTGGTATTTGTTTTCCTCTTTGTTCTCTTTTCTTTTCTTCGTTAAAAAAATATATATTGAAAACCGTTTTGATAAGTGCACGAAATTTCGTTGAAATCATCATTATTCTTGCCTCTTCCTAGTCCTTTCTCTTCCAGGTTTATATTGCTTTCCCATTCTTTTTCTAAGCTAACATGATTGCTCAAATAGTGGAGCAAGGCCAGAGAAGAACAGACCAGCAATTTACTATTCAGAATGTATAGAATAGATTCTGTAAACATTTGTTTGTTTTTAGTTAACAAAAAGGGGTAAAAAAAACCTTAGTTTTTGCTATGATGAAAAAAAATACATCCTTGAGGCATTGTTTATCCATTATTTTATTAAACTGTTTTAGTCATTTTTGGTGTTCTTTGTCTATATATGCTTGGAACTAAAACTGAAGTGTTTTGAAAGATTTGCATAATATTTATTTAATTGTGTTTAAGTCTCCTTATCATCCTCACTTCTTAAGCCCATTTTTTATGTACCTGAATTTCCTCCTTCCGTGATGGTTAACTTTTTTTTTTTAATGCATTACCTGGAGTGGATGGAGCTGCATTGTGTGTGGTTTACCTGTCTACGAACCTTGGTAAATACACAAAACAGCTTTAGTGACAATGTTTTCCATTAAGGCTACATTGTTTTAGCAAAGCTGGAGGTTGCTTGTATATCTACTAACTCTTGCATTTGCTCCAGTACAGTTTCCAGTTACGAGCAACAACCTTGATTCCATATGCAATTTTTGAAGTCGTTCTTGCAGTACAATTGTCTAATTATTTCTTGGAGTACTTGTGTGCTTTCCTAAACTATCAACGACTTGACATTTTTTGAAAATCATATGTGGCTACTGTTGTGATGATAGTTACTGTTTTCTCTTTACATCTATACCAACTTTTTGATCTCTCTCTCGCTCTTTGGTTATGCAAATATATGCATTGACTTCAATTATACTTGATTTTAAGTTGCATTACCATTTTATCTTTGGTATTGTTAGTTTATGAGCTGGAATTATGTTGTCATTCTCCTAGAATCTAAATCTAGATTATAGGCTCAATCATATCAATCAAGGATTCAGTTTATTCTAACTGAATCATTGATTGATAATTCCTAAATTGGTGGGATGGTTGACTATATTCAATGATTGATAATTCCTAAATTATTGAGATGATTAATTATATTAGACAGCCAATCAGATCCCTAAATAAAAGGTAGGGTTATTGCCTTTAGGACCTGGATGTATATGTATGTTTCAGTCATGAGTAAAAATAAGAGAAGTGAAATAAAACTCATTATATTTTTCTCAAATATTATATATGGTATTAGAGCTTTCTTTGAACTAAACCCTCTGAGAGCCCTAGATATGAAGATAGGTTCTGCCTATACCTCCTCCTCAAATGAATCATAAATCTCCTCATCCAGTAATGGACATGGAGGTTCTGAAAACACCTCAAATCACATCCACATTCCTGTTACAAACCACAAACTGACTGGCCACAACTACCTACAGTGGTCCCAGTCAGTCAGGATGTTCATACGTGGGAAAGGGAAGGACGACTTCCTCACCGGAGCTGTTGCAGCCCCAGCAGAAACAGACAACGTGTACAAGCAATGGAATATCGAGAACAACATGGTGATGTCTTGGGTAATTAACTCAATGGTCAACAATATTGGGGAAAATTTCCTAATGTTAAGAATGCAAAGGAGATATGGGAATATGGGATGCTGCCAAGGATACCTACTCACAGTGACAATGTGGCTGGACTTTTTGGGATTGAGAGCACCCTGCATGATCTCCGACAAGGAGACTCAACGGTAATCGACTATTTTAACTCTCTCGTTATTGGCAGCAGTTGGACATGTTTGAAACGTATTCTTGGAAGTGCACGGATGATGGAACTTTATTCAAGGGAATTCTAGAACAAAAGAGGGTGTTTAAATTCCTTCTAGAGTTGAATCAGTCCCGGGATGAGGTTAGAGGGCGCATACTAGGGATTAAACCCTTGCCAAGTATTCGAGAGGTATTTTCTGAGGTAAGAAGGGAAGAAAGCCGGAAGAAGGTGACGATGGGAGCCATGAGTAAACCTGAAAGTCCAATGGTAACTGAAGGGTTTGCACTTGTTGTCCGAGGACCACAAAACGGTGATGGCAAAATTCGAAAGGGTTGTCCTTGTGTGAACGTTGCCGGATGCCAGGTCATTTGAAGGAAACGTGCTGGAAACTCCATGGGAAATCCACTGACTGGAAACCTCGGGAGAACAGAGGGAATATAGTAACCATCAGTGATGGCCCAAGTGAGGCTGGTCCCTACAACAAGGAGCAATTGGAGATGCTGCAAAAGATCCTTTCCTCACATACCTCCTCATCTTCCACCACTAGCATTTGATCCCTTGCCCACAAAGGTAAAACACTTTCAGCTCTAAATACAAACACTTTCAGTCCCTGGATTGTTGACTCAGGAGCCTCGGATCATATGACTGGGGATTCTAGAGTCTTCACAACCTACACTCCATATCTTGGTAATTCTAAAGTTAGAATAGTCGATGGCTCAATCTCCAAAGTAGAAGGAACATGTTCTGTTATTATTTCTAGAAATTTAACTCTACATTCAGTTCTGTTTGTCCCTAAACTCGATTGTAACTTATTATCTGTTTCAAGACTCACCAAAGACTTAGATTGTGTTACTAAATTCTCCCCTACTGACTGCGTTTTTCAGGACTTAAATCGGGGAAGATGATTGGCAATGCTGAATTGAAGGTAGGACTCTACTTACTCAAGATTGAAGGAGTTCCTAGGAAACCTCTGAATGCTAAATCTGTAATGTCATTTGAGTCAAATAGGAATTCAAGGTCTACTGTCATCTCTGAGTCTAGGAATAAAGATAATGAAATAATGATGTGGCATTATCGTTTAGGGCATCCAAATTTCATGTGTTTGAAAAAATTATTTCTTGCTTTATTTAATACAAAGTCTCAGTTTTTTAAATGTGAAATTTGCCAACTATCAAAACTCACACGCCATCACTATCCCAATTCATATTACAAAACTTCCAGCGCTTTCACTATGATCCACAGTGATATGTGGGTCTTTCTAGGGTCCCTAACATCACTGAGGATAAGTGGTTTGTATCATTTATTGATGATCACACTAGAATCACCTGGCTATATCTAATGAAAGATAAATTCGAAGTTAGTCAAATTTTTCAAAAATGATCCAGAATCAGTTCCAAACAAAAATTCAGATTTTCCAAACTGACAATGGAAAGGAATATTTCAACAAAGTATTGGGAATTTTTTTGACCAAAGAAGGGATTATTCACTAAAGCTCATGTGCTGAGACTCCCTAACGAAATGGAGTCTCAGAGCGAAAAAACAGACATTTATTAGAGGTCACTAGGTCGTCGTTGTTATCATCTAATGTTCCTAGTCAGTATTGGGGTGAAGCTGTCCTCACAACAACTTATCTTATAAACCGATTGCCATCAAGGGTTCTTGGTTTTCAAACCCCTCATAACCTATTGATAAAATCCTATCCTACAACACACCTACTATCCAATTTACCAATTAAGGTCTTTGGGTGTATTGTATATGTTCATGATCATAGACAACACCGTAGTAAGTTAGATCCCAAATCTATTAAATGTGTGTTTATAGGATACTCCCCTAACAAGAAAGGATATAAATGCTATTCTCCTGTCCAGAAAAAGGTCTGTGTCGATGGATGTTAACTTCACAGAGACATAACCCTATTATCCTAAAACCGATATTCAGGGAGGGGGGTGGGGTGGGGTGGGGGGGGGGGTGTGGATAAATACATATGATGGTGAATATCGATTTTTGGGCAACTCATTGGCTTCGGTTTTTCCAGGTTGGGAACCACAAGTCTCAGCCGTATCTCACGACTCCAGTATCTCAACTCTTAGTTCTGGTAAAACTCTACCTCCTGTATTTTCTAGTCTTCAGGAACCTAATCTGAATAGGAGTCATGACCCTGTTTATTCTCTTGAGGTTGACCAAAACAATTTTGAAACTGAGAATCTTGGTCCAAGTCAGTCCAATCCTAGTTCTATAGTTCAAGTCAGTTTAGTTCTTTTAAAATTTCTCAAAGTCAAACTAGTATAAATCCTAGTAATCACGGTCAACAGTCCGAATCTCCTGAAACTCCCCCACAAACTCTAGTTGACAACGAGTTCATAGTATATTCCAGGAAACCTAAAAGTCAGAAGAGAGTTGACTTCCTAACGCAAATTTAGCATAGTCAAATGCCTGAATCGGTCTCAGAAGTCTAAAGAAAGACAGAGTTCAATCCAAACAGCCCACCTATATCAGGTAACACACATCTAAACTTAGATTCCCTTGGAACTAATGACCCAATTGTTGTGAGAAAATGATATAAACAATGCAGGGATCAACCATTGTACCCTATGGGAAAGTACGTATCATATGAAAGCATCTCACCAGAATTTAAGTCTTTTACAGCAAAGATTTCTAAAGTGCAAGTTTTCCACAACATTCAGGAAGCACTGAAAATTCCTAAATGGAGAGAGGCAGATCAAGATGAAATCAAGGCATTAGAGAAGAACAAGACCTGGGTTTTTACAACTCTACCGGAAGGAAAGAGTACTGTGGGCTGTAAATGGATTTTTACAGTCAAGCATAAAGCTGATGGTTCGGTGGAGAGGTACAAGGCTAGGCTGGTGGCCAAAGGATACACTCAGTCCTACGGCATAGATTATGAGGAGACGTTTGCTCCTGTGGCGAAGCTAAACACCATCCAGATCCTATTATCCCTAGCAACCAATCTTGATTGGCCTCTCCAACAGCTTGACGTTAAAAACGCCTTCCTCAATGGAGACCTAGAGGAGGAATTTTACGTGGACATTCCACAAGGCCTAGGTGACCTTTCTAACTCCAACGAAGTGTGCCTACTTAAGAAGTCTCTCTATGGACTAAAACAGTCCCCGAGAGCATGGTTTGACCGATTCTCAAGAGCAGTGAAGGGGTTTAGATTTCTACAAGGACAGTCGGATCGCACACTGTTTTACAGGCATTCATTCGGAGGGAAACTCATAGTTATAATAGTGTATGTCGACGACGTTATTCTAACGGGTAACAACATTGAAGAGATGCAGGCTCTCAAAGGTTTTTTGGCAAAAGAATTCGAGGTGAAGGATCTTGGGAGGCTCAGATATTTTCTGGGAATGGAAGTTGGCCGATCAAAACAAGGTATTTTTATTTCCCAGCGCAAGTATGTCATTGGCCTTCAAAAAGAAACTGGTATGCTAGATTGTAAACCCGCCGAGACACCTATGGACCACACAACTAAACTTGGTAGATTCAAGGAGAGTGCTCCAGTAGACAAAGGCAAGGCAGATATCAACGCCTTGTGGGAAAGCTGATATATCTCTCACATACTCGCCCTAATATAGGATTTCCTGTTAGCACTGTCTCAGTTCATGAACAACCCCACAGAGGAGCATATGGATGCAGTGTTTAGGATCCTTCGACACTTGAAAATGACTCCCGGGAAAAGGCTTATTTTTCAAGAAGAATACTAACAGAGAGGTTGAGGTCTATTCTGATGCTGACTAGGTAGGTTCTATAACAGACAGGAGATCCACCTCAAGCTACTATACATATATTTGGGGGAACTTGGTTACCTGGCGGAGTAATAAACAGGTTGTTGTATCTAGAAGCAGTGCTGAGGCTGAATTTAGAGCCATGACACACGGAATTTGTGAAGGGATATGGCTGAGAAGGGTACTTTCAGAATTGAAGATTCCTATGGAGGTTCCTATAAAGCACTACTGTGGTAATCAGCTGCTTTTAGTATTGCAAGAAATCCGGTTCATCATGATAGTACTAAACACGTGGAGATCGACAGACACTTCATCAAGGAGAAAGTTGATGAAGGAAGCATAAAGCTGATTTTTACTCCTACCATGCTGCAGTTAGCTGATATTCTAACTAAGGCTCTCCCTAGAACTAATTTTGACAAAGCTGGGTTATGTACAACATTTGCAACCCAGCTTTTTTTTTTTTTTTTGGTGGGGGGGGGGGGGGGGGGGGGGGGGGGGGGTTATAGGCTCAATCATATCAATCAAGGATTCAGTTTATTCTAACTGAATCATTGATTGATAATTCCTAAATTAGTGGGATGGTTGACTATATTCAATGATTGATAATTCCTAAATTATTGAGATGATTGATTATATTAGACAGCCAATCAGATCCTAGGATTACTGCCTTTAGGACCTGTATATACATGTATGATGTATGTTTCAGTCATGAGATCCTAGGATTACTGCCTTTAGGACCTGTATATACATGTATGATGTATGTTTCAGTCATGACTCATGAGTAAAAAGTAAAAATAAGAGAAGTGAAATAAAACTCATTATATTTTTCTCTCATATTCTATAGGTATTGTAATTTGAGTTAGACTTTTCTTTCTCTTTAACAGATTTCTTCATTATTTTTGAAAATAGAACTTTATTTGATAATGTTGAAGTTCATCGACATTTCTGAATGCTTTCCTGCAGTCCTTTATTCTCTAATAGGTTTTGACTCTTTTGTGTCAATTTGATGGTTCATTTTCTGTTGCCACAGGTGTGATTGCTGCAAGGAGAAAAAGAAATCATTTCAATATTTTTTGTGCATTGAAGAGTGGCCTAAAGCAATCTGCAAAAGTCCTTTTGTTCAACACATAATCTGATCTGTATACTTAGGCACATTGTGGTTGTTTGTATACTACTTGTACAGTAGTTGTACAAGAAAATTCTTGCTGCGGGCTAATCTAGTTTCCAATGTTTTGTAGAAATGCTTTGGTCCCATGGATGATGACATGTTAGAATTGTTTGTGATTGAAAACCTATGAAGCATTGATACTCTTAATAAGACTTTAACTTTTTTGATATGTTGTCCACGTATGAGAGAGAGGCTTTTACTTGACTTTTTTTTTTTTTTTTTTTTTTTTGCATAGATGTCTGATATTTATGTGGCTTGGCTTGAACTTGTAAGATTTTAGAATTTCATACAGGTGTCTAAATCTGCTATTACTTTCAGGGGAAGGCTGTTCCCTAAAGGCGGATAATGAATTTGAATACATAGAGGGTTATGAGGTAGAAAATGTGAATACCGAGAATTCAACTTGTAGTCATAGCACTAAGGTTGAAGATTCAGTTCTAAAAGAAAACTGCAGTGAAGATTATGACACAGACAAAGATTACGCTAGCATTCAGAGACCTGCCTTTTTGGTAGAAGGAGAGCCTGATTTTGATTCTGGACCTCCAGAAGATGGATTAGAATATCTGCGGCGTGTCAGGTATATTCCAGATTCAGAATTTTCTTCTATTTCTAATTACAATGATGGTTTCTTGCCCATAACATCTATGTTATCTGTGTGGTTTATTTTATCTTTTAGGTTCCATATTTTTTTCTTACATTGAGCCTCCATTTAGGTAGTGGTTGCCTGTATTGCTTATGATTTAATATAATATATTGTTTAAACGGCATGCTGGAATTTTAAGGATATCATGTTTTTCATTTTGATGTTTAGAATTGTCTTTTTCATTTTGGCTTTGACATGACACTGGACTAGTGGACTCGCATGAAAGATGGAAAATATACAAGATAGGGATAGGTTTGTCCTTCAATATAGGGTTTTAAGGAATTCATGTTAATTTACGATGCAATTTCCATAAGTTTGTGATTAATGCATTTGGACGAGCATATAGATAATAGATCCTCATAATTTCAAATTGAAATTGATAAGTTCTCAATAAGAATGATCCCTTTTTAAAATATTAACTATTGTCTCTGTATAATTGTAGCAAGGAACTTAGAATGTCACAAGTGAGACAAACAAAATTTGCTTGTCCTGAAGCAGGGGGAAAAGTCCTTTTGAGAGAGCTGTTATTGCATTACCAGGCATCCTTGCATTATTTTGAACATCATATAGTGCCCAACTAACCTGCATCCTACATGTTTCTGCCATAATCTTGTTAATTTTCTTTTAAATCTATATTAATTTTTTTATGCATATTTAATGTTTAGAATTATTGGTATACTTGTATCTTTAGCTCTCTGCAGAGCAGGGATGCTTAGTATGACCTTTCGGGGTTCTCTATGTTCTTTTTTTTCTTAACAAGTATATATGAGAATGAATTCAAACCTGTAATTATGATATTAAAATAATTCTTTCTTATGCTTAGATGGGAAGCTGCTCACATTCCAAAAGTAAAGGTGGCCAAGCTTGGTGGAAACAAATTTATTAAAGAACAGAGTGTCTACATGCCTCGTATTCCTAATATTACCCCATGCCCAGAACATTTACTGCCATTGAAACAGTGGGAGGATTCATTTCTTGCTGATTTTTCAGAGCTACGACAGGTATGTTTATCGAGCACCGGAATTTTATTGTGCTGTTTGTTTGTTAAGTACTATAGATCGGCTCAACAATATTATAGAATGTTGATTAGAAAATGACGGTAGATCTGTCGCTCCTTTGCTTCTTCACTTTTAATGCCTGGATCTCTTCATTTCTCAGTGGTTACATTAGCCTTTGTGATTGAAATAATTTATGCCCAAAGTTGGTTATGAGGAAAAGTCAGATTTTGATAATACAGAACGAATTCAGGTCCTCTCATCTCATTTTATTTGAGTTTTTAGGGATCTTGTGAGACATTAATATTATTAGAATGGGTGGTTTGAATTTTGATTCTTTTCAGTTACTGCTTACAAACCACCAGTCACAAGATTTAGAAAAGATGAATTAAAGATGTATGCTTAAAAGTGAAAATGACATTTTTCTCATTCCCTCCCTCATCTGTGTGTGTTGAAAACTGATGTTTCTTCTGGAACTGCTATATGTAGAACTGAGCAAAGGCCATTTTGGTTCTTAGAAGAATGAGGGGAAAAAAAAGTATTAAAAATTTGTTAATGAAGTCAATGAACTAAACAGTTTGATGACAGTTTCTTTATCTCCTTTTCGTATGCTTTATCTTTATGAAAAGTTGTTTAAGATATAAAAAAAGCTCAGGAAAGTACGATGTGGTATGTATAGGCCAGCACCTACATTTAGCAAAACTGACCTTTATATTCATTTTTTTTTAATATTGATCTCAGGTCATGTCAGGTCTTGAGACTTCAAGTGCTCAAGCTGCTCATAAACTGGAATCATTGCTCACATTTCATAAGGATAGTGACTCCTGTCAGCTTGCAGAGAGTTTTAATGTCGAAAAGTTTAATAAGCTTAAATCCAATGACAGTTCCAACCTTAAAAGCTCTATGGATCAGCCATCTATGTCAAATACTGAAGACAGTGAAATCTCGTTTTGCCGTCAGAGTCCTGAAACTTGTCTGAATGATGATTCTGGTAACTACCCAACATTGTCTACCCTTTTGAAGATGGATTCTGTAGCCCGAGTATCCATGCTGAGGAAACGCATAGGCTCTTTTGAGACGTTGAGCTCTGTTTCTAGAAATGATAGCGTATGGCTATTTGCTTTATGTGCAACAGTGGATACTCCACTAGACGCTGACACTTGTGCTGCTCTTCGGAGTCTGCTCCGGAAATGTGCTAGCCTGCGGGCTGAGAAGTCTGAACTTGATGATGAGGTGGTAATGCTGAATATTTTGGCCACACTTTCCGGCAGGTATTTTGGACAGTCAGAAGACTGAAGTTTTTTACTTGGATTAACCACCATAACATCTGCACGGGCTACTGAAACTAAAACATGGAATTCTATTTAAACTATGTTATCGTATCACAACTGGTAGCTTGCTGCATACTTAAGAATTACAAGTTACAGAATTGTTCTGAGTGTTGTTTTGGTGGATTTGGCATCCACTTGTGATGGTGTACTATTTTTGAACAATTTCCTATGAGCTTAAACTGTTATGTCTGATGTGTCTGATAGTTAAAAGTTATAACTGACACAAGTGGACATTAGTGTTGCAGTTGACATTAATGTTGCCAGAAGGCAATTCATGACTCACGAGGTTATGAAAGCCATCACTTTGATGTGTACAAGCTGCATGTTTGAACAATGACATACGTAGAACTTGGTGGCAAGTGTTGGAAAGTCCATGTGTTTTCAACAGCATTTACTTTAATTTGCTCATCAATTTCTTCATTATCATCGTTGTCTTCTTCGTATCTTGATCCGTCTGATAGCTAGGTAACTATGATGAGCACTAGTGAAATTCCTCAGCTTCACGTAATGTTTTTACCATTCTTGGGTCTTGGACACATGATACCAACTCTGGACATGGCCAAGCTGATCGGAGCTCGAGGTGTGAAAACCACCATAGCCACCACTCCTGTCAATTCCCGTCTTCTCGAAAGCAATTCAAAGAATGAGCAAAGATTTGGGTGTTCAAATTGGTATCAAGATCATCAAATTTCCTAGTGTAGAGGCGGGTTTGCCTGAGGGATGTGAAAATGTTGACACCATCCCTAAAGGTGAAACAAACATGGAGATGACCATCAGCTTCTTGAAGGCATGTCGATGCTCCAGGAACCTGTTGAACAGCTCTTGAGTGAATGTAAACCAAATTGCTTGGTGGCTGATATGTTCTTCATTTGGGCAAACGAATCTGCAACCAAGTTTGGGATTCCAAGGCTGCTTTTTAATGGATCCTGGTCCTTTTATCAGTGTACATCAGCATGCATGATGATGTACGAGCCAGACAAGCATGTTTCATCAGATTCAGAACCATTTGTAATGCCTGGCCTGCCTGGTGATATCAAGTTGACAAAAAAGCAATTGCCGGAATTTATGTTATCAAATGATGATGAAAATGAATTCGCAAAGTTGTTGAAAAAGAGTAATGAAGAAGATTTGAAGAGATTTGGTGTTGTTGTTAACAGCTTTTACGAACTTGAGCCAACTTATGCTGATTATTACGGGAACGTCATGGGAAAGAAGATATGGCATATAGGCCCACTTTCTCTATGCAATAGAAATTTCGAAGATAAGGCTTTGAGAGGAAAGCAAGCCTCCATTGATGAGAATGACTGAAAGAGTGCTTGAAAAGGCTTAATTCCAGGAGACCTGATTCTGTTGTGTATATATGTTTTGGAAGTGGTGCTAACTTCAATTCTGATCAGTTAATGGAGATTGCAATGGGGATTGAAGCTTTAGGGCAAGATTTCATTTGGGTTGTGAGGAAAGACAAGAAAGATGAAGATGGAAACGAAGATTGGTTGCCCGAAGGATTCGAGAAAAGAATGGAAGGGAAGGGACTAATAATAAGAGGATGGGCGCCACAAGTGTTGATTCTTGAACATGAATCAATTGGAGGAATGGTGACACATTGTGGTTGGAATTCAACTCTTGAAGGAGTCACTGCTGGGGTGCCTATGGTCACATGGCCAATGTTCGCCGATCAATTTTACAACGAAAAGCTGGTTACTCAAGTGCTCAAGACAGGTGTTGGTGTCGGTGTTCAGGAAATGCTAATGAATAAACATATGGGAGTTTCTGTGAAGAGGGAGGCAATAGAGAAAGCTTTGAAAGAGATGATGGTGGGTGATGGAGCTGAAGAAATGAAGAAAAGAGCCAAGGGTTTAGGGTTGATGGCAAGGAGGGCTGTTGAAGAAGGAGGTTCATCTTGCTCTGGTTTGAATGCTTTAATTGAACAGTTGAGTTCACTGTCGCAGTTGAATCAATGATTTTAATAACTTTTAGTAGAAATTTTCATTTGTAGTTTTGTTTTGTTGTGTTCTTTTAGTGAAGCTCTTGTAAAATTAGTCCAGAACTCAAATTTGCCTTGTGGGTAAATTTAGTTTTGGTTTTCTATTTAAACATGAATCCGTTATTATTATTATTAAAATCTTTACTTTGGAGTAAATTCTTTTTGCTACATAAAATACTTGATGAAAAATCTATCTATTATATTGCGAAGGTACAAATTGGGTGTAGCATCAATGAAGGTTAAGTGTTGTATTATAATTTATAAAATATCACTTTAATTAAATTGTTTTTGAAAAAAATTAGTACGGTCAAAGTTCACTTATTATCAATTTTTTATTGTATATATAGGGTATATTTAGTGCTTGTGATTTGATTGGATTGAATTAGACTAATTTTATAGGATATGATTGAATTGGACTAAATTAGTATTGTGATATGTTTGGTGTTATACGGATTGAACTAAAAATAATATTGTCTATTATTTAGTATAATATGAGATTAGATAAAAATAATAATTAACAATAATTGACTTCTAGAAAAGGTCGGTATAAAATTGTATTAATTTAATTTTTAAATAAATATCATTTTACATAAATTCAAAGAAAAGAAAAATAAAATAATTTTAAATTTAATTTAGCTAAAAAAATTATTTAAATTATTTTTCATAAATAAATAAAATTAAGTTGAAATAAAATAACATTTATTTTTTAATTTATATTAAAATATATATATATAAAAACAGCCCCTTCAAATTTGAACGCCTTCACAAGTTGATATTTATATTGTAACAAGACTCAAGAAGTTACATGTTTGATTTACAGATAAAGATTCTTTGTTGTGTTTATATTTTTTTTTATTAAAGAACTTGAGAATAATACTTTATGTTTAAAATAACGAAAATAAAAGAAATAAAAGAAATGAATTACAACTATTGTTTACATATATTAACAGATCTATTTATATTTATTAACGTGTCTATATAGATCGGAACAAATATCATACCATCTACGTAGATCGGGCTAAAGAACAGATCATTTTATCATAATAGATATCCATATTTTTGAATTACATGCGTGGAACCTGTGGCTTCTGGCTTTAAGTGTGGAACTCGTGGCTTCTGGCTTCTGGCTTCTGGCTTCTGGCTTTTAAGTGTGGAACTCGTGGCTTCTGGGCTAGCTACGTTCCTACGTGTGTTTATAACATCCTCTTCTTTTTGTTCATCAGTACTTTCTTCATATCGTCGTCGTCTTCTTCTTCGTTTCTTGATCTGTCTGCAGATAACTAGGTAACTATGATGAGCACTAGTGAAATTCCTCAGCTTCACGTAATGTTTTTACCATTCTTGGGTCTTGGACACATGATACCAACTCTGGACATGGCCAAGCTGTTCGGAGCTCGAGGTGTGAAAACCACCATAGTCACCACTCCTGTCAATTCCCCTGTCTTCTCAAAAGCAATTCAAAGAATAAGCAAAGATTTGGGTGTCCAAATTGGTATCAAGATTATCAAATTTCCTAGTGTAGAGGCTGGTTTGCCTGAGGGATGTGAAAATGTTGACACCATCCCTAAAGATGAAGCAACCATGGAGATGACCATCAACTTCTTGAAGGCGTTGTCGATGCTCCAGGAACTTGTTGAACAGCTCTTGAGTGAATGTAAACCAAATTGCTTGGTGGCTGATATGTTTTTCACTTGGGCAAATGAATCTGCAACCAAGTTTGGGATCCCAAGGCTGCTTTTTAATGGAGCCTGTTCCTTTTATTTGTGTACATCAGCATGCATGATGATGTACGAGCCATACAAGCATGTTTCATCAGATTCAGAACCATTTGTAGTGCCTGGCCTACCTGGTGATATCAAGTTGACAAAAAAGCAATTGCCGGAATTTATGTTATCAAATGGTGATGAAAATGAATTCACAAAGTTGTTGAAAAAGAGTAATGAAGAAGATTTAAAGAGCTACGGCGTTGTTGTTAACAGCTTTTACGAGCTTGAGCCAACTTATGCTGATTATTACAGGAACGTTATTGGAAAGAAGTTATGGCATATAGGCCCACTTTCTCTATGCAATAGAAATTTCGAAGATAAGGCTTTGAGAGGAAAGCAAGCCTCCATTGATGAGAATGAGTGCTTGAAATGGCTTAATTCCAAGAAACCTGATTCTGTTGTGTATATATGTTTTGGAAGTGGATCTAACTTCAATTCTGATCAGTTAATGGAGCTTGCAATGGGGATTGAAGCTTCAGGGCAAGATTTCATTTGGGTTGTGAGGAAAGACAAGAAAGATGAAGATGGAAACGAAGATTGGTTGCCCGAAGGATTCGAGAAAAGAATGGAAGGGAAGGGACTAATAATAAGAGGATGGGCGCCACAAGTGTTGATTCTTGAACATGAATCAATTGGAGGAATGGTGACACATTGTGGTTGGAATTCAACTCTTGAAGGAGTCACTGCTGGGGTGCCTATGGTCACATGGCCAATGTTCGCCGATCAATTTTACAACGAAAAGCTGGTTACTCAAGTGCTCAAGACAGGTGTTGGTGTCGGTGTTCAGGAAATGCTAATGAATAAACATATGGGAGTTTCTGTGAAGAGGGAGGCAATAGAGAAAGCTTTGAAAGAGATAATGGTGGGTGATGGAGCTGAAGAAATGAAGAAAAGAGCCATGGGTTTAGGGATGATGGCAAGGAGGGCTGTTGAAGATGGAGGTTCATCTTGCTCTGATTTGGATGCTTTAATTGAAGATTTGAGTTCCCTGTCGCAGTTGAAACAATGATCTTAATAACTTTTAGTAGAAATTTTCATATGTAGTTTTGTTTTGTTGTGTTCGTTTAGTGAAGCTCTTGTAAAATTAGTCCAGAACTCAAATTTGCGTTGTGGGTAAATTTAGTTTTGTTTTCTATTTAAGGATGAATCCGTTATTATTATTAATAATTTTTTTACTTTGGAGTAAATTCTTTGCTACACAAAATACTTGATGAAAAATCTATCTATTATATTGCGAAGGTAAATATATATAGGAAAGTTTTTATCTGTCGTTCAATATCAATCTTAAATCCTATCTCAACTCCTTCATCAATCACATGTTGGAACCCTAAACCAAATTGGTTTGTACAATTCTTATACTTGTAGAGAAAGTTTGACAAATGAAAAGATATTTTTTTTATCAGGATCACAATCTAATCTGCAATAGAAAACACCCTCTTGAGTCTTGTATGCATTTTCTATCTTGAGATGTGTGACAACATTTAATTTGTGCCTATCTGCATCTTCTTCACCACGTGAGTGAGGCCTGTCCATAAATCTTCAACTGTAAATGGGCACACACATCATGAGGTGGTGCAATAAATCCCCAGATTTCAATCAATCTCTGAAGAATTTATCATTATAAATTTATAACGCTGAAAATTTAAAGGTCTTGAAATAAGGATTTTGATAATAAAAACTTGTGAATGGGAATAACGCTTCAGGAAAAAGTAGATAGGATAATATGGACAATGTCACCTAGATTTTAATGCTCCAAATTATGCTTATTATTCAGATAGTTGTCAAGTATTTTACAAATGATATTTTGGAAGTAGCACTAATGTTTCACGGTCAAATCCTAATAGCAGGAGATAAATCTTTAATGATTTGATTTTTAGGAGAAAAACCAATTATTTTTTAAACTAGAGGGGATAAAGTTATGGATATGGAAAATCTTGGGAGAAACTAATAATATCCCCTTTTTGGAAGTAGAACAAATACAATATTGCCCTTAATGTTTAATGGCAAATCCACTATTTAACAGAAATATTAACTGCATGAGCCATGAGGTAAATCTTTGAATAATTTGATTTTCAAGAGGAAGATTGGTCTTTTTTTAAACTAGAGGGGGTGAAATTACAAATATGGTAAACCTCCGAGAAGAAAATAAGGGGGATGTATTGGATTGGGATTTTAATGGATAATTTTAGGGTGTCAGGATTTTATAGATTTGTAAGACTATTAAGATTATTAGGATAATTAAAATTATACTTTTACGATTATTATAATTATATGGATTAGAATTTTAATTCTGAAAGAGTTTTTGGACTTTATTTATAGACTATTAGGATTATCTTGACTTCATTTCAAAACTTTTTGAACTTTTATAAATATGGATTTTCAAGAGTCGATTGTAGTATTCAATTTTCTCAACACATTAACGAATACCCACACCCAATATAAATGTGTAAATGTGATTGAATGCCCTTAACTTATAATTTCAGGACATCCTTACTAGAAAATCAATATATATATATATATATATATTAGTAAAACAGTTATATCTTTATCCACACTAGTCATTACAATTTATGTATAAATAAACCATTATTTACACCTATCAAAGGAGCATGAACAATAATAAAGATTTCGCGATTAGTACTCGTTATTCAATATCTGTTCTATGAAATTTAAGTTTAAAAAAAAATGAAGTAAAATTGTTACATTACTCCACTATCCTATCTCCAATCTTCAGTCACTAATCACTCATCCGTGGACCACAACTCGTCCAAGCTGAAGATCTGATAGGGTATGCATATGGAAGATATGATGAGGTATGGAAGTTGAAGAAATTGAAAATTTATGATGAAAATTTGATAGAGGTGTGGAGGTTGAGGAAGCTGAAGATGATTTTGAGTGAGAAAGAAAAACCTAGAAAGTATTGAAGGAGATAACAAGAAAAGTTTGGGTTCAAGTTATTTATAAATATCACTAAAAAGTCTAAAAAATCTATTTTGTCATGAAATCCTAAAAATCTTGATCTCAATCCAAAACCACCGATAATTTGTTGCCTCTTGAAAGTCTAGATTCAATACCACAAGACAATATGAACTTTTAAAAAAAAAATCTTAAAAGTTTTGATCGAATACCACTAGACTTATCTAACTTATTAAAAAGTCTCAATCCAACACCACTAGACTTTTACTTCCCTCAAATTATTTAATAAAATCTTGAACCAATGCACCCCCTAATAACATCCCTAAAAAAAGTTTTAAAAAGAATTTATTATAAAAATATATATATATAAAAAAAAAAATCCTCAATGAAGTTTTAAAATACCCATATTACCCTTATTAAAATAACATAAAAATAATTGGGTTGTATCAACTTTAAAGTTTGACTTAAATTTATAATTTCAACGTTCATTTATTTCCTCTCAATCCGATGGTGGAAATCTATGATTAACAAAACCAACAGAATGTATGCTCCCATTTGGTATTGCTTTTGAGAAGTTAAAAGTTTATTATTTAATAATTTTGATATAAAAAATATGTTTGGTAAAATATCCAAAAGTGATTATTTGATAGTCTGAGTTGATTTTACAAAAAATTTAAGAAGCATGTGGGGGTTACTTTTGCAAAGTAACTATGATAGAATTTGCTTTTTGATTTAATGAATCTTTTTAAAGATTAAATTATCTCTATTGATCTAACATAAATACAAATATATCTCATGCTTAATTTCATATAACTCAATTTTATTACTTCATAAATATAAGATTAGTTAAAATATTTTTTTAAAAAATTGTTCATCTTCTCAACCCAATTTTGGAACAAACACCCAAACTTAGAACTTAGAACAAACCCCTAAAACTCACCTTTTTCTCCATTTACCTATTCTCTACCCTTTTTCTTCTTTACCATCACAAACTCATCCAAAAGTACAATCAATAAAAACTATAAAAAATAAAAGAGGGAATTGCACAAATATCCTCCGAGATTTGATAAAATTGTACAGATATGTCAGTTTTGACCATATACGTCCAAAATTTCCTCAACATTTGAAAAATATTACACAATCATCCCTTACCGTTAGATAAATCCGTTAGTCAATGGTCAAACGTGTAAAAAGTCTAAAATACCCTATATTTTTTATTTTAAATATAAAATATTTAAAAATAAGATAAAAAAAATATTTAAAAATATTAAAAATCTTTTAGAAAACATGAGTGTATCTTAACTCTGAAACCTAGAAAAAAAAACCATCTTCAAAATTTTTTTAAAAAAAAAGTTTGTGCAATCCCCATGATTTTAAATAAATTTAAAATTTAAAATTTAATTATTATTAAATTGTTCAAAAAACTATTTTTTCTTATTCGTAAGGATGATTTTTTTTTCAGGTTTTAGATTTAAGATATATTCGTGTTTTCTAATTTTTTTTAATCTTTTTATTTATTTATTTTTAGTTTATTTAAAATAAAAATAAAGGGCATTTTAAACAGTTTACTATTTTGACCATTGACTAATTGATCCATTTAACGACAAGGGATGTTTGTGCAATAATTTTAAATATCGAGGGAAGTTTGTATGTATATGGTCAAAATTATCATATTCGTGCAATTTTAGCAAATCTCAAGGTATGTTTGTGCAATTCTTCCAAAATAAAAATGTGATAAAAATACGAGTAAAGAAAGAAACATCCAATTTTTATTTTTTTTATTTTTTAGATTTGGTGCTGTCAAACCTTAGGTTTTTTGGTTACCATAGGAATTTGAGATTGAAAGGTACAAAAACAAAATTTTTGTTTTGCTTGATATGATTCAAGTTCATATATGTTTTAGTTATTATATAAAATCACAGATATTGAAGATAAAGTTTACCAAAAGCAAGAATACTATTTTTTCAATCCACAACAATATCAACCAAACAGTTATCCGTTAAACTTTATGACAGATTATTTCAATACAGTTAACAGTTGTTATTTTAAAAGCTATAACAATTAATTTTAAACGGGTTCATATCATACAAGTGATAATTTCGGTGCCCATGTGATCATACAAAACAACATCGGAAGCAGAGGCGGAATTGAGTCCGAAATATGTATATATATATATATATATACAATTCTCCTATCATGACCGTTAGAGTTTTATTATATTTGGACTCATAACTCCACATTAATAAATACTTACACCCATATCCAATATGTGGTTGAACGTCATTACCTCTTATACCAGGACCGTCCTTACCAGAGAACCACTATATATATATAGGACCACTGTTGATATTGGTTACAGCCACATGAGATCTCAATGTCAATAGTGTGGGTTTGGTTTTTTCAATCTGTCGGCGACCAACAATAGTCCTGCGACTCTTATTCTCTTAAAAAAAATAAAAATTACTTCATATCGGGTCATTTAAATATAAATTTAGATAGTCATTGCATTATCCAGATAATTTTTTTTTTCTGATTTTATTGAGAGTGTAACTTAGAAAAGGGGAAAAATCTAATTTTACCTGTTTGAATTGATATTAATATTTTTATCATGTATCTAGATTTTGGATAGTGCAGAATGGTATCGTTTCCTTTTTATTGTTGTTTATTTTTAAATGTAAATGTGCATAATCTTGCACTTGATCAGTTATCGATACGAGTAACGTTAATTTTTTTTTTTTCTAAACTTCTTTTCAAATACTATTGAAATGTCAACATCTTATATACATGAATAAGGTGATGTTAACACTCATATACAAACATCAATTTAAAAGGAAGTTGAAAAACCTAACATTACTCTAAGCTCGTTTGGGATAACTTTTATTTTTGGCTTTTGACTAAAGAATAAGAGAAGTAAAAGCCTGAGCTTCTTAATAACTGTTTGGATAATATATTTCAGAAAAGCTTTTGTATTTAGAAGAGTTTTTGAACCTGTTTGGATGGAATTTTTAAAAATAACTTCTAATTATGATATTATATTTTTAACCTTATAAAAGAGCTTTTGAATATGTTTAGCTGAAACATTTTAAAAAATCTATTCTAATTATAATTTAACATTTGTATCTTTTTTTTCTTACTTTTGTGTGTTATTAGTTGAGTAGACTTTATATATATATATATATATATATATATATATATATATATATATATAATAAAAGTTTACTTCTGAAGGAATAATGTAAGGTTTTTATTATTTTATTTTTTTCTACTATATTTCAAAAAACAATTCCACTCAAAGAAATGAAGTAATAAAAATTCACTTAAAATTACTAATACATTTATACATATTAGTTTACTACATATTAAGTATGAAATTTTTAAATAAAACCTTACATATCAAGTTAATAATAAAATTATACAATCATGAGTTCTCTACCAATTCTATCACGAACAACCCCCATCTCACTTTCATCTATTGTTAAATTCATTTATGATTCTTCGTCCTCGGACACGTAATCTTCATCTTCATTATATGATTCGAATTCAATATCTGTAATGGTCTCTCTCCTTATGAAAT
The DNA here is from genome assembly GCA_032871835.1 of Dipteronia dyeriana. Classification (NCBI taxonomy): domain Eukaryota; kingdom Viridiplantae; phylum Streptophyta; class Magnoliopsida; order Sapindales; family Sapindaceae; genus Dipteronia; species Dipteronia dyeriana. Next base: position 91,085,150 of record CM065295.1, on the reverse strand, counting down.
TATGCAAAGCCATTGAAGCAGTAACAATGGTTACCTGCTTATCAAATTTATAATTAGGCATGTGTTGTAAAAAATTTCATCGTGCTTTCCACACACCAAAACAACGCTCAATAACACTTCGTAATGACGAATGCACATAATTAAATGTTTCTCGAGATCCTGTTGGTTGACCACTAGTACGCAAGACTGGGAGATGATATCTTTCACCTTTATACGGAGCTAAACACCCCTTCATATTTGGATATCCAGCATCAACCAAGTAGTACTTATCTGCAATATCCATATACATCATTAATCAATAATATTCAAAGTAATATTTATATATATATATATATATATATATATACAATATTTAAAAGTACCGATTAAAAACAATATCACATACCATCTGGAGGTATAGGAAATTTTAACTCGATGTTTCTTAATGCCTATAAAAATATACGTGTATCATGTGCAGATCCTTCTCATCCCTGCCATACAAATGTGAAAAGCATATCAAATCCACACACAACCATAATATTTTGGGAAGGAAATCCTTTCCTACCAATATATGGAATTTGTTTATCCACGGGAAGTGATACACGAACATGGGTTCCATCTATGGCTTCAATGCAATCCTAGCAATTATCAGATGAATTAAAAAAAACATAACGTTAGTTTACTTCTGAACAAATTACCAAGTATTCACAAACTCAATCTCATCTCTAATGGCTTGTTCAACAATTTGTTCTTCAATTTCTTCATCTGAATCAATATCCATGCTGCACTATATTAAACAACACCAATTAAAAACCAATTTCAGTGGTACTAACATTTTTGTGTCAACTTGGTTGGTTTTGACTGATCAAGATCTAGTTTAGGATCTTTAAAAAAGATATAATCTAGGTCTATATAAATGAATCCTATATGTAAATAGTTTATATATATATATATATATATATATATATAAGCAAGCACCCCAAACAGGGTAAACAATAGAGAACGACAACGCAGAAAGGAAAAAAAAAAAACAAACGGGCAAAAAAGACATAAGGTGGCCATATCCGTCAAAATAAAATTTATAGTGCAGACAGTAGATTACTCCAGTTAAAATGTCAAACCAGGACATCAAACTAGAGATATCAGTCATGTTTTTTTCTTATAAAACACACTCTCAGACACCTAATTCAACATTAGGTAGCAGTATTACAAAATTCATTAGTTTAATGAACAAACTACAACAAAAAATAAAAACAAAAGCAAAAGCGAAGCAATTCTTTTGCTATTGTGATACCGAATGAAAGCAAAAAAACCATAAATAAAGTATATATCACTAGGTCATAAACAAACATCAACAAGTTGCTTATATATATATATATATATACAAAAAGTGTCAAGTGTCTTATAAAGAGACAACTGTTGATGATATACATCTTACAAAATTTGTCATACGTTAGCATAAAAGATTAGTTCTTTTCAAAATATGTCATTTCTACAAAAGCTTCATTTTCCTTCACATTTAATTGTCTTCATGATTAAGGTTGTTGATCTTTCAACCACTGAATTTGGTATTCATGTTCCTTTAGAGCCACAAAAATCTCCCTATTTGCCTTCTTTGTGAACAAACTAATACCTAATTTGAAAAGAGGACTCATCGGTTACATTTCGGTAGAGTAGCTAACTTATCAAGAACCTCTTGAACACTACAACCAGGTGGATCAGTTCGTATATAAGAATTCTTATTCTTAATACTATCACAAAGATCCTCAAGTTGCTTGGATAACTTCGAGGATGTGGAATTGTTTTTTTTTTCCTTTCTTGAATTTCTTTCTATTTGGTGCAAGTGTTTTTTGTTTGCGGTTGCTACATTCTACTTCATCCTCATGAACAGCTTCTTCAGAATCTAAACTAACATTATCATCAGTCATAAAGCTTGTGAATATAGAGGAGGTGTTAAACTAGAAGTAGGTGCCCAAGCCCTATCTCCAGTTGCAGTAACATCTCGAAACAATTCATCTATCTTGAATACATGCTCCAAACCTTTCACACGAAATTTTGAAGCTTCTGGATATTTCTGATATAAGTTTGAAGTTAGTTTAATTGAGTAAGTTAAAATATAAATTACAATAATAATATTTTTTTTTTATAAATACCTACTTGTAATTTTGCTTCCCACCATTCATTTGAAGCATCAATAGTTTGTCTCTCCATGTCCCAACCGAGTCCGGTTTCTCCTCTTACCAATGAATCCCAAATTTGCCACTCTTTTTACACATTGTCCCAATGATTTTTCAGTTGCTTTCTATCATATGTTCTACCCGTAATCTTATTAAAGTTTTCAATAAAGTTTTTCCAACCTTGCTTAATTAGATGTGTTCCATTTCTATTACCGGCTCTAACTTGTTCTATAGCCAAATCAACCCAAATCTCATGTGTCGGTGGATCCCATACTGCTTTTGCTTTTCCTTGTGCTCCCTCATTTGCCATCTACTTTAAAATTTAAAAGTTTTTAAGCTACTTATAATTACAAAATTACACACAAAAGATAGTAATTACCCACTGATATACAAACTATATAAAAAAATTCTCAAAATCTGTAGAATCATGTAAAAATAGCCACAGTGAAAAATAAGGTTTCAATGCTTAGGGACGGTGGAGTCTATAAAAAGGCTCAACCATTGTCAAATTTACATATCAACTTTCGAATAGATTATGACAAAGTAAGAGAAACATTACTCTATACTTCATAATAAATTACTTTATTATAATTATTTCATAATAAGACCTACTATTACACTCAAATAATTGAGTATCAAAGGAGACAAAGAAAAGCTCTGCTCTCAAAACACTAGAAGTGCTATCTGTGAAACAAATACAAGCAACTAAAAGAGAATTATGTTTGGCTAGTTATCTTACATTTTTTTTTTAAATAAATTCATTTGTCTTTTCATTTCAGGATATCTAAGACAAATAAATGTCTTACATGTATATATACCTGAGACAACTATAGTACTAATTTGATAACCAATCAAAATGTAACTCTTTGAATGGCTTAACTTGTAGAAACTACAATATGTAATGATACAAGTTTTTTTTTTTTGAAATAACATATTTATTAAAAGGAAAGACCCTACCAAGAACCAAGACAACCAAGAACCAAAACGAAAAAGAAAAAAGAGACAGACCAGGTCTTTGCAAAACAGAGCAACAACAACACAGTTAAACAGATAACAAACAAGAGAAGCTACCACACGCCCCAGTCAATAATCTCCCCATCCAAAGTAGTACCCATACAAGTTAATTGGAACAAATGCAAATATTAACAGAAAGACTCCATCCAATCATGAGAGGGAAAACCAAAATATCTTCATATCGAGAATGCAGCTACCCAGAATACAAACATTAATAGCTACCCAGAATGCAGCAGGAAAACAACAAAAACAAATAAACAAGCAAACATCAATTGATATCATCACATTTCACAAAATCACCCATTATTGAATAAAAATAAAACCACTTTCATTCTCTCATTTCAACACATAAAACAAACTGTGATTTTGTTTTAGTAGCAGACGATAGAGTAGCCAGCTGCAACGAGTCAAATGCCTCTGATAACATGCCAATCTCAGATAATAAGCCTTGCCTGGTAGGTTATGGTCAAGATGAAGAATGATGATTGCTTTACAGCTAAGGGAAGGGTTGACTCCAGTCTTCTATACAAGACAGCTAGGACACATGGGTATAGGCATGCCCACGGTTCCAACCGATTTCGGTTCCGAAAGGAGCTGGAACTGAAACAGGAACCGTCGACCGGCGGTTCCGGTTCTTTTTTTTCTTTTTTCTTTTTTATACAATTTACCATAAGAAAATATATATATATATATATATATATATATATATTTGCTGGAACCGAACCACCTCCCCCAAATTCAGATTACGGTTCCAGAATCGGTTCCACGGTTTCGGTTACGGTTACGGTTATGGTTACGGTCACAGTCACGGTTTATTTCACTCGGTTAAGGTTTGGTTTCACGGTTCGAACCGAACCGTGGTCATGTCTACATGGGTAGAGTAGGAGCATATATTCGAATTATGCTTTCGAACATGTCATATTAGTAGGACAAGAGAAGAATGATAATTCTTTGCCTCATGAAGACAAGAGAATAATATTAGTTCTCTGACTCATGAAGACTAGAGTTGTCACGTGATGAGTAAAAAAATACGGTATCTTGGCAATACCAACTACAATCTAATAGACACAATTTAAAACGTACTTGTTAGCATTAGAAGTCTTTTTTCAACCTTTCACACAACTATCAAAGAACTCAACATTAAACTTGTGAATCTCTACCGGACAAAATAGATAACAAAAGATGGAATCTATTCGTAAATTCTTAAGATGTACTTGAAATGCAGGTAGTAAATTCAATTCGCAAAACAATTCCATCATCTCTTTAGACAGCAAGACAAACCACCAGCAGATAACATTAACATAGCAAGATCCACAAAACATCAATGCATTACTTAATCAAACTACTTGGGAACTAAGCAAACTAAGTAAAGACAAATGAGACTCAAGAAATGAAATTCTTGCCTTATTCTTATTCGATTCCGAATCAATAATCACAAAATCTAAGATTACAAGTCTACCAGATTCATTCTCTCATTTCAACACAGATGAGGCATTTACAGTTTGTTTTCTTGGAAATAGAATTTTACAAGGGAATATAACATAACATATCAATAAGAAACTTACAGAAGTGTAGCTTGATCTATAGATTAACCGAAATGAAGAAATCAGAGCTTTGAATCCTTCCAAAATTTGCGTTTTCAGAGCAATGACGAGTAATTTTCAATAAAAAGTTGTTTGAATCTTTCTAGAAACACATTGCAAAGAGTGGATTTGATGATATGTTAGCTATTTGGGAGATTAGAGAGATTAGGGTTCAATGACAAATTGGGGAAAAAAAAGAGATGATCGATGTGAAAAAAAATGGAAAGAATAATGTGTCTAAATTTAGTTTGTTAAAAATGAAAGAAAAGGGTAAAATTGGTATTAAAAAAAATTCATTAAACTATTCACTTGCTTTCTAGAGTGTTTTCCAGAAGCCATTTCAGAAGCACCTCTATTGCTGCTTCCATTAGAAGAGCTTCTAAGCTCAAGAAGCTATTGTGTTATTTTATCCAAACAGCTCCAAAAGCAGCTTTGGACTCTCAATTTGAGCCTTTCAAAAGCTTTCCCAACCAGGCCCTCTATCTATTGGGTCTATGACTCTATATACTCTGTACACTTTTTCCAAAGGATGGTCGGTTTGTCCTTATTGAGCTTGGGCTCTTTAACAATGTAATATGTTTTTTTAGTTTTTGGGCCTGAGCCTTTACCTTTTAATGCACATTTTTTGGGCTCTCGTTCTTTCCTGACCTCTAATCACTCTTGATCTCTATATACGTTTTTCATTTGGTGTTTTTCGAAAAGAAAAATGAAAAATGAAAAAGGCTTTTTTTTTTCAAATTCAGAATTTAAAAATGTATCTGATAGCATATACATAGATTAACCGTAAAATATCAAAAAATTGCAATTTTCCTTTTTCTTTTCTTTTGTAATTTTTTTAATTTGAATAAAAAGTAGCTAGGTCAATGATTCATCACAAATATTTACAAACTAACTAATAATTTAAAAATATATTGTAATTTCTCACTAAATATAAATTACATGAAAAAAAAATCTTTTGAATGAAACAAAAAACAAAAAATAAATAGATAAATAAGTAGATCGGTGGCTCCATGGCCGAAGGAGGATCTCACCTCCTCCGGCCTTGGCTGCTCCTTAAAACAAGCTTTCATGGAGAACATAGGAAGAAGAAGAAAATAAGAAGAAGAAGAAGAAAAGAAAAATGAAGACAATGAAGACGCAGACAGAAGACAGAAAAAGAAGAAAGAAAAAAGATCAAAATATTTGTTTGGCTGTTTGTGTTTTTATTTTGAAAAAAAAAACAAATATAAAAATAAAGAAAATATGTATATTGTTTTTTCCATGTTTTTTAATTTTAACATTAATTTTGTTTTCCATTTTGATTTTGTTTTTAAAAAACAAAATAAAAAAATGGTTAACCAATACGAATTCGAAATCATTTTGGAAAGTAAAAACGAAAACAATTGTTTCGACAACTCCTAAATTTCCACAACTATAAGTTTATGAGCTAATTGCATAAAACATCCTTGAGATATGTCTTTTTACATTCAGAAATAACTTTATCATCAATTAACACTAACTCCCCTACCGTTAAGGTTTGACCATGATTGACCGTTAAAACTTAACATTCAAGGGTAATATCGTCAACTATATATTATCCTCTGTGGCTGGATGCCTTTTACTGTAATCATATAATTTGATATAATTAACCTTAAAAGTTTGTAAGAAACTGTGATGATGAAAGTGAATTGCAACATTACAAACTGAAGAAACTGGTACCCACACACACAAAAAAAAAGTTTACATATGATTGGACTCTTTAAGTTTGTATCAATTTTATTAAAAAAAAAAATTAGACTTTGACCCATCGATCTCACATGTAAATGAAATGGTGTGCAGTATAAATCAGAAAGTTTACCTATTGAACCAAATTAAATTGACTTGTTTTATTTGTAATCCAATTAAATACGTAGGAATATGGAATTATCCCACATTTTACATTAACAATAGTGGCGTGGTGTTCGAATCCGAATCCGATATTATAAGAGTAAATATCTTTCGGGAATAGGAAGAAGAAGAAACAGCTGCTGCAGAAGCAGATAAGGTCAGTTCAGTTTATACAAAACAAAACATGCATTATATGTTATATGCATGCATAAAGACAAAATTAACAACCAATTAATAATTACAATTTGGAGAAATGGAAGGCACGTTGGTATATATGGATATGATCATATATAATCTAACATAATCTCTTAATTCAAGACTTTAATCATTTGTTTACATAATATATATACCATTATATTCCACTCCCACCAAACTCAATCAAACATCATGGATAGTTTGATTAAAATCAATAAAGCACATAGTGTTTGGGAAAAGTTGTCTTAATTAAGTGAAAACGTGGGGTCATTGGTTGGTAGTAACAATCTAGCTTTTCAAAAAGGTTACTCCATAACACATTCAAAAATTGAAATTCCATTATATTAATTTCCAGGTTTTATTCTGTTGTCCCAGGTAACATGATTCCCATTTTTCAGCTATCTTGTATTCTTGTTCCCTAATTTTCTAAATTTATATTTAGACTCTTTTTTGTATTCATACTTTAATAGATATTTTTAAATAATTAATTTGTTTGTTTCTATATATTTAATTATATTAAAAATATTTTAATTTTGTTTAAGATTGTGGAGCAATTTTTTTTTGTCTATTTGATAATATTTTTTATTGCCGAATTTGGTATATTACATAAGTACAAAAAATATTTGAAATAGTCTATATGTCAAAAAAAATAAATTGAAACAGTTTATTTTTCTTAAATTTAGACATTGAGAGAGGAAATACTATTTGAACACAAACTTATTTAACGTGGGTTTGAGGAATATTGAGCCACCTCAACTCTTTTTATTTTATTTTATTTTTTAATATATATCATCCATACAACAATTCGAATCTAAAAAATTAACGGATCGAACATTTTTCTTAATAAGTCACTTTAGACGGTGTTTAGTCCACTTACACGTTGAATTTCTCACTTTTGTTGGAAGAAAGAGAAAACAACATTTTCACTCTTTTTGAAATAGTAAACAGCAATTCAGTTAAGGGTAGCATTATCGTATACACATAGGACACATGTTAAAAACATGAAAGTTTTTTTTATAAGAAATTTAACTATAGTATTTATTGAAATAAGACAATAAATAAGATAATAAATACGGTAGTTAACTTTCCTTTTATAATAACTTTTATGTTTCTAACCATATATTAACACTACCATTCCTCTAATTGGGATTAAAATCTTGATTATTTCACTATTTATTAACGACCTCCACTTCATACTCTCTTCCCTCTTTTATGTTTCTAAATTAGCTTAAAAAATAAAACCTTTTCAATCTTCTCCGCGATACAATTCTATTTCTTTTTTCTTCCTTGTTAACTGTTATAGACAAAAAGTTTGAAGCAACAAACCACAACTTTTTTATTTACAGTGATACAAAGATATATTTCAAACATAGATAAAATCTTTTAAAATTAAATTGTTTATTAAGCACAATAACAAGTGGTTCAACGTAAATCCTTGACACCTGCTTTAACGAGATTGTGAGTTTTTTTTATATCTCAAACTTATAATAGTTCAAACATGTGATTAAGATCAATTCTATGACTGTTTATATAATTATGTAATACAAGTTAATTGATCCCGGTTAAATATTTTGATAATAACAAAATCTAAAGAAAATGTTAGTTGATTAATAAAAACAGAGATGGGAGCTCAAACTAAAAAGGATACTTAAGTGGTAAAAAATATGGATATGTCGGTATATCTATCGATTTTAAGTTTCTTGAGTGCGTCAAAGGAAGACACACATGGCTTCCGGATGGGCCAGCTTATTAGCACGAAGAAGCATCGGGTACTGGAAATGAGAATCACCACACCACCAAATACCAGCGAGGAAGCCACAACCAATATGGCAATTATTATCTTTCGGGCAACCCTATAGCGCATGTCCAGTAGTTTCAGGCTTCTTCTAATACGGAGGACAAAAAACCTCTGTCTTCACACCACGTTTGGCAAGGTTGGCAAGGGTTGGTAGCCAATGGTAGCAAGCCTTCCAGATGAAGAGTTTGATTTTCAGTGGGATTTTAAGGCGCCACATATATTTCCACCAAGAGTTCAACCTACCAAGGCTCGAAACACCCGCATGGGTCACCGAATAGCAACACACCTAATACCCGCTTATAACAGAGTAATCCCCAGATTTATCAAATTACCAAATCAAACCATCATAGAGTCTTGAGGAACCAAAAGAGAGGCTCAAGATAGCCTCCACATCATCCACAAGAAAAGAAGCACGAATAAGGAGCCTACTCCAGACGCTAGAGAAGGTGATAAGGTCATTAACTGTGGTGTATTCTCCAAGAATCGATGGGGACAAGGTCCTGAAAGTTGAAGGCCTAGGCAACCAGCGATCTCCATATATCCTCACCGAAGATCCGTTACCAATACGCCACGTAGAGTCTGCATCAATGATTTCACGCATCACGACCCCAAATCAGACCCTTCCAAATAATAGAACCAGAAGACTGAGATTTAGCATTTGAGAAAGAGGTATCGAGGCAGGCCCGACCCTAACGGGAGCCCAGTGAGGCGACCGCCTAGGTCACCCGATCTGTAAGGACCCTCAAAGTTAAAAAAAAAAAAACTTTATATATAACTCTTATATGAAATTAAACTAACAGATCCATAAAAATAAGTTTAAAAAAGCTCACTGATCATCTAATTTTTTTCAAACCAATAAACTCATAAAATGAGTTTAAAATAGACCCACCAAATATATTTCTTTTTAAGAGTCTCATAAATTATAAAACGTAATTATTAGAGTGTACTGAATACTTGAATCTTAATCTTAGCAATAATTATATTTTCTAGATTAAAAAAGGAAAAAAACGGTATAACACTCTTATTATATTGATATTGACAAGTATTTATTAGAGAAAAAAAATCTAATAAACATACATAAAATATCGAGGACCTCATTTTTTGTACTTCGACTTGGGCTCCAAAAATCTTAGGGTGAGGCCTGTATCGAGGTAGTAGCAGCCTTTCATGACCCTAGCAGTAAGAGAATCTAGCTTTGAGATGAGTCTCCAGCATTGCATAGCAATAAGAGCCTTGTTGAAAATCGAGAGGTCTCTAAAAGTGAGACCCTCATCTTCTTTTCTCATACACAACTTTTTCCAAGTACCCCAAAAGATCTTCTTAGCCGAATTCGAGCTTCCCGACCAAAACCTAGCACACATCCTATGGATCTCCTTGACACTTTTAGGAAGCTGAAAAAGACTCATCGCATAAGTTGGGATAGCTTGGACTCCACATGTCAACAGAATTTCATACCACCCCAACAGAGAGAAATCTCTTATTACGACTAGTGAAAATTGAGAGGCGCATGTAGCGCTCCTGATAGTCCACCAGACTAATCCCAACCATGCTAGCCAGCTGGTCCCTGAAGTCTATATTGATCAACTTGCTCACTTAAAAAACTGACTTGTGGAAATTGATGATTTAACCAAAAGCCGTAGCACACTCATTCAACATTCTACGAATAACCATACACTTAGAGATCGAAGCCTTAGCAAAAAAGAGGTGAGCAATAATAGTACAATTTCTATTACATTTAAGGCCCGAAATCTGCCTGTTGATAACCGCCGCGTTAATCAAACCGAAAGGGTCACCAGTGCAGATCAGGAAAAGATACGGGGACATGAGATCCCTTCGTCTAAGGCCCACAAACGGAATCAGATTATCACAAATATCTCTATTAACTGAGAACGAAAAGTAGACCGAAGAAACACACTGCATTATCTTGTCAATCTATCTGTCGGAGAATCCCAATATCCCCATCATCTTGGCAATGAAATCCTAGTCCACCCGTTCATAAGCCTTGGACTTGTCAAGCTTCAAGGCCATGGACCTCTTTTTCCACTTTCTAGTCCGAATAACATATATACACTCAAAACCAATCATAGCATTGTCTAAGGTTGCACTATGGAGATGATTACCTTCCCCAACACACCACAAAACCGATTATTAACAAATATTATTTTTGATATATAACTAAAGAATAAAAAAAAATACTATCCGATAAATATACATAATTGTAAGAATAATAATCCTAAGAGCATCTTCAATGCGAAAATAGTGAAAATATAAATTGTTATTGACATGACAACAATGTTAAGAGACTTGCTTCCTATGTGACATAAATATGGACTTGATAGACGACCAACTTAAAATTTAGTCTTCAATGCTTTCGTTAAAATCACATTTTGCTTTAATGATGTATCCAAATTTATTTTCTATTTTCTTTTTCATTTTATTTCCTTACAAAAAATAGATGAAAATTAATGTCAATTCTAAATGTTGTAGAGTCAACTTAAAAAATGGTTGTGCAACAGACCGTCTGATAGTGGACGATCATGTTGACGATGTCTAATATTTTTTTTACCACGTCAGCTTGATGTTGAATATGTACGGCTGCATTGGAGAAAGATTTTTTTAATGGAATGTCTATTAAACCTATTTAGCATTATTTTTTTTCACAAACCACGCTTATATCGGAGATACTCTAATATTTTCATTACAATTAACTATTATAAGAACAAAGCAAGGGAAAAAAAAAATATCTCTTGAAAATCCTTCAAGTCTAAAATTAGTTCTCTTAATTAAACCCTTTGTTTGTCCATATAACCGGTAGCTTCTTATAAGAAAATATTATTTTTATGGATACATAATTGATTTTCATGGAAATAGTGAGGAATGTCACCTTTTTTTTTAATCACTTGCAGTGATGTCACCGTTATAATAAGTTAAGTTTAAAATGCACCTATTATGGTGAGCTACCGAAATTGTCCTTAAATAATCGATATTTTATTCTTTAAAGGTTGTCGTACAAAAAAGTTGTCTGAAAATCAATCACCTGCTCTATTTTTTCTTCAAAAAACGAGCTCCATTCCAGATATTGCACAAGAAAGTAAATTAATATTTTTGATCTTCATTTCCATTTTTTATTGTATTTCAAAGTGGTATAACACTGTATGAACATTTATGAACATGTTGTCTCAATTTTTTTATGTTGATGTCCTGGAGTTGTAAACTTAAACTTTTTACAAAGAATGAATGAACGAACATGTATACATATGTTTTTGTATATATATTTGGCCGAGTTGAGTTGAAGTGGTGCAAACAAGTTTATAATCTTGGGCATAAAAGCTGGAAAGGTTTTAAAAAAAGGTCGAAACATTTGTAAAAAGGCTCTGAAATTTGGAAAAAAGTCTCGATCAAATTCTAAAAAAGCTCGATACAAAAAATAAATGCTGGATACGTAAAAAGAAAAGCTCGATCCCTCGAAAAAATGCTTGATCCATCAGAAAAAAAGCTCGACCATTTCCAAAAAATGCTCGATCCCTCGAAAAAAGTCTCTATCCATGAGAAAAAAGCTCGATCCTTACCAAAAAAATAGCTCGATCCTGCACAAATAGCTCGATCCTGCACAAAAACAGGTCGATCCCGTACAAAAAAAAGCTCGATTAATAAAAAAAAAACTCGATCCGTAAAAGTAAAAGCTCGAGCCATATTTGAAAAAAGCTCGAGCCATATGAAAAAAAGCTCGAGCCATATATAAAAAAGCTCGATTATGTAGAAAAAGAGCTCGGTCTTGAATAAAAAAAGCTCGATCTCGTTAGAAAGAGCTCGATCATGTACAAAAACGGTTCGATCATGTACAAAAAAAGTTCGATCAGTTTTAAAAAAAGCTTCATATCTTACACTTTTGATTTTTGTTTAATCCTTTATAATTGTAAATTTAATATGAAATATTTTTTCCTTATTAATTGTTTTTTATGTTGGTTTTGACAGAACAATGGATAGAGTGAGAATAGTCATATATTACAACGGTCGATGGGAGCAATTACCAGACAGAAATCAGAGGTATTTAGGTTCCGATAACCAAGGTTTGTATGTGTCAAAGAATTTGAGTTACGACGAACTAGTGTCGATCGTGCAAACCATTGTGAAGTTTGATGAGAACAAATGCAGTGCTGAGCTACAGTCTCTATCAATTATTTCTGGGACTACATGTCGTACATTTATAAGAAACAATGACGATGTTCAGTTTATGCTAGGGGAAGATAGGGTGATCCCTCAAGTATGTGTTAGTCTAATCGAGAGGCCAGCAGGAGGTGCCATTGGTGAAGATATCCCTCATCCTGATGACACCCAACAATTTCGATCGTCAGGCGGAAGCAACCAGTTGTTCATAGAAAGAAGTGGGATTGATGGTCGGGAAAACATATGTGTTGTCCCACCGGAAGTAGCCGCCCATGATAATAGACCAGGACCTCAATTTGACGATGTATTTGGTTGTCATATTGAGATGAATGGTAGACAGTACAACCACCAATACAATGAACAATGAGGAGAATACAACACTGAATGTTGGGGTGAATAATGAGGTGGATAATGAGGGAAATTTAAATTCGGTAGAAAATGTAGAGGACAATCAGAATGATGCAGAACCTGTCGAAACGGAAAGACGTGTAAGATATGTACACAGATTTAGTTCCAGTGCACCAGATATAGATGGGATCTCCGAGCAGAGGGCTAATGTAATTGCAGATGATTCTGATAATGCCACAACATGGGTTATTCTAGGAGCAGAATCATACTCGTTTGGTATTGGTGGAAGCAAGAACTTGTTTGAAGATGAACCTACAAGCATGATATATAAATGCCAGTTTTTTCCAACGAAAAAGGATTTGAAGAGACTAGTAGGCCATTTTGCAATGCGGCAGAACTTTGAGTGGAAGGTGAAAATGTCCAATAAGACAACATTACATCTAGTTTGTTTGATGGGAAATTGTACCTGGAAGTTAAGAGCGGTGAGGAGAGATGAAGGCACATACTTTCAAGTAAGAAGTTTTATCAACGAATACACTTGTCCGTTAGAGGAAATTCACCTCCGGCACCGACAAGCTAGTGCAGTCATAATTGGAGAAGTTAGTGCACCTAGACTTCAACAACAAGATGGTAGACTAATGCGTCCGAAGGATATAATCGCCGACATGAAATCAATGTATGGAATCCAAATCATGTATAGTAAGGCACACGCCGCCCTCGATTATGCGTTGTCACTGACATATGGAACGCATGAGGAAACCTTCCAACTGCTTCCATCATTTGGTTACGTTTTGGAACAACAAAATCTCGGCACAATCACTGACTTACAGTGCGACAAAGATTGTAAATTTCTATACTTATTCATATCGATTGGTGTCTCACTTAGAGGATTCCAGACGTGTATGTGTCCAATCATTGTCGTTGATGGTACCCATTTGAATGGACGATTTCGGGGTACAATTTTTTTTACAACAGCACAAGATGGGAACGAACAGGTGTATCCAATTGCTTTTGGGTACTGCGACTCAGAAAATAACCTTTTATGGGAATGGTTTTTGGATTGCTTGAAGGCTGCCCTAGGTCATATTGATGAGCTAGTTTTCATTTCTGATAGGCATGCAAGCATTGAAGCAGGGATTTCTAAAGTGTTCCCTTATGCCACCCATACCATATGTTGCTGGCACTTTACTGAAAATATCAAAAAGCGATTTCATAGGAAGGATGTTGCCGCAATAATGGACAAAGAAGCCCGCGCATACACCGAGTTAGAATATAACCAGCATATGGAAGAGTTAAGAAACTTGCACAAGAGTGCATATGATTATGTAATTGATACCGGTCCACACAAGTGGTCTCGTGTACACTGCCAATAAAGAAGGTATAGGGTGATGACGACTAATGTTGCAGAATGCATTAACTCATGCCTATGTTGACTCTGGTTGAGTTCATTAGGAATATGCTGCAACGATGGTTTCATGATCGCTATAGAGCTGCACAAATCATGCGTCATCAGTTGACCGACGCAGCACATCTTGTGCTCTTAAAACGTGTGGAGAAGTGTGGTTATTTGACCGTAAATCCAGTAGACTGGAATATTTTTTCGGTCAAGCGGTCTGAAAAACAGTGGACTGTTGACTTAGCTAGGAAGACTTGTACTTGCAACAAATTTCAAATGGATCATTTTTCATGTTCTCACGCCCTTACGGCGACACTGTACATTACTGAAACTTGGACTTCACAACTTTGAAAACCTACTGATCATTTTCTCAGTGAAGCTGATCGTTTTCAATATTTTTTACAGGGAGTGAAACTTGGACTTCACAACTTTGTGTGCGGACTACTACAAGAGACAGACACTTATTAACGCGTACTCGGTTCCTGTTATGCCGGTGGGCCATCCTTCCACTTAGGTTGTGCCATCTGACATTGCTCAGAGGGTGATTTTGAATCCAAACTCGAGGAGACAAGCAGAACGCCCGAGGGCGGGTCAGCATGTAGAAGATGTGGACAACTACACAATCCTGTAGAAGATGTGGACAACCAGGGCATAATTCCAGGAGATGTCCTAATCCACCTATGATTAATGAATGTACAAGAAGAACTGTTCCCGATGAATACCGCCGCAAGTGTAGCATCTGTCATTCTATTGGACACAACAAACAAACCTTTTCTAACGTTGACTCTAATAGGGAATGAATGACAAAGTTTCGATCACATTGAAAACTTTTGGATGTGTATCATATTGTAATAATTTTGGATTTGCAATAATTACTTATTAATGAATGAATTAATATTAATGAATGAATAATGAACGAATTAATATTTATGAATTAATTACATGTCTGTGTACATATAAAATGGGAATATACAAAAAATCACTTGGCGGGCCTGGAGTTAGAAAAAATCTCCACAGCCATTTTCTCCTGAATGATCCCCATGTCGTCCTCTGATCAATCAAAAGGCCTTCGACCAGCCAGTATATACTTGATAAGTCTCAAAGTATGGGGACCACAGTTACCTCTGCAATTAGGCACATAAAACACCATTAGAAATCATTCATAAAGAATATCTAAACACGTGAATGAAATAGAATGTCTTACGATTTCTTTTGTTGGGGGACTGTAGAAGTATGCATCAGGCTGATAGAGAAGGGCTTATTTTCCCGAGGGAACTCCGTCCGACCAGCTCGTCGTGTTGTGTGGAACCCCGCGTCACTCAACATGGAAGGTAAAAACCACAATAATGGTCGGACCTGCTGGTGCCTGATCTGATAAGGGACTTCTTGTCTCCAGAGGTCATAAATCTCAATCTACCAGCGACAAAAGTCGACGCTCACCACCAGCCAATGTTGGGCCCCAACGTTGCACGGAATCAGCACCTGTAATAGTTTACATGCCGTGTTAGCTGAGGATATACGAACAGTTTTTTTTTAATCATCTCCATCATGTAACAATTACCAGGTCAACCTCGTGCCATGGGCGGTTTCCACTCGTGGTTGCTCCACGGACCGTCAGAAGGTCCTCTTCCAACAATCGGGACTGTAGCACATTTCACATTGCCGTGGTCACAGCACCGTGCGAATCGCGAGGCATCATCCTCTCCCACATGTACAACATAAGTGGTTGTACAAGCATTGACAATATAGTATGAATAATAAATAACCAGAAAATCCGATTTGATTCCCAAATGTTATACCTACTTACATAAAATTGTGTATCCAACACGTTGATCCTCTGGTTGTACACATTGTGGAATCCTCGCTGACGCTTGCGAAGAATATTGAGGTATGCATCTATATGTTGACAAACAATAAAACCACCGTAATTGTTAACAATTCAACAATACTTACACAAATGTTTATATGAAATTTAATAAGTACGTACCGTGTCCTCCAAGTCCATGAAGTTGGACTGCATACGCACGAACCATCCTGCGATAACTGGTGCCAACACGTCCACATCACGTCTGTTTAATGATTGAACTACCTTAGCTATACATAAATTTGAATAAACAAGAAATGTACATCCATTTGTATTATAAAAAGTTGGACTCACTGTTCCCCGTTGATGTTCCTCTTGAAGGCCTTGTATGCCACAAGGTGGTCAACGTCCACTAGTCCGTGGGGGTCAAAAATATGTTCCACGGACTTGGGATGTGTCCTCAACCTCTTTGGACGGTATGGATCTATGTAAGGGCTCACCAACTGCCATCTGCGCTTACCTAAACGCTTCGATGTATTGGCCGGATGAGGTGACCGCTCCGAAGGCACAGACGTGCTGGGTGGGAGAAGAGACAACTCCGATGCCACGGACGTGCTGGGTGGGGGAGGGGACCGCTCCGACATCACGGTCGTGCTGGGTGGGAGAGAGGACCGCTCCGACGCCACAGACGTGCTGGGTGGGGGAGGGGACCGTTCCGACGGCACGGATGTGCTGGATGGGAGAGGGGAACACTCCGACGCCACGGACGTGCTGGGTGGGGGAAGAGACCTCTCCGACACCACAGACGTGCTAGGTGGGGGAGGGGATCGCTCCGACTCCACGGACGTGCTGGGTTGGGGAGGGGCCACTTGGATACCACGGACGTGCTGGGTGGGGGAGGGGACCGTTGTGGCTGAATCGATGTGCTAGGAGGTGGGGGATCAATGTGCTGCGAGGTGGGGGGGTCGATGTGCTAGGAGGTGGCTGAATTAATGTGCTAGGAGGTGGGGGGATCGATGTGTTGGGAGGTGGGGGGATCGATGTGTTGGGATGTGTGGGGATCGATGTGCTGCGAGGTGGGGGGATAGACCTGCTGGGAGGTGGGGGGGACCGCTAAGCTTGGGTGTCTGTCCCCCCCGTAAACCTATCAGTCGACCCTCCGGGACTAAATAATATATCAGAAGGTGGGGGCAATCCCGGTGTGTACGTATGGTCGAACCTTGAAGCCCCCGGATCATATCCAGTAACAATCGGTGTTGCTGCTGACGATACTCATCACTCTTCAGGATCATATCCAACAACTCCAAGTGTTGACGTTATCGATCCTCGTCACTCTTCTGGAGGCCTTCATGCACATTGTTCAACATTTATGCCCACGGAGCCTGAAATCATGTCTACATTATTAGTAAAAAACTATCAGCACGTGTTAATAAAAAACACTAAACTATGTTTTCAACTTACCTCTCCATCACGTCCAACGCCCCCACGGGAATCCCCTGTAGATGTACCATGTCCGGGGGTGGAAAACCGAACCCGTCTATGCCTATGCCTTTCTCGTTGAGGGTCTGTCTCATATCCCTCAGTCACTGGGCCTCAAACCCCTAGCAGCGGGCTCAGATCCCTCACTGTCAATGGTCTTGTTTGTACCATTGATCCCGCATAAGGTGACCTGATCAGGGACCTCAAGCGGCATATCATCCATGTCATCTTCTATAAACATGCTTCCCCCCATCGTCTAGCCAGGCATAGTACGGTGCCTGTCTCTCAACTGGTGTCGGCACCGGTTCTTTGATCGCAAACATCTAAAATATTAGTTAGAACAATGTCATTGTACAAATACTAACTAATAAATACATACACTGGTTTTGAAAATCTTTGCTAGCTTGTTCCCTCTCGGTTGTTTAGTCAACTCCCACTTCAAAATACGGGGAGTCAGATCAGTAACCCTCCGGACACCAACCTCTTTGGCCAAAGCAGGGATCATCTCCGAAGCAAATATCTGCATCAAAGATAAGTACGATAAGTATCCATACAATTTTGGGCACCAACAATAAAGTACAATTTGTAGTTCGAACTTCTTACCAACAGGGCATGAGATAGACCGTATATGTTGTAGGTCTCCACCCTGTGTACGTCAGAGCCCATTTCCTGCTGGCGTCGCTCGAACCCGTCTCTTCGTCCGTCAAACGCATGCTTGAATGAGTGAATAGAATGCATGTACACGTGGGCAACCCATGGGAACGCGTCGAACGCATCAAGCTCCTCAACCAGCCGAAACTGCCAAACTGAAATCTTGAATCTCTCATCCACCCCCATCAGTATCTAGTTCAGCATATATAAGAGGCAGAGCTTGACAGCATCGTACGCCTTTCCAAAATCTGCGCCGGTGACAACACCCCTAATCTGCTCCAGCGATACCTCCTCAGCTCCAGGAAAGTACCGCTCATGTATGTCATTCTCCACTACTGCATACATGGTGGTCTCTGGTACAACTCCAAACCACAGTCCAGTGATCAGGTAAAATTCCACCTTCGAAAACCTCACCGACTGGGTTCCTAACATGAAGTGCATCTCTTCTGTGGGGCCGTTATGATAGAGCTCCCTCAAAAGCAACCGATGGATAATACCACCGGAAAACTTCATCTCCCTATGCATCGTTAGGAAATGCCCGAAACATGACTCCATGAACCGCTGACGGTCTTCATCTGTAAATTCTACAGGGACACGGTTCAGCGCGTCGTCTATATGGGCGAGGGCATCAAAATGGTTGTGTCGTGTCAATTTACCATCGTACCAGTATCCTTCTGGAGTTTTAAGCGAATCCCTCAACCTAATTCTCATCTGCAATGTATCAGAAATACAACATCATTAGCACAGAATTTTTTAAAAAAGCTCGATCCCTTTCAAAACAGCTCGATTGATTTACAAAAAAGCTCGATTCCTTTTCAAAAATACTCGATCTCTTTCAAAACAGCTCGATTGCTTTTCAATAAAGCTCGAATCCTTTTCAAAAAGGTTCGATCCTTTTCAAAAAGGTTCGATCCCTTTCAAAAAAGCTCGATCCCTTTCATAAAAGCTCGATCCTTTTTAAAAAAAGCTCGATCCCTTTTTAAAAAGGCTCGATCCCTATTCAAAAAGACTCGATCCCTTTTAAAAAAAAACTCATACCTTTCGAATAGGCTCAATCCAATTCAAATACAGCTTGAACTTATTCAAAAAAGCTCGAAACATATTCAAAAAAGCTCAATTCCTTTTCAAAATTGCTCGATCCAATTCAAAAAAACCTCGAATCATTTTAAAAAAAACTCGATACCTTTCAAAAAAGCTCGATCCCTTTTCAAAAAAGCTCGATCCCTTTCAAATACGCTCGGTCTAATTCTAAAACAGCTCGAATATATTCAAAAAAGCTCGAAACCTATTCAAAAAACCTAGATCCTTTTTAAAATGGCTCGATCATTTTCAAAAAAAGCTCGATTATTTAAAAAAAAAACTCGATTCTTTTTCAAAAAATCTTGATTCATTTTTAAAAAAGCTCGATTCATTTTCGAAAAAGCACGATTTCTTTTCGAAAAAGCACGATTTCTTTTCGAAAAAACACGATTTCTTTTCGAAAAAGCACGATTTCTTTTCGAAAAACCTCGATTTACCAAAAACTAATTTTCACGAGAAAAAAAAGCTCGACTAAATAAATAAGCTCGATTCTCTTGAAAAAAGTCTCAAAAACCCAGATTTCATATTTCTCAACTGATATTCAACCAAATTACAAACTCTAACCTAAACCACAACCATTCTCACATCTATATTTTAACCGGTTTCTACAATTCCTATCAACAAAACTCAATTCTAACATGTACCGCAAGTTAACAACAACAAAAATAAGGAAAAATAACCAATCTTACATTTTTCAATCGCAGCTCTTCCGGTCACTTCACCGTCGATTAGTTTCCCGTTGGTTTGACTGTTGCTTCTCTCTGACTTTGAAAACGACAACTTCCTCACTGTTAAAATATTTCGGGGTATTTTTTTCTCAAAATCTCTTTTGGTGCCTTTTAAACATACATTAGTAAAGTTGTAATATTTACACAACACACCCCTCAAATAGTGCCAATAATTTTTTGACCCCTTGATTTTCTTTCCAAAAACATTGCATGATCACTGCCGATTTAAATTATGTATGTAAACCCTTTCTTTTCTTTTTCTTTTTTGAAGCCAGAAATCCATTTGTTAAAATCACAAATGTTGTCTTTATTATTAATAATAATATTATTATTATTTTTAAAGTAAATGTTGTCTTTATTTAGATAAACCTATACGATGGATAAAGGACCTAAATAAGAGTAATATTAGACGTCTCAATTTTTTTTTCCCAAATGATAAGACACGTGAGTTGTCAATATCACATTAAATATTATATAAGAACATCTCCAATGGATATATATATTTAGAGAAAATTGAATACCACATGATAGATAATTATAAAGTTAGAAAATCTATATCCAATGCAATTACAATAAAACATCGATAAATTAATATTCGAAAAATTAATAACCCCACTTAAATAATAAAATCTTCTGGTCCCGACTTGAGCCAATGTACTAAATTAATAACCTTACCAAATGCATAAGATAATAATACTTTTTGAAATCCTTTAATGCCCAACGAATATATAAATTAATAATTGGTTAAATACATAAAATATATCTTTCTCAAAACAAAACAAAAAAACATAAAAGAAATAACAAAGACAAATTCATAATAAGTATTAATGAACTTTTAACTTGACAACTTCTATTTTCTCAATTAAGACATTTCTTCAAATATATGCATATAAAGTCGTTTATATTTTCTTTGTATGGAAACCAAACTTAATCTCATCCATAATGTTTTTTTTAGTTAAATTTCATCCTAAATATTTTGCAAATCATACACCACATTTGGTATTACTGCTTGAAAGACATATTTTGAAGAAATACTTGGTAAAACACAACAACATCTGGATCATAATCATCGGTAGGAGTGTTCATTACCCCTTGAATAATCTCCTTAGTGATTCCATCATTATACCATTTTCAGTAGGATAATTCAAAAAGTAATCAACATCCATCATATTTTTATCGTGTAGACCATAAATGACTTCACATAATCCATGTACCTACTAGTTTTTATGTATATACACACACTGTATGTATGTTCTTTTTTTTACGTGTACATATGTATGTTCTTATTATCTTTTATGTATGTGCATTACTTGTTGAGCTTCTATTTATGAACTTTGATTATAAGTCATGCATGCATCTTGGTCAAAAATATATATAGTACATGTACAAGTAGTTAACAAATAAATCTCTTTTTAAATTGATAAATATTTATTTATCGATAAATTAATAAATTATCCATTTATCGATAAATAAATAACCTCTCTAAAATAATAAATTTTCTTGGTCCCAATAATATTATTTTATAGGAGTTTTACCGTATCTAATTTTAATATGAAGAGAATGTGGCAAAGAAAAAGTTAGAGAATATAGAATTGAGTTTCGAATTCTAGAAACTCTCCTAGAAATGCTGAATATAATTTCTAACTCTTTCAACAAATAATATTAAAACTTATTTAATTGTAAAATTAAAGAGGAGAGATAGTAAAATAATTGTTTTATTATGATTGATCATAAAATGGATACATATTTGACTTTAGATAATTGTAATGGAGATATGAATATACATTTCTTTTATAAAAAGTAGGTTCATAATAAATAGAAATATCGATGTAGTATAATTTAAAAACTTAAAAATATATATTTGTATTGAATATAATCTAATATCATAATTTAGTTGATGTTGATACGTCATTTAAAATAAATTTAAAAAAAAATTAAAACATCTGTTGTTACTCTCTGATTAAGAAAAATTTACCCAAAAGTCATATATTATCTAACATTCTAGTCATTATTGTGATTTGACGGTAAAATACCATCGTTAACTAAATAATGTATACATATGATATAATAATAATAATAACTCATAATTGTATACATGTGAATATGTAATATGAAAATAAAAATAAAAATAATAAGTATTGAACCATCTATATCAAGTGTTGACTGTTTTTTAATACGAATTTAGGATTTTAAAGATTTTATACAATTTAAACCAACAATCTCAATATATACCATGAGAGATTTAACAGGTATACAAATTACAATTAAACTTTAGTTGTACTTGTATCAAGTGTTGTTTTTTTAAGCAACAAGTGTTATTGTTATAGTTTATTTTTGTTATTTTTGTAATATGTTATTGAATTTTCACTTATGTTCAAATCTTAAGGTTTAACTATATATGAACGTCGCAAATTTCAATTGTTAGAAGGTCTTTTAAGGTCCTTTGGTATAAATGTCCTTTTATTATGTCAATTTTTCACTGCCGCCCAACGTGGTTATTGTTAGGAGCGTTCATATATAAAAGTTTGAAAGAAATTATTCCACGTGTTATTATTAAATTAACATTCACCGTCATTGTTGTTATTCTTCATAGGACAAATTTATATGGAACTTTTATTTCTATTAAATTTAATTATTAAGGTTATTTTTAGAAATTTTCTCTTTTTGATACTAATTTTAATACATTATAAAAGTTAAATCCATCACAATTCAAAGGATTGAACAATATTTGTTATGAGCTTTTATGTTTTAAAATTTAATTTAAAATCCATTAAATTCACTCATTTAGGGTTACATAACATCAAGTCTGAAAATAAAAATAAAAATTGGATGCTTTTTTCTTTATTCATTTTTTTTTCTTTTCACTAAGATGTTCTTTGATTTTTTTTATTTGACATGCGGATATTTGTACTACAACACTTTAATATTTATCATATATATATATATATATATATATATATATTTTTATTGATTGTATTTTTGGATGAGTTTGTGCTGGTAAAGAAGAAAAACGATAAAGAAGAAAAAATAGATGGTGAAAAAGATGAGTTTTAGGGTTTTGTTCTAAGTCCTAAGTTTGAGTGTGTTCTAGAATTGAGTTGAGAAGAACAAATTGCTTTTAAAAACCTTTTAATTAATCTTATATTTAATCAATGATGAACAAATAAAATTGAATCATATGAAATTAAATATAAGATATATTTGTATTTATGTTAAATTAATATGGATATTTTAATCTTTAAAAAAGATTCATTAAATCAAACAGCAGATTCTATCGTATTTATTTTGTAAAAATTACCTCCATATGACCATATGTTTTTTAAAATTGCTACTAAATCAATCCAGATTCTTAAATAAACATTTTTAAAAAAATTATCAAATATTCTTTATATAATAAAATTATTAAATAATAAAAATTTAACTTTATAAAAATAATCAAAATTCTCCCATAGAAAACCGAATTGATGTACTACTTAACAAATACGTAGATCTCTAATCTCTCTAAAAACATATATATATATATATATATATATATATATATGTTTTCTTAAATTGAAATATTGAGGTGAAAAATGGAAGGGCCCATATGTCCTGTCTACAAGGCACGACCATCTCCTTGATATTAGTGTTTGATTTTTCTCAACTCAATCCACTGCGAGATTCCTCTGATCACTTTCTTTCTTTCTTTTTCTCCAGTCAGAGAAATAGAATTCACAACAAATCTTATGAAATTGAAACCCACACTATTTATCAATTTTAATTTCAAGATCCAGCCTCTCTCTCTCTCTCTTATCAATCAAATCAAATTCAAAATCATCAAAATATCAAAAATAAAAAATAAAAAATGAAGAACAACACCAACACAAAGCTCATACTCCTCCACCCTTCCATCCATAAATCCCCCACCGTCGCCGCCACCAGCCACCGCTTCTACCTCCTCTTCTTCATCACCTTTTTCACTTTAGTCTTCACTCTCACTTTCTTCACCACCACCCTCAATCCCACTTTCTCTTCCTCCATCTCCTCCTCTTCCTCCTCCTCCTCCTACGCCGTCTCTACTCTCCCTTCCTCCATCACCACCGCACTCCTCCACTACACTTCCACCTCCAACGCCACCATGACCTCCGCCGAGCTCTCCTCCGTCGCCAACGCTCTCTCCTACTGTTCCCCATCATGCAATTTCCTCATTTTCGGCTTAACCCACGAATCCCTCCTCTGGAAATCACTAAATTTCCATGGACGCACCATTTTTCTCGACGAGAGCGAGTTCTTCGTACAATCCTTCGAAAAAAACCACCCTGACATCGAAGTTTACGATGTTCAATACACGACCAAAGTCAAAGAAATGAAACAGCTATTGTCTTTAGCAAGAACTCAGACGAAAGAAGAGTGTCGACCGGTTCAAAATCTTTTGTTTTCAGATTGCAAACTGGGTATCAACGACATGCCAAATCACATCTACGACATCGACTGGGATGTTATTTTAGTCGACGGTCCACGTGGGTACTTCGCCGCCGCACCAGGGCGGATGGCGCCGATTTTCACGGCGGCGGTGCTGGCGAGAAGCAAGAAAGAGAAGGTGGAGAAGAAGAAGACGCATGTTTTCGTTCATGATTTTAACAGAGAAGTCGAGAGGATTTACAGTGAAGAATTCCTGTGTAGAGAGAATTTAATTGAGACTGTTGACTTTTTGGGGCATTTTGTAGTGGAGAAAATGGAGAAAAATAGTTTCCAGTTTTGTAGAAATTTCACGTCGTCGTCGTCATTGCCATCATCGGAAGATGATGATGGTGATGATAACGATGATTGATTTATATGGGGTTTATGATTATATCTGTATCATTACTACATACAACTTTTTTTTTCTTTCTTTTTTTGGCCTTTTTCTTTTTCCTTCTTCAATTGTAATTAAGAAGTGTAATTTTTACAGGTTTAAATTTTCATGCTCTCAAATTTTGAAGTTTCAATTCTCTTACCCAAAGTTTCGTGCATATGTTCTGTTGCTGATGAGATTCTGAAGATGTTGAAATTTTCAAATCTCAAGCTACTCTCATATTTCCCAGAAACCAAACAAGTAAATGTCAAAATAAGGAAAAAGAAAATTCACCCGAGGAGAATTGGTAAAAAAAAAAAAGGGTTTATCGACTATTTTACGCGAATTCGTAATTATTACCAGCAATTAAAATCTCATCGGTAGTCAAACTTAAAAAAAAAAAAAACAGAAATGCCTGAAATTTATGAATTCCATAATTACATGGTACAAAATTTCATAATTAACTTTCAAGTCTTTCTCCGGTCAGATTTTTTATTTTTATTTTTTGGACCGAAATTGAGTAATATTACGAAGGATTTAATACAGTACTCGTACAATTACATTGATACTCATTCACACACCCATGTGAAAGAGGGTTATTATCGGTTAATTTTCAAAATTTTAATGCATTGAAAATTTGAAATCCAACGAACTAAATAGACTCTCAGGAACTATGTCAAAACCGTAAACTTTTAGATTCGTAGTTTCAGAAGTGAAATTTATTTAGAGAATCGAAGTCATTTGGAGGAAGAAGTATTACAATTTACAATATTAAAACTCAGAATTATAAATTGTTGTACCAATACATTAGGTGGATCTTCGTGGTTCGTGGTATGAGACACTAAGGTGTCGGTGACAGCAATGGTTGTGGTTTGAGAAGCTACTTGAAGCGAAAAAACAGACGGTTACTCTAGTATATCTCTCTCCAAATATTTTCCGGTTAATTATACTAACTAACAATTACTTTATTGTATCTTATAAGATTTCACAAATTAATACAAATACCCTTAACTATCAAATCTATCGATTAATGTTGATATATATAAAATTAAATATATTTATGCCACATCATTTTAAATATAAAATATTATTAATTTAAAAATTAATAATAATAATAATAATAATAATATATCGGTTGTCTATAGAAATATTTTTAATTTATAGGTAAATCACCTCTACGAATTGTTGGAGGTCGATCTCCGAGATAAACTCTTTCAATAAATAGCAGATCATCAAAACTATTTTATTTCTTTTAACGGTAGAGCTCATCCATAGGAGGTAGATTATTATTATTGATTGTTCAATTTTAATTTAAAAAATATTTTATATTTAAAATGACGTGGCGAGTGTATATTTGGTTTTTTAATTGTAAAAGGTTAATCCACCGACGATCTGAAGCACGCGCTTCAATGTCCATGATCATTTACGCGCTCCTTTATCAGGACAAAAGCTGGCTTGAAAAAGATAAAGAGGAATCGCGGCATTTCATGGGATTGGTGAGAGACTGGAGAGTGGATGCTACGCGAGTGGCTCCTGATTCTGTTGCATGGAATTCTACTCGCATTTAACTGTTCTTTAACGGGAGATTTTAATTTGTAGTCACGTGGAGCACATGAGAAAATCGTACGTTACGGAGATAGAACGAGAGAAAGAAAAGGGAGGGAAAGTTGATATTGTCGGTGCATTGAGGAGGTTCACGCGCGCAAGTTATGATCAGATTTTGCAGTTGCATGTTGTGAGGTTCCAGGAGATTTAATGAAACAGGCTGTATTTGTATTTCACTATTTTGTATCAAGTATGGGGTACTTGGAATTTATGGAACAGAACAGCTGAACAGGACATGTCCCAATTTTATGTTTTTTTTCTAACTATTCGATTGTGATGTCGTAACTACTTTCTAGTTTGAATCTTCAATTATTTATTTTATGGATTATGCTAATATATGTTCTAAGATCACAGCAACTTAATATATGTAAGTCGTGGTGTCGCATTTATTATATCAAAAACAAATAAAGATTTGACTATAATGAAAAGATGTAACAGTTAAAAGAAACTATGTAATTAAAATCCTATTACCGTAAGCATGCACGTTGATTTTCATGACAATTGAGAGACATTTTTTCTTTCTAAAAAACAAATCTAACACTAAACAGATAAATGGTCTGTTGGAACATACGTGAACGATATAGATATCTATTACTATAATCGAGAGGTATTTACTTTCATTATAGAAAATGAGTCTTTTCAAGCTTTACGGTTTTATAGACATAGGTGAGACTTGAAACAATATATAAAATTCTAGAGTTTTAACCTTGATGGTAGAGCTCACATTTTAATAAATAACAAAACCTACTACGTTTAAATAAGTAGTACACACCAAAGTAAAATAAAAAGCTATAAAAACATTATTGATGTTGGATATATCAACAATAAACTCCTGACACTTGTATTATTAAAATTATGAGTTTAAATAAATAATAAATAAATAAAGAGAGAAAAAAAAAGATATTAGGTATCTTCATATATGTATACAAAAGTACATGCCTATAGGAAAATAAAATTATAATACACATTATCATGGCCTGCTACTAATTGGACTACATATGAAAATTAAAAGGATTAATATATATATATAAAAGTTGGACTAATTAATAGTTGAGAATGACTACACACTCGCTAACTAACGAAAAAAATAAAAAGAATGTGATGATAAATAGTAATTAAATAACAAATGGATGCTGATTTATAGTTTTATACCATCTGTCTTTAGCAAATAAAGAGAGATAAAATAATGTAATAGAGGGTTTAAGATTTGACCAGATTAGTGAGATTGAAATAATATATATGCATGCCATATTGTAAGAAGAGAATAAAATTATAAATAGAATAATGACTTAAATGAATTTAACATTTGACTAATCTTTTAAAATCGTTTGATAACGTGACTTCAATAAGGAAAGTTCACCGTGAGTGAGTGCTTTTGAATGCTTTTAGTTATATATATATATATTATTTTTACTATCTATATATACCGATAAAATTATATAAGAATATTGAATGTGAGCATTTTATTTATAAAAGAGTTTTGACAATTAAATATATGTCAAGTCAAAGCATATTAAATGAATGGTTCATATTCAATGTCCCTATATAATTCTATCAGTATACAATTATGTGAAAATTTTCGTATATTTATTACATTGTCAAATTTAATAATCGCCATTTACTATCAAGTCGTATTGAACATAAATTTAGGGCTTTCTAGGATGGGGGAGAACTCAAACACGTAATTTTGTGGTTCAGATGTGAGGGGTACCAATTTTACCACAAGACTAATCTCATATCTTCATATATTCTTTTAATTAATATATCATAATGTAGTAAAACAAATAAAACTATCAAATGAATACTAATTGAATTACAGTAATTTATTTTCTCTCATTTTTTATGCATTAGTGCATTACATGAGTTTTTTGGTTTTAGAATTTTAATAAATATAAAATAATATGCATTCTAAACTAAATATAAAGACACCTAACTTTTTTTTTTGTTCCTTTTAAAGGCTAACACTTGAGTTGTTTAAGAAAATACAAATGGATAAAGCATATCGAACCCCTATATAATAAACTATAAGTATGTATAGCATAAATTATAATTAATTTTAGATTATTTAATAAAACATTTTGACAAAACAAAATTTTTTATTTTAATGATGATATGAGGTAATTGGCACGGTTAGGGAGGAGGGGGACGGCAGAGGCCATGCCCTCTATACATTTTATAAATTTTATACTGAACCCCTTCAAAATTAAGGACTTAGGGTGCAGCTACTATACTTAGTACTTGTATAATTGCTGAGTTAAATCCTAATATTTAGATTTCAATACAAGGTGTAAAAAATTAAGAATTTAAAAATTAAAAACAAAAACAAAATTATAAAAGGAAACTATCTCTCTCTCATTCTCTCTCTCTCTTTTTTATAAAAAAAAATCTCTCATATAGCTGTCCATTAAAAACACAGTTAATGTATTGTAGTTAAATCCTCAAAATTATGCTGTAAAAATTTAAAAATTTAAAATAAAATAAAAATAAAATTATAAAAGGAAAGTAGGAAACTAAGGCTCAATCCGTTTTCGTTTTTTTTTTTCAAAAACAATTTCGAAAACACGTTTGTTAACCGTTTTTCATTTTATTTTCGGAAAAAAATGAAAAATAAAACCAGTGTTAAAAGTGAAAGATTTGAAAAACACAAAATACTTGTTTTTTTGTTTTTATTTTTGTTTTTCATTTATATATATATATATATATATATATATATATATATATTTAACTATTAATTGTATTATTATGCGTTATGAATAGGATAAGACGGGACATGATTTTCAAATGACCAAAGTGCCCCTCTTATATATATATTCTAGAATAATTTATTTCCAACTAGAACTAAAAACATTCATGTAATAATATATATTATAATAATATACATTATATAATATCATATAATATATTTAATACTATTTAATATGTATATATATATATATTATTGTAATTATTTATTTATAATTTAAGAGTTTAGTTTTGATTAATTCATTTTTTGATATGTTTTTTTTAATTAATTTTTGATGTGTTTCTTTTGTTTAATTTAAAAATTACAATACAAAAATTATATCGGTTAATTATGTAATCAATTTGTTTATAATTGTAATAATATTAAACAAAATGTCAAAATTGATAATTCAATTTTTGATAGTTTTCGGTTAACCTACTAGACGCGTTTTTTTTCCGTTTTCATTTTCAAAATACAGCTTTCAGTTTATGTTACCAGACACGTTTTCAGAATTCGAAACAGAAACCAAAAACACTGTTTTTATTTTCATTTTTATTTTCAAACAATAGCAACTGAAAAACGTTTACAGGACGGGCCCTAACTCTTTCTCATTCTCTCTCAATCTCTCTCTCTCTCTCTCTCTCTCTCTCTTATTAAAAAAAATCTCTCATATAACTATCCATTAACAATACAGTTCATGTATTATAGTTAGACCCTTAAAATTATACAGTTTAATGCATTGGCCTCCAAGAATAAGTTCCCAATCCCGCCCTAACTAACAATGGTATGCCTGTCATATGTACAATGAAATTGTAGATTTAAATCATGTTTCGTGCTTTCTAATCTTAAATTATTACAATTATTTGAATATATACATTATAATTATTATCATACACAAATTATATTAAATAAACGTCATTTATCATCAAACGAAATTCATGATAGTATATCATACATAATTCAAGTCTTCTAATTTGTTAGCATGTTGGTAAAACGTCATCGATGGCCAAGTTTTAAATTTAATGGCACGGAGTCGGGATTTTGCTTATTTTTTCCAATTGAAAATAGATAGTAGTAAAAGGAAATTGACAAATTTCAGATGGACATGAGAATTGAGAACCGATAGGGAAGCCAAACTATTATTACAACACGTATTGCCCTTTTTTTTTTTCTTCATAAAACTATATATATATAAAATTTACCTTGGATCTCCTGTGAGCGGTTTAATTAAATATTTTTACTTTAATTTATAAGAATTAAAGTCTAAAGACATCTTAAATATTTGGGTAAAATCTTCTTTGCATCCATTGCATATGCTGAGTGTAAAGTTTAAAGCACATGAATGTCTAGCATCAATTTTAAAAAATAATTTAAAGTTTTTACACCTATGAGGAAGGATAATAAGGAGAAGTTGATGACAATCAGAACTAATTATATATTTATTTATTTACATTTATGACAACATGAAAAGGACATATATAACTATATGTGTTAAGAAGCGATAAGTTTATCGGTTTCAATTTATAATCAATTTATAATCATATCATATGAATTTTAGTAATGGAATGCACCACTCAACACATAAATATGGTGAGTTGAAGATTTTCTATTTAATTTGACTGGATGAATGTATGTATATTTAATAAAATAAAAATCAATTAAAGTGGACTTGATACAAAGATATACATAATATATCCAACCAGTGGATAGTCATATAGTTTTTTGATGATGAATAACCATATTTTGTTTATACGAATGATGATTGAATGGTATTGCTGATTGCTCTTGAGAAAATAAGATGGACATATTGCAACAGCTGTACTCTTGTAAATAAGCCCAATTCAAGCCCATAAGAACAGCCCAATTTTTAATTTTTTTTTTATTGAATTGCAGTAAGAATTCGTTCAAAATAGTCCCCAGCTCACTCATTTACTTCTCACACCCACCATAAAAACTTTGAAATTTAATAATTTACTCCTTACAATCTCTAAATGTCACAATTAACCTTAAATATTAATAATCATTTTAATTAAATTGTTTCTCTTTAAATCCACACAAAATCAAATATGAATGAAGAACCCTAAATCAAACAAATTTAATCAAAACATTGATCTTCCAATAATCTCTGGAAAACTAATTGCTGTACGTTCTGTAACTTATAAAAAAAATAAAGTTGCTTTAATCAAAAGTTAGCTCACTTGAATAAAATAACTGACTGTCCGATTAATGTCGTGTTCTAGCTAGGACAACATTGTCTTGGTATTTTTCCAAAGTATCTGTAACAGTAACTCTGACTCTGGCTCTTTGCATGAAAAATTTATACAAACAACTTTTGGTTTATGTGATTTTCACTATATAATTTAATTTGGATTCTGTATATTTAGCAATTTTAGTTGCATTGCCCAACGTGGAACATAGCTTTGACCCCAACTACCTATTGAGATATGATAGGAAGATCAACGTTTTGATTAAATTTGATTTTGGGATTAAATTTGTTTGAATTTAGGGTTCTTTACCCGGATTTGATTTCTTGTCGATTTGAGGAGAAACAATTTAATTAAAATAATTATTAATATTTAAGGTTAATGTTGCTATTTTCGAGATTGTAACGTGTAAATTAAATTTTAAATTTCTTATAGTGGGTGCGAGGAGTAAATGTGTGTGTCAAAAACTATTTTAGATGATAATAGAGTTACCCTTAATACCTTTTTTTTTCTGGTATACACACAACTTAATAGCACAAGTGTTATATCATCAGTTTTTATCATGTGTATACAATCAGCTGTGGTTGATAATTTTAAAAGAGATGAGATGACACTTATACCATAAGTATGCTACAAGTTGTGTGTCCACCTGAGAAAATTTGATCTTAATTCAAATTTTATGACGACCCAAATTAAAGTAATACATCACCGGTAATCAATCAGTATATTTCATATTCCATGAATTGAGAAACAATGAGAATAGTTCCAACCTCCAAAGTAATTGTCGATAATCGGATTGAATTTCAATTATTTAGAATAGTCAATATTATAAAAATAAATATTAAAAAAATATTTTGTTTTCATTTTTATATACCTGAACCTGATACATTATTAGATGATACATTGTTAGATTAAATGAACGTTCTTACCATTAAGCTACATATTTTGTTAACTCTCAACATAATTATACTTGAATTATGTAGTAGCTAAACCTGTCAAATTAAGATGAAAAATTTAACTAATTAATTACACAAACTATTTAAAGTTATATATCAAACGTGTTTTGTATTGTTTTTAAAATAAAATTGTTGAAAACTATTTTTAAAAATAAAAATCATATTTTAAAAATGATGTTTTTAAAAATATAATTTGTTTGATAGTTTTTTTTTTTTTAAGTAGCTTTAAAAAATGGAAAACAATGTAAATGTCTTGGTTGTTATTTTTAAAATAGGTAAAGTAATTCTTTGGAGGGGAAAGTTGTGATTTGTTTTTAAATAATGTTTTGAAAATAACGAAAAACAATAAAAAGTTGTTTTAACTTTTTAGCTGTGCCTTTTAAAAAGTTTTTTTTTTCTTTAAAACCAATTTTATAAAACACTAACAAAACAATATTAAAATTAATTTTTATTTTGAAAATAGAAAACCTTTTTAAAAAATGAATCCAAACGTTACATTTTTTTTTTCTTTTAATAAAAGACCGTTCTTACTAGCACCCTCGAGATTGTTTTACATGTTTTTTTCGTGTTTTGCTTCTAATAGAATGTATTGGATTATTGGTGAGTGGTAACTAACCCGCAAGCACACCGCACACCTTAGTTCTTGAATTGTTGGGCATTTTCAAGTTCAACTTTCAACCATCCTAAAAGTCTCTTTTGTTATCCTTTCTAGTGTTGAATTCTTAAAGCAGCCCCACAAAGATAATAAACTATAGATGTCCAACGAATTGGATTCACATTCATTCTCCATAAGAGTTTTACATGTACTTTTCCTAATTTAATGAAACCACATCTGAGTATAAAAAAAGTTACAGGGTCAGTATTTTTCTTTTGTATAAACAAAATTTTCATCCAAACTTAGATACCTTTAAAGAAGTGTTCATATAAAACTCATACCAGAACTATAAATATATATGCTTCCCCCAAAATTAACCAACTATGTTAAAGGATAATTAGGACATTGATCGATAACCCTACATTTTTTTTTTGTGATATGCCGTTATATATATGTATGTAACGATTAGAATCTAAAACATTATCAGATTGAATGAACGTTTTTTAACCCCAAACCATAGTGGGGTGGTAGAGGAAACAACTTTATAAATTAAATATAAGATCTTCAATTAAGAAAATTAAAATATGTACGAGGGTAATTTAATTGTAATTAAACATCTTGTCATGCATATTACAAATAGATAGAAAATTCTAATTAGTGTACAGTATTTATGTATACATATACACTGCATTATGAGACCGAATTCCATTGAAGTCTAATAAAATCCACTTGAAATTTGAATATAAACATATAAAGTAGGCAGAAGTCACAATAAAGACTATAACTAACTAGCCTAACTTATCAGGAAAGCGTGATTTTTTTTTTTCAATGATAGAGAAGGCTTCGCTATCATATCATCAACAATATCACACCTTGTCACCTTCTCTTTCCCAGTATCTTTGTTTTATTATATATTTTCTTCTTATTTGGTCAATGCATTATGCATGTTATATTATTTATTTATTTTTTTCTTAGCTTTTAAGTTCTTCTTCTTTGAAATTGAAAAGATAGCTCAAGTACTTTGAACTCTTGACATAGAGTTCTAGAAGAAGACAAAACAGATTAAACTAATATTTGTTTGTATTTAATCATTTTTTCCTATCATATATACATGATGATATGCATGTATTGTTACATTAACGAATTCATTAATTATTCACTTATATGATGTCGTCTTTGAAGAATTGAATTACAACTTAATGGATTAATTTAACTATTCAATAACGAAACTGAAGCATTGACACAAGACAAGAAATGTAAAGTTAATTATACAGGAACTCATATGTTTTCTCTTACGAAATCGATTACAGGTCATACAGTATACTTCGTAACGTTGTAAAGCCATTCATAATGTTGTATAATTGAATACCTTGCTTGGTAATTTTTAGTATTCTAAATGTGTGAAATAGTAAAACAAAAACAAACAACCGAAAATGTTCCACAACATTGTGAATACCTTGCAAGGTAATTTATAGTATTCTAAATGTATGAATTAGTTAAACAAAAAAAAATGTCATGCTTAGAACATTCATATTCATCAGTTACAATTTACATGCAAATGTTCTACTTGCGACGACGATCAGGGAAGAGTCAACTATGATCCATCTACATATCAATATCGATACACACTAATTGTTTTCATGGTTAATCTTTTTTTGTTGGTAATAAAAAGTGAATATTCCAACAGTTGTTTCCTCATAATCTGTGTCTGAGATCAGTAGCCTGGTAAGTAACCCACCCTGGCTTCGTCACGCCGGACACCTTCAGAGAATTGGTCGAAGGCGACCGAGCCGAACCAGAAGTACTGCAAGGAATCAGCTTAAACGATGACGAATAAGGGCAAGTTATCGGTTGCGAAAAGAAAGTTGAACACTCCTCCTCTGTTCTCTGATCAGCAAAACCAGGAATACAATTTCCTCTCAAATCAAGCACACCTTCCTGGATCAAATTCTCGCATGTCGGACCGACTTTGCTGAAATAATTGTTCGACAACAACAAATTCTCCAAGTTCTTAAGCGCACACAACACTTCCGGCACCTCTCCGTACAGCTGATTATCGGCGAGGTTGAGCTGTTCCATCTTCTTCAAGCAACCCAACGAGCACGGCAATGGTCCGGTCAATTGGTTGTTGCTGGCATCGAAAACTCTAGCATTTTTCAGAAACCCTACTTCATATGGGATGCAGCCGACGAGCAGATTGTTGAATAGCAAAATTTCCTTCAACGTTGAAGAAGCATTGCCGATGCTTCTTGGGATCGGACCGGTTAATTTGTTGTTGGCTAAGGTGATATAAAGTGCCGGTGTTGAACCGATGCTTTCCGGAATCGGTTGCATGAAATTGTTGTTGTTGAGGAAGATCACCTGTAGCATAGACGAAACCAGAATTTCAAATTTAATCCGGATTATAAGAATCAAATATAAAATATTTATATATAATATGAAGACTAAACCCAATTTTCTAAAAGACCGGAGGGTCTATGGCCCCTCCGGTCCTCTTCATAGCTTTGCCGCTGACCTGTAGGTTTTGCATGAAAATTTCCGGAGGGATTATCCCAGAAAAGGAATTGAATCGGAGATCTAAAAATGATAAATCTTGCATGTCGAAAATGGATACTGGAAAAGACCCAGAAATGTCATTGTTACTAATGTCTAGCTCGTATAGATATGGTAGTTTGGCGAGATGGTCAGTTATGGTGCCGGAGAATTTGTTGGAGTTGGCATGGAAGAGAGCGACATCAGGGATTTGATCGAGGAAGCCATCGAGAGACGGGGCGGTGAGTTGGAAACCGTTGAAATCGATGGAGGAGATGGTGGTGGCAGATTCATTGTCAGGTGGGTTGCTGCAGAAAAAGCCTTTGTAGCTGCAAACATCCGATCCAACCCAAGTACCTGTGATGTTGAATGGATCTGCTGTGATTGAGCTTTTGAATGTTTGAATTATTGGGTAGATTAGGGCTAGTCTCTGGTCTAAGAAGTTTAAGATGTCCGGTATTAATGGCAATGTAGGTATTAATGGTAATGATGCAGACGTAGTTACATTAGCATTGAAATGTAATGAGCAGAGGAAACATGGGAACGACAAGAAGAAGATGATGATGACGATGGTTAAGGAGTAATTTAAGGACTTCATGTGGAAGATTTCCATTTATGAGAGAGAGATACAGAGGGAGAGAGGGAGAGATTTAAAAGATTTTGATTTTGATTAGTGTGGTTGTTAAAGTCTCATTTTCAAAATGACAAAAAATTGTATATATAGTGTTATGATTGTTGGTTGTTGTGGTAAGTTTTGATGCATTAAAAGTGAACAAAAAAAAGTGCATTATTGATTAAAGTTGAATTTCTTGTCACCGACATCATTGAGTTGTGGGTTAACTGATTGGCAGGCAGCTGCTCGATAAGCAGCGCTTGGCTCTCGGTAGAGAAGTCGAAAGCGAAGGAGAGATGTTGGAGAAAAAGCATATGGGGAAAAAAAAAATTAAAGAACAGAAGCCAGAGAGAAAAAGAGAGGTAACCAGAAGAAAAAGACAGAAAGAGATCAAAGAATGGAAGAATGGAAGGAAAAAAAATATTAGAGAAAGAGATCAAAGAATGGAAGAGGAAGTTTGAGATTTGGTTATTTTTGTTGGGAAATCCAGATTTTTCGTTTAATTTCAGAGATTCTAAAAAGGGTTTTGTGAAATTTTTAGGAAGAGACAACAAAGAAAAAAAAATCAGATGCTTGGCCCAAATTAGATTTTGAACTGTATATTGTTTTATTTTCTTAAATTAGACAATCGTTTTTTTTTTTCAAGCTTTGTTTAGTATCTTATTGTTACAAGTTATGACTAGTTAGTTTACTTGGTCATTTGAGATAATTCACTACAAGTACAAGAAAAAGTGGCATCTAGCTTTTTAAAATACCATAAAAATCTCTGTAGGTAATTCGTAAAACGTAATTACTAAGGAAGTTATAAAAGATTGTCAATCTTTTATGACATTCCATAAATACAGAGAAAAAAAAACTACATAAGATACTTTTTTTGAAACAATAAAAAAAATATCATCTAAAAGGCCATAAAATACCACATAAGACATATTTTGGGCAGCCAAAAAGTGCCCTATAAGACATGTTTTGGGGCCACCAAAAAATACTGCATAAAAATGTTTCAAGGCCAAAAAATTCCGCAAATGTAGACATTATACCTGAGAAAAACTATTTAAATTGAATAAAAATTAAATTAAATTGAGCCAAATAAAACTTGATATTGCATTAACATGAAATTGAATATTCAATAATTTACATAACATCAAATTGTTATTAAAGTCTACCACAACATGCCAGATTACAATGTGTCAAAATTTTCTCTTTAAGTCATTCTAAACTACCATAAACAGATAGAAAAATTATCCAAGGGAAGAATTTGCTAACATGAACTAAGGGAAGAATCTTATGATCACCCACCCTGTCCATCAACCAGGTATTAACTCTGATGACAACAATCTACAAAAATAAAAAAGTGTATTAAATAATTCTATCAAAACAAAAAAAAAATAACAAAAAAATAATAATCCATTTTCAGTATATTTTAAGGACTTATAAAGATGTTGCTCATAGAATGCGTTTGATGCGCGAGATATGGTTGAACTATTTTTAATACATAAGATTGAATGTGATATGAGTGGATTGAATTAATTATAATATTTTCATGTTCGGTGAACTATGGGATTGGATTAAAAATAGTTCAATCTTTTGTTTGGGATTGGATGAAAAAAATTATCCATCTTCTTTTAAATATCCTCCCCTCTCCTCTCATCATACTCTCTTTCTCTCCACTCTTCCGTTGACTTGCTCTCATCACTCATCAAACTCATCTCTTTCTTTTTTCTTTTTCTCTTTTGATCTACGATGCTACCAAGGTGTGGCTTGAAATCATATGAGCTCATGTGATCATCTTACTGCCAAGTCCAACATGAAGCATGATAACTCATCTCTCCTCTGTTTCCATCACTCATCTCTTTCTCTCCTTCGTTTTCACTATTTGAGAGAGAAAATTGGGGTGGGTCGATTGTTGGAATAAGAAGAAGCGGACGACGAAGGCGACTACGATGATGGTTTGGGATTGAATCGGTAGTTCATTTTTCCAGAAACAGATTTGAAGGTTTTAATTTTTCAATTAATTTTGTTTCGGTGTGTCAAACTCAGTCATTGTGATTTTATGATCTAATTTGTGTTGTGAAATCAAATTTGTATTTGAATGAATTAAGTTAGATTTGTAAACTGATTGTGAATTTGTATGAATCTGGTTGGTGAAGGAGTTGAATTTGTGATGGTGGGATAAAAATAACCCTATTGAATTGGAGAGGATAATTTTATCCCCCTCCAACAGAATAAAATTTAAGTTGGGATAAAAATTGTCCGGTTTTCTGGTTTCACCAAACATGGGATTGGACCCAGTTCAATCCGGTGCAACAATTGCACCCATAATTCTTTACTTGCACAACGTACCCCAAATCCAAGGGAAGAATTTGCTAAAATGCACTAAAGGAAGAATCTTACGACCCACTCTGTCTATCAACCAGGTATTAACCCCAATGACTTTGTCACCTTGCCAAATCATGTTCGGATTCCTGTGTATTATATTGGGACTGTGAAGCTCAATTCTCATCTATTACTTGAAGATTTTTTATTTGTTCCTCAATTCAAGTTCAATTTGCTGTCTGTCACTTCTTTGCTCAGGGATCCAACTATGATGTCAGATTCCTCGCTGATGCTTATTTTATTCAGGAAATACACAGCTTGAGGATGATCGACAAGGGTAAAAAGATTGAATGACTCTATGTCATTGATGCAGATTCCAGTGACTCTCTCCAGAATAAGAGTGATATGTACTGTTTGCACTTCTGTTTTTCCTACAGTAAATAATGTCACTTCTGAAATTTGGCATAAACGACTTGGTCATTTATCTTACAAGAGATTAGATATGTTACAAGATCAGTTATATTTTGTTTCTAATGATCAAAGAAATAAAGTACATTTTCCTTGTTCTGTATGTCCATTGGCAAAACAAAGGAGGTTGTCTTTTATCTCACATAATCACTTTTCTCCGTGTGCTTTTGATTTGATACATTGTGATGCTTGGAGTCCTTATCACATACCTACTCATGCTGGTCACAGATATGTTTTGACATTGGTTGATGATCATACTTGGTTTACTTGGGTTTTTTTAATAAAACAGAAGTCTGATGTTAGTTTCATTATTCCTAAGTTTTTCTCCCTCATCGAAACTCATTTTAATAAATTGATCAAACAGTTTCGAAGTGACAATGCTTTAGAACTTCAGTTTACTGAATTTTTCAGCTCTAAAGGGGTTCTCTATCATTTTTCTTGTGTTAAGAGGCCTGAACAAAACTCTGTTGTTGAGAGAAAACATCAACGTCTTCTTAATGTTGCTAGGCCATTATTTTTTCAGTTAAGAATTCCCATTAAATTCTGGGGTGAATGTGTTCTAACAACAACTTTTCTCATTAATAGAACTCCTTCTCCTATCTTGAAGAATATTACTCCTTATCAATTGCTTTATAATTCAGCTGTTGATTATAGTCTCATTCGAGTTTTTGACTGCTTATGCTTTGCTTCTATCTTGCCATCTCACAGAA
This sequence comes from Dipteronia dyeriana, assembly GCA_032871835.1. Classification (NCBI taxonomy): domain Eukaryota; kingdom Viridiplantae; phylum Streptophyta; class Magnoliopsida; order Sapindales; family Sapindaceae; genus Dipteronia; species Dipteronia dyeriana. The sequence goes on along the minus strand of CM065295.1, from coordinate 91,045,354 downwards.
CTAAGTTTCAACCCAGAGCTACAACTTGTGTGTTTGTGGGCTATCAACTAGGTACTAAAGGATATAAGTTATTTGATATAGTTTCTACATCCTTCTTTGTTTCTAGAGATGTGATTTTTCATGAGAATTTGTTTCCTTTTCATACTATCACTTCTACAAAAGATCTTATTGACCCTTTTCCTGACATTGTTTTACCGAAATTTGCACCAGATTTTCCTGATCAAATTTCTGATTCTTTTCATTCTTTGCCTTCTGCAAGTGATTCTGTTCTTGATAATACTACTGTAATCCATGATCATAATCCAATTCCTTTTGAAACAATTCGAAGGACTTCTCGAGTTATTAAACCCCCTTCTTACCTAAGGGATTTCCATTGCAATCTCTTGACCAATAATCCCTTACCTGCCACTAATACTATATATCCTTTACACAATTATATTTCATATGAGAATTTATCTTCTTCTCATAGTTCTTCCTTCTTTCATATCTCTACTGATTTTAAGCCATAATATTATCATCAAGTTGTGAAGTTTTCACATTGGCAAGAAGCTATGGCAGTTGAGTTGGCTGCTATGGAATCTAATCATACTTGGTCCGTAACCTTTTTACCTCGTGGCAAATATTCTATGGGCTGCAAGTGGATTTATACGATTAAGTATAATTCTGATGGGACTATAGAGCGTTATAAAGCTTATTTGGTAGCTAAAGGCTATACTCAATAAGAGAGTTTGAATTTTTTTGAGACATTTTCACCTGCTGCAAAACTGGTTACTGTCAAAGTTCTTCTTGCTATTGCTTCTGTTAATCATTGGTCTCTTATTCAGGTTGATGTTAATAATGTTTTTCTTAATGGAGACTTGTTTGAAGAGGTTTATATGGATCTTCCTTTTGGATATTCTAATGTTCCTGCTACTACTCAAGGGGAGAAGTTAGTTTGCAAGTTACACAAGCCCATTTATGGTTTGAAACAAGCCTCACGCCAATGGTTTTCCAAGTTCTCTCGTGCTCTTATTCAACATGGTTTTAATCGGTTTAAATCTGATTATTCTCTCTTCACTAAGAGATTTATATCCACTTTTGTTGCTCTTCTCGTTTATGTTGATGATATATCATCATTGGATCTGATATAAGTCAGATAGAGTCTCTCAAAGTCTTTCTTCATAATCATTTCAAGCTTAAGGATCTGGTAGGTTGAAGTATTTCCTTGGATTGGAAATTGCTCGTTCTGCTAAGGGTGTTTATCTATCTCAACGACATTATACTTTTCAACTTCTTGAAGATATTGGATTTCTTGCTTCTAAACCAACTTTTCTACCTTTGGATCCCAAACTTAAGCTGAGTTCCTTCGAAGGAGACTTGTTGTCCGATGGTTCTTCTTATAGAAGGCTGGTGGGTAGGATGCTCTATTTGATTATTTCTAGGCCTGACATAACTTTTGCTGTTCATAAGTTGAGCCAGTTTGTTTCTCAACCTCGGTAACCTCATCTTGATGCAGCTCATCACCTCTTACGGTACTTGAAAGCTTCTCCTGGTCAAGGGTTGCTTTTCTCTGCTTCCTATTCATTTCAGCTTGGTGCCTTTACTTATGCAAATTGGGGTTCTTGCCTTGATTCAAGAAAGTCTGTCACCAGGTTTTGTTTATTCTTAGGTGACTCTCTAGTGTCTTGGAAGGCTAAAAAGCAACAACTTTATCTCGTTCTTCTGCTGAGGCTGAATATAGAGCCTTAGCTTTTACAGCCAGTGAAATAGTTTGGATTCAACAATTGCTCACCTGGCTGTAAAAGCTAAGGCTCTATATTCAGCCTTAGCTTATAATTTGGTGAGACACTCTGGAATCTATCCCATTGGCAGTTTGGCACGCACTCAAGTGTCTGCCGATGAACAACCCCCTACTTCTATGGTTATAGCTACCTGAATTGAAACTATCATGGGAAGTTAATTAAAAACTTAAACTTCTTGGTCACTTAGTTTAAATATATTGTTACCTATACATATGGATATATATATATATATATATATATATATATATATATATTGGATTGGTTTAATAGGAAAAAACATCATAAGCGATCGTATATATAAACCGAAAATAAATAAATAAAGGGTAGCACATACCAAACTGGCCACAAAACACAGGGATCAAATCCCCAACCTGAAAAGTTCATTTAGTACTTAATGTTTTTAATACTTGGCTGTATTTATGTTTTAATAAAAAAAAGGGGAAGGGAAAATATATTTATTTCTTTTTTAATACAAGTTTATTTTAGTGGCGTTTTAAAACTCATGCAAAAGAGATTTAATCACAGCATTTTTTAAATGCCTTGAAAAATTATTTATATACACACATCTTTCACAGCATTTTTCATAATAAATCTGTATTTGAATTCAATTACAACATTTTTTTTTAATAAAAATGAATGTTGTAAAAGGTAAAATTTCTTGTAGTTTATATTGTATCAAAATATTAGGAGACATCAAATCAATTTTAATAAATTTTGACATGTTATTTGTTTTTTTTACTTAATAATATTTTACAGTTTTATAATTTGCTATTATTAGTGTAGTATAATTTTACCATAATTCAAGATTTTGTTCAAAAGAATTTGAGAAAGCTTATATATTTATTATTTTAAGATAAATATTCACTCATTGAATGCAAAAGCTAGCTCTTTTTTTTTCTCCGTATCTTAAAGGTGGCCACTCGATGACACTTTGCATAAGTATCATTTTGAGCATCTTATATATATATATATATATTGAGAAATGTATAGATGCTTGCAGGTGTTATATGGCGTTGCAATGCTTGCACCAGTCTCTGCTTTTTTGCTAGTTACTAGACCTCTTTTGTATATATGTTTGAGTGTGAGATATAGAGCTGCTATATATATATACTATGCAATCTTTATTATTGGTGTATGATACTTCTTTTGCTTTATTTATATATATATATATGAAACATAGAACTATTTTCTATTTTAGACACCCTTTATATAAATGGTAATATATCTCCTCTTCTATGTTAGAGTAAACTCCCACCGTACATATATTATAAACAGAAAAGAAACTAACTTTATCAAATTTTAAAAGTTTGAAAATTTAAGGGGACTTATTTAAAATTTTGATAAAATCATAACAGAAAAATAATAATAAAAAAATAGCAAAGTCTCGAACTTTTAAAATTTAATAAAGCTAGTTTCCCCCTGTTTGTAATATGTTACGGTGGAAGTCAAACTCCCACTACTAATGTAGAAGAGGAGATACACTGCCACTTGTATAAAGGGCAGGGGTTGAGTCTACAACAGACAATAATTCTATATTATATACACATAATTTTCTTCTATTGTTATTAGAAAAAACTTTAAAATTGAAACAAAATAACAAAGATCCATTATCAACGTCATCTAAGAAACACAATAATACTATTGAAATTGAAGATTTATAAACTTTAAAGTTTTGTGAAGAGATTCAATCACAATCTCAAAAAATTTAAAAACTCTTCCCAAATCTTGGTTTATTTGTGATTTTCTTTCATAATAAATTTAATTTCTTGATAAAATTTTATTGACAATTATGATTTGATAAAGACACGAGTGATAAAAAGATAGGTAATAGAGATAAGTAATAGAGAGAGATGAGTAATGGAGAGAAAAAAAAAATACAGGAAAAAAGAGAAAAAATGGTAGTTTTGTAATTTATTGACTAAAAACGATAATGTATTATGATGATGGGTTACAGTACAAAATTAGAATATTAGAATATGATTAGAAACAATAATTCTTTATACGGTTTGATTATTTTTTACAATTTTCACACAAAAAAAAAAAAATGGGATTAGCCACCCACCCAACTCTACGTGGCTCTGATACTGTTACATTAGATTTCTTCTCATTTATTGAGTGTTAGAATTTATTGGAATAATAAAATTCATTTTCACTGAAGTCACAAGAATGTAGCTTAATTAGTATGGTTGAGTGACCTCACCAAGGCATCAAAGTAGTACCACCCAAAAACCATACCTAGTCCAAAATTAATTGGGCGTGTTATGCGTTCACATTTCCAAAAGTTATGCTCAAAATTCAAAAAAACAGTATAGAAAAATAGTGCGTCAACCAATAAGTAGTGGAAGGCGAGATCATCATTGTTTTTTTGTAAGTGAAATAATAAAAATGCTATTATGTTAATTTCAATGATTCCTGCTCTCATGGAGTTTCTATTGAAATTTGGTTTTTACAAGTATATCATGACAGTGGTGGTTTAGTTTGCTTTGCATAATCAAAGCAACTTGTATAGTAGTAACTTGACTTCATACTAGATTGATATTGGTTGAACAAGAGGACTCGTGGTTTTTCTTAGTTGGGTTTTCACGTAAAAAATATTATATGTATGTTGAGATTACAACAAATTTATGACATTAAATATTTATTCAGTATTCTTGTTCAAAATAGACAATTTTCAAATCAAGTATCCTCCTATATAAATATATATATATATATTGAATATAGAATCACTTCATAAAAAAATATTAAGAAATACATATTCTTTTGTTTCCAAACAGTGAATCGTCCACATCCACATATATATGTCGAATATAGATTTACTTTACCAAATATCCTTTAAGTCATCATCTTCGATATAAATATATATTTTCAATTTTTAACTCGATATATATATATATAAAAAAGGCAAGGTGAAATGAATTACCTTATTTCCCTTTGTATCCTTTTCCAGTTCTGTTGAAATCTTTTGATTTATTTCCCCATTTGCCCCTTGTTTCCTTTTTTCTTTTCCACTTTTAACGTGTCAATCTTCTTTCCCTTTCTTTTGACGTGTCTATCTTATATTAATTGAACGCCGCAAAGCTATAATGCTAGGTTGTGGAGCATAAGTGGAAAAGAATTTGAGATAAAAGAAAATATTACAACCCAAATCACCCAAATATCAACCTAGAAATATTTAGGAACACTCTGATGGCACAAGATCAAACAGACCTAAACCCAATTAGACTCGTGATTATACAAGCATAATCACTTAATTCTTCTCACAAGAATACACAATATACTCTGATCTAATTTTTATACAAAAGAATCTCATACAAACACAAGCAAGAATCACAGATCGCAACAAGAACACACTCGGTGCACACACTTTTTCTAGAGAGGAAAAAAAAACGATAGAAAGAGAATGAATAAATCCCTAATTTGAAAACGAATGAATTCGCTTCATGGCTTTCTCTCTCCTATCTCTTTATACAGTGTCATCTGTTAGGTCATGTGTGGAATTTAGCCAACCAATCAACTTTTACCACATTGGATTGTCTCGCGTGTCTTATCTCTTCATTATCTGAAATCACCAAAACGACACCACTTCATGAAGCAGTTTTATTGGGTCAGTTAGGGCAGCAGGCCAACTCATAAGAATATGTGGGCTTCTGGCTTGGGCTTCCAAGAACATTACGTTGGGCTAATATCATTACAAAATTTAAGGAGTTTTTTTTTTTTTTTTGAGGAGGCCACAAAATTGATAGATATAATATATATTTTCATGGTCAGCATAATTTCCATGAACATGTTATTGGATTAATGAGTCAATTTAAAGTAACAAGTAGTTAACTTTAGATTTACATGTGCAATAATGGAAGCCTCATAGGACATGAACATGTACAACATATGCACATGCTTCAGTGTTAGGTTTTGACAAAATTGGTATGTTGGGATGAATCCATTAATTTATCAAATGATTTTCCCACTATAATAAGAAAGAAAACATTGATTCAATTCAATTTAGTTGTTTGAATCTATCTTTAAAACGTAAAGGACTTGATTGTGGATATATATATAATTTTTCTATTACCAGTTCGATCCGATATAGGATATATCCGTTCCTTGCTTGTGGACCATTGGATTTAAATGTTTTGATTTGGTTGTATGCACTTGTCAAAGTATCTTTTAAATCCTATTACCCATATACAAGAAACTGATATATTTTACATCAGTTCGAACTGACAATAGAATATATATATGTATATGTCGATTTTTACTTTTTGATTATAACATTATATCACTGTTGATGTTGAGTGGTTCTTGGACTATTATATATGTAGGGGTGGGCATTAAGTTCCAAACCGAACCAAAAAATGGGTTTTTGGTTCGGTTCATCAAATGAATTCGGTTTAAACAGGTTTTAAAAATTAAAAACAAAAAAAAATTCGGTTCAAACCGATTTGGTTTCCTAAAAATCGGTTTGAACCGATTAAACCACCTAATATAAGTATAACTAAAAAAAACCCTAATAAACTTCTTCATCTTTTCTTTCATTATTATTAGTTATGTTTGATTTATTTTTTATTTTGGGTTTGGGGCTTGGGCTATTAAAAATATTAAAACTCTGACCCGAAATTAGAATCCAACAATCCATTAAATTTAAAAACATATTAAAAAGAACTCATTAAGCCTATCAAATCAATAAGGCCCATTAGACCCAAAACCGAAATGAACCGAACCGATTAAAATTAAATCAATTCAGTTCGGTTACCATTCCTTATTCGGTTTAAACCGATTCAATTTTGGATGAACCGAAATATTTTCGGTTCAGTTCGGTTTTACTCAAAACTGAACTGAACCGAACCGTGACCACCCCTATATATATGTTTGGAGAAAATCTTCAATGGGGCGGTGTCACCGATTTTAAAAGTACTTAAGATGGGATATTTTTTTCTTTTAGGGATTCCATTACATCTTAAACTTTCTCTACTACTATATTTTATTATTTTACACTAACGATTCAATTTAATTTTATAGGTTTTATTTACATTTTTTTACATTATATTATTGTTCATGTTGAGTGGTTCTTGGACTATTTTATATGTTTGGAGAAAATATTCAATGAGACAGTCTCATTGCCACTTGGTAAGACCGTTTAATAAGATTGCACAATTTAGCTGGCTTTATTACAATGCTACCTAATAACTTATTGACATTATCTAATGTGTTCTTTGTTTTTAGGTTAAACAAGAGTTGACTTTGGTAAAAAAATATAGATACTATACGAGCTTAGTTATTTAAATCACTGTACTTTTATTGTTTTTGTTAACTAATTTCAGAATATATCGTCTTCTTCTTTTACGTGAAATTGTTTTTTTTTTTATATTAAAAAATAGTATTAAGTTATGTTTTATTTGAACAACATAACATGTCTAGCTTTTTTATATATATATATATATTATTGTTATTTTTTTATACTCTGATTATTATTACCATTATTATTATTATTATTTATTATTATTATTATTTGATTTTATTATTTCTATTTTTATTTTTATTATTTAATTTGATTTTTATTGTTTTTGACATTAGTAACACCCACAAGAGAGAACTAGAGAAGAAGAGCCATCCATAAAGAAGAGAAAAGAGTTTTTAAATTAATTTATGAAGTTATTTAGTTTATATATTATAATCTTGTAAAATGATTACCTTTTATTTGTGTATGTGCAGATTAATCAATAAGGAAATTTTGTGTATCAATATATATTATAAAAGCTTATTTGAAAATATCATCAAAAAATTAAAAATAGATAAATATAGTTATGGATATGAAGTTGATGGTCCAGAACTATTTAAACAATACGTTGAGATCGATCTTAGCATTGATTCGGAACACAATACTGAAGTATTTTGGGGTAAAACTTTCAAAGCACAAAATGGAGTCTGAACAGGATGCCGCTAAAGAAACAATTGATTATCTACAAAAGCATTACAAGTTTGAAGTTTGTGATGTTAACTTCTCGAACTGCCAATACTATAAGTGGTTATCACAGAATCAGTGGATGATGTGATGAGATATTTGAAGAGAATAAAGCTTTGAAAGCTAAACTTAAACAATATGAAGCTATTTTAAAACAAAAATCTGACAACGGTGGTGTATTATCTACTACTGATAATTGGTAACGTTGTTATTATAAGATGTTAGTTGCTATTATATTTATACCTTGATGTTATAATATAAATTTTTCTTTAAAATGTTTGGTTAGATATAGCTTGAAATTTTTTTTTATGACTAGATAAATATATTTATAAATTATATTTAAGATTTAATATTATAAATATTAATACACGTGCCTCTTCTACTGGTAATATATATATAGAATACGGATTTATAAACTAACTAGTGCACATGCATAGTGTGTAGACTAAACGTTGAAGAAACAAATTCAACACGTCTTCTTCCCTCGATAAAGGTGTACTTGTAAAAAGCATTTAATGGATTCACCAACCCAATGAATCCATTTCGATAACGGTAGAGGTGAGTATCAAGTTCCGAACCGAATAGAATAAAAAAAAGATGTTCGATTCGGTTCATCAAATGAATTCGATTTAAATTGATTTAATTTTTTTTTATTAAAAAAAAATTCGGTTCAAACCGGTTTGGTTTCCTAAAAACCGGTTTGAACCGATTAAATTTTAAAACATATTAAAAAAAAATCATTAAGCCCATCAAATCAATAAAACCCATTAGGTCCAAAACCGAAATGAACCGAACCGAATCGATTCGATTAAGATCAAATCAGTTCAATTCGGTTACTATTTCTTATTCGGTTTAAACTAGTTCAATTTTCGATGAACCGGAATATTTTCGGTTTAGTTTGGTTTTAACCAAAACCGAACCGTATCCACCCCTGGACAACTGGGCTCAAAATGGATATATACAATTGCAATTTTTTTGTACTCCTTTTTAAATGTAAAAATTCTAATAAAAATTCTTTAAATAACAAAAAAAAAAAAAAAAAACTGAAACCATGACATAAAATAGGTAGACATCCCACCGATATAATATTTGATTAAATGATAAAAAATACAAAAAAAAATCTAAATAAAGGAAGTTTAAATGAATATAATAATGTTCAACACACTCGTTCTTCGATCATCTACTATCATTGTTTTTTTTTTTTTTTTAATAATTCAACTCATTTTATGCCTTCTAGCATCCGTATAACCTCAATAATGAGAAACTAAGAATCCAATTACAATTGGTGCAAGGTAAAATCTAATTAACAAGACAACGATAAACGCGGACTTATGGTTTGAGCACTGCTTGGGAATGCTATTTCTTCGGTTGTGGTTGAGTAATGAACTTCGTAACAATGTAGCAGTCTGGTGGGGTAATGTTTGTGTAATAGTTGTGGATGGTGTCTGTAATTTCAAACCCGAATTTCTTATAGAAATTGATAGCATCTTCATTGTTCGTCTGCACATGCATGTAAATCTCCGACATGTTTTGCTTGGAGCAGAGCTCAAGAAAATGGTTTAACAGCTTTGTACCTGCAGAAATAAAGGGAAATAACAAAACTCAGATTGAAAATTTTCTTTTTGGCTAACTTCGCTTTCCGAGTGAACAGAACTACAAACAGTGGAGAAAAAAATACACTTGAAGAAAAATGCGTTTGGAGTTCTTCATATTCAATTTTCTACAGTGACTACAGCTTCACAGGCAGCAAAACTTGAAATGCAATACCCAACCCACGATCCTCCAAAACCTGCGAAAACAATATATATATATATATAAATCACATACCTCAACCAAGCTCAAATTAAATAAACTAAACTAAATAAGGAAATGTAAAATTTTGAACATGCTAATTCATTAATTTTGTCATTAATCAATGTAATGATAAAAGACAACTAGGAAATGAATGTCACAATCTCAATATACATTACCTATAATGTTACCAAAATTAATATGAGAGAACAAAAGTTCCATGTATAATAAAACAAAGACTAAATTAAAAAAGTATTTGAGAAAGATTTATGCAGTAATCTGTGCATTCCTGTCCTTAACAACACTCGGGAAAGATTTGGACACTTGGATGAATAAAAAATAAGTTGAGATATAAATTACAGATTACCTTGTTGCACACCAAAAACAATTGCAATAAGGAACCGTAAATTTGGTCGATCGCCACCCTCACTTTCGGCTGCTGAAGGTAAGCAAGGACATATTCCTTATCAGCTTGCCACCGTAAATGCTGCTTTGTTCAAAAGGATTGCAGCTATACTATTCTTAGTTTCCAGACCCATCTAAATCTACGAAGTGAGTTTCAAAAATTATTAAGTAAAAAGTTCACATATAGAAAAATGTAAAACTTTCTCTATAGCACTATTATCTTTTCATCAAAATTTCATCATTCCAAAAATATACAAAAGAATTCATGCAAATACATCACTTGCTCATTTTTCAACTTACAAATACAATCTATCCCTGCTTGTATTTTTTGAATTCCTTTGAACCCTTTTGGCAATTAGCTTCGTTGGATCATCAAGGGTTAGGTCAATTCCGAAAGTAGAGATGATAGAAAACAAGCAAAACCCTTATCGTATTTCTCATCAGACAAATCAAGTCCCCTAATTCATTTTGTATTTTTAAACCATATCATAAAATAACAAAAATATTAAATCATATAATTAAGTATTTTTTTAACAACAATAGTTATATTCAATCAAACATTTTAAATGATCGGTGAATCCAAATTCAACAATACCACTAAATTTGAGGTATTACTACCATTCTTAAACTTTGGGACATAAGAAAACTACTAAACTGGAATTCTATAAGAAAATTTATAGCACGTATTAAGCATCGATTACAATTTCAGACTGGTTGAGCATTCTCATAAGCAGTAAGAGGGATCCTGCCATAGGTACAAAAGTCACAGAAAATATCTCCATAATTCATGTAGTGCTACTGGAAAATAGGGGAGAAACATTAGGTACTGTATAAAAGCATTCAAAATCAATTACCAATTGAGCAAGAAAGACCTTGCGTACATATATCCGAAAAATATTTCTTTTACTCTTCCACATTATGCCTTAAAATTTCTAAACAAAGCTTTGTTCATTCCAAATTTATAAATCTTATCATCAGTACTCAAGGGGAAATTAAAGGTTTTCGATTCCGGATAAGATTATCTTAATGGTGGAGCCAAATACCCAGCATGAATCTTGTTAATCACCATCTATAGTACTTGAACTAATAATCTAGATGAATAAAAAAATGATGATCATGGTTTGAAAGCTACAAGAAATTGCAAGTAAAAGCCCCTTCAAACCTTGGCTAGTCTGATTCAAAAGCCCCTTGGCTAGTCTGATTCAAGTAGCTTCCCTAACAATCCTTGGCTACCACACAAACAAAAAGAGGCAACAATTAGATTTAGAAACATCCAATATTTTATCTGTGATGTAAACAGGGTTAAAGGTAGAAGACACACACCTCTGTAACAGAGGTATAATCGAAAGTGATCTCCTAACCATTTTGAATTTCAAGTACAAAATGACAAAATAATCAATAATCGATTTCAAAGACAAACATTTATAAATCAAGTAGTTAGAAGCAATTGCTGCAATGACGAAGAAGTGAGCAGTGTGAAGCGGCGGCGACGACGACGAACCGTGAAGCAGTGACTACGTCGAAGAAGCGTGAAGTATATGCGACTTTGACGAAGCGAGAAGCCGAGACGATGTCGACTAGGCGAGAAGAGCGGTGCGACGGCGACGAAGTGAAATGCTGTGGTGGTTACACGAAGTCGTCTACGAAGCTAGAAACAGCGTTGACGGCAACGACGACTGCGGCGGCTATGAAGTGAGAAGTGTCAATTGCGGGTTTCTTTGAAAATGAAAGGTTAAAAAAAGTCATTTATACATAGGTTAAAAAAAAGTCAATTATACATATATATATATATATATATATATATAATTTTAAAGTTTTTTAATTACCATGGCAAATAACTGCAGCAAACAAGTGTAATATTTGCCACACCTGTCAATCCGTTACAAACATTTAAAAAAATGAGAGAAAATATTTTATCTGTGATGTAAACAAGGTGAAAGGTAGAAGACACACACCTCTGTAATAGAGATATAATCGAAAGTGATCTCTTAATCATTTTGAATCCCTCCGTCACCCCAGAGTGAAATGAAAAGGGTGATCTCGTGGTTCTTCATCTGTGAAGATATGTTGTTAGGTGTTCCATTTTTTTCCCCATTAAGGTCGAACCTAAACCTGTACTCGAGAGATGGTTGTCCATACACTGCTAAGGGATGTATGGATTACCGAGAAGAGATGAGCCGTGGTAGTCCCTCCCGGACCGTCCGGATCCCACGAGTGAATAGAAAATTGGATCTCACCTGAATTGCCCCATCTATCCTTCTGAGGAGGAGTTTCGTTTCAAACCCCTGGTTCGAACAGGAGAAGTACGCCATGCTAATGTGCCTTGGATGATCCACATCTCAGGGTCAGGCGTTGATGAGCACATTGAACTATTCATGTGGCTGAAAGACCTTATAGCCCAGGCACAACAACACAATTATCAAGGGCATGCTCTACCACTGAGCTAATAGCCCGTCGTGTGGGCTTCCTGTTAGGGGATCACTATGAGCGAGAGAAACTCCATTCCTCTCTTTCCTTTTTAAGCCCCCATGTCGCCACACTGGAGGGACATAGGGGCGTAAAAGGGGGATCCTATCAACTTGTTCCGACTTAGGATAATAAGCTCATGGACTTAGTCTTACTTCACCGTCGAGAAACGAAAGAAGACTTTCATCTCCAAGTTTTACTCAGGCGTAGCTCGCTTCTTTTTGGGTGTGAAGTAGTACGTGAGTTCGGTTCAGAACGTCGTGAGACAGTTCGGTCCATATCCGGTGTGGGCATTAGAAGCATTGAGAGGACCTTTCCTTAGTACGAGAGGATTGGGAAGGATGCACCTCTGGTGTACCAGTTATCGTTCCCATGGGAAACGTTAGGTAGCCAAGTGCGGAGTGGATAACTGCTGAAAGCATCTAAGTAGTAAACCCACCCCAAGATGAGTGCGGCGACAACGACGAAGCAATGTGAAGCATATGAAGCGAGAAGCAGAGACGATGTCGACTAGGCGAGAAGAACGGCGCGACGACGACGAAGCTAAATGCTGCGGCGGTTACACGACGTCATCTACGAAGCTAGAAGCAGTGTTGACGGCAACGACGACCGCAGCGATTATGAAGTGAGAAGTGTCAATTTAGGGTTTCTTTGAAAATGAAAGATTAAAAAAAGTCAATTATATATATATATATATAATTTTAAAGTTTTTTAATTACCGTGATAAATAACCGCAGCAAACAAGGGTAATATTTTCCACACATGTCAATCCGTGACAAACATTTAAAAAACAAATGAGAGCCAACTTTTTTTTCCGTGTTTTAAAGTAATATTTGCTATAGATGAGTATCCGTGGCAAATTATGTGCGGCAAAAACAACTTTTTTCTTGTTGTGAGATATAGACAAGTTTTTCCACAGCTCTCCATCAAAATTATATTGCTTTGAATTGCCGATGAAAGACAAAGACACTTTGCATATCTATTAAGGCAATTGAATTGCATATCTATTAAGTTCAGTCCTGCTTTTATTAGCTTTTATTAAATAAAAAATAAAGAAAAAAAAGAAGCAACATCTTTAAATTTATTAAAGCAATAAAGTGAGTGATTGCTCCTGTTCTTTCTTGACAAAGTAGGTCGATTTGGGTCAATCCGTAACTAAAATTGATGTCAGACAAATATTGTTTTAACACAATCTTCCATAAACAAGAGTCCAAGACAATGTTTACTGATCCGTACAATGATTTTCTCCATTGGAGAAAATCAAAGGTTGCATTATTGGATTATAATTTACTTACATACATTTCTGCATAAACATCAAATCTCAGAAGATAATAAACATGTAATACATAATAGCAAGCAAAAGCCTAATCAAGTAATCATGACCATGCAATTAATTTTGATGATGAGTCAATTGCAGGGGACTGACCGACTAATTAATCAATTTATGCGGATTGAGAGCATCATAAGTTCTCGGTGCTGGAGCTGGAACCGTTGATTTTTTATCAGACAACGTCTCAGTAGTTGCATTCGAAAGTTGACAGGGAATCAAAGTCATATTCTTCTGTTCCGGACAATTCCATTTCTCAGAGAAGAATTTACGACACTCTTCGGCTGATCTCTGATTCGGAAGATCCAAAATGCAGTTCATTCCAATATTTATCTTATTTGTCGTCAACAAATTCCTGCATTCAGACCCAATCTGCGTAAAATAGTTGTTTGATAAAGTCAACATCATCAGATTAGGCAGCTTGCAGACCATTTCCGGGACAGTGCCGTAAAACTGGTTTCCGGTCAAGTTCAGTATCAGGATGCTAGCCAAACATCCGAAGGAATTCGGTATCGGGCCAGTCAACAGGTTTGCGCTAGCGTCGAAGACGGTGACATTCTTCAGGTTTCCTATTTCATATGGCAAGCAGCCTGAAAGCTTGTTGTTCCTGAAAAGTATTTCTAGGAGATCTTTAGCTTCGCCGATGCTTTTCGGGATTGGACCTGTGAAATTGTTGTTAGCAAAAGTGATATACAAGGCTGTTGTGGAGCCTAAATTCTGTGGAAGCTCTTGAGTGAATTGGTTGTTGTTGATGAAGAGCGCATCGAGTTTCGGGTAATCGAACAATCCTGAAGGAATCGGCCCGAAAAACGAATTGAACCTGAGGTCCAAGAAGCGTAAATTCTTCACATTTAGTACCTCCAATGGGAATTGGCTCTGTAAGTTGTTGTTGCTCACATCAATCTCGTATAAGTACTGAAACTTGGATGTTTCCGGGATTGTACCAGTGAAGTTATTGGAATTGGCATGGAAGATAGCCAAGTCTTCAAACTGTTCCAAGAAATCATTGAGGTTGAAGTTTGATCCCCTCAAATTGTAGCCATTGAGGTCTACTCCGGCAACTGCTAGCTGATTGAATTCAGGATGAGTATCACAGGCAAAGCCCTTATATTCGTTGCAGACGTCGTTTCCCTCCCATGTAGCGCGAATATTTTGTGGATCATCTGTGATTATGTTCTTAAATTTCTGAATTGAGTTGTATGCACGCTCTACTTGCGGGCTTGCAAAGGGAGGAGGGCATATCGATTCAGGAGGAGGAGGAGGCGGGCAGTTGGGTTTTGGATGGGGAGGATGACAATCAGGTTCAGGGTAGTGAGCAGGAGGAGAATAGCCACCACCACCGCCGCCGCCGCCGCCGCCTATGATGATTTCCAAAGCTTCCCTTTTTGTCTTAATCACCAAATCATCATCTGCAGCCACTTCATTATGATGAACCAAACAAGAATTGAAAATGAGAGTGAACAACACCACAATTGAAGAGCACATAGAAATATTTCTCATCTGTTTTTTTTTCTTCTTCTTTTTTTGACTTCCACAGGACTCTTGAGAGTAGATATAGCTAAAAGAGATCACAATCATATCTATATAAATTGACAGAGAGTAGACCACGATTGAGAAAACTCACAGCCACACTCACTCCAATAGGACTCACGAGCATGTACACAGATGATGTTCATGTTCACTAAACTCTCACCTTTTTAATGGTAGTTGCCATTTCGTTTTCACATACGGACAATTTTTTTCCTACGTTGTTTATCTTGGGATCCCTGAATTATATATATATATATATATATTGGTAGGTCCTGAAACTTATGGTTGGCTTCAACCACAGCTTCTAATTCAAAGGACATGTTAAATTCAATGTAAGATTTTTCATAAATTCAATGTAAGATTTTTTATAAAATTATGAACAACATATGATATTATATTTTGAGTTTATGAAAAACCGAATTGATTGGAATGTTTAAGTAAGTGAGAGTTGATCAGACAAAACCCGTTATTAATGTGATCAATATTTGTTGAGCTCGGTGCACTTTAACTACATTAAATATATGTAGGATATGGTATGAACTATTGTATATGTGTGAGCCTAGTATTCCTTTTAGGATTAACCATCTTATTGGGTTGAGAATCCTTTATTGGTTAGGGTTCTAGGAAGTTAATACATAGACTCTTAACAACGTTTATAGGACCTCGTTATAGTAGAAATTTAATAACCTTTTCTAGTTTTCGTTAACCTGGCTAGACTTCTTGGTGCTTAAGAAATTAAATAAAACTTAAAAGAGAGAGATAAGAGACTTACTGAAAATATTTACAGCTTTATTGATTCTGGAAATTATAGTACATGAGAAAATAGAAGGATTTAGAGATGGTTGTTTACAAGTAGGGATTTCAGAGAGAGATTCTTATGCATAAGTTGATCGATGATCTACTTACAAAGAGAGATGAGTCTTATATAGGAAATCAAGGGCCTAAACAAATGACCGACAAAACTTTTATCAAAGTCAAAAGTAAATAGTGAAGTTTTACAAAAGTAAACAGTAAAAGGAGATCATTTGTCGATGCTTTGTCTTCTTCTAATAATGCTTCTTTTTACTGTTCTTATAATGCTGATGATACTGCTTTTTGTTGTTCTTGATAATGCTGATAATGCTGCTTTTTCCTGTTCTTGATAATGCTGATGATGCTATTTTTTGTTGTTCTTGACTTCTTCTACCAACACTTTGACCTTATCTTCAGGCATCTAGGTTATGAAGGGCTTTTTCGTCCAGCTCGTAATCACTATCTTCCTGAACGGGGTCTTCTAGTCTTAGTATTTCTTGATCTTGAATTTCCCTTTGGTAATCGTCTGTTTGTGGACTTAAGAAAACCCAAGGAATAGGGTACTTAAACCAAACATTATTGTCTCTTATGAAGATCGACATGTGAGGAGTCTGGCCTATCAATTTTGACCTAAAAAGATTGATGCTGAGGAAGTACTTTTGATTTAGGGCACATGTCTTGGCAGTCTGCAGGAAAACTTTCCTCTCGTACTGTCATTCCAAGGGCAATTAGAGGTACTATCACGATGTAGTGGTAGGCTGGTAGGTAGCTCGTCATCTTATAGGGTTGGCTGATGATCCACTTACATGGTATGGAATCAATGTCAAGGCAAAAGCCATTTCTTCCTCCGAACATTCTGATTGACTGCTAGAGTTTTTCTAGGAGAAAGGAAATCTTTATGATACTAGATGCACTTATTGCATCAATAATTCCATTACTAAATAATTCTTCAATATCGACTTGGACTAACTCAAGAATGTCAAAATTCATTGGAAAATTATCCAAATGAATTTGGACAGTAATGAACTTAAATGGAAATTCGTAGTTTATATTTCCTTGGTGAAAAAGAGTAGTCATACCCTTATGTAATCCTACTGCTTGAGAAAGAAACTTCTGAATTTTTAAAAACCGCTTCAGATTATCATCTCTGACATGACCAAAGATGCTCTGTTTTATATCATTAGGTAGATTTTCTACCGCTTTATATATATTTTTAGCTTGATCTCTCATTAGGGTAATGTTAATAATATCTAAAGGCCTTTCAGATTTTTCTGTTTCTTCTATTTTTTCTTTGCCATTTTTTTCTTTGTTGTTCTTTTTGTTCTTTTTTTTTCCATTGTTTCTATCTTCTGAAACTGCTATATTAACTGTTCAACTCTAGCTAATTCTTGCTGCAATACTGTATTCTTGTTTTGCAGATTGATTAGAATATCATTCATGCCTTTTTTGCAATCTTCTAGTTCTTCAGAAATTTTATTTTTTGCTTTATTAATTTTTTTGAAATGATTTATAAAACTTCGTACTTGATCTCTGCTGTAAGTACAACCATTAAATTCCAAGATGGGTTCGAAACCATCATGGTTTTGGAAAAACATACTTAAGGCTTTTTGAGATTCTTTAAAAGAGTAATAACCTTTAAATATAGGGTTATGAAAATCTTCTACACAACTAGCAGTTTCTTGCCAGGTAGAAAAGATTCCTGTCTTTCTTTCGCTAAATACAACATAAAAATTAAATTTGTTGTTGTCTAAAAAGTATTGGCTAAAAACATTTAGTGTTTGAAGAAAACATTTGTTATCATTTCTAAAAAACCAAATATTATTGAGTATATAGCTTGCTAAACTTCAGTAATTTTTTCCTTCAGTTGCGCCAACGGTTGGAAGGGAACACCTGGGAAATAATTAATAATGTGAGATCCTATGTTAAGCTTTTTTACCACTTATGCTTTGAGAAAGACAAGTAGAACTTGAGCTTTTCTGACTATTCTTTGAACTTCCTGCCATTCCTGCATCATAAGCAATAATCTATTAGTCTTGATAAGATATCAGCTATAGTATTATCTTTTCCACTAATGTGTTCAAATTATGCTTTATATCCTCTTCCTGTTAAAGTCTCTAAAAAACCAATCCATCTTTTGCTAACGAAAGAATCTTTCTTTTCAAAAATTTTATTTTGTACTTTTTTATAAAATTCAACTATGTTATTACAATCAGTTCTTACAGTAAAGGTTTTATTATTATTATTATTATATATATATATATATATATATATGAAATTGATTTAGCGAATTTATGATTCCTAAAATTTCTAATTATGTACTAGATTTTTTAGATTTTGTTTCTAAAAATTTTCCACTACTATACACAACCATTTCTTATGTATTTTTTAGGCTATTTTTTGTGGGCTTTTAAATTAGGATTCCAGCCCATCCTTTACTACTGGCGTCTGTTTGTACTATCTTATAATAGCTATCTATTGGCAAAGCTATTTGGCTTAGGTTTTGTACTATCTCTTTTATCTTCTGGATTAACTTCACATATTCGCTATTGAAGAATCTTTGCCCATTTTTGCTAATTTTGTTATAAAAGGGCCAAACTAAAGTGCTCATATTATTACTACTCCTAAATGTATTGAAGAAAATCTCCTCTTTTTAATTTCTTTGGCGTTTTGAGGGCTTAGTTATGTAACTTCTTCTCTATTATTGATTACTGCTATTGTAAACTCATCTTTATAAACATATAGGCTGCTTTTCAAGCTATCTAATATACCTTCACTATAAAGGTTCTTCTTCTGAACCTATTTAAATCCTACTTCTAACATTTTATTCACATTTTCTTCTTAAATTAAATCTTTTGTTTTTTCTATTATTTCTTTACCTTTATTACTATAGTTTGTATATTCCTTACTCTATTGGTCGTGGGCTGCTTTACACTAGAAGTTTTAACTAACTCCATCTTTTTTATCTCTAGATCTCAAGTTTACTTTTGGTCCTAATAAATTGCTTATATCTACTCTAGGTTTTGCTCTGGGAGGATTACTGGATTCTACTTTAAATTCTGCTATCTCTATCCTTTTCACTAACAACGCTAAATATTCTAAATTTATACTATTATGGTCTAACTTTTCTATCATTTCTTCTAAATTGTCAATTCTTTTAATGACTTCCAAGAGTAACTTTATCATAGTGTTATTCTGTCATTGAATAATTGTATTGCTTTTTTAATTAAAATTTTCGTCACTTATTCCTATTGGTGTGTTATTTCTGGTTTCTAATGTCAGTTCTTCTAATATCCTTGCTAATGCACTACTCATTCAATTATTATCTTGGCTATTGTCTTGAGTCTTTCTTTCAAATCCCTTTGGGTTTCTTTTATGTCTTTTACTTCTGTATGTAGTTTTTTTTGACTATTTTTTTTTAATTTCTAACTCTATTGGTTTAAGGTCTTTTAGTTCAATTATCTTTTTTGATTCTGCTATTTCTGCTGTACTAGGGAATCTTTTGACCTGACTACTAAAATCCTTTAGTAATTGTCTTATATAATCTAGATTTGATTGTAATGTTTTTGTCTTACTATTTTGGAAAACTTTGCTAGTTCTGTAATATTATTATTGGTTTTATCAATATTTTCTTCTAAACTTCATCCTAAATTTATTAATAAATTTACCGTAAAGTTTTGTTGACCATTACTAGTATGGGGTATATGCTTATACTGGTTTTCTAAATGCTCTATATTACAGCTAATCTTTGTTTTCTTGAAATCTATAATTTCTAAATCTAAATATTCTAATATTTTGAGATTCATATATAAGGCTCTATCCTTCTTAATGCTTCTTTATGTTGACCAAGCAAAAAATAGAAATATATCTTCGTTATATGTAACTTTTCTAAAACTAAGGGTTCTCTAAGTAAAAACCTACTTCTAATAATTAATAAGTTAAAAATCTTTTCCATTTCTAAAACATCCAAACTTTGTAATATTGTTATAAACTCATCTATTGGTCTTGTAAAACAAACGTTAAGGAAACAATTAAATATATTATAATTACTATCAAATATACTACTATAAAACATACTATTATGAAAATTATTCATTCTTCAAATTTTCTTATCCTAGTTATTATTTTAAGATTTTCTTCCCATTTCTTTTCGGCTAACTTTATTCCACTTAGTCTGGCTCTTAATATAAACCTTTTTCCTTTGATAAACAGCTGCTTTCTAGTTGGTTATTAATCCTTCTTATTTTTTCTCTATACTCGTCTAATCTAAACTCTATATATTCTACCTTACTCTGGTTCATTTAGAGAACTAGTTGAGGCTTCAGAGGATGGGTCTAAATTTTTCTACTTGTATTTATCTTGGCTATATTTTTTTAGCATTTTATCCAATTCTTTTACCTTATTCTCACTACTGGTTCTTAGATTTTCTAAATCAAGTAAATCTTTTCGTAACAGTGACATCTGTGACTTACAAAGCGATAAACATTATCAAACACACGATATTTATCTTTGAGTGCTTCACTAATTATTTCTATCATTTCAGTATGATGCTTCTTTAATGATTCTAAACTTTGGGTATCATTTATAGCTAATTCTATCAACTTAGCATCTATAGAACTCATAATATTAACAATACTCATATTAACAAATTAAAAACTTTGTATACTAGACATATTACCAAAATTATCATACAAACATGTACTTCTAACATAAAAACAAACAGATAATAAACCATATTTATCAGAATTTTTCTACTAACATGCTTATAATAAGTAATATTAATAATGTTTGAACAACTATCATGGTTATTAATTAAAAAGTGAAGACATTAGAACATCGAATATTACAACGCTTTATAAAAATATATATCATATAAGATTGGAGAAATCAGAGGTTGTATATAGAAGTCTGTCTTTTTGTAACTACTCACTAGACCAAGTTATTAAATTTAAATGCAACTAGGCTTTGATACCATTTTCTAAGAGACATGGTTTTGATCACAAAGGTCTTTCAGGTTCCTATGGTTCTTATTGATTCAAAAAGAGTTTTCAAATCTCTCAAAGTCATATATATAAGGGGTCCCTACTCATATAAGGTGTTACAAAATTGTCTCCCCATTAGGCAATCCGAGGAAGGTGAGAAGAGAGTAGAATGCTCTCTATTGTTTTCTTTGTTTTTTTTTCCTTTTCTTTTCGAGTTATCGTGATATTATAGATTCAGGATTAAAACTCTACGAATTGGATGGTTTCCGCTACGCTTCCAGGTACTCGACTATATATACTTATGTATGCAATACGAGATTTAATTGTTTTAATATATAATACTTACAGTGGTATCAGAGCTATTCGTATTGTTGCATAGGTTGAATAGTTATAATATCCGAATCGGTGCTTGCCCTGTTTTTATACACAGTTTTAATATCAGGATTCGTATTTAAGTTTGTCAATTATAGTATGCATAACGACATGGTAAATTGTTATTTTGTTATATGGAGACCCACGAGTCTCACTGCAGTTGCCATGAAATAACACATACTTGATTATATAAACCATTAAAATTGGATTTGTTATTGTGTTATTTTATTCTAATAATTGTTAATAAAGGCAAGAATTAAAATGTGTATTGTTATGAATCTGCTTGTGTGTTGGTATGAATTCGGTGTGGAAGGTTTTGTTATATATATATATATTTGGTGAATCGGTTATCGTTGGATTCTATTGGTTGATGAATAAGATTTAGGGGTTTAGGTCTCAGTTGTGTAAAAGTCAATTTGAATGGCTAATTTTTGAGGACCAGAAAGCATCTAATAGGTCTCACTTGGGTTGGTGGGTTTCACACCAGACCCACTTCCAGATTGAACCAGGCCTGTGCCCATGTGCAGATCGCACAAGACTTGGTTCACACTCGGGTCGATGGGTTTTCGCATCAGACCCTAGCGATTTGAGCTGGCGAACCTGTTTGTTGTCGACCACCACACCGTTGCGAGCCGATCGTTAGTCATCGACCACGACCAGTCGAACTTGATCGTTTAAGACTCACGCTTGGAGTCAGATCGATCGCGCTTCTTCTCTCGTTCCAGATCCGATTTGTGAATCTCGAGATATGGAACCGTTCCAGACGGCTTGCCGCTATCATTGTCGCTGTTTTGGTGGCCGTCAGAGCAAGAACAAATGGCGGACGTGAAAGCTAGGGTTTTTGGTTTGATTTTTATTGTGGGCCAACTGTTGAGAATTAGATAAAATGTGAGGACTGTTTTGTTATTTACCTAGGCATTTTTAGAATTAATAAAACATCAAGGTATCAATGTGTAATTGTTTATGTGTTGGGGCATATTTATAATTTCAAAAGATATTTAGGGTCAATTTAATATTTTGATAAATATAGGGGCCAATTTGAAATTTACCAAAAAACATGAGGCAATTTTTTTAAAAAATTCAATTTTTTTTTATGAAAAATAATTGCAGTTCATAAATAATTATTAAGATTTCGGATGATTATGTTTCACATAGTGACTAATTATTAAGATTTCATAATAATTATTAGTTTGTTTAAAATTAATAATTGATAGAATTTTCTCGTGAATCAGATGATTATGTTTCACGTAGTAACTAATCATTAAGATTTTAAGAAGCTCATCGGTTATCAATTATTAATAATTTTGATTCAATAGTTGATAGAATTTTCTCGTGAATCAAATGATTATGTTTCACGTACTGACTAATCATTAAGGTTTTGAGAAATTCGCCGGTTATCAATTATTAGTGATTTTGATTCAATAGTTGATAGAATTTTCTTGTGAATCAAATAATTATGTTTCACGTAGTGAATGATCATTAAGATTTTGAAAAATTTATCGGTTATCAATTATTAATGATTTTGATTCAGTAGTTGATAGAATTTTCTCGTGAATCGGATGATTATATTTCACGTAGTGACCAATCATTAAGATTTTGAGAAATTCGTCGGTTATTGATTATTGATGAGGTTAAAATTACTAATTTGTTTTGAATTTTCTCGTGAATCGGATAATTATATTTCATATAGTGACTAATCATTCAGATTTTGAGAAATTCATCGGTTAACGATTATTAATTTGGTAAGTTTTAATAATTGATAGAATGTTCTCAAGAATTGGATGATTATGTTACACATAGTGACTAATCATTAATATTTTGAGATGTTCGTTGGTTATCACTTATTAAATTTGAATTGTTAAGATGGAAATGCATGTTTTAATCATCTTCGTAGGAGAGTTATCACAAGTGATAAGTGATGTTCTTCTCCGTAGGAGATTCATCATCTTGAAGTATTCATCTATAAAACTACAATGATGAAATTATATGCATGTGATGAGTGATGTTCTTCTCTGTAGAAGATTTATTATCTTGAGGTATTCACGTATATAATATGTTGTGAATGTTAGACACATGTGATGAGTGATGTTCTTCTCTGTAGGAGGTTCATCATCTTAAGGTACTTATTTATATAATGCGATATAAATATTAGAAATTTTGGAAATTGCCTCTAATATATTTTTATTTAATTGAATGAAAGTGCCCAATACTTAATGATGCCTACATATTCTGTATGCTCACGAATAATATCTACTCAACATAAATTTATGAAGGTTATATTTTTAAATCTTTTGCATAATTTTGAAATAAAAATTATGTGTGACCATGTCGGATTTATTAAGAGAAATATATAAATTTATGTTGGATGTTATGATATTGGATTTGCAGTTCATGGTTTACAAATGTATAACCTATAAAATTATTATGGAATTAGATGGTTACGTTTCTACGTAGTAGACTAACTATTAAGATTTCATTATGATTTGTTTATTTCATTGAGAACATTTATTGATTATATTCGAAATTATTATAAAGTTGGATGGTTATGTTTCTATCTAATGGACTGACCATTAGGATTTTATAATGATAGTTTGTTAAAATTATATAATCAATAGTGTTTGAAATATTTATAGGGTTGGATGACTATGTATTCATGTAGTGAACTAGTTGTTAAGATTCTATAATATTCGTTGGATTATCAATGATTAAGGTTTTGAACTGTATTGAGGTACAACTATACATGTGTTGATTATCTGCTTGAGAGAGTCATCACTTGTGTAAGTTTTGTTAGTATTAAAGAGTAAAGAGCGGTGTTCATCTCCTAAAGAGGTTAATCACTTGTAGGAAAGTTTTAACACGTGCGTTGTGGTCTTTGTCCAAAAGACAAATCATGATATTGTGTTGGATTTCCATGAAGGTTAAATAATTATTTATAATGATTACAAAAATCGGTGTGAGCATGGATATACTGTGATTTAATTCCTTTTTTAAGCACCTATACTATTTCTAATTACATGCCATTAAGATATTGGTTGATGGACATTTTTTTATGGATTTGATGAGATGCTCCAATTGATTTTTACCTTAGCAAGGATTAAATGATAAATGAAGTTTAGTTAACCCACTGTCGAAAGTTTGTTAAGGTCTGGTGCCTTATAAATAGATGAAGAATAATCTATTCTATGAAGTTATGTCTTTTGTTTGTCATTTTGATAAAGGTGATAGGGTACAAACACTATAGGGAGTAGTCTGAAAATTTTGACAATTCAACATAGCAATTCAAAGAAATACCGAGGATACAAAATAATTTGCTATCGCAAGAAAAGGTACCCCTGGATTTATGTTTTGAATTATTTGATTATTTATCAATTAAGCCTTTAGTGGCTTATTTCTTGTGATACATTTTATATTATAAAATCTTCTTAGGAACTCAGTATTTAATAGAGACCAAGAAGTTTAGAGGTTTTATTATAATTCAAATGAATTCATAGTAATATTTAGATTATCTTTAACCTCTAAATGATTTATTGGATGATATTTTCGATTTTGGTATGAAATGCATAGTACAATTGTCATAATATGACTGAGAATTTAGAATAGTATCTTAAAGTTTATTCAAGATAATAGATTCTTACTTATGATTTTCACATAGTGAGTTATATGGCGATTTCTGTAAATAATAATATTTATGGGTCTTCGAACTCTTCTCGTATTATAAATTCTACTTTTGGGTTTTAGAATTAGATTGTTGATTGTTCTTGTAGTTTATATATAATCTTTTTAATTACATGACCAAAGGTAGAATGGAGATAATTAATTTGTAGGGCATTTTGATTATGTTGAAACTCTAAGTTTTTAGTATATTGATTAATAAAATATAAGGATAAAATTGTAAAATTTAGAAACTAGAACTTGTCATGTTTTATTTATGAGAATAGATAGATCTATGCATTATACATTCTTTGGGGGGGGGGGGGGGGTGGGACTTACGTTTAAGGAAGAAAGTTTGTGTTTGAGATATTTATGTTGCATAAATGTCATGTTTGTTGAATTGTTTTGGATGTCATTGGAGTTAAGGTTTTGACTTAGTTGTCAAATAGTTGCAAACTAATTGGTTGAAAGCCATGTGGTCATATTTATGGCTAGAAGGTTGAAAATTAGTATTAAGTTTGCATATTTAAAAACTCCATTGACATAGTAAATCAAGTTTCTAGACAAATAGTGTTTAGTTTAATAAAGTAATGGCATTTAATAACTTTGTTAAAAGTTTTATTATGCCTTTAGACATAACTGAGGGTCAGTGAGAGTAAGTTTATTATTTATGTGCTCTATGTTGTCATTTGTGTGACATTATTAAGAATTTTATCTCTAGTATTTCGAGGTGAAAAATCTCAAACAAGTTTATTTTGATAATGCTATTCAGAAAATATATTAATAGAGAACTTAGAGGGTTAGTATGATTATAAGTTTACTTGTTTGAGGTACCTATTGGTAAAAGTGATAAACTTACATAAGTTTTTAATTCCTCAAGTAAATTGAAGCATTCTCATAAGAAAAATGTCATGTATGTATCCGCAAATGATAGTTTGATGTAAGCTTAATATATATATGTATTGATTCTATTATTACATTAGTAGACTTTGCGGATTTTAAACCAATTTGGCATGTATCAATAGATAATGATAAAAAAAAATGGTTTCATCATATTTGTAGAGGTTAATTGTTTCATGCTCACATGTATATACGGATAAAGAAATACATGGCTTTATATATTGTAACTCTAAAGAATTTTGATTATGAAATCATATTTTGAGGTATATTGTGATAATTTCATTGTATTTATTTTCTCTAAATATGATAAGAGATCTCGAAGGTTTAATCATATGAATATTGTGGTGAGAGTAGATTTAAGAGTTGCGAGTTTCTAATAACCACATATAAAATAACTCTTGATACACTAACCAAGATATTTGACTCCGGAGGTTTTGTGGAGCATGTTGTATCCTGTATTGGATTGGAATTTTTGATGTGTTTGGTTAGTGAGAGTTGTCTTTTATTAGATTAACTGCATTTATTCTATGCATATTTGTTTTATATTCTCGAGAATATATTGTATATGAATGTTAAGATGTTTGCCATATTTGTTATTGTGTGCACACGGATGAGAGGGCAATTCACTCATAATGTATAAAGTTTCCACCGATGAGTGAATATTACTTAAGACAGAAAGATTTGCCTGTCTTAAGGGAGGTTTAACTCATAATCAAAATGTTTATCAAATGAGTGTAAGATGCTTAAGACACTAAGTTTCTCGTCTTAAGATACTTCGCTTGAAGTGAATGTGGACCTATATGGAAATAGGCATGATGATCACATCTGCATGTAATTTCCATACCACACATACATACCATTTTACTCGGGTAGGTAGAGCTAAGGGTATTTTGATTACATATGGTTTTATGTTGATTAAAGATGTAATGATCGTTGTAGTTAAATACTTATGTTGGAAAATTCCATCATATAGGGCCACACATGTAAATATTAAATGTGTTATGCTATCTTTTGGTTAAGCATAAATTAAAGTGATCTAATTAAGATTTAAAGCATTAAGGCTTAAGGGTATAATTGTTATGGAATTAATGTGTAGATACCAGAGTTCTATTTCTAATTTGATGAGGGGCCGAATTAGCCGAATTAGAAATAGCAAAACATATAATAATATGATTATTATATATATTTAGGGTTATGGTTCTCAAATTATACGATACTTTTGTTTTGTCTGTATCCCCATCAACAGAGAAAAATATAACATTGTAGGGTTCAAGAAAGGTCGTGATAATTTGGAAGATCACAACCTATCCACCAACCTTCGGCAATGGATTCAGGTACGCTTCCGCTTTCTCGATTTACTTCTTTTCTCTTGAATTGATATGAGTTATATTATGTATATTAGGGTTTGATTAATCATGATATAGAAATATGTTTAGGTTATTAGGATTAATTATGTGCCTATGCATGTTGATTTGTGTTAATCAAAATTCCTTACAAGTGGTATCAGAGCCACCCATGATCAATTCTTGAGAATTGAATGTTGAATTTTCTCAGATATGTTGTGTTGTTCAACCACTATTATCATATATATTGTTTGATATACTTTTGATATATGTTATCTGATTCGAATGGTAGAGAACAAATTATTTTGTTTTGTATGTTTTTTCTTTTGGTGGTTTTTTGATCTGATTATGCAAATAACATTATTTTGTAAATTCGGTTTGAACTTTGTGATTTCTGTTTGAAATTTTGGTTCAAGTTTTTTTTTTGGAACTCTATGTTCGTCCCCTGTTAGGGGCGCCACAACGCCACCTGCAGCTACCACGTCGCTGGTCTGATCGGGCACTTGCGCCACCGATCGTTCAATCCAAATGGATCGATCTTTGATCGTGCGTTGCGGGTCGCCAATCGTGCGAGTCGTGCACCGTTGCTTGGCCTCCGATCATCCTCTTCTGGTGACGGCGTTGAGGTTCAGGAGGCGGTAGCATGAAATATAGGGCTTCTTGGTCTTTTTTTGTTAGGCTCTTCTTTTGAAAATTCAAAATTCTTGAGGGACTGTTTTGTAATTTTTTTGGGCCATAATGTGATTTTTATAAACTTTCGAGGCCAATTTATAATTTACAAAACTTATAGGGCTTGTTAGCAATTACAAAAAAGTTTTAGGGCAGATTTATAATTATTAAAAAGTTACGGGGTCACTTTATAATTTTTAAAAGTTTTGGGCCAAATTTTAATTTATAAAACATGAGGGGCCTTTCTATAATTTTACAAAATTAGGGGCAGTTTTGTAATTTTGATAATTTTTTTTTTTTTTTTTTTAAGGATCAACTCAAATTCAAATATTTTGTGGTATATCTTTTATGATTAAATAAAGTAGTCTATCATTCTAAAAGGGCTAATTGAAATAAGATGTTGCCAAAGTGACTTATCTTGTGTAGATTGTTTATGAAGGATGTATGATGTTCGTGTATGTGTAAATTCATGTGGGTATTTACCGGCCCAAAGGAAGGTTAATACTTGGCCGAATTGCACACACATCTGTGGTGGTAAACATGTGACGATTATAAGGTTTTACATGTGAATAATAAGTCGATCCAAAGATAGATTTATTATTTAACATAAATTATTGTCAATGTTTGATCACTACTAGAAGAGTACCATGTGTGTGTATAAATTCATACGGGTATTAGCCGGCCCAAAGGAAGGTTAATACTTTGCCGAATTGTACACACATCTGTGGTGGTAAACATGTGATGATTATAAGGTTTTACATGTGATGATTATAAGGTTTTACATGTGAATAATAAGTCGATCCAAAGATAGATTATTATTTAATATATATTCTTGTCAATGTTTGATCACTACAACAAGAGTACCATTTACAATTAATATTATTGTCCAAAGACTTGATATTAATATTGTACTAGGTATCTTGAGATAGGACCGGCCATTATTTGGTATATCTTTTATGGTTAAATAAAGTGGTCTATCATTCTAAATGAGCTAATTGAAACAAGATGTCGTCAAAGTGACCTCTCTTGTGTAGATTGTTCATGAAGAATGTTGGATGTTTGTGTGTGTGTAAAATTCATACGGGTATTAACTGGCCCAAAGGAAGGTTAATACTTGACAGAATTTCACACACATCTGTGGTGGTAAACATGTGATGATTATAAGGTTTTACGTGTGAATAAAAAGTCGATCCAAAGATAGATTTATTATTTGATGTAAATTATTGTCAATGTTTGATCACTACAACAAGAGTACTACTTACAATTAATATTACTGTCCAAAGACTTGATATTAATGTTGTACTAGGTATCCTGAGATGAGACTTATCATTATTTGAATTTGTTGATTATTGTATTTGATTATTAATGCGAGCATGTTTGTGTGTTTGTTTTGTTCTCTTTCAAGCTAATGTTTTACTATATCTGCTAATACCAACTCCATACCCATGCTTAATAGGACCAATTTTAAGGATTTGGAAGGAGAACATACTCAATTTTCTCAGTTGCATGGATCTGGACCTTACATTTCGGGTTGAGCAACCCGCATCTCTTACGGATGCAAGTTCTCCTAATAATAGAAAGAACTTTAAGAAGTGGGATCACTCAAATCGCATGAGTCTTATGATCATCAAGCGCGGTATTCGGAGGCATTTAGGGGCACGGTATTTGAAAAGATAATCTAAGCCAAAGAGTTCCTAGCCGAAATTTAAAAGCTTTTTATGAAAAAACGATAAGGCAGAAACAAACATGCTTTTGCAAAACTTGATTCTATAAAGTACAAGGGCAAAGGGAATATAAGGGAGTACGTTATGGAAATGTCTCATATTGCTTCTAAGCTTAAGGCACTGAAGCTCGAGCTGTCTAACGACTTGCTCAAGCTGTCTAACAACTTGCTCGTGCATTTGGTATTAATATCACTTCCTGCACAATACAGCTAGTTTAAGGTCAGTTACAACTGTCAAAAGGAGAAATGGACTCTGAATGAGCTCATTTCTTACTGTGTACAAGAGGAAGAGATACTAAAGTGAGACAGGACTGAAAGTGCTCATTTGGCTAGCACCTCTAAGGATAAAAGCAAATAGAGGAAGAATAATGAAGCTGCAAAATACCTTATGAGCTTTGTATAGGCAGAAAGCCTAGTCTAAAGCATTTTCACATCTGGGGATGTCTAACTGAGGCAAGGCCTTACAGGCCATATAAAAAGAAATTGGACCCCAAAACCGTGAGCAGCTACTTCATTGGCTACTCTGAGCGATTAATATGCTATAAGTTTTATGATCCCACACTTAGGTCAATTTTTGAAATGAGAACTGTAACATTTTTTAAGGATATTGAGTTTGGGGGGAGAAATAAGGTTAAAGACATTGTCTTTGAGGAAGAATCGGTTTCGATTCCCACTATCTTTTTTGACAATGTGTAAGTTTCTATGTAACACCCAAACCATTTAGGCCCAATAAAGGCCCAATTTGAAAAAAAGAAGAAGGGATAGAAGTGAAATGAAAAGTGAATTGGTGAGTAAGCATTGGTTGTCTGTATAGTTGACAGACAACTGTAAGCTTAGTTAACTAGCTCACAACTTCAGTTGTGTCTTTCCATACGTATATAAAGAAGGATAAACATCATCAGTTAGAAAGCAGTAGAATCGAGTGGAAGAAAGGAAATAGAAGGAAGAAAAAGGAAGAGAAGTCAGTGGAGTCTCTTGTGATACTGTAGATTTTTAGTTGATTCTTCTTTGAATTCCAGTTTCTAATTGGATTTTGAGTGATTGTTAGGGAAAGAAGATGAAGTATGGGAACCTAACATACTTGGTCCGAATTAAGCTTGACATCTAAATTGTGAGTGAAAAAGTTTCCAGTTTTGTTTTTAACTCAAAAGTTTCTAGTTTTATGCTTAAAATTAATTGCTGCAAATCATTTAAGTGTTTTATTCTTTTATGATTTATGGTGATTATACAGAGAATTGAAAGTATGTTTTATGCTTATATTAGCACTAAGAATATCAGTTATATTACTTTTATAAATATCAAGAAGAGATTATGATTTTTACAAAAGCACTATGTCTGTTCCTTCCTCAGTTATGATTATTGTTGGCTTTTGGGGCTGTTTACACATGTGTATGTCAGATGAGTCGCTCTGCACGTGTACGATAGATCAAAATAGTATTGAGTTGCTCTGCACGTGTAGGACCAGAAGTTATTCCTGATTCTACGTTTGCACAAAGTAATTCGGCTTACGTATTGAAGATATCCATGTGTACTAATTTGGTACATATTAAGATTTTATAAATTATCTTATTCTTGTTCAGAAAAGAGATGTATTCAGTTTCTTAAGTACGAAAGTAGATATATTATCTTTTACTATGTATTACTGGATGCATATTGAAAATTTTTCCAGAAATGTTTTTAAAAGTTTCTATTCACTCACTAGGCGTTAACGCTCATCCTTTTACTTTAAAAATATTTTTCCAGGTAGCTGCTCGGTTGTGCGGACTCTTTAGTTTTAAGGTGGGCCACTCGATGACATCATGAAGTGCAAGAGTCATGCATTTAAATTTTCATGTACATAATTTGAGGTGCGGTCGGCCTACTCTGCCTATTCGGCCTATTCGGCCTACTCGACCTACTCGGCCTACTCGGCCTATTCGGTCTACTCGGCCTACTCGGCCTACTCGGCTTACTCGGTCATGGTCTGTTTCTTGCTCGACCGTGGTCGGTTTCTTGCTCGACCGTGGTCGGTTTCTTGCTCGGTTTCTTACTCGATTTCTTACTCGGCCGTGTCGGTTTTTTACTCTGTCTGGTTGGGATTTTGGCTGGTTAGTTTTTAAAAGTAGTCGGTTTTTGATCCGGTCGGTCATTTTTTTTGACAACTTTTTGTAATGAATGAAAATGGCAATAAAAGACTTGCAGTTATGTACATTTCGTACTCTCCAATATTTTCAATATTTTCCTTATATTCTTTTTATGTTTAAAAGCAAGTATTTTCTATGGAATTTTAATCGAAATTTCTTTTATCATGCTAGTAAAAGTACAGCCCACAAGGCCTCCCTCGAACTCAAGAGAGGAGTCGGGGTGGGTCTTATCAACTTGGTATCAGAGCTGTGGTTTATGATTCCTTAGACCATAGAATAATTGTTTGCATTTAGTTTCATGCATTTAAGCATAACTTTGATTTTGTAACAACATCATGTGTCGAGTTGGCTGCCCACACACGAGACTGGTAGCTGACCTAGGAGAGAGGAGTGATAACCAATGTGAAAATGAGGCAGAATCACACCCTCACCCACCTATAGTTCAGCCTCATGTGCTAGAACCTAGGGAGGAACCAATGGATAGAATTGCAGAACTATTGACTGCCATGGTTCAGTACCAAACGCGAGTGCTAGAGAATTCTATTGAGCGTGCACGTAAGTTGGGAGATACGAATTTTGATGGAACTGGAGATCCATATAGTGCTAGTTCTTGGTTGAATGAACTAGAACGTGTATTTGCAGTTATGAGGTGCACATATGAACAGAAGGTCTCTTTTGCTAATTTTTTGCTAAAGGAAAAAGCATATGATTGGTGGGCCTCAGTTCAACGAAGAACTCTTAAAGGAATTACTTGGGAGGATTTTAAGAAGTAGTTTAATGATCGTTATTGTCCTAATTTCTATCAAGATTTGAAAAGAGCTGAATTTTTCAGACTAGTGCAGGGATCTATGACAGTAGAAGAGTATGAGAAGAGATTTACAGAACTTTCGAGGGTTGCTCCGTATGTAGTCGTTGATGAAGAAAATAAGTGCAGAAAATTATAAGATGGACTTTAATCGAAAATTAAGACAATAGTGACTACTTCTGGGCATGTTGAGTTCTGTAAGTTTTTTGAAGTTTCATTGAGAGTTGAGAGAGGCCTTAATGACTCTCGCAGATTTGAACAACAAAAGCAAAAGCGTAGTAACTGGTCAGCATGGGGCTCTTATAGCAAAATGCCTAAGGCAATAAGTAGTTTTCTAGCCAAGCATCATGCCAACAACCAATGGGTAGTCGTCAACAGAGTGTTAGTATCGGTAGAGGTAGGCGTCCTCTATGTCAGACATGTGGAAAACACCATGATGGTGAGTGTTATTTAGAGAGATCATATTGTTATCAATATGGGCATGCTGAACATCTAAAAAGAGATTGCCCCGAGTTAGTCCATGTAGGCAATGAAGAGAGAAAGATAGTTTTTCAACCAGTGCAAAGTGGCGCTGGTCAGATTCAAGGACAAAGGGGATCTCGAGCAGGAGGATCTACAATTTCAGGAAAAACCCAAGCTAGTGTAGTAGGGGTTGGAGACAATCAACAGAGAGGTCAGTCAGGTAGACCTCATACTCAAGCAAGAATTTTTTCTATGACTCAATAAGATGTCGAGACCACTCCAGATGTCGTTACAGGTATGTTAACAATTTTTAGCCATGGTGCTCATGTTCTCATTGATCCTGGATCTACTCATTCCTTTGTATCTCGATCTTTTATGGTGTATGCGGATGTAGAATTAAGACCACTAGATTCTAGTATGGTAGTGGCTACACCTACTGGTGAATCTTTATGGGCTGAGAACATATAAATAGTAAGGTTATAGTTAGTAAGCATGAGCTATGTGTGGCTTTAATTCCGGTTGATATATGTGATTTTGATGTTATTTTGGGAATGGATTGGCTAGCTACACACCATGCTACAATAGATTGTTTCCGAAAAGAATTAAAATTTACACTTCAAGGAGAGTCGGATGTTATTTTCTATGGTGAACGTCGGATTCTTCCTTCTTGTGTTATATCTGCTATTACTGTCAGACGGTTACTCAGGAAACAATGTTCAACTTATTTGGCTTATGTAATTGATACTCGGGATAGTGAGGTAAAGTTAGAAGATATATCTGTGGTAAGACAATTTTCAGACGTATTTCCTGAAGATCTTCATGGATTACCACCAGATAGAAACATTGAGTTTGTGATAGATTTGGTTCCAGGCACAACTCTAATTTCTATTCCACCTTATAGAATGACTCCAACCGAATTGAAGGAATTAAAGATTCAATTAGAAGAATTGGTGAACAAGAATTTTATTAAACCTAGTGTGTCACCATAGGGAGCGCCAATTTTGTTTGTTAAGAAGAAAGATGGAACATTACGTTTATGCATCGATTACCGGCAATTGAATAAGGCAACGATGCATAATAAATACCTACTCCCACGTATTGATGACTTGTTTGATCAGCTTCTGGGAGCAAAGGTGTTCTCCAAGATAGATTTACGAACAGGTTATCACTAATTGAGGATTATAAATTGTGATATACCAAAGACTGCTTTCGGAACTGGTTATGGGCATTATGAGTTTCTAGTTATGCCTTTTGGATTAACAAATGCTCCAGCAGATTTCATGGATTTGATGAATAGGGTATTTCATCCTTATCTAGATAAATTTGTTATTGTGTTCATTAATGACATTTTGATTTATTCTAAGGATGAGGTGGAACATGCAGAACATTTAGAGACTATTCTACAAGACCTGAGAGATAATCAACTTTATGGCAAATTTAGCAAGTGTCAATTCTGGCTAGACAGAGTTACATTTTTGGGCCATGTGATTTCTGGTGATGGTATTTATGTTGATCATCAAAAAGTTGAGGCTATAGTGCATTGGGAACGACCAATTAGCGTGACAGAAATTAGAAGTTTCTTGGGTTTAAAAAGTTACTACCAAAGATTTGTAGAGGGATTTTCTACAATAGCTTCACCATTGACAAGATTAACTCAGAAGGATGTAAAGTTTGAGTGGTCAGAAGCTTGTGATCAGAGTTTTCAAGAACTCAAGAAGAGATTGACTTCTGCTCCACTACTTGCTCTTCCAACTGGAAGTGATGGATTTGTTGTTTACACTGATGCATCTAAATATGGTTTGGGTTGCGTTTTGATGCAGTATGGAAAAGTGATAGCTTATGCATCAAGACAATTAAAGAAGCATGAACAGAATTACCCAACACATGATCTAGAACTTGCTGCAGTTGTGTTTACATTGAAAATTTGGAGGCACTATCTATATGGGGTCACTTGTCAGATTTATACAGATTATAAAAGCTTACAATATCTTTTCACTCAGAAAAAACTAAATTTGAGACAAAGAAGATGGATTGAGTTGATTAAAGATTATGACTGTACGATTGAATATCATCCTGGTAAGGCAAACGTGGTGGCAGATTCACTCAGTAGAAAATATTCAAGTTCTATGGCTCATTTGAAGATGATTTACCTTTAATTATTAGTTGAATTAAGAATGTTGAGAGTTAAGCTAGAAGCACATGATTTTGGAGCATTACTGGCTACTTTTCAGGTTAGACCTATTTTGATTGATCGTATACGAGAATCGCAAACTCAAGATTCTTATTTAGCTAAATTGAAGGAAGAAGTGCAGAAAAGCTTACGAGCTGATTTTGTAGTGAGAAGTGATGGTACATTGGTTCTAGGTAACAGACTGTGTGTACCAAACATTAAGGAACTCAAGAATGAAATTTCATAGGAAGCTCACTCTTCAGCTTATGCAATGCATCCAAGAAGTACTAAAGTGTATCATACTTTGAAAGAGCATTACTAGTGGCAAGGTATGAAAAGAGAGATAACAGAATTTGTCTCTAAATGTTTGATTTGTCAGCAAGTCAAGGCATAGCATCAGAAACCAGCGGGACTTTCACAACCACTTCCTATTCCCGAATGGAAATGGGAACATGTTACTATGGATTTTATAGTAGGACTCCCTCATAGTCAAAGTGGTCACGACTGGGTATGGGTGATCGTTGATCGACTTACGAAGTCTGCACACTTTCTGCCAATCGGTATTACTTACTCTCTTAACAGACTAGCCAAAATTTATGTTGATGAAATAGTTCATCTTTATGGCGCACCGGTATCTATAGTGTCAAACAGAGATCCTCAGTTTATATCTAGATTTTGGCCTAAATTACAAGAAGCTCTAGTAACTAGACTGCATTTTAGTATTACTTTTCACCCACAGGCTGATGGTCAATCAGAGCGTACTATTCAGACGTTAGAAGATATGCTTCGATCTTGGTAATGGATTTCAAAGTAAGTTGGGATGTACATATACCATTGATAGAATTTGCCTACAATAATAGTTATCAAGCTAGCATCAAAATGGCTCCTTATGAAACTTTGTATGGGAGAAAATGCAGAACACCGGTATGTTGGGATGAAGTAGGTGAGAGAAAGTTATTAGGTCCAGAACTTGTTCAAGTCACATCAGAAAAGATCAAAATCATCAGAGAAAGATTAAAGGTTGCTCAAGATAGGCAGAAAAGTTACACAGATAAACGGAGAAGGGAACTTGAATTTAAAGTGGGTGACTATGTGTTCTTACGAATTTCACCTTGGAAGGGTATACTTCGATTTGGAAGACGTGGGAAGTTAAGTCCGTGATACATTGGTCCGTATGAGATTATTGCCAGAGTGGGAGCAGTGGCATACCGTTTAGCTTTACCTTCAGAGCTTTCAAGAATTCATGACGTATTCCATGTTTCTATGCTTCGAAAATATATAGTCGACCCTACACATGTTTTAACCAAGCAACCAGTGAAGTTAAGAGAAGATTTGACTTATAAAGAGGAACCTATTGAGATTTTAGATAGAAGGGAACAAGTATTACGTATTAAGGTTATTCCTCTAGTAAAGGTGTTATGGAGAAATCATGCAACGGAAGAGGTGACTTGGGAACATAAAGATCAGATGCCAAGTCAATATCCCTATCTGTTTTGGTTAGGTAAGTGAATTTCGAGGACGAAATTCTTATACGGTGGGGTGAATTGTAACACCCAAACCATTTAGGCCCAATTTGAAAAAAAAGGGATAAACGTGAAATGAAAAGTGAATTGGTGAGTAAACATTTGTTGTCTGTATAGTTGACAGACAAATGTGAGCTTAGTTAACTAGCTCACAACTTCAACTGTGTCTTTCCATACGTATATAAAGGAGGATAAACATGATCAGTTAGAAAACAGTAGAATCGAGCAGAAGAAATGAAAGAGAAGGAAGAAAAAGGAAGAGAAGTCACTGGAGTCTCTTGTGATACTGTAGATTTTCAGTTGATTCTTCTTTAAATTCCAGTTTCTAATTGGATTTTGTGTGATTGTTAGGGAAAGAAGACGAAGTAGGGGAACCTAGCATACTTGGTCCGAATTAAGCTTGACATCTAAGTTGTGAGTGAAAAAGTTTTCAGTTTTATTCTTAACTCAAAAGTTTCCAGTTTTATGCTTAAAACTAATTGCTGCAAATCATTTAAGCGTTTTATTCTTTTATGATTTATGGTGATTGATTAACACTGAAAATTGTATGTTTACTAAGGGATAATATCATCATTTTACACTTCCAATATGATTAATTCCCCAATTTAGACATAATTTCGTTCGCTCGCTTAAATAAAAGTATTGTCTAGTAATTAGTGTATTTTTCTTTGTATTTCAGAGGTAACTCTATCAATTCTGAATCATGGAGAATTCAGATGACAAAACAAATATCGTTTTCAAGTTTAGAACGTCAAAAACCTTAGGAAGGTCATGAAGGGCATTTTTATAATTTTGACTATTCACTGTTCACAGTTGACTTTCACTGTTCCTGATGACATGGCACATTCCTATTGGCCTAAACTGTGAGTGCACCATACACGCGGCTGCAGAGAATCATGTTCTAGAAGTCGGTGCACTATTCACTATTCACTTCTCGGACGCGTTACTGTTCACTATTAACTTCACGATGCGTTACTGTTCACTATTCACTTCACGATGCGTTACTGTTCACTGTTCACTTTCACGGATATGTTACTGTTCACTATCACTGTTCACTGATGACTTGGCAAATATGGACTCTCCATTCTAAATTCATCCGATGGTCAATTTTCATCTGTATTTTGTATAGGGGGCCTCTCCTACCTAATTTTCATATTCTGAATCCAAATCTGATATTAGATTTTTGAAATTATCTCTCTTTTGTTCTCAAATTCTCAGTTTAAATAAAATAGTTATTTTCTAGTTAAATTATGTCTGGCTAATTTTATATAGCTGGGGCCAAAGGTGATACTGTTGGTATGGAGAATATGATCCAATTTTGGTAAGTTTATTATTTTTATGCTTTCTCCCCTCTGATATTTATGTAGTTTTTGACTCACTGTAGATAGACAGATATTGTCTAGCACAGTGGGTACTTTTACCCATATTTATCATAGAGTGGTTTCTCCTCTCTGATCTTTGTAGAGTTTTTGACTCACTGTTGACAGACAGATATTGTCTAGCAGAATGAGTACTTTTACCCACATCTATCAGAGAGTTGTCAGTGGAGTGGAATACCATCCCATTAATCTGGACTAAATATTAGTAATTGGATCATATTCGAATTACCAACAGTGGATCCTTTAGCCCCAATATTAATTTTAATTGATTTACAGTTTATAACAAGCTTAGTAATTAATCTAGATAATTAATTCTACAAGGACTAGTGAAAAACCTCCCTGTGGTTCGACCCAGTCTTACCGGTTGATTTATTACTATGACACTCTTATACTTGGGAGTAGGAACACTTTTTAAGGACGTGTCAAGTTTTTGACACCGCTGCCGGGGAAGGTAAGTCCGTATTTTCTTTATAGAAGTAATTTCTTTTTAATTTTATTTTAGTTTTGCTATTTTTTTCTATCTTCTTTGTTCTTGTTTTGTATTCATTTTGCATTACTCATCTCAATCATAAAATTCACCCACTTAAAAAAAAAAACTTGTAAGCATTAATCACATTTTTACATTTTAGTCCTTCAACTTTTTATTTACATTTTAGCTTAGATCTAGTTTGCATTTGAATATATGTCATTTTATTTTTTATTTTTTCTTATCAGTCCCTGTAATTATCGTATTTTCACTTTAGTCCCTATATTTATAATTATTTGCACTTTTGCCCCAACACTTGTGCATTTTGCATTTACACCCCTAGAATTTTGCATCTTGTTATTTTCATCACTTTTTTTTTTCTTTTTTTTTTCTTCTTTTTTGTGTATTTCACCTCCATGAACCCTCATTAAATTTGCATGAGACGTTGATCTCGAACATCTAGTGGTAGATTAATTAAGAGATCACAATCACCCACATTCACCAACAACATGGCTGAAAACCCATATAGATATCCAACAGGAAACCAGGTCGAGAACCTTTTAGAAAACCTTGACAACATATCTCAACACAACAACCATCCACCTTATATTGACCATGACCAACACATTAACCCAAATCCACCTAGAACTCTTAAAGACTACATGAATCCCACATGTACTGGAGCACCTTCATGCATAGCTTTCCAACCAAATGCAATACACTTTAATTTTAAACCGGGAATCATTCAAATTTTACCTAACTTGGAATGATATGCAATAACAGTTCTTAAAGAAATTTTTCCCATCTCATAGAACAAACTCTCTTAAGAGGTAAATCACTTTATTTGCCTAAAAACCTGGGGAAACACTTTACCAATGTTGGGATAGGTTCAAAGAGTTGTTAAATGTCTGTTCACATCACGGTTTTGAGACATGAAGGATAGTGTTACATTTCTATGAGGGACTTATATCCCAAAGTAGACAAGTCATTGAAATGATGTGTAATGGGGAGTTCAGTGACAAAAATCCCGAAGAAGCACTTGACTATCTTGACTATATCGCTGATAATGCTCAAAATTGGGACACCATTGGTTCCTATGAGTCCATGAGAAAACCACAACCATCTCCATCTAGTGGAGGCATTTACAATCTTAGGGAAGATCATGACCTTCAAGCAAGATTCACATCCCTAGCTAGGAAAGTTGAAGCTTTAGAAACTAAAAAGAGTGAACATGTAAAATCTATACAAGAAATTGCATGCCATGTATGTGATTCTGATGATCATATCACTCATAGTTGCCCAACTTTGCCAGCCATAAAAGATTGCCTTCATGAACAAGCCAATGTTTTGCACACTTTCAACAAGCCAAATTCCAACCCATATTCACAAACCTACAATCCTGGTTGGAGAAATCATCCAAACTTTAGTTGGAGGAACAACAATCAAGCCCAGTCTTCACAACCACTAGGTCCATCAAATCTACAAACACACCATAATTTCCAAAACCCTCAAGGTTATGCACCTTATGTCCCACCATCTAGGAAAAACCTTGAAGACACTTTACACTCATTCATTGAGGAGCAAGAATCCATTAACAACAAAAATGCACAAAACCTTGATAGATGTTAAAGATATTTTGGCAAAGATTGCTTCTTCACTCACCACACACGAAAAAGGTAAGTTTCCATCTCAACCATAACCAAATCCCAACCATTTTTCAAGTTCCTATGACAATAACCAATGCCCAAATCAAGTCAAATCAATTATCACTCTTCGTAGTGGTAAGGTCATCGAAAAACGTATTCTTGAATCTGGTAAAAATGATGATGAGTCATTTTCCAAGGGTAAGGAAGGGGTTGATGAAACCACTGTTAACGAAGAAATAATTGAATCCCCACTTACACTCCCATATCCCCAGGCTCTTAAAAATTCATAGAAATTAAAGCGTCCCCCAGAGATTTTTGAAATTTCCAAACAGGTAAAGATCAATATCCCTTTGTTGGACGCAATCAAACATGTACCTTCCTATGCCAAATTTTTGAAGGATCTGTGGACAGTGAAAAGGAAGCATCAGGTAAGAAAGAAAGCCTTTATGGCTGAACAGGTAAGTTCCATTCTTTCCAATAAAAATGTTTTGAAATATAAGGATCCTGGCTGTCCCACTATTTCCTGCACAATTGGTAACTGTAAAATTGAGCATGTTTTACTTGACCTAGGTGCTAGTGTAAATTTGCTCCCATACTCATTTTATCAGCGACTTAAACTTGGTGAGTTAAAGCCGACTTCAACCACACTTTGTCTTGCTGATAGGTCATTTAAAATACCAAAAGGAATAGTGAAAGATGTGAGTACAAGTCGATAAATTTATCTACCCAGTTGATTTTATTATCTTGGAAACACAACATGTTGTTAATGAGTATAAATCAATTCCTGTTATATTGGGCCGACCATTTTTGGCTACTGCTAATGCCTTGATTAGTTGCAGGAATGGAATAATGAGCATGTCTTTTGGAAATATGGAAATTAAGCTTAATGTTTTCAACATGTCTAAGGAACCTTTTGATGATGAAAATGAAGATGAAGATGAAGATGAAGATGAAGATTAAGATGTAGACATTATTGAAATCATTGTTGAAGATCATGTTCAAAAGGATTCTTTTAACTCATCTAAATTTTGTTTGATCAATTCACTTGAGTTAAGCATGCATTCACATCTTGATGATTGTTTGCAGGTTGTCGAAGAAGAAGAAGACACTTCAGATTTTGAAGAATTGGAACAAACAGATGACGTGTCAGAAGAAAAAACACCTCAACTGAAGTTGAAGCCCTTACCAGAAGGACTTAAATATGCTTACCTTAGAGACAACCAGACCTACCTAGTGGTAATCTCTTCTAACCTCACAGAAGAGCAAGAAGGTAAGTTGTTACATGTTTTAAAGAAAAATAAGAATGCAATTGGTTGGACTTTGAAATATTTGAAAGGTATTAACCCATTGATTTGTTCATATCGAATAAATTTAGAGGAAAATGCTAAAACATATCGACAACCCCAAATAAGACTTAACTCGAACATGAAAGAAGTTGTTAAGACCGAAGTCCTTAAATTACTTGATGTGGGAATTATCTACCCTATATCTGATAGTAAGTGGGTGAGTCCTACACAAGTTGTGCCAAAAAAATATGGAATCACTGTTATTAAAAATGAAAAGGGTGAGTTAATTCCAACTCGTATTCCATCTAGGTGGCGCATGTGCATTGATTATAGAAAATTAAATGATGCCACTAGAAAAGATCATTTTCCCCTTCCATTCCTTGACCAAATTTTAGAAAAAGTAGCAGGACATCCCTACTACTGCTTTCTTGATGGGTATTCAGGATACTATCAAATTCCCATTGCACTAGAAGACCAAGAAAAAAACCACATTCACATGTCCCTTTGGAACCTTTGCATTTAGAAGAATGTCATTTGGTTTGTGTAATGTTCCGGCCACATTTCAACGATGCATGCTAAGCATTTTTAGTGACATGATTGAACATTGTTTAGAGGTCTTTATGGATGATTTAACTGTGTTTGAGAATTCTTTTGATGAATGTCTAAATAATTTGGAAAGAGTCTTGAAACGTTGCATAGAAAAATGACTTGTGCTTAACTGGGAAAAGTGTCATTATATGACCACATCCGGAGTTGTTTTGGGTTATGTTGTGTCATCTAAAGGAATCGAGGTTGATAAGGTAAAAATTGAATTCATTTCAAAGTTACCATCACCACAAACAGTCAAAGATGTGCGGTCATTTTTAGGGCATGCAAGATTTTATAGCAGGTTTATTAAAGATTTCGGTGTCATATCTAAACCACTTTGTAACCTCTTATTAAAAGATGCAAAGTTTGAATGGACACAAGAATGTCAAGAGTTCTTTAAAAAGATAATTGACCTTTTAACATCTGCTCCTATCATGCAATCCCCTGATTGGTCATTGCCTTTTGAATTGATGTGTGATGCGAGTGATTTTGCTGTTGGAGCTGTCTTAGGATAGAGAAGAGAAGGTAAGCCTTTTGTGATCTATTACGCAAGTAAAACTTTGAATAATGCACAAATGAATTACACCACCACTGAGAGAATTACTTGTTGTGATATTTACAGTGGATAAATTTCAGTCATACTTGATTGGCGCTTCAACCATTATTTTTACTGATCACGTTGCTTTGAAGTATTTAATGTCTAAACAGGATGGAAAGCCAAGATTGATTCATTGGATTTTGTTGCTACAAGAATTCAAACTCACAATCAAGGACAAAAAGGGTGCTGAAAATGTCGTTGCAGACCATTTATCAAGACTCACCGCTGAGTTGTCATTTGATAAAGCACCCATCAATGATTATTTCCCTGATGATCTTTTATTCTCTATCACAACTTTTCCTTGGTATGCTGACATTATTAATTATCTTACAACAGGAATGATGCCACTCAATTGGAATGCACAGGATAAAAATAATTTTTTGACCGAGGTAAAACGTTTTTACTGGGATGACCCATATTTATTCAAGTATTGTCCTGATCAAATTGTTCGACTGTGTATTCCAGGCAATGAGGTAAGTAGTGTCATTGAATTTTGTCATTCTGAAGCATGTGGTGGTCATTTTTCGTCAAAGAAAACGGCTGCAAAAATCTTGCAATGTGGATTTTGTTGGCCCACCTTGTTTAAAGACGCACATGCATTCTGTAAAACCTGTGAAAATTGTCAAAAGTTAGGATCCATTTCCAAGCGAAACATGATGCCTTTAAACCCCATTCTTGTCATTGAAATATTTGATTGTTGGGGAATTGATTTTATGGCCGTCATTTGGATTTTTGTACATTTTGGTTTCCGTTGATTATGTGTCAAAATGGGTCGAGGCAATTCCTTGTCGAAATAATGATCACAAAACAGTGATCAAGTTTTTAAAGGAAAATCTTTTGAGTCGATTTGGAATCCCTCGAGCTATTATCAGTGATGGAGGCAAACACTTTTGTAACGAACACTTTTGTAACAAACCTTTTGAGTCTTTAATGAAGAAATATGGAGTCACGCACAAAATTGCTACACCATACCACCCTCAAACAAGTGGTTAAGTTGAGTTAGCAAATAGAGAGATAAAACATATCTTACAGAAAACGGTTAACCTTGATCGAAAAGATTGGTCTCTTAGACTAAATGATGTGCTTTGGGCTTACTGCACCACATTTAAAACATCTTTGGGTATGTCTCCTTATCGTTTAGTTTATGGAAAACCTTGCCACTTACATGTTGAACTTGAGAAAAAAGCATATTGGGCCATTAAAGCTTTCAATTCTAACCTAAATGATGCTGGTGAATTGCGCAAGTTGCAAATAAATGAACTTGAAGAATTAAGAAATGATGCGTACGAAAATGCAAAAATTCTTAAAGAAAAATCTAAAACCTTTCATGACAAACGAATTTTAAGAAGATCATTTGAAGTTGGTCAAAAGGTTTTGCTTTATAATTCTCGGCTTCATTTATTTCCTGGCAAATTGAAATCAAAATGGAGTGGTCCATTTGTTGTGAAACACGTGTATCCATATGGTGCCTTTGACATTGAGAATCCTTGGAATGGTAACGTGTTTAAAGTAAATGGACAACGTGTGAAACCATTCTTAGAAAATACAGATTTTCAAAAAGACTTTGCCGTTCTTTTTGACCCTTGTTACAAAGGTGAGTAAACAAATCTTTTTCTTTTGACTTTATTTGTGTTTGCAATTATTATTTTTGTTTTTGTTCGCTTTTGCGTTTTGAATTTTTACAGGATTAATTTATAGGTTCAATTTTTGCTTGGTGTGTTTTGCTATATAACCCCGGTTAAGTGGCGAATAACGGTACTCCGGGATA
This sequence comes from Dipteronia dyeriana, assembly GCA_032871835.1. Classification (NCBI taxonomy): domain Eukaryota; kingdom Viridiplantae; phylum Streptophyta; class Magnoliopsida; order Sapindales; family Sapindaceae; genus Dipteronia; species Dipteronia dyeriana. The sequence continues at coordinate 91,000,852 of CM065295.1, read as the reverse complement.
ATTCCAGTAAGTTTAATTCAGTTTCCCAAATAACTGATCCCCAAAACAAGGCATGGATGAAATTTTCACAAACCTGCAAAAATATTTTCCATAATTGCCCTAAAATGCTATGAAAAAGATTTACAAAGCACGTTCCGAAAGATTACGCTTACTGATGATAAACAACATTCTTGTTGAAATTCGCTGGTTGATCAAAGCTAAGGTACGTCTAGCAGGTGAGTCTGCTGATTCATTTATATCTTACATGCCTGGTTTTGGAAGAAGTAACCTTGCAAGAAAACAAAGAGCTAAGAAGTTAGGGGTTACTTGTCACAAATGTGCACGTACAACTTGCAACACACGTTGTCGTTCTTTAGGAATGGTGTCTAATAATCGGGAAGATAAAATTTTATTCATTAGGCATGGTTTGCGTAGGGAGTCATTGGATAATATCCTAATGACTCTTGATGCATATCCTAGTGGATATGTGCAAATGGAAATTGACCGATTATGACCATAATTTCAAAAAGAACATGCACAATATGGTCTTGAGAATCTGACTTTAAAAGACCCTGTTTGCCAATTTATAAGAAAATTGGATGGGAAGCATATCCCCGACCCATAGAGGGCGTTAAAGCCGTTTCTGGACTTAAAACCAGAGGAAGATGCGAGCAACAATCATAACTACCAGTAAATATCATTTTGTTTTTATTATCTTTTTCCTTCCACATTTAATGTCTTTTGTAATTATAGTTGTTTACTTTTGATTTTTGAACCATTTGGATCTAATATCATTGATAAATACACCACCCTGTACATATAGGTGTATCATTGTGTTACCTTTTCAGGATCTGTAAATAAAGCATTTGTTTTCCTTTTTGCTTCAAACACTCATAAACATTCAAAAGAAAAATTCAAATAGTGCATTAATGGCATCACCTTCAACTAAACGATTCACAAACATTTGTGTGTTTGGTGGCACTAACTATGAGAAATACATAGAGTTTGTTGAGACTGCAACTCATCTTGGTAAGGTTTGGCTGAGCGAAAAATACACATAGTGTATGAAGGAGGTAACTTGGGATTAATGGGGTGTGTTTCACGAGCTGCACGAGACGGAGGTTGTCAAGTTCTGGGTATCATCCCAAAACCTATGGCCGCAGCAGACATCATCGGAAAGATAAACGGTGAAGAGCTAGTTGTTTCAGGTATGTCTGAAAGATTGACTGCTATGTTACATCATACTGATGCGTTTATAGCTTTGCCAGGTGGTTTTGGAACCTTAGAAGAAATCTTTACAATGGCATCCTGGGCGCAACTACACATCCATGAGAAACCCATTGGTTTGTTGAATGTTAATAAATTATATGATGGTTTGCTTTCATTTCTTGATCATGCTCAGAAAATTATTACATTCCACCTTCAATCCGAAAAATCTTTATCTCTGCTTCAAGTCCTCATGAGCTGATTGACCAGTTACAAGCTTTCAATTATGAGCTTGATCCTTCAACCTCCAAAATTGATTGGTCCACTGATGAAGAGAACAAGAAACGCAGAATTGATCTGAATCTCAGTTTGTATGGTTTTTATGCATTTTATTTTCCTTTATTTTGTATTTCTTTTGTTGTTTTGCAGAATTTTATTGTCTTTCAAGTTGTTCAGGTGATATCTTCTAAACCTTACCTCTTTCTATAGACATTAGGGACAATGTCTCGTTCTGGTTGGGGGGAGGGGATAGTTGATTCAATAACTTAAAAAAAAAAAACTAACTTCGGACCATTTTTTTTTTTGTAAAGATGGCCGAGTAAGGAGATCTCTTAGATACTTCTGAGACGCATCTTTGTAGTTATGATGTATTTTTTTTCCTCTATTCTGACTATTCAAATTTATAAACTCTCCATGGTGATATCATTGACTAATCCTTTTGTTCATTAAGTCATCTTGAGAAATTTTTTGAACTATTCTAGACACACACGCACATTGACACGTGATTATGTGCGGTAAGTTGAGATTTTGCGATATTTAGTTCTGAAACATCATTCAAGGGTAACAACCGAAGGCAGTGGTCTTGTTTAAAAATATATTTAGTAATAATAATAATAATAATTTTGAGTGTTGTGACCAAAACTCTTACTTAGTAGCCAGGCCTCATGCCTTAGTAAGCATAAAGTGTTCGTGCAAAACGGTGGAGTCTGGATAAGAATAAAGTGCAGTTTCGTAACCTCTTTAACTCGAGCAATTAAGTCCGAGGGGTGCTTCAACACCTAATGACCTAAGACCAACTGATTTTGGTGTCATTGACCCAAAGCTCGTTACACGGGTTAAAGATAAGGCTTAAGGGAATTGTACTAAAAAAAAACATCTGCAATCCGAGTTATTAAGCCTGTAGGAGTGTTTTAACATTTAATGCCCTAAGCCAACTGGTTTGGGAGTCATTGGCCTAAAGCTCACTATATAGATTAAAGATGGAATGTTTGTTTCCAATTTTGTTATATTAAAAAAAACCAAAAAAATAAAAATAAAACTACTGCCTAAGGAAGAAGCCTTGATAAGATTTCGGAATGAAAATGTTGTTTAATTTCAATTGAATCTCATAGTTATTGTGTTGATCTTTGTTGAGCACAAGAAAGTTTGATTGATAACTCAATTGATGACTGGCTGTCAAAGGGTGAGAAAAGGAGTATGGGAGCGTTTGTCTATTTGGTAGTTTAGAGATTTGAATTTGAGTTTTTACTATTTTCGCTTTAATTGCTAGGGACTAGCAATAAGCTGGTTGAGGGGTGTGATTAACACTGAAAAGTATATGTTTACTAAGGGATAATATCATCATTTTACACTTCCAATATGATTAATTCCCTAATTTAGACATAATTTCGTTCGCTCGCTTAAATAAATGTGTTGTGTAATAATCAATGTATTTTTCTTTGTATTTCAGAGGTAATTCAATCAATTCAGAATTATGCAGAAGTCAGATGGCAAAACAAACATCGTTTTCAAGTTTAGAACATCAAAAACCTTAGGAAGGCCATAAAGAACATTTTTGTAATTTTGACTATTCACTGTTCACATTTGGCTTTCACTGTTCCTGATGACATGGCACATTCTTATTGGCCCAAACTGTGAGTGCACCATACACGCGGCTGTAGAGAATCATGTTCTAGAAGCCGGTGCACTATTCACTATTCACTTCACGGATGTGTGTACTGTTCACTGTTCACTATTCACTTCACGGATGTGTTACTATTCACTGTTCACTTTCACGGACGTGTCACTGTTCACTGATGACGTGGTAAAATCTGGACGCTCCATTCTAAATTCATTCAATGGTCAATTTTCATCCGTATTTTGTATAAATAGGGGGCCTCTCCCCCCTAATTTTCATATTCTGAATCCAAATCTGATATTAGATTTGTGAAATTATCTCTCTTTTGTTCTCAAATTCTCAGTTTAAATAAAATAGCTATTTTCTAGTTAAATTATGTATGGCTAATTTTATATAGTTGGGGTCAAAGGTGATACTGTTGATATGGAAAATATGATTCAATTTTGGTAAGTTTATTATTTTTATGCTTTCCCCCCTCTGATATTTGTGGAGTTTTTGACTCACTGTAGATAGACAAATATTGTCTAGCACAGTGGGTACTTTTACCCATATTTATCAGAGAGTGGTTTCTCCCCTCTGATCTTTATGGAGTTTTTGACTCACTGTAGACAGACAAATATTGTCTAGCACAGTGAGTACTTTTACCCATATCTATCAGAGAATGGTTTATCTCCTCTAATCTTTATATTGTTTGACTCATTGTAGACAGACAGACATTGCTAGCACAATGATTACTTTTACCTACATCTATCGGAGAATGGTCAGTGAAGTGGAATATCATCGCATTAATTTGGACTAAATATTAATAATTAGATCATATTCGAATTACCAACAGTGATCCTTTAGCCCCAGTATTAATTTTAATTGATTTACATTTTATAACAAGCTTAGTAATTAATCTAGATAATTAATTCTACAAGGACTAGTGAACAACCTCCCTATGGTTCGACCCGGTCTTATCTGTTAGTTTATTACTATGACACTCTTATACTTGGGAGTATGAACACTTCTTTAGGACGTGCCAATGATTATACAGAGAATTGAAAGTATGTTTTATGCTTGTATTAGCACTCAGAATATCAATTATATTACTTTTATAAATATCAAGAAGAGATTATGATTTTTACAAAAGCACCATGTTTGTACCCTTCCCCAATTATGATTATTGTTGGCTTTTGGGGCTATTCTACACATGTGTATGTCAGATGAGTCACTTTGCACGTGTACAACAAATTAAAAGAGTATTGAGTCGCTCTGCACGTGTATGACCAGACGTTATTCCCGACTCTGCGTTTGCACGAAGTAATTCGACTTACGTATTGAAGATATCCCTAGGTACTAATTTGGTGCAGATTAAGATTTTATAAATTATCTTATTCTTGTTCAGAAAAGAGATGTACTCAGTTTATTAAGTACGAAATTAGATATATTATCTTTTACTATGTATTACTGGATGCATATTGAAAAGTTGTTCATAAATGTTTTTAAAAGTTTCCATTCACTCACTGGGTGTTAACGCTCATCCTTTTACTTTAAAAATATTTTTCCAGATAGCTGCTCGGTTGTGCGGACTCTTCAGTTTTGAGGTTGGCCACTCGATGACATCATGAAGTGCAAGAGTCATGCATTTAATTTTTCATGTACATAATTTGAGGTGAGGTCGGCCTACTCTGCCTACTCAGCCTACTCGGCCTATTCACCTACTTGGCTTACTCAGCTTACTCGACCGTGGTCGGTTTCTTACTCTGTCTGGTTGGTTTTCTGGTCGGGATTTTGACTGGTTAGTTTTTAAAAGTGGTCGGTTTTTGGTCCGGTCGGTCATTTATTTTTGACAACTTTTTGTAATGAATGAAAATGGCAATAAAGGACTTGCAGTTATGTACATTTTGTACTCTCCAATATTTTCAATATTTTCCTTATATCCTTTTTATGTTTAAAAGCAAGTATTTTCTATGGAATTTTAATAGAAATTTCTTTTGTCATACTAGTAAAAGTACAGCCCACAGGGCCTCCCTCGAACTCAAGAGAGGAGTCAGGGTGGGTCCTGTCATTCTATACCTGTCATTGATCAAGAAGTCAACCAGACAATGTTGAACAAACCCCATTCAAGATGAGGTAATTGTTCATGAGAAATAAACTCAACAACCTCAAGAACCAGTGTGATCCATTAGAGAAAGAAGAAATGCTATTCCGGATGATTTTTACGTATTTCTTTAGGAACATGAGGAAGGCATTGAAATGATGGAAAATAATCCAATCAACTTCCATTAAGCCATGCAAGGTTCTAACTCTCAAAAGTGGATTGATGCCATAAATGAGGAGTATAAGTCTATACAAGACAATAAGGTTTGAGAACTTGTCCCATTACCAGAAGGTGTGAACCCATTGGTTGTAAATGGATATTTAAAACCAAAAGGGATTCAAAAGGTAATGTGGAGAGGTATAAGGCTCGTCTTGTAGTTAAAGGCTTTACCCAAAAGGACGGGATTGACTATTAAGAGACTTTCTCTCATGTTTAAACGAAAGACTCTTTTAGGACAATCATGACACTTGTTGCACATTTTAACCTTGAACTTCATCAGATGGATGTCAAGATGGTGTTTCTCAATGGTGACATTGACAAAACAATTTATATGGTGCAACCAGAAAACTTTGAGTCTGGAGACCCAAAGAATATGGTTTGTAAATTGACAAAATCCATCTATGGACTCAATCAAGCTTTCCGTCAGTGGTACCATAAGTTTCATTAAGTGGTTATCTCGTTTGGTTTTGAAATAAGCGCTATTGATAATTGTGTGTATCACAAATTCAGTGGGAGTAATCACATATTCCTGGTTTTATATATCGATGACATACTGCTTGCCACAATCGATATACGCATGTTGCATGAAACCAAGAGATTTCTATCAAAGAATTTTATGATTAAAGATCTTGGTGACACCTCTTTTGTATTAAGGATTCAGATATAACGAGATAGTTCTCGGGGTATTCTTGGATTATTGCAAATGAGCTATATCAATACAGTGCTAAAAAAGGTTTGGTATGCAGGACAACAAACCAGGTGACACCCTTGTCGCTAAGGGAGACAAGTTCAGTCTCAATCAGTGCCCTAAAGGTAACCTTGAAGTTAAGGAAATGCAAATGATTTCCTATGCATCAGCTATAAGGAGTCTAATGTATGCTAAGGTATGTACGCGTCCGGATATAACGTATATTGTTGGTATGTTAGGCAGATATTAAGTAACTCTGAGATGAATCATTGGATAGTAGCCAAGTGGGTTATAAGGTATTTGAAGAGAATAAAAGAATACATGCTCACATATAGGAGATCAGATCAATTGGAGATCATAGGGTATTCCGACTCCGATTTTACTGGATGTCAAGACAATAGGAGATCCACATCAGGCTACATATACCTGTTGGCTGGTGGAGCTATTTCTTGGAGGAGTACCAAATAGACACTCATAGCTTCTTCCACCATGGCAGCAGAGTTTGTAGCATGCTATGAGGCATCCAACCATGGAATGTGGCTGCGGAATTTTGTCACTGGGCTGCGTATTCTGGAGAGTGTTGAAAGACCACTCAAACTATATTGTGACAATAAGTCAGCAGTGCTATATTCTAATAACAATATGAGCTCATCTAGGTCAAAGCCTATTGACATTAAGTTCTTAGTTGTGAAGGAAAGAGTGCATAGTGAACATATATCCATAGAGCACATTGAGACAAACTACATGATAGCGGATCCATTTACAAAGAGATTACCACCCATGGTCTTTCATGTGCACACTTGTCATATGAGTGTTATTTTGTGTGAGGATATCACATTATAGTGGGAATTTGTATAATTTTGTATTTTATTGCTCTATGTTTGATTTTGGATATACTTATGCATTTATGTATTTGGATATTTTTCTGATCAGAAACAATTAATTTGTTACATTGTGTTAAGTATTGATCTCACTAAAGAATAAAGTAGAACCAGTTGGAATAGACATGTATAGATCACATTGCATGTAATTTCCATGCTACGCATCCATGATTGATCTATGTCATTTGATTATGTTGGTATACGTGACCATTGATGGGTTTAGTCACGTTAAAAGTGACGAAAACCGCTTTGATCCTATGTTGGCATAACCAATGAACAAGATTGTTCGGATATACCCTAAAATCGTGATAGTAAAATTTTGGAGCTCATAAATACATACACATTTGTAAAGTTGTATATGTGCCCCAGTGGGAGATTGTTGGAAAATTCCATCATATGGGACCGCACATGTAAATATTAAATGTGTTATGCTATCTTTTAGTTAAGCATAAATTAAAGTGATCTAATTAAGATTTAAAACATTAAGGCTTAAGGGTATAATTGTCATGGAATTATTGTGTAGATATGATGGGCCGAATTAGAAATAGCAAAACATAGAATAATATGATTATTATATATATTTAGGGTTATGATCCCCAAATTACACGATACTTTTGTTTTGTCTGTATCCCCATCAATAGAGCAAAATAGAACACTGTAGGGTTCAAGAAAGGTCGTGATAATTTGGAAGATCACAACCCATCTACCAACCTCCGACAATGGATTTAGGTACGCTTCCGCTTTCTCGATTTACTTCTTTTCTCTTGAATTGATATGTGTTATATTATGTATATTAAGGTTTGATTAATCATGATATAGAAACATGTTTAGGTTATTCGGATTAATTATGTGCCTATGCATGTTGATTTGTGTTAATCGAAATTCCTCACAACTTAAGGTTCTATTGGACTAAGGCGAAGGAAGACGTTACTCTCTTAAACATTCTTTGTGGCAACATAAAATTGTTTGTCAATTCGGAGAGTCATTTTCTAAAATGAATTGTCAAATCTAAAATAATAATATCTATGTAGCTCAAGTGGGAGAATGTAAGATTTTTTATAAAATTATGAGCAATATATGACATTATATTTTGAGTTTATGAAAAACCGAATTGATTGGAATGTTTAAGTAAGTGAGAGTTGATCGGATAAAGCTCGTTATTAATGTGATCACTATTAGTTGAGCTCGGTGCACCTTAGCTACATTAAATATATGTAAGATATGGTATGTGCTATTGTATATGTGTGAGTATAGTATTCCTTTAAGGACTAGCCATCTTATTGGGGTTGAGAATCCTTTATGGGTTAGGGTTCTAGAAAGTTATAATATATATATATATATATATATATATATATATAGGGTCCTTATTCTCACTCATATAACGTGTTATAAAATTGTCTCCCCGTTAGACAATCTGAGGAAGGTGAGAAGAGAGTAGAAGACTCCCTATTATTTTTTTTGTTTTCTTTTCAGGTTATCATGCTATTATGGATTCGAGATTAAGATTCTACGAATTGGATGGTTTCCGCTACGCTTTCAGGTACATGACTATTCATACTTATGTATGCAATACAAGATTTAATTGTTTTAATATATAATGCTTATATTCAAGTCTAATGGATGCTTTAATTACAACTTGATTAATTGCATACACAGGAAAACCAGTACATATAACCACTTTCTGATCGAGGAAAAATCAATTATTGAAACTGTGTTTAAGACAGTAAAAAAGAAAAAGAAAAAGAAAAAAAACTAACCCGACATGAGGGGCACCGACATCTTGAACCTAGTGGTCAGGCAGGACAAAACAAGTTTTGTATAGTAATGGATATTTTTATTTGGAGAAGAACATATCCGGTTTGATACTAGAAAATTGAAATCTGTAAAGTATATATATATATTCGTCAGTGTGTTGAATATGGATCATTAGATTTACATACTTAATTCAAAGAGTATGTATTTATTAAAACTTCTTCATAATTAATGGTCAACATGCAACGTACCGATTGAAAAACCACCGTATATATATCCTGCCAAATTTCACTTCACATGCAGAGTATAATATAACAGTAATAATGCAACATTTCAATTTTCAAAGGTATGGACTGACATATAAGAATGCATGAAAAGAATTTCTATATTTCACTTGAATTTTGAATTTTTTTTTTTTATGGATGAAATGAAATAATTTGATCCGATTCAATTATATCCTTTGTATACTAAAAGTAATATGTGATGCAACGTTGCAATATTTCCACGAGTGTTGACTACTGTTAAGTGAAAATCAAGTGGTGGGGTTGAAGGGTTTTCCAATTCCAACTTCCATGCGACTGTTACTTCGAACCCAGTTGCAGCATAATCATAGGAACCATATATCATCTTCTTGAAAGATTTTTCTTCATACATTTTTATGGCTGATAAATAAACTAAGAAAAGTCAAAAAAAAAAAAAAAAGTGACAAAACAAGAACAATGACATTGATGCGAGGGGTTGATTGATTGCTCTTGCTCACATGTTGAGTTGTAATCAACCGTCTCTCACCAAATGCAAGATCACGAAAGAAATGTTGCCGTACCTTAGCTCATCAAATTCTCTATTGAGAGATCTGAAAATTGGCATCAAAATCTGTGAGTCTATTTGAGCAGAGTAAACATATAATTCATCATATATGTTATTTGAATTCAGGTTAATAAATTTGCAGAATCTGATCACTGTCTTAGCTAAATTCATGAAATGCTATATATGTTAGACTGTTTCCATCATGCAAATCATACACAATCTGCAACTGCACTTCCCTTGCAACATTGAATTTTCGAAGTTAGATATAATATAAGCATATAAAGTACATCAGTGATCCTAATAAAAAGGTAATAATGCATATAAATAGGAGAAATCATTTTCAAAAAGAAATCCTGAACGAACCCTACTTAAAAACCAAATTGGCCGCTACAAATAACGAGAAAGACAATATGGGACCAAACACTACTGTCAATGTATACACAGCCTGTAAAATCCTATATATGTATGCTTCCACATCCAAAGTTTTAAAATAACATAAAATTTGCTCTAACATAAGTATTGAAATTATGAAGATCACATATAATGTTGGGTTATGTGAAGCCAGAAATCAATAAGAAAATGAGTCCCAACAGGTGGCGTGGCGTAGACTGCGGCGGAGGCAACGAACTCAAACCGCGGCACACACAACGGGGAAGTTCAGAGGTGACATGCTATGTGGACCGCGGCACGGACATGGTGCACACATTGCGGCCGCCTGTGGAGCGGAGTTTCCCAGACGAGTCATGCGTTGTGGACCGCGGTGCAGACATGTGCCTACACAACGGTCCAGACTGTGGTACATGCGAATTTCGTGAGAAAGAGGAAATTTTGTGTGAATAAGTAATTGAAAAAAAGAAATAGATTATAATTAGGATTTGACTAACCCTATTGCTCTTATATAAATGTTACCGTTATGTGTATTTTGAGAGAGAGAGAAAAGTGCGTAATGTGTGAGAAAAATTGCTAGAGAGAAAAAGCAATTGTAGAGAGACTAAAAGAGAAACAGAGATATTGTAATCACCTTTGAAAAATAGTGGATTGAGTGCGGTGCACTCCGTATACGTAGGAAAATTACTGAATCACGTAAAATCTTTAGTGTCTTATTTCTTTTTATTGCTTTTCCAATTTTGTGTTTGTAATTAGATTTATGTGTGTGCGATTTTTCTCAACATATAAAAGAGTACCAATTCGATACTTGTATTCAAAAAAACCAGTAGAAAAGAAGTACTTGCCCTAGTGACATTCCTGTACGAAGATAACTTTAATAGCAACAAGAGAAATTCCAATGTACACATGATGCAGGGGAAGTAGAAAATGTCAAAGAGTAGGAAATTTGTGGAAAAAAGGCAACGGAATCACACACGCTACCAGCCGATTGCTTGATTTGGAGGAGGACTCACCTAGTGGTGTAAAAGTGGGCCGGCCGGCCCAGGGAGTTCACGGGCCAGGCCGCGACGGGCCTCGTGCCGGGCCTCTGGGAGGAGGCCCGACAGGCCGGCCCGGCGGACCTGTCCGCCTGTCCGTTTGGGCAATTTTTTTTTTTTTTTTTCAAAATGCCTCCAACGGCTGGAATTGATTTCTAGCCGTTGGAGGAAATTAAAATTACCAAAACCCCCCTACAATCTTTTAAATTACATTTTGACCCACAAATCAAATTTTTCTATAAATACTTCCATCCATTTCATTTTCCATTAACTCTCTCTATCATTCTTTCAATATCTCATTCTCTCAAATCTCAATCTCTAATATATTTTCCAATTCTCTAAACTTTTTCATTCATTTTGGTTATTACTCTCTCTACAAAATTCTCTACGTTTTCCACCAACACACCAAATTTTAAAGGTATAATTTTGTTATTACTTTTGGTCTAACATATTCTCATAGTAAATTTATATGTTTATGTTTAGATTTGAGTTACTTAATGAAAACATTATCTATTTAGTTAGTTAGTTTATCAATTTTTGGGCTTTAATGTTAATATTATTTGTTTAGTTTATTAAGATTTTTAAGTTTAGTAGTAATTTTAATATTTGTTATTAATAAATTTAGAAAGTTAATTTGTATTACTGAAATTACTTTTTGTAATAAGTAAATGATGAATGTTAAGTGTAGTAATTACGTTTGATATTGTTTTTTTTTTATAAATTAAAAATTTTCATTTGTAGATTATGATAGTAAATTTAAGAGTAGTGGTTCAAATCATCAATTTTATGTTAGTATATTATGTTAGTAAATTTATCAATTTTATTTGTAGTAGTGAACTAGTGAATTTAAAATTTTATGTTAGTAGATTATGATTTTTTTTGTTTATTTAATTTGTTTTTTAAGTAAATAAATTATTGTAAGTGTCGTATTAGTTATAGTAATTATTGTTAGTAAATTAAGATTACTGTTAGTAAATATTGATTTTTAATTTGACTATTAACTACTATAGTGCTCATATTTTTATTCAGATAATGGATCACAACCAGCAACCTTATTTTCCGGACGGTTTGAATATGCTCAACGATGAGTTTGATATTTCAGAACCGACCCATACTCAAGCGGGACCTTCTGGTTCCGGCGTTACACCAACTTCACGTCCCAGAAAATTAACATCAGATGTGTGGCAATGTTTCAACATAGTCCAAATGACACTCCCAAACAGGGCGTCTGGCCTCAGAGCTAAATGTAAGTTTTGCCATAAGAATTATGCTACAAGTACGGGGGGAACCGGACATTTGAGACGGCATATGCATAAATGTATGCCTGCACATGGACAGGTAGACACTACAACCCAGACACAGCTTCAACGGCACCCAGACGGGTCCGTTACGACGTGGCAGTTTGACGCCATGCACGCTAGAGAGTGCTTGGCACGATACATTGCATAAACTGATCAACCGATCAATATTGGTGAGAGTCCATTTTATAAAGAATTAATCACATCTGCATATAACCCCCAATATGAACCTGTTTCTAGAACCACCACTAAAAATGATTTGATACGATTGTTTGAAACCGAAAAGGATGACTTAGTTGCTGAAATACAGCATTTAAGTGTCTCTGTTGCATTAACTTCTGATATTTGGAATGCATGTTCCAAACAGGACTATTTATGTGTCACGGGACACTATTTAGATTCTGATTGGAGGATAACAAAAAGAATTTTTGGTTTTCGTCCTATGGATTTTGTACATACCGCAGAAAACATTTTTAATGTCATAATGGAAGTTTTAGAAACTTATGAAATCACGCATCGCATTCTTTCAATCACATTTGATAATGCATCTGCAAATACTAGCTCTATTGCATTGTTTGTTGCAAGAAATATCCCACAAGATGGAGGTTATTTCTTCCATCAACGATGTGCATGCCATATTATAAATTTAGTTGTACAGGCTGGTTTAAAGCAGGTAAGCGACCAAATAGATCGCATCAGAGATGCCATTTCTTGGATTTGCAGTTCTAATCCTAGATTCAGTGAATTCAAGAGACATTGTAAATTAAACGGTCTCAAACCCCGACGATTCCAAACTGATATGCCGGTAAGGTGGAACTCTACTTATTTAATGTTGCAAAATTGTTTGGAATATGATACAACCATTACATGTTTTTATAACATGAAATTGACCGAAACAGGACAACTTAGTCCAAAATTACTTTCCACAGACGATTGGTATGTGGCAAAGATTTTTGTTCAATTTTTAAAGATTTTTTACAATGCCACTGTAACTCTTTCCGGGGTATATTACCCCACATCTTCCCAGGCAATCCATCAGATAGTGGAAATGTCTAAACTGTTAAACAGTTATAGAGAAGATGAACATCTAGGCGCTGCACTTGTTGTCATGGAGACAAAGTTGAAAAAATATTGGGCTAACATTCCCTTACTTTATGCCTTAAGTGCTATAATAGATCCCAAGGTTAAATTATCTGGTTTAGAAGTTTTTCTTGAGTTTATTGGTATTAATTTGTCAATAGATTATTCAGAACAAATTACTGACATTCGAACCAAGTTGTTCGAGATTTTTCATATTTATGAGACCAGGTTTGGCAACATTGACATCCCCCAATCAACACGACCGGAGATAGAGCCGAAGCAAACAAGTTGGAGCCTTATGAAACGAAGAAAAAAAGACAAATCAACAAGTAGTTCTTCAGGGCAAAGATCTAGCCCATTTTCTTGTACCGAACTTATTAGGTACCTTGAAGCACAGTTCGATGCCGTTGAAGACAAAGAAGAGTTTGATTTGTTGTTATGGTGGAAGACCTATACGTACAGGTATCCAGTTCTGTCACACTTAGCACGTGACGTACTGGTTATTCCTGTGTCAACGGTGTCTTCAGAACAAGCTTTCAGCACCAGTGGACGCATAATTGAACCAAGAAGAAGCTGTTTGTCTCCAGAGATGGTGGAGGTATTAACATGCCTTCGGGATTGGGAGCATGGTAAAAAAAGGTTACAAAATCTAACTGTAGATAAAGAACTTAATCTAAATTTCGACAATCTAAATTTCGACAATCTATATATTAATGACCTTTCAGGTAGTGGCCAGGGCCAGAACTAGGTTATACTTTTACATATGTATTTATTATTTACTTGTAAGTTGTAAAACGGTTGCACTCTTTTTCCCTTACCAAGTTTTTATCCTACTGGGTTTTTCTTGGTAAGGTTTTTAATGAGGCAATCATGTAGATATATATTACTGAATTCCATAAGTGAAAAATAAATAAATAAATAAAAAATTGTTCGTTCTCTTTATTCATTTCAAATCCTAATAATTGTTCGTTCTCTTCATTCATTTTAAATTCTAAACCCTTAACAATAAACTATAAATCCTAAACCCTATACCCTAAATCCAAAAAAACGTAATTTGGAAAAAAAATTGGACCAAAAAACTAACCCGCCGGACCAGACCCGTTAGGCTTGGCCCGGCCGGCCCGCCAGAGGGGCCCTGCGGGCCGGCCTGACACGGCACGCAGGCACGGATCGCCTGAGGCAGACCGGCATGCCGTGCAGGGCCTGCTTCTCTGGAAACAGGCCGCCCCGGCCCGGCCCGCGACACCGTCGCGGTCAGGCCTGGCTCGGCCTGTTTCCAGAAATGGACTAGCCAGGCCGTCCCTAATGGGCCGGGCCAGTCCATTTTTACACCTTTATTCTGGGGCTATACTCTATTTTGTTTTGTGTTCCGACTTCTGGTAGGCTGCTTTTTGGTTGTCCTTGCTTCTAATACATTCTAATTGTTTAAAAAAAAAAACATATAGTAACCTATGATGTTAATATGCACAAGTTATAAAATAAACAACACGATAAGAATGAATTGAACTTTTCTTATATATATTTCATAAATCCATTTATAAATTACATTTTTAGGATATAAACCCTAACATTGGAACCATCTATCGGAATGTCAGGACAGGTTACACTTCAATTCTAGTAATTATCATTTCTTATAGATAAATGTAGGCTGTTTTTAGGAGATTGTATATGTCAATGCTACTCTGGAATATTTTTGTGCACATGAATAGTTCCTCTTTAGAGTGGTTTAAATATCTTATGTTAGGGAATATTATGGTATGTTATGTCATGTCATGTTAGTTTAGGGAATATCTATGCTGGTCTATGACTTCTTTAGACTCCCAAATTATATCCAAAAACCTGTTTGACATATATCAGCTTTCACTTCTGGACTCTATAGGTAAACTTTGCAATTTTTTTTTTGATATTGTATATTTTACAAGTTGAATATTATATTTGTATTACTTAATAATGTGCTATACAGGGTGAGCTGAAATATCTTTATGTCAACAGCTGAAACATCTTTATAGATAGTTTTGCTGGTCTGACTAGTATAGTTCAATATTATGTTGAAATAATTATGTTGAAGACCATTATAATTTTGCTTATAATAGTGACTATAATTATGCTTATAGTAGTGACTACTGTAATACAATAAATCTTCTGTATGCACGATTCTTTCTAATGTTAATTTTTTATTTAGGACACTAACCTTTGAATGAGGATTGATGTTGCTGAGATTGTTGAAACTGTCATCTCCTACTTCGTTAAAGGTAAAAATTTCTCATTGAAGTCTCCTATTTGTGTGTCCCTTGTTATTGTTGAGAGCCTAAAACTCTTGAATTAGCTGTTGTGAAGGCAGCAGTTGTCGTTACTGCTATAATTGTTGGTGGATGCTTGTTAGTTTATATTTTTTGACTTTCTTTGTTCTATTTTTAGTCAATTTTTAATTAACAAAAACAAGAGTACATAGATGATAACGAACTCAGTATCGATAGAAAAGGAACGCGGCTTCTCTTGAACATGACAACAATATAACCAAAAGTAAGAAAAACAAAACGTTTTTCTAATAGCCTACTAAACAAATAAGTTTGATTAGAATTCAATACTAGGACGTCATTTTTACATGGAACAAAATAATAACTAACTGGGAACAAATCAACAGAATGAAATATTTTTCTCTACTAAATATGCTGAAACAATCTTTGAAGCAGCAGCATGCCCTAAGCAGCAAAGATGTAATGGCATGGTGTTAGAGGCCAAGTTATCTACATTATAAATCATAAAAATTGGGTGTTTATGTTTTTTTTTAACACATCCACAAACATGTCTGTCAGTATTTTAACGCATCCACAAGTATGTTATTCTTTCAATGAAATTCTATTGTATCTCTTAATAGTCTTTAGATATAAATTTTGTTGTCCGTGTGTGTCCTAGTCCATGGTTTATTAAAACCTTGCTTCATATTGACTAGCATTATGGTCCCTTTCTTATAGAGTATTGGTGAAGAATGATGCTTTTGTATTATTTATTTGTTCATTTGGCAAGAACAAGTGATTTGTTAAAAAGTTCTCCTCATCGGATAATTGTGTCATCCTAACCTCTAAATTGGGATGAATCAATTTTTGGCTCGTCTAGGAACTGAGGGGTTCCAAGCCATTCACTCTTTTAATGTAAATTATGTCACTTATGATAAGCATTCTTGGCATATCAATACTCTGAACAAAACAGTTTTATTAATCCTATGGTTATGTTACTAAAAGAAAAGCATCATGGAGTGTTAATAACAGAATTCAACTTTGTACAAATCTATGCAATTCAACTTTGAATGCCTATAGAAGTAAAATGATACATTGTATGCATAATTTTAAATTTCAACTTACTTTATTCTTATATCGTACAAAAAAGCTATTATTAGTTAGTCTAGTTCTTCATTCGGGTTAAGAATACTATTTTGGTGATTTCTGGATCATCCATGCTGTTATATAGAGACTAGAGAGTTCTTTGTTTTTTACATGAACATGAGCAGATGTCATTGAAATGTTCTGAGAAATTCTCAAAAGCTTCTCACCGGAAAGTCCGAAGAAATTTGAAGTGTAGATATTATATATATATATGTAGAACCAATTTTTGCAGTGTTATCAAAGTTGTGTCTTATAATTGAATTTATGCTTGATAGCTAAAGGATGTAGTTCCTTACAAGAAATATGCAATGCAAATTATGCAAATTCAACTAGTGGTAATATAAAATTGATTTTTATTTTTTATTTGTTGTTAGTAGTAATGAAGGGATATTTTACAAATTATTGTGTGAGATATATAAATTTACATGAGTCAGAAATTTATAAATTATTTTATTATATTTATTATTCATTAAATAATTAAATATTTTATTTGACATTAATTAATTTATACCATTTGGTGCTCAATAGGATTGGATTATTTGAAGGGATTTGATTGGATTGGATTAATTACAATGTGTCATGTCTTTAGTCCAATATTGGATTGTTTGTCTAAATTCTATTATCACTTTTAAATTGAAATTGTCGAGTGCAATCAATAATGAAGTATTATTAAGCAATAGTATAAAATCTAAAAAAAAACATTCATATCAGAATTAATTAAAGGTTCAAATTATAGAGAAAATTTATAGAGCACTTGATCTAAGAACTAATTAAAGATCTGAATCATTGAGAATTTATGGAGCGCTTGATCTAAGTATATTTTTCAGGTCATCGATTGAAGGGCTTGTTGCCGCCCAAAGCAGCGAGCAAATAGCCAAATATGCAATGAGAATTGAAGTAGTCGAGTGAAATCAACAACGAAGTGTTAATAAGTAACAACATAAAATAAAAAATAAAAAAATTGTCCCCGTAAGAACTAATTAAAGATCCAAATCAAAGAAAAATTTTATGGATGACATGATCTGAGAATATTTTTCAAGTAATCGGTTGAAGAGCTTTATGGGAGGGCAGTTGCATTCTGGGTTGTGCTTGGTACGACTCATATTGGTGTCAGCTTAAAAATAATAATTAATGCTAACAATTGTATAAGTGACAAAAAAAAAGTTAATTACATGAATTCTATAAATAATTTAGTAGATAATATGAATTCTAATTATAGATGCCTTTATAGGCTCATATTCTTGATAGCGCGCAATGTCCGATCCATCTTTAGCTCCTGATTAGCTTCGACCGCGTCTGTATCACTCTTACTTCTAGCAATAATCAATCAACAAAGTGCACCACACTTAGAACTAACACTAAACAACTTTAATCAACAAAAACGACCACAACAATGTGTTTTCAACAAATAATCCCCAATGAACTATCAATTATCTTCTCAAGTGTATAAAACCTAAGAAAGTAGATGAATCTACGCCCTAAACGATCACTTGAAGATGAATATAGAAGATTTGGATAGGATTACCTTTGGAGATGAAGAAGAACTGTTGTGGACTGCTTGAGAGTGTATTTGGTGGTTAAACTTGTGTTTGCAAATTGCTTTCCACGACCTAGGGTTTTGTCCCTATTTTAGTATAGGTGTGATTTCAAGGCAACCTGACTGTCGCTTTTACTAGGTCGCCTTTAACATAAACGGTGTCGTTTCACTTATAGGTTAGGGAAAAAGCAACCCGGAGATCGCTTACTTTTATGCACAAGTTATCGCCTTGAGGTCGCTTTCGTCTCTGGTTTGAGAGTACAAATCCGAGGCAATAGCGACCTCAAGGTGACTTTATGTGTGGTAGCCTTGAGGTCACTTTCGTCTCTGGTTTAGGACTACAAAACCGTGGTAATAATGACCTTAAGGCAACTTCGTGTGTGATCGTCTTTAGGTCGCTTTTGTCTCTGGTTTAAGACTACAAATTAGAGGCAATAGCGACCTCAAGGCGACTTTGTGTGTGGTCGCTCTAAGGTCGCGTTTTCCTCAGTTTTGTAATATCTTCCTTTCTTGCATGACTTGTTCACTTAAAGTTAAGAGGAATGTCAAACTTGTTCAACATACCAACAAATGAAGGAAATCAACCCAAAGTAAGCTGTTAGAAGAACCATATGTGTTGGGTATAGACTGAAAAGTTGGTTACATTGCGTTTAACTTGTTCATGGATATTTATGTTCACTTCTTCACTAAACAACTCTAGCGTTTATATAAACGTTAAACTCGTTCAACTTACGTTGAACTTGTACATTACAATTTACTTGAACTTAAACCGAGTAACGTTAAACTTGTACAACTTACGTTTAACTTGTTTATGCATTTTAACGTTGACTTGTACATCAAACAAGTTGAACGTTCAGAGCAACGTAAAACTTGTTCACCCAACGTTTAACTTGTTGATAGCGGTTTTTATGTAAATTTGTTCA
The DNA here is from genome assembly GCA_032871835.1 of Dipteronia dyeriana. Taxonomy (NCBI): domain Eukaryota; kingdom Viridiplantae; phylum Streptophyta; class Magnoliopsida; order Sapindales; family Sapindaceae; genus Dipteronia; species Dipteronia dyeriana. The sequence continues at coordinate 90,981,695 of CM065295.1, read as the reverse complement.
CTGACCATCTTTAGAATAACTTTGAACTTGTTCATCCTATATTGAACTTGTTCATGACTGTTTTTACATAACTTTATTAACGTTGAACTTGTTGACCCTACGTTGAACTTGTTGATAACGGTTTTTACGTAAATTTGTTCACTGTACAACTTTAACATTCTGAGCAACGTTGAACTTGTTACCTTAAGTTCAACTTTTTTTAACGGTTTTAACTTTTAACATAAACTTGTTCAGTGAACAAATTTGACGTTAACTTTAACTTTAGACTCGTTTAAACTACGTTAAACTTATTCATAAAGATTTATGTTGACTTGTTCAGAAAACTGGTTTAACGTTATTACGAACGTTAAACTCGTTTACACTACGTTGAACTTTTTTATAAAGATTTACGTTAACTTGTCATCGAACAGGTTTAACGTTCAGAATAACGTTAAGCTTGTTCAATCCACACGTTGAACTTGTTCATGATAATTTACGTAGACTTGTTCACTGAACAAGTTTAACGTTGGATACTAAAGTGACACTCGTTCAATCTACGTTGAACTTATTCTTAAAGGTTTACATAATTTTGTTTATAGAACAAGTTTAACGTTCAGATGAACTTTAAACTCGTTCTAATAACGTCAAACTTATTCAAGAAAATTTACGTTGACTTGTTCACTAAACGAGTTTAACGTTCAGATAAACATTAAACTAATTAACCTACCTTGAACTTGGTTATAGAGGTTATTGTTGATTTGTTCACTGACCAAGTTTAGCGTTAAGATGAACGTTAAACATGTTTAACCTACATTCAACTTGCTCATGAAGGTTTATGTAAACTTGTTCAATGAACAAGTTCACCATTATCAGCTAAACGTTAAACTCGTTCAGCCTAAGTTGAATTTGTTTAGGAAAATTTACGTTTACTTGTTCACTGAGAGAGTTTAACGTTCATATCAACGTTCAACTTGTTCGACATACCTTAAACTCGTTCTTGAAATTCAATTTTTTTTTCAAATAATAAATAAAATATTTTTCATGTATTAAAACATATTTTTAATATTTTTTTAATAAAATATCATTTTTTATTAATTATTATGTAATGTAATATAATATAATTATATTATTAATATATACATATATCTATATAATATATAAAAACTGACCCTCACAACGCCACGTGTCACCGTGAGGTGGCTTTAGATATAAATGCATTCATTTTTTTCTTTTTTTTTTAAATATAAATGTATTGTATATATATATATATATATTAATAAGACAAAATGAAGAGAGCTTTCGGCTTTGAATTTAAATATATTCATTTTTTTTAATATAAATATATTCATATATATATATATATATATATATATATATATATATATATATGTGAAAATGTTCACATATGTGTGCACTGGTGGAATTATTTAAGGACATTGAATGTGAACCACTCATTTTACATATTTTGACTTGACACATATGCACTTATCAAAACTCTTTTATAAATGAGTGGCTCTCATTCAATATCCTTATATAATTATATCAGTACTTACTGATAGGAAAATGATAGTATATATATATATATATATATCAAATAAGACAAAATGAATAGACAATTTGATTATAAACTCTTCCCATACCCTTTTTAAAAAAAAAACATTCATAGCATCTTTAAAAAAATAAACACAAAAACCCCATCATATTCTCCTTTTCAACCATACTTCAAGTTTATTCAATTAATTACATAATCATAATAACCAAAATTCATTTCATCTTCCTCGATTTTCACTATAAAAACCGCCTAAAATCTCACATTTTTTCCAACTCATTCCATCGACTTTTAGCACTGGATGGTGTTGTGAGGTAAGAGTAATTTCTATCCTTTTTTTAATATTTGTTTGATTAATTTTAATTTTAGTTTTTTTTTTTGTTATGATCAGTGTTCTAGTAATCGGCCGTCTAGACCGATTAATCGGCTCAATACAACTAGGCGGTGGGTTACTGCAGTGAAATGGCCAAAATCGGTCATATTAGTCGGTCTCCGACTAATCGTTCAAATCGCCAGTTAATCGGCAGATCGGCTAGGCGTCCATTTAAAAAAAATTAAAAAAAAATTAAAAAAAAATGAACACTACAATCTCAGATGACGACCACAGGCGGCCAAACTGGAAAACCAAAGAACACCAAGGGAGAGAGCACAACAACACCATCCAGAAACAACCATGGAATCCAAAATTCAGGTAATCAGAAGAAAAAAAAAAGAATGAGCAAACTAGAGCCCAACTAGAACAAAGCACCATAAAAAACCAATAAAACAGACACCGTCACAATTGCTGAGGTCATCGAGACCTTCGAGATCGCCATCCACTTTTAGTTATCGAGATCTACTTTCAGTCGTCAAGGTCGTCGAGATCCACTTTCAGTTGTCTCCAATCTTCACAGTCCGACAAAAGCAACGATGAAGATGATTGAGAACAACTGAAAAAGAAAACAAAAGAAGATGATTAAGAAGAGAGAGAGAAAGCATTGAAGATGAAAAGTTGGAAATGTCAAGAACCAAGAAGATAAGAAGAAGATGTGGAAGTGTTGGAGGAAATAATTGACTGTGATGTCAGGTGTGTGTGCCCCACCAAAATAAGTGTTGAAATGTCCAATTGTATGTGATGGTGCATGTTTCCCACTCAGTCCCACCAAAATTACAAACAAAATAGTTTTCCGATTAATCGGTGATTAGTCAGTCTAGGTGCTAGGTTCCAAGTCTCCACCCGACTAGCGTCTAACGACTACTATAACACTGGTTATGATGATTGTCAAATGTCTCTTGTAAAAAATCTTACACCATTCTCAGGTAACTTTTTCTTATCTTTTTGTTTATTGTATTTTTTTTATTTTATGAAACACTTTAGTAGTTAAAAATATAATATTGGATTGATTACTGTTGTGATGTATTTCGGTATCTTCATCATGGTTTTTTGGCTAACAAAACTTGAAACAAGGAATTTTAACTTTGGCGGACTTGGATTTTCAATTAGTTGTTATTTGCTACACAACCCTCCACTAATGCTAGTATTCCGTTCATCACCACCTATGCTGGAAAATCAATGGACTAGATAAAATTTGTGAAGTGCTCTGTACTTACGATGATGGATTTGATTGACAAACTACTACTACAGATAAATATTAGGGTTGTAGTATTGGGTTCTAAATCTAACAATGTATTCCTCTTTCAAAAAAAAATATGAGTGGTACTATTGGCACATCCACTACTGAACAACTTATCCCCAATTTTTAAATTATTTAGTATTCTTTTTTTTTTCCTTTATCAAATTACTTAAATAGACATACAAATTTTATTACAAAAATCTTGTACAAAGTTGAAACAGATAATCTGGTGTGTAAAATTAATCTAGAAGGGGGGTGAATAGATTTTAATTAACTTTTACCCAATTTTCGTTAAGAGTCAAGTTGACGAAAATACCCTTATCTAGTTGCAAAGATACCACAAGTGTAATAAATGCGAAATTAGTAAAAACACTTGAGATATACATGGAAACCCTCCAAATGGGAAAAATCACGGACTGATGAGTGCGCCACACTAGAACCTCGAATCCACTAATGATAAAGGAATTACAACCTAATCCACTAATGATAAAGGAATTACACACCAAAATGAGCAAGGATCATCTATGTATGTCTAGAAACCTGCTCTGATACTAATTGAAACAAATAATATGGTGTGTAAAATTAATCTAGAGGGGGGGGGGGGGGGGGTGAATAGATTTTTATTAATTTTTACCCAATTTTCGTTAATAGTCAAGTTGAGAAAAATACCATTATCTAGTTGCAAAGATACCACAAGTGTAATGAATGCAAAAATAGTAAAAACACTTGAGATATACGTGGAAACTTTCTAAATGGGAAAAACCACGGGCTGATGAGTGCGCCACACTAGAACCTCGAATCCACTAATGATAAAGGAATTACAACCTAATCCCGATTTAATCCTCCATCACTACCTGATCCCGGTATAAGTGAACCTAGTTCATCATGCTTGTGCTTAAAGCTACCTAATCCCGGAAGCAACACAAGTCTTACTTCTCAATGAAGAGATAAAGTGTCCTAAGAGAATATATGATGATATTCAATGAACAAACAAGGCTAGGAAACTATATATGCTTATCTAGGATAATGAGATGACAATTAATGCAATCCTAGATATCAAGTGCTAAATGACATGTTCAAATAGCTTTGCTAAACATAGATCAAACAATCCTATGAAGCTATCACAATACAACACTCAATCATGTCATCACAACAATCTCTAATTTGTATCTAGAAATATTCTAAGAGAATACAATTAATTAAAGAGATGGTTTAATAAGCAAAACACTTAACTTGTAAGAAGATAGTGAAGAACTTACCAAACAAGATGTGATGAAGCAACCCTATCCATAGATGCACTCTAAATGAACTTAGAAGATGCAAGATGAAGGTTTAATGCTCATGGGAATGCTTTGAGTGATTAAAAATGAGTTCTTGGAAGTGTTTTTCCTTTGAAATGTGTTCTAAGGAAGAAATGTGATAGTCAGAACTCATACACGACCTTACGGCATTGAGTTATATATATATATATAAGATCCAATCAAAGTGAGGTCGTTTTGGAAAAATTGTTCCAGCTTTCTCTGTGTGCGCTGGTAGAGTAGCGCACCACCAGCGCATAATCTATTTTTAAAATAGGCGCTGGACGAGTGGCGCATCCCAGTAGCTCAACACAAGCGCAGATTCTCTAGGAAGTTTACGCTGGTGAGGCTGCACTAGATGAGTAGCGCACCACCAGCGCACACCCACATTTTTCAACTACGCGTGGGTGCAGCAACGCAGCTCAGTGGTGCATGACTAGCGGCTGTCCACTATGAAAGTTGCGCTGGTGAGGTGCGCTGGTCGAGTAGCGCACCACCAATGCAAGGCCTATTTTTTCAACACTCAAATGCACAACACAATAAGTTCAAGAGTGATGAAATTGCATCTTATTTTAATGCCTAGCATGACATACAACTTTCATAGCAAGATGCAAATAGGTCAACAAGAGTCATTTAAACTAAAATGCACACAATAAAACACTCAACATATAAGATCAAGAGTTATGCATGAATATGTGAGTGTGTGCAACTATCTCTTCAAAGTTAGTAAGCACAAGAATTTTACCTTTGGTGCTTCTCCTCTTGAGGTCTTGAGAGCCTAAGCTACCCTTACATGAACCCCAACAATGTGGTTGTTCACGAAATAAGCCAATCAACAAATGAGGACTTTTCAATCTCCCCCTTTGGCTATTTCGTGATAAAACCACCACTCACATTGATCCTCACAGAATAGAAAAACTCTGGAAGATATTATACATTACAAAGAGATAAACATAAAAAAAAAACTTCAAGTCTTCAATCTCTTGTAGAACTATCAACCCTACACACAAGGCAAGCACAAATACTCTTTCCAAACCAAGTGCATGTGAGAAGATCAAGTGAATATAAAACAAAAGCATTTGCATTTAGAAATATGAGTATGATATAGCTAAATGCTCATGCAATGCTCCCCCTCAACGGGTTACTCCCCCTACATGTAATCTCCCCCTCAAACAAGTACACTCATGCAATGCTCCCCCTCAAAGCCAACACATGCTACTCCTCTAACATCACAATGCTAGGTCAATGCTACTCCCCCTTTTTGTCATGATATATGCAAAGGAGAAGTCCCCAACTGGGTCACTCAAGGCAAAGAAAGAAAAGAGCATACAAGATTGTTGCATAATTATATAAGCCACATTTATGCAACTCTATTAATAGGAAAGAAACAAGGAGATTTATTTGAATAAAATGTGTGAATCAAAAATGCTTTGCATACAAGACATTTTGCATTCAAGTCCAAAACCAATGGTATTTGGCAAAGCAAATGACAAAGGTTTCCAATATAATTTAAACCAATTTCACCATTTGTCATGAGAGAAGCAAGGATATAGAGTTCTTATAGATATCAAGTTTTAAGGCACTATATCCAACTTTAAAAACTAAACATGGCATGAGCAACTTTACACCCTATTAGATTTTTCCGGGAGGATACCCGTATGATAATAGCAATGTTCAACTAATAAAGAAATAGAGACATTGATTAAACATTTTAGTCTCACTAGTATGTTTCACACAATGTGTTGCATTTAACAATTGCAATCAACAAATCATGCTTTATCATTTTTCATTAGCATGTCATTTAAGAATCATCATGTCATGGAGAGAGTTATAGGTCATTCAACATGTAATTCCAATGTATATCTCCTAGTCCAAAAATGCATGTTTGAACATAAATATGACATGGATTGTAATCAAAGCAAAGTTCACACTTATTTAAGAAAATACAATATACTATAAGTGCAACCAAGCTACTCAAGCAATCAATAAAGAGGCATAAACATATTTTTTTTAAAAAAAAATTGCATGCAACAAGTATACAATAACTCTCTTTGCTTGAGTTCCCCATATGGGGTCAAAGACCACGACACATCACTCCATTAAACAAATCCCAATAGATCTACTAAGAGTCTTGAATCTAGTAGCATATAAGGGTTTAGTAAATAAATCAGCTAGTTGATCGTTTGTACCTACATGCTCAAGTACAATGCATTTGCTCTCAACTAGTTCTCTAATGAAATGATGACGGATGTCAATATGCTTAGTCCTAGAATGCTGAACCGGATTCTTTGAAATATTAATTGCACTCATGTTATCACAAAAGAGAGTAAGAGTACCTTGATTGAATCCATAGTGTACTAGCATTTGCTTCATCCAAAGGAGTTGTGTGCATCCACTCCCAGCAGTAATGTATTCGGCCTCAGCGGTGGATAAGAAAATCGAATTTTGCTTCTTGCAAAACCAAGAGACAAGATTGTTCCCAAGGAAAAAGCAACCGCCTGATGTACTTTTTCTATCATCACAAATTCCTGCCCAATCTGCATCACTAAAGCCTACAAGACTAGCATTAGTGTCAAAAGAGTACCAAATCCCATAGTTGGATGTCCCATTCACATATCGAATGATTCTCTTAACATAAGAGAGATGGGACTCCTTAGGATCTGCTTGGTACCTAGCACACACACCCACACTAAAGGAGATATCGGGCCTACTTGCGGTCAAATAGAGCAAGCTACCAATCATGCCACGATATAAAGTTTGGTCCACACTTTTACCACTAGCATCCTTGATTAGCTTCAAAGTGGTACTCATGGGTGTATAACAGTGTTTGGCACTTTCAAGGCCAAATTTCTTCACTAGGTTTTTGGCATATTTAGCTTGAGATATGAAAATCCCATCATTCATTTGCTTAATTTGTAAACCTAGAAAGTAACTCAACTCACCAACAAGACTCATCTCAAATTCATGAGACATGACATCAATAAATTGTTGGACTTTGGTGTCATTGGTGGTGCCAAAGACTATATCATCAACATATATTTGAGCTATAAAGAGCTCATCTTTGTTTTTCTTGATGAATAGAGTCTTGTCAACACTACCCCTAGTGTAGCCACTATCTATGAGAAATTGAGTGAGACGCTCATACCAAGCCATAGGTGCTTGTTTCAACCCATATAAAGCTTTCTTGATGTGATAAACATGATTAGGGTGGTGAGGATCCACAAACCCTTTGGGTTGCTCAACAAACACTTCCTCTTGCAAGAAACCATTGAGGAAGGCACTCTTAACATCTATTTGATATAATTTGAACTTGTGCAAACAAGAAATGAATAGAAGAAGCCTAATGGACTCAATCCTAGCAACATGAGCAAATGTCTCCTCAAAGTCAATACCCTCAATTTGAGAGTATCATTGTGCTACAAGCCTAGCCTTATTTCGCACAATGTTGCCATCCTCATCGGATTTGTTCCTATATACCCACTTGGTGCCTATCACATTGGTGTTCTTAGGCCTAGGAACTAGAGTCCAAACCTTATTCCTTTCAAATTGGTTAAGCTCTTCTTGCATGGCAAGAACCTAAAATTCATCTTTTAAGGCTTCATCAATTTTCTTGGGTTCTATTTGAAAGGTGTAGCAAGTGTAGCTAATAAGATTATCCATTTGACGCCTAGTCCTAACACCTTCACTAACTTCACTAATAATGTCATCATTGTCATGAAGTTTCCTAACCCATGGAGCAGGTTCTTTTGAGTCCAAGTGAGGAATCCTATCACTAAGTTGTGCTATGTCATCATCAAAATTAGCCTTTTCAACATTAGAGATATCAACTATTTTCTCCAAAGGGGAGTCATTAACTAAATCTACCTCCTCCTCATGATCATTAGTTTTGAGCCTAGTATCATCAATGACAACATTAGATGATTCCATTACGGTCATAGTCCTTAGATTGAAAACTCTATAGGCTATACTATTCAAGGAATAGCCAATGAAGATACCCTCATCACTTTTAGCATCAAATTTGCCAAGTTGATCATGGTCATTCAAAATGTAGCATTTGCTTCCAAAAGTGTGGAAGTAGCTAACATTTGGCTTCTTACATTTCCATAACTCATAGGAGGTTTGCCTAGTGTGGGGCCTAAGAAAAACTCTATTGCCTATGTAGCATGCCGTATTGACGGCTTCGGCCCAAAGATTCCTAGGGACATTATTGCTAAGCGACATTATTGCTAAGCAACATCACACGGGCCATTTCTTGAAAAACCCTATTCTTCCTCTCAACAACTCAATTTTGTTGAGGTGTCCTAGGAGCCGAAAACTCATGAGAAATGCCTAGACTATTGCAAAAGTTTTCAAAGTGGGCATTCTCAAATTCCTTCCCATGGTCACTCCTAATTCTCTTAATGCTTTTAATCTTGGAGTTCATTTCATTTTGAATTTTAGAGCAAAGCATTTTAAACTTGTCAAAAGTTTCAGATTTTCTCTAAGGAAATAAGTCCATGTGTACCTAGAGAAGTCATCTACACACACAAAAATGTATTTCTTTCCACCTAAACTCTCGGTTTGCATATGACCCATAAGATCCATGTGGAGAAGCTCTAGAGGTTCTTTGGTGGTTATATACTTGCCCTTTTTGTGCATACTTTTGGTTTACTTCCCTTGTTGTCAAGGTCCACAAACACCATTAACGTTTTTCCCAAGCTTGGGAAGGCCTCACACAATATTGAACTTATCTAAGATTCTTAAATCTCTAAAGTTCATGTGAACAAGTCTTTCATGCCACAACTCTATTTGTTCATCCTTGGACACATTACAAGACACCCTTCTAGCCTCAAGACAATAGCAATTGTCACTAGACCTCATACATTTTAACAAGGTTTGTCTATTAGGCAATAGAATAGAACAATCATTTTTCCTAAACAAGACAAAGAGTCCATCATCACTAAGATGTGAAATGCTTATCAAATTGGCTTTTAGACCATCAACATATAAATCATTGGACAAGGAAGGTAATCCGGGAATGGAAATAGTTCCCTTTCCTTTGACCTTCTTTTTGGATCCATCACCAAAGGTGACATTTCCTCCCCCCTCCATCACAAGTCTCAAATAAACTCTTATTTCCAGTCATGTGCCTAGAGCACCCACTATCCAAATACCAAAAATCACAAGAATGAGCTTTCAAAGCAATTTATGTAACATGGCAAATGTGTTCATCCTTTCTAATCCACCTAGGTGCAGTATTTTTCTTCCTAGTGGTCAATGGTACATGGGCTCTAAATATCCTAGGATCATGCAAAGGTGTTCCACTTTTCCTAGTGATATGCATCATGGCTCTAGGTTTCTTAGGATCAATCATCATGGCTCTAGATGTCATAGGATTATGCTTCATGGCTCTAGCCTTTTTCTTTTCTATCATGCTTTCAATCCTACACAATTTGATATACCTAAAGCAATTTGGTCTAATATGACCATCAATACCACAAAAATGACATGTAGGTAAAAAGTTAGGAATTATACCATATCCTTAAGGATGCATTGGAGCCTTCCCATATCTTTGTGGTTGTCTTGCTTGTAGTTGATAAGCTTTCCTTCTTTGTTGTTGAGCAAGACTTGATTGCTTCCTTGGTTGAGCTTACATGATAGGTGTCTTCCCTTTGTGAGCTTTTGGTTGAGGAAGGTTAACTTGAGGAGCCCTTGTAGGATGACCTTGAGGTGGGCTTCTTGGTGCCACCTTCACTTGAGCACTATTTGAACATTCTCCTAGATCAAGCTTATTCCTAAGAGTTTGATTAGAAGAAGACCCATTGAAGTTCATGCTTCTTACAAAAATGGTCTTGCTTGGAGTGGAGGACATCTTGTCATCTTCAAACCCAAGCCCCTTCTTGTCACTTAGCCTCTTTCCAACATCTAGCATGTGGTCAAGTTTCTTGGTGCTAGTGTTCATCTTGGTCAACAACTCTCTAGCATCTTCAAGCTCTTTCTTCAACCCTTCTTCACTTTTCTTAGATCTTTCCAACTCTTCATTTAGTTGGTCAACTTGAGTTGAGAGGTCTAGATTTTCTTCTTTTAATCTCTTGATCTCATTCTTGTTCTTTAATCTTGAGCTCTCAAACTTGGCCATGTAGTCCTTGAGATCCATCCTATCCACACTTCCATTTGTGGTTTGTGATGAAGATCCATCATCAGTTGAGTAGTCTCCCTCTTGACTATCATTCTCTTCTTTACTAGCATCTTTGCTCCTAAGAGAGGATGTAAATGCTATAAAGTTAGCCATGAGTTTTTCATCATCTGAAGACTCATCTCCTTCATTAGAGTCATCATTTTCACTCCATGTGGCAGCCATCACTTTTCCCTTCTTCTTGTTCTTGTGATTTGAGAATTCCGGGGCAAAGTGACCTATTCCATGACATTCATAACATTGGACTCCTTTTTTCTCGGTCTTCTCTTGCCTAGGCTCAAACTTCTTGAAGGGAGCCTTTTTCTTTAAGTCTTGACCCTTGGATCCAAAGCCTTTCTTCTCGGACTTGTAGAATTTCTTGAACTTCCTCATTAGCAAGGCTATCTCTTCATCTGAGTCATCACCTTCCTCCTTCTCAACTTTTGAGGCTTTCAAAGAAATATCTTTATGCTTCTTTGATGGTGTGGGGTTAGGACATTTCTTAGATTCATATGCTAGAAGCCTCCCAATTACTTCACTTGGCTTCATGTCCTTGTAACCACTATTTTCTTCCAAAGCCGTCACCTTAGACTCAAATCTATCGGGTAGAGATCTCATAATCTTCTGCTTAATCTTTCTATCCGAATAAGGATCACCAAGTTGATGACTTTGGTTCACAATGTCCATCAACCTTATTTCAAAATCATTGAAGCACTCGTTCTCATCCATCTTGAGCAAATTCGAATTGCGTTTGGAGAACTTGAAGCTTCGATTCTTTAACCACGTCGGTTCCCTCATGTGCAACTTCTAGAATGTCCCATGCTTCCTTAGCTATCCTAGTGTTTTGAACCAACTTGTATTGGTTATCATCCATTGCACCAAGGATAGCATGCATTGCCTTTCTATTCCACCTAGAAGCCTCAAACTCTTATGCATTCACTTGAGCCTTTGGTTTGAGTACAACATCTCCTCCATCTGCAGGAGTCATCATGGGTGGAGTGTAGCCATCTTCTACTGCCATCCATGCCTTGTCATGAATTTGGCATATGTACGACTCCATCTTGCCTTTCCAAGAAGCATAATTCAACCCGGTGAGGAGTGAAGATCTAGTGCTGGAAGTTCTCTCATTGCCACTGTTTCCACTCATTGTGTTTATGAATGAATGATATAAATGCGAGTGTATGAATGGTCAACACAAACAAACAAAATGCAACACACACCAAAATGAGCAAGGATCATCTATGTATGTCTAGAAACCTGCTCTGATACTAATTGAAACAAATAATATGGTGTGTAAAATTAATCTAGAGGGGGGGTGAATATATTTTTATTAATTTTTACCCAATTTTCATTAATAGTCAAGTTGAGAAAAATACCCTTATCTAGTTGCAAAGATACCACAAGTGTAATGAATGCAAAAATAGTAAAAACACTTGAGATATACGTGGAAACTCTCTAAATGGGAAAAACCACGGGCTGATGAGTGCGCCACACTAGAACCTTGAATCCACTAATGATAAAGAAATTACAACCTAATCCCGATTTAATCCTCCATCACTACCTGATCCCGGTATAAGTGAACCTAGTTCATCATGCTTGTGCTTAAAGCTACCTAATCCCGGAAGCAACACAAGTCTTACTTCTCAATGAAGAGATAAAGTGTCCTAAGAGAATATATGATGATATTCAATGAACAAACAAGACTAGGAAACCATATATGCTTATCTAGGATAATGAGATGACAATTAATGCAATCCTAGATATCAAGTGCTAAATGACATGTTCAAATAGCTTTGCTAAACATAGATCAAACAATCTTATGAAGCTATCACAATACAACACTCAATCATGTCATCATAACAATCTCTAATTTGTATCTAGAAATATTCTAAGAGAATACAATTAATTAAAGAGATGGTTTAATAAGCAAAACACTTAACTTGTAAGAAGATAGTGAAGAACTTACCAAACAAGATGTGATGAAGCAACCCTATCCATAGTTGCACTCTAAATGAACTTAGAAGATGCAAGATGAAGGTTTAATGCTCATGGGAATGCTTTGAGTGATTAAAAATGAGTTCTTGGAAGTGTTTTTCCTTTGAAATGTGTTCTAAGGAAGAAATGTGATATTCAGAACTCATACACGACCTTAAGGCATTGAGTTATATATATATATATAAGATCCAATCAAAGTGAGGTCGTTTTGGAAAAATTGTTCCAGCTTTCTCTGCGTGCGCTGGTAGAGTAGCGCACCACCAGCGCATAACCTATTTTTAAAACAGGCGCTGGATGAGTGGCGCATCCCAGTAGTGCAACACAAGTGCAGATTCTCTAGAAAGTTTGCGCCCGTGAGGCTGCGCTAGACGAGTAGCGCACACCCATATTTTTCAACTACGCGCGGGTGCAGCAGCGCACCTCAGTGGCGTATGAATAGCGGCCGTCCTTTGTGAAAGTTGCGTTGATGAGGTGCGCTGGTCGAGTAGCGCACCACCAATGCAAGGCCTATTTTTTCAACACTCAAATGCACAACACAATAAGTTCAAGAGTGATGAAATTGCATCTTATTTTAATGCCTAGCATGACACACAACTTTCATAGCAAGATGCAAATAGGTCAACAAGAGTCATTTAAACTAAAATGCACACAATAAAACACTCAACATATAAGATCAAGAGTTATGCATGAATATGTGAGTGTGTGCAACTATCTCTTCAAAGTTAGTAAGCACAAGAATTTTACCGGGGAGAGGAGAACCCTTGTTCGGCTCCGAAGCCTCCACATCCGCCGATGCTCCAACATCAGCACTCAGGTAAGTCTCAGCCATAATATCTTCATCGCTGGAGTCGATGAAAGAAACCACCCGAGGAACCTTGAGAGGACGAGTTGAATAGCTGATTGCCTTCCGTTTCTCACCCAGAGAATGGTGGAAACTGAGATCAGTTACGAGATCTTCCTGAGTATCATCCCGGAAGGTTTCAAAAAATTTAGGACTTATGGGTACCTGTCCCGCAGAGGTATTACCTCTATCACCGGCTTCAGTCCGCTCGAAAAGATCCTCACCGAGACCTTCACTATGCCCATTCCCGTCGTCAGGCAGCTGAGTATCGGTTGGGCCACTTAGACCACTAGTTTCCCCAGTCGTGGGCTGAAAAAAGTCCTTAGAGACATCTTCGAGAACTTGCTCTTCAACCGCATCAGTCTCCTTGTCGGACTCAGGTGAGGCGATGCCTTTATTGCCTTAACGAGAAGCTTATTTCTGACTCGCCTGAATAATTGAATTCACTTGGCGAGCCTGAAGATCGCAGACGACGTCCGTATCATACACTTGGAAGAAAAAAGGAACCGTGTCAAAATACAAAACAAAAAATATATAATGAAAGGAAAAGGTTACAAAAATCGCTTACATCGCCTGCGGTAGCCCGAAATCTTTTCAAAGAAGCCAAACTCAATCATCTTCGACTCAACGAAAAGATAAGTATTGCTCCTCTTCTCTAAAGTGCGAACCGCTACCCGAGCAAGTCTGGTCAGCTCCGTATCGCTGTACTCGATTTTCTTCTTGTTCCAAATCTTAGGGGAAAATAAGAAACGGGAGACCTTCAACATCGTTCGAGTACCGCCAGCTGAAATAGTAACCTCAAGCCCGAGACTCCATCCAGCGAAAAACCAACTGTTCGTTCTTCCAGAACTTATTGGACGTAGGAAATCCCTATATAAAACCCCTCTGTTTAGGGTCATCAGAGATATCAGCTTCCCGACTCACTTTTGTCCCCTTAGGGACCCAACAATCTGGCGAATTAGACATGAGGAAATAAGTCCCCGACTTGCCCGATTGCCTCAGTGTAAAAAAGTGTCTGATTTCATTTGGGGATGGCGACGATAAGTTCATCCGGCTGTACATGTTCCACATGCACATCAAAATTTTGTAGCTGTTCGGGGCTAATTGAGCCGGAGCAATCCCTGCTTCAGCCAGAAACCATGCAATAAATGGCTGAAAATGAAGAGTGACGCCGTAACAAAGCATGGATCTGTAGATTGCCACCATGTCTAGGGGAGGATTCCACACAACTCTATCACCCACTGGAATCAGAGTGACCAAGTTGGGTAGATCGAATCGTGAACGATACTTTTCTATCTCGTCTGCCCCGACTACATTTGGCTCGGTATCAAACCCACTCGGGCAAGTAGCAGAGAAAGAAAGGCTAGATTTTCTGAACGTCTCTTCAACATCGTTCTCGTTGACAATCTGTTCCCTGATAAGAATATCGCCCGAGTTGTGCTTACGAACTTCACTTCTACTTTGATGTTTTCCCATCCTTCGAAGAGGTACCCTGTGATCATAAATATCAGAATCAGAACTAGATGAAGAACTCGATACAGGGCTAAAAGTGATGTCAGGGTGAAACCCAGAAACATCAACTTCTAAAAATGGAGGCTCATCAATAGGGATTTCCCCCAGCAATCTTCTAATGCAAGAAACCAACTGGAAATCCCCACGTTCTAATGCATCAAGAGTGACATTAAAAAGACGATGACGGGAAGATGGCTCCATTAAAACTAACCTTGAATAAAGTTTGATGTAAGATCTTCAATGGAAAGTCACGACCTTCTGCGTAAAAAATATCAAGGTTTAAAGAAAAAATTTCTGTTGAGAAATCTTTAAGAACAAACCTACTGTCTCAATGAAGAATTTAAAGAAATAAAAGCATGAAACCTAGATCTTAAGGCGGGAAAAAACAATGATAAGGATTGATGACGTAGGTGGCGCACGGGGAAGCGCGTGAGTCATTTCTTATAGATGATATCGAAAAATGAAGAGGCAAGAGACATGTGTCAGAAGGAGAACTGACTTTCACCGTCAGAACTCCAAAAGGTCACCATCATTAAAGATCTCGCGTGAGGAGACAAATCGAATTTGCAAGGTCACCATTAAGACACGTCATTATGACAAGATCTCACTCGGGTACTGTAAAGATATTGAAAACTAATTAAAATACTTTTACCCAAAGAAGCCTTATTCATCAAAAATATTTTAAGGGGGTATTGTCATATGTGAATTTTATCGTACTTACACGTCATCAACAAAGAGGATAAATTGCCAGGTGGACATCCGAATAGGCATTCAGAAAATATCCTACAAGACATCACCGAAGAAGAGAACCCGAGTAAGCAGATATTGAACAAAACCTACCCAAGGTCAATCGACATCATATACTCCTCGGGATCAACTAATGACACTCGGGGCTGATTAAGTGACATTTCTACTCGGGAACAATTGGCGCTACTCAGGATCAGCAGGTATTACTCTTACTCGGGGCAAACATGATAAAAATCAAATAAAGGCCCCAGTGCATAGCTCACATGGATCAAATCATTAGGATGCACGGAGACTTCCATATCAAAAAGGAATCCCAATAAAAATAGAATATTAAATAGAAAAGGTTCACAATCAGGCAGCAACTTTATTTCTTCAAAAAGACTGCTATTATAAGAAAATAAGTCCTAATTGGACTACGTTGCTAAAGTCTCATTCACTCTCAATACAAGACTTTGAAACAGGAAAGAAGACAATCAACTTCAAACAAGAAAATAATTGTAATTAAATACAAAAATCTATTACTTGTACAAAGAAGATTAGGGTTCTTTAAACATATAAATAGACCCATAATCTCGCAAAAGAAAAGAGAGACATACAACAATCATAGAAAAGTATAGAGAGAAAAAAGAGAGATTGAGGATTGTAATAACTTTATTCATAGTGGATTTTGGCTTGGTTGATCATTCAACCACCCATGGATATTTCTTCGGCCATCGGAGTTTTACCACGTAAAACTTATATCTTGATTACTTTCACTAAGTCTCTTTCTCTTTGAATTAAAAGCCGAAATCCAATCCTTGTTGGCATATCCAAAAATCGACGTCAACACCTCTAAATACACCCCAATTTACTCAAAAATATTTTTTTTATACAAATGGTAATAACTAAATATTTTTCAAATCAAATTAATATATATAAATATAATAATCTAAATCTGATCCTCAAATATCTCAACAAAGTAGGTGATTGCAATTACGAATATTAATTGTTATTGTTTAAAAATCAATTATGGATCGTTTAATAGAATTTTACTATCATTAAATCCCCAATTATGGTCATTAATAAAAAAAATATTACTATAATTAAATCTTATATATTTCCTTTAATGCTTGATGAATAATATATCATTATTCCACAAGTCAACATGAGAAGACTTGACCATTAACCAATATGTGATTGGTTTTCACAATCAATCACATGTTTTAAAAAGGTCAGGAAAAAGATCAGATCAGTAGAGGATCCAAATCTTATAATATATATAATATTTGGTAAGTTATTTTATTTTATATTTTGTTCATTAAGGGTGCGTTTGGTACATGGGAGGGGATGGGACAGGACATAACAACTTTATCTTATCCCACATTTGGTGTACTATTAGTATAGGACGGGACGAGATAGGACATGACGGGACAAAGTGGGACAGAAACCATAAAATATTGTCCCACCTCAGACCCTCAGCCAGACTTGTTCCATGCATGGGACAAGCACTGAAAAGATAATTTTACCCTTAAAACTTCCAAAAATTACAACTATATAAATTAAAACCCTATCACTCTTCTTTTTTCTTTCTTCTCATCTCTTCTCTTCTCTCTTCAACACGATTATTGTTCTTCTCTCCAAACCGCTGTAACTCATCACCGACATGGTTTGTCGGTGCACGCGTACACCGCCGAACCAGGGCTGCGATCTTTGGTGTTGATTGAAAGCAGGACAATCGAACCGGTGCGCTCGTACACAGCCGAACCAAGGCCGTCGAGATGGTTCTAGGTTTGATTGAAGCTGGGTTTGGTGTTGATGGTTGGGTTTGTTTAATTTGGTGGTGGTTATAATGGTGGATGGAACTAGGTTTGGTTGTGAACGGTGGTTTGGTGTTGATGATGATGATGGGTTTTTTTATTATTTGTTTTTGATATGTTTTCATTTTTTGGAACAACTTTTGATTTGTTGACGGTGATGGTTTGGTGTTGACGATGATGACGATGATGGTTGATTTCGATCAATTTTTGATTTGTTTATGATTTGTTGACAATGATGGGTGGGTTTGCTTGATGAACATGAACAGTCAGTCCTGTCCCGTCTCAACAATTTTTTATTTTTCTAGATGAATAAGAATATATTAATTATTAGGATGAATTTTATGGAATTGATTTGTTGTTTTTATCAGTGGAATTTCATTGAAGAAAAAATTAATTAGGGTTTATGGAATTTAATGATTTTTAATTATTTTAATTAAGTAATATTAGATATTTTTCAAATTCAATGAAAGAAACCGAATTTGATCCAAATCTAGGATGTTTTTTTTTTCAAATTTAATAAAATTGTTATAAACATTAGAAAAGACAATATAGGTACTCTGGTCATTTGAACCTCTTGTCCCGTCTTGTCTCGTCTTGTCTCAGTCATACCAAACGTATAACAGCACAATTAATAGTTCTGCCCCAAACCTTCCAAACACAATATAGAACAACCTGTCCCTTCTCGTCTCACCTTGTTCTGTCTCATCTCCGTACCAAATGCACCCTAAGACATTTTTTTAATTATCTCATTATTTAGTTATGGAATGACTATTCATTCTATTAATTATGGGATTGACTCTTGAGTTTTCTATACTTATATATATATATATATATTCAACCTTTCAGTTTTATATTTTTCAACTTCATTTTTTTCAATTAACGGTTGATTTTCTAGATTTAATGAGAATTGCCAGTATCTAATTTAATGATAATTATTACTATTATTAGATCATATATTTTTTTGACTAATGCTTGATGAATAATATATTATGGTAGAGCCTCAACATACCACATGAGAAGGCTTGAGCTAGTTATTAATTATTTTTACGTTAGAGATGTCAAATAAATAAATATAGAGAAATACCCTATAAACGTTTTCCATCACCAATGTATCCAATATATTAGATCAAGACTATTTAAATTATTGTATCGTTACATTTTATAATTCTTACATGTCTTATGGGTTGCAATCTAGTAATATATTAAACTTGCAGCAACCGGTTGATTTTGTGGGCTGTCAACCACTTAATGGTTTTTTAATATTTATTTTGTTAACTTTGTACTGTACATAGTGGTGTAATAATGGACCGGCCCATCATAGGCCGGTCCGGCCGGTCCGGCCGGTCCACCAATAGAACGGGTCGTGCCAAGCAAGACCCGTGAAGGAAACGGACCAGGCCGAGGCCCGGTCCTTGGCAGGCCGCGTGCAGGGCCGAGGGTACACAGTCCGGCGGGCCAGCCGGCCAGGCACGCCTAGCTAGTGTGCCAGGCCCCTGGACCGGCCCGCCGGTCCGGCACATCAACCGGTTACTATTAAAAAAAATGCCCTCCAACTGCTGGAATTCAAAATCCAGCCGTTGGAGGCTAAACAAATTACAAAAACATTCCCTCAAATCTTGTAAATTACATTTTGACCCCAAAGCAATTTTTTCTATAAATAATTCCATCCATTTCATTTTCCATTCACTCTCTCTATCATTCTTTCAATCTCTCATCCTCTCAAATCTCAATCTCTATATTCTCCAACTCTCTACATTTTTTTCATTCAATTTCATTATTACTCACTTTACAAAATTCTCTACATTTTCCACCAACACACAAAAAGGTACAATTTTGTTATTACTTTTGCTCAAACATTTTTTCATAGTAAATGTATATGTTTATGTTTAGACTGTAGTTACTAAATGAAAACATATTTATTTAGTTAGTTAGTTTATCAATTTTTGGCCTTTAATGTTAATATTATTTGTTTAGTATATTAAGAATGTTAAGTTTAGTAGTAATTTTAATATTTGTTATTAGTAAATTTAGAAAGTTAATTTGTATTACTGAATTTAATTTTTATAATAAGTAAATTATGAATGTTAAGTGTAGTAGTTAAGTTTAATATTGTTTTTTTCATAAATTATGATTTTTTTAGTGTAGTTGTTTATTTTAATATTTTTGGTGAGTATATTATGAATTTTAAGTGTGATAGTTAATTTGAATAAGTTTTATTAGTAAATTAAGATTTTTATGTGCAGTATTTAATTTAATATTTATTGTTGGTAAATTTATCAATTTAATTTGTAGTAGTGAATTTAATATTTTTGGTTAGTAGATTATGCATTTTTTGTGTAGTTGTTTATGCTAATTTCTTTTTATGGACCGTTATGAATTTTAAGTGTAATGATTAATTTTAATAAGTTTTATTAGTATATTAAGATTTTTATGTGTAGTATTTCATTTCATATGTGTTGTTAGTAAATTTATCAATTTTATTTGTAGTAGTGAATTTAATTTTTTTATTAATTATTGTTAGTAAATTAAGATTATTGTTAGTAAATATTGATTTTTAATTTGACTATTAACGACTATAGTGCTCATATTTTTACTTCAGATAATGGATCCTAACCAGCACCCTTATTTTCTAGACTGTTTGAATATGCTCAACGATGATTTTGATATTTCAGAGCCGGCCAATACTCAAGCAGGACCTTCTGGTTCCGACATTACATCAACGTCACGTCCCAGAAAATTAACATCAGATGTGTGACAGTGTTTCAACATAGTCTAAATGACACTCTCAGACGAGACGTATGGGCCCAGAGCTAAATGTAAATTTTGTCATAAGGATTATGCTATAAGTACGAGGGGAACCGGACATTTGAGACGACATATGTACAAATGTATGCCTGCACATGGACAGGTAGACACTACAACCCAGACACAACTACAACGGCACCCAGACGGTTTCGATACGACGTGGCAGTTCGACGCCATGCACGCTAGAAAGTACTTGGCACGATACATTGCACAAACTGATCAACCGATCAATATTGGTGAGAGTCCATTTTATAAGGAATTAATCAAATATGCATATAACCCCCAATATGAACCTGTTTCTAGAACCACCACTAGAAATGATTTGATAAGATTGTTTAAAACCCAAAGGGATGACTTAATTGCTGAAATACAACATTTAAGTGTCTCTGTTGCATTAACTTCTGATATTTGGAATGTATGTTCCAAACATGACTATTTATGTGTCACGGGACACTATTTAGATTTTGACTGGATGATAACAAAAAGAATTACTGGTTTTCGTCCTATGGATTTTGTACATACCGCAAAAAACATTTTTAATGTCATTATTTCTGTTTTAGAAACATATGAAATCACGTATCGCATCCTTTCGATCACATTAGATAATCCATCTGTAAAATACTAGCTCTATTGCATTGTTTGTTGCAAGAAATATCCTGCAAGATGGAGGTTATTTCTTCCATCAACGGTGTGCATGTCATATTATAAATTTAGTTGTACAGACTGGTTTAAAGCAGGTAAGCGACCAAATAGATCGCATCAGAGATGCCATTTCTTGGATTTGCAGTTATAATCCTAGATTCAGTGAATTTAAGAGACATTGTAAATTAAACGGTCTCAAACCCCGACGATTTCAAACTGATATGCAGGTAAGGTGGAACTCTACTTATTTAATGTTGAAAAATTGTTTGGAATATGATACAACCATTACATATTTTTATAACATGAAATTGGCCGAAATAGGTCAAACGGGAGCAAAAACACTTACCATAGACGATTGGTATGTGACAAAGATTTTTGTTCAATTTTTAAAGATTTTTTACAATACCACTGTAACTCTTTCCGGGGTCTTCCCAGGCAATCCATCAGATAGTGGAAATGTCTGAAGTGTTAAACAGTTATAGAGAATATGAACATCTAGGCGCTGCAGTTGTTGCCATGGAGACAAAGTGGAAAAAATATCGGGCTAACATTCATCTACTTTATGCCTTAAGTGTTATAGTAGATCATAGGGTTAAATTATCTGGTTTAGAAGTTTTGCTTGAGTTTATTGGTATTAATTTGTCAATAGATTATTCAGAACAAATTACTGACATTCGAACCAAGTTGTTCGAGATTTTCCGTATTTATGAGAGTAGGTTTGACGACATTGACACCCCCCAATCATCACAACATGAGACAGAGCCGAAGCAAACAAGTTGGAGCCTTTTGAAACGGCAAAAAAAAGACAAATCAACAAGTACTTCTTCAGGGCAAAGATCTGGGTCATCTTCTTGTACCGAACTGATTAGGTACCTTAAAGCACAGTTCGATGTTGTTGAAGACAAGGAAGAGTTTGATTTGTTGTTATGGTGGAAGACCTATACGTATAGGTATCCAGTTCTGTCACACTTAGCACTTGACGTATTGGTTATTCTCGTGTCAACGGTGTCTTCAAAACAAGCTTTCAGCGCCAGTGGACGCATAATTGAACCAAGAAGAAGCTGTTTGTCTCCGGAGATGGTGGAGGTATTAACATGCCTTCGGGATTGGGAGCATGCTAAAAAAAGGTTGCAAAATCTAATTGTAGATAAAGAGATTATTCTAAATTTCAACAATCTGTATATTGATGACTCTGCAGGTAGTGGTCAGGGCCAGAACTAGGTTATACTTTTACATATGTATTTATTATTTACTTGTAAGTTGTAAAACGGTTGCACTCTTTTTCCCTTACCAAGTTTTTATCCCACTGAGTTTTTCTTGGTAAGGTTTTTAATGAGGCAATCATATAAATATGTAATACTGAATTACATAAGTGAAAAATAATTAAATAATTAAATAATTAAATAAATAAATAATTGTTCGTTCTCTTTATTCATTTCAAATCCTAAACCCTAAACCTTAAATCCAAACAAATATAATTTGAAAAATTATTTTGGACCAGACTCGCCAAGTCCGCGGGATCAGGCTTGCCTGGCCCACCGGACCACTCCCGCCTGGCCCGTCAGACCAGGCAGGCGGACTGACCTGCCATAGCCCGCCTAAGGCAGACCGATGTGCAGTGCCGGGCCTCAGGTTTCGGAAACGGACCGGGCCTGGTCCGGCACGCCCATCGTCTCGTGCAGGCCTGACCTGGCCAGTTTCCAAAAATGGACTGGCCAGGCCGTGCCTAATGGGCCAGGCCAGGCCAGGCCAGTCTAGTCCATATTTACAGCATTGACTGTACAACACATATATGTTTTTTGTACCATGGCCAAAGCTTTCATTTAAAATTATAGATGCACCCTACAATGATAGTTAGTCAAACGGTAACTTTATTATAAAACATAAATTAAAGGGATATTAAGATTTTAATCCCTCTAGTTTGCGTTTATCTGGGTTTGGTCCACTAGTTTTTTGAATTACTAACTTTAGTCCACTAGTTCTCTGACAATACCAATTTCAATCTCTGCTGTCCAATTCCGTAAGTTTTTCATTGACTTTCGTTAGATCAACAGGGGCATTATAGGAAATTTGACAAAAGCTTCTAGAAACCGTATGGAAGAAGGGTATAATAGTAATTTCTAAATTAATTTTAAAAATCAAATAAAGATTATTATATTAAATACTTATTTTTATTTAAAAAATATTAAATAAAACATTTTTATTATCATCGATCATCACCATCATCAACCGAACCCATAAAAATCCAGAAAAATTCATTCATCATCAACATCAACATTCAACCCAAAAAAATCGTTCAACCCGGAAAAAAAAACTCATCATCAAACTCCTCGTCATCGGGAAAAAAAACCCATCATCATCTACCATCACCAACCATTCATCATCAACAACAAAAGTTGAACCCAGAACCCACCGAACCCAGAACCTCCATTCATCATCATCATCAAACCCAGAACCTCCATTCAACTCACTTCTTCTTCTTCATCTGACCACCGTTCGTTTTTCTTTAAAAAATTAAAAAAAAAATCCTCAAACACCACCATCAACAATCAAAAGACCTGGATTAAAAAAATCCTCAAACACCACCATTCGTTTGTCTGAATCAATCATAAAAAAACAAAAATAAAAAACTAGAATGATTAAAAAAAACCTTGATCGATCGATCAAAAATCAATTATCAAAAATCAAAAGACCTGGATCTCATCTCATCTCTCTCTAGATCGATCGATCGATCTCACCAGGCCACCACGACCATCAACCACCCATTGGCAACCACCCTGAAGCCGAGAAAAAAAAGAAGAAGAGAGAGATCTGGTCGTTGTCGTCGCGCTTTCGATCATCATCGTCGTAGTCGTCGTCATCATGGCGCTTCCGATTATCGTCGTCGTCGATGCTGCTTCTGGTCGTCCTCGCTCCCGACGCTGTCGATGTTGATGATGAACAAGAGAGATAGAGGAAATTTGTTATTAGGTTTTGTGATGGTTTACACGAGAGAGAATGCTTTTATATTTTAATATTAATATTAATTTGTTTTTTTAAAATTATTTTAATATATATTTTTAATTTTTATTGGTGATAGTGATTGTGTGGATTGAGATGGTGATTATGGGTTGATTGGTGGTGATGGTGGATGGTAAGGGTGTTGGTGATTTGTGTGGCCGGTGAGGATCAGAATCATCAGATGTTGATGATGAGTTGATTTGTTTTGTAATTTTTTTTTTATAGATTTTATTGATTATCGATGATGGTGATGATAGATAATGATGGTGATAAGTTTTATATATATATTTTTTTTGTATTGAAGTTTTTTTGATTTGAAGGTTGTTAACGATGATGAAGATGGAGGGTTAAGGGTTGAATGTTGATGGTCGGTGAAGATTTAATATTTTATATATATATATATATATATATATATATATATGTTTATTTTAAATTTAATTTGTTATTGTTTTTTTTTTATTATTTAGTTTAATATAAAATTACTATATTGCCCTTCGTGTAAGAGAAAGTAGGGGTAAAATGGTCATTACACGGTCTGACAACTCCATTCCGTCTTATTTAACAGAAAATCTAACGGAATGATTAAAGTTAGTAATTCAAAAAACTAGTGGACCAAACCTAGATAAACGCAAACTAAAGGGATTAAATCTTAATATCCCTAAATTAAAATAAAAAATTATATAAACTATTTAAAAAGAAATTAAAACCTTGCACTTTCTCTCTCCTAATCTCCTCTTCATCGTTTCTCTCTCACTCTCACTGTCTCAAACACAGACCGCCGCTTCTCTCTCACCGCCGCTTCTCTCTCATGAATCACCACAGCTTCTCTCTCCGTATTTCCATCTCGCTCTCTCTCTCTCTCTCGTTCTCTCTTCTCTTTTCCATTCATCGACGAGATCGAGCGCCGATCTCCTCCGTTTAGAGGTGATCGGCGCCGGTGATGGTGGGTTGAATTTGAGACTTTTGGTGGTTTTCAGAGTGGTTGTTGATTTTGGGATAGTGGGTGTTGTGTTTGGGTTTGGGTTTGGGTTTTGTTGAACGCCGGCGGTGGTTGATGGTGGGGATTACGTTTTGGTTTGGGTTTTGTTTGGCGGCAGCAGTTGGTTATTGGATTGGGGTTTTAAGAGTTTTGTGACTGAGATTAATGGTTGTATTTGTGAGTTAGGGTTTGGTATGATGATTATGAAGAGATGAATTTAGGTTTTCATTTATTGGTTTGAAGGTTCGTATTTTGGTTTGTGTTTGCCATATTCTTTTCAATTTCAGTTTGTGTTTTAAATTTTTATTTTCTTATTTTTCTTGGTGATGGTGTTTGGAATTTGGATATTATTTTTATTTGATTTCTGCAAATGTATGGATGGTGGAAGTTTTTGGGAGGTTCTGTCTGTGTGAGTGTTCAAGAGAGAAGAGAATGGATGGTTGTATTGAGGTGGTTGGATTTTTCTGGGTTTGTGGAGATGGATGAGAAAGGGATTAAGAATAGTCAATCCCATCCCATTCCCACCTGCCAAACGGATCCCAATTATATTGCATTGAAATGGTCGATGAAAGACAGAGGCACTTTGCATATTTATCAAGGCAATGGAATTGACCACCCACACACCACACATGGAGATATTTGCCTTTCATTAGTTTTTAAAATTCTGTCAACATACGCGGATACTGGTCCCAATTTCTTTAAGTTGAGTCCTGCTTTCATTAGGTTTTATTAAAAATAAAATAAAGATAAAAAGAAGCAGCAGCATTTATTAAAGCAATAAAGTGATTGATTGCTCCTGTTCTTTCTTGACAAAGTAGGTCAATTTGGGTCAATCCGTAACTACAATTGATGTTAGACAAATATTGTTTTTACTACAATCTTCCATAAACAAGAATCCAAGACAATGTTTACTGATCCGTACAATTGTTTTCTCCATTGCAGAAGATAAAAGGTTGCATTATTGGATTATAATTTACTTGCATACATTTCTGCATAAAACATCAAATCTCAGAAGATAATAAACATGTAATACATAATAGCAAGCAAAAGCCTAATCAAGTAATCATGACCATGCAATTAATTTTGATGATGAGTCAATTGCAGGGGACTGACTGACTAATTAATCACAATTTATGCGGATTGAGAGCATCATAAGTTCTTGGTGCTGGAGCTGGAACCGTTGATTTTTTATCAGACAACGTCTCAGTAGTTGCATTCGAAAGAAGACCATTATTCTTACAGGGAATCAAAGCCATCGTCTTCTGTTCCGGACAATTCCTTTTCTTGGAGAAGAATTTGCCACACTCTTCGGCTGATCTCTGATTCGGAAGATCCAAAATGCAGTTCATTCTAACATCAATCTTCTTTTTCATCAACAATTTCCTGCATTCAGACCCAATCTGCGTAAAATAGTTGTTTGATAAAGTCAACATCATCAGATTAGGCAGCTTGCAGACCATTTCCGGGACAGCGCCGTAAAACTGGTTTCCGGTCAAGTTCAGTATCTGCATACTAGCCAAACATCCGAAGGAATTCGGTATGGGGCCTGTCAACAGGTTGGAGCTAGCATCGAAGACGGTGACATTCTTCAGGTTTCCTATTTCATATGGCAAGCAACCTGAAAGCTTGTTGTTCCTGAAAAGTATTTCCAGGAGATATTTAGCTTTGCCAATGCTTTTCGGGATCCGACCTGTGAACCTGTTGTTAGCAAAAGTGATATACAAGGCTGTTGTGGAGCCTAAATTCTGAGGAAGCTCTTGAGTGAATTGGTTGTTGTTGATGAAGAGCGCATCGAGTTTCGGGTAATCAAACAATTCTGAAGGAATCGGCCCGGAAAACGAATTGAACCTGAGGTCCAAGAAGCTTAAATTCTTCACATTTAGTACCTCCGATGGGAATTGGCCATGCAACTTGTTGTTGCTCATGTCAATCTCGTATAAGTACCGAAACTTGGATGTTTTCGGGATTGTACCAGTGAAGTTATTGGAATTGGCATGGAAGATAGCCAAGTCTTCTAACTGTTCAAAGAAATCATTGAGGTTGAAGTTTCGTCCCCGGAAATTGTAGCCATTGAAATCTACTGCGGCAACCGCTTGCTGCTTGTAGGTAGGGTGCATATCACAGGCAAAGCCCTTATATTTGCAGACGTTGTCTCCTCTCCACGTAGCTTTAATATTTTGTGGATCATCTGTGATTCTGTTCTTAAATCTCTGAATTACATAGGATGCAAGCTTTACTCGCGGGCTTACACCGGGGAGAACTGGTTTTGGTGGAGGAGGAGGAGGAGGAGGAGGAGGAGGTGGTGGTGGTGGTGGTGGTGGAGGAGGAGGGCATATGGGTTCAGGAGGAGGAGGAGGAGGCGGGCATTCGGGTTCTGGAAGGGGAGGAGGACAATCGGAGGGAGCAGGAGAAGAATAGCCACCGCCGCCGCCGCCTATGATGATTTCCAAAGCTTCCCTTTTTGTCTCAATCACCAAATCATCATCTGCAGCTACCTCATTACGATGAACCAAACAAGATTTGAAAATGAGAGTGAACAGCACCACAATTGAAGCGCACACAGAAATATTTCTCATCTCTTTTTTTTTTTTTGACCTCCACAGGACTCTTGAGAGTAGATAATATTTATATAAATTGACAGGGAGTAGACGACGATTGAGAAAACTCAGTCACACTCTCTTACTCTCTCCATAGGGACTCTCAGGAGCATGTACACAGATGATGTCCATGTTCACTAAACTCACCTTTTTATTGGTAGTTGCCATTTCGTTTTCACAGAGAAAGACATTTTTATTCCTACATTGTTTATCTTGGAATACCTGAATTATATATATTCTCCAATTTATTGGTAGGTCCGGAATTGGCTTCAACTACAGCTTCTAATTCAAAGGACATGTAAATTCAAGCCTAATGGATGCTTTAATTACAACTTGATTAATTGCATACACAGGAAGACCAGCACATATAACCACTTTCTCACTGATTAAAAATCAATTATTGAAACTGTGTTTAAAGCGGTGAAAAAAGAAAAAGAAAAAGAGCAGAAAAAAAAAAACTAGACCGACATGAGGGGCACCGAGTGGGTCAGGCAGGACAAAATAGGTTTTGTATGGTAATGAATATTTTTATTGGACAAGAACATATCCGGTTTGATACTTAGAAAATTGAAATCTATAATCTCAATAAACATATATATATATATATATATATATCCTGCCAAATTTCACTTCACATGCAGAGTATATGATATAACAGCAATAATGCAACATTTCAATTTTCAACGGTATGGACTGACATACAGGAATGCGATCCGACTCAATCCAATCCTATGGATACTAAAAGTAATATGCGATGCAGCACGATGCAATATTTCCACGAGTGGTGACTGCTGTTAAGTGAAAATCGAGTGGTGGGTTTGAAGGGTTTTCCAATTCCAACTTCCAAGTGACTGTCACTTCGAACCCAGTTGCAGCATAACCATAGGAACCATATATCATCTTCTTGAATGATTTTTCTTCACACATTTTTATGGCTAATAAATATACTAAGAAAAGTCAAAAAAAAAAAGATAAACAAAACAAGAACAATGACATTGATGCGAGGGGTTGATTGATTGCACTTGCTCACATGTTGAGTTGTTAACATGTAATCAACTGTCTCCCACCAAATGCAAGATCACGAGAGAAATGTTGTCATACCTTAGCTCATCAAATTCTCTATTGGGAGATCTGAAAATTGGCATAAAAATCTTTGAGTCTATTTCAACAGAGTAAACATATAATTCATCATATATGTTATTTGAATACAGGTTAATAAATTTGCAGAATCTGATCATTGTCTAGCTATATTCATGAAATGCTATATATGTTAGATTGTTTCCATCTTGTACACAATCTGCAACTGCGTATGAGGCAACTGCACTTCATACGCAACATTGAATTTCAAAGTTAGATATAATATAATATATGCATATAGGCTATGTTTGGCAGCTGAGATAGGATGGGAAAGGAGAGTGGGATGGAATAAGTTAGTCCTGTTTGACTTTTTCATCCTATTGACTTGGGATAAAATAGGGCAGCCAATTGACATGGGATTCTTTTGTTTCCCATGTCTTAATTACACAAACAGCCCTTCTTCTGATCATCTTCTTCTGATCTGCGGCTTCGTCTTCCTCTTCTGGCAGATCAACATCTTCTTCAACTGATTGCTGCTTCTTCAAAAAAAAAAAAAAACACACAATAAAAAAAAAAACCACAATCACAAAATCAAAACCTTAGATCAACATGGATTAATACAAAAAAAAAATTAAGGATTACAAATGATAAAATTAGTAAAAATCAGTGTACACCTACTTAGATCTAAATAGAAAAAAAAAATGGTTTTAAGAAGAAGAAGATCTACATCGTTTCAAGAAAGAAAAAAAAAACTGAAAATTAAAAATAGAAGATGAAGAAGAGCTGAGATCAGCTAAAAAGAAGATGATCTGCATCGGTCAAGAAAGAAAATAAAATTAAAAATTAAAAATAGAAGAAGAATTAAGATCAGTTATGGACGAGTTGAGCGTTAGAGCGGTGAGTGCTCGATTTCAGTCGATGATTTTTATTTTTTTTAAGATTTTTGTTTAACTGACTTAATTTAACATAGGGGAGTTATGTATAATTTTTTGTTTATTTTTAATCGTATCCTATTAGTGACAAACACATGCTTACTTACTTTATTTTTAATCATACACTGTATTATATCTTAATCCAATCTTTATCTTATCATATTCTATCAAAATAATCTTATCATATCTCAACTGTCAAAAGAGATTATAAAGTACAATGTGTGATCTAATAAAAAGGTAATAATACATATAAATTGAAGAAATCATTTTAAAAAATTATCATTTTGGTTCCAATATTTTAGCCGACAATAAGGTTTTTAACTGTCTTTCCATTTTTTACTAGATGATCCCTATGTTAAAAAAAAATAAAAAAATTTAGTCCCTTAATCGGTCAATCGTTAGTCAAACTTAACAATTTAAAGGTATTTTTATCTTTAACCATATAAAATGCCACATGTCAAATATATATATCACAAAATAATGTTTTGAATTAATTTTAATATTTAATTATAAATAATTTTATTTTTATTTTAAAAAACAATATAATTTTAAAATCAACAATCAATATGGATCAAAACCTAAAAATTAAAGTGAATCAAAATCACCACCATTACATCAGTTACACAAAATTCACAAACAACCTATTACACTAACTAATAACCTAGGAAAAAACAAATCTTTGTCACCATTCCTACAAACCTGTGGTGGTGGTTGGTTTGGAATTGAGGTTTTAATGGAGGCTTTAAGAGATCTGGAATCAAGAATTATGAATGCTTATTGAATAATTACTCCCACAATTAAAAAGAGATATTCATTTTCTTATTATTTATGAATAATATGTGATTCGAACCTCTATTAGTTGATGATGATTAAAGAAGAAAATGGAGATATAAAATTTTCTTTAATTGATGATGACGATTGTTTTGTTTGTTTCATCAATAATGGAGATTTATCTCTAAGATATTTACTCTTAACATCAACATTTTTGTTGTTGTTTGAATTTGGCTTTGATGATCTGGATTTGTTTTCATGATATCCATTAATGGGGATAATATGATGGTGAATATCCATTTAAGATTTTATTTTTATTATTATTTCCATCTAATATTATTTTTCTATTTTTTGTTTTTCTCTTTTTTCATTCTTTATTTTTCTTTTATTTTTAAAATTAAATAAATGACTAAGGTTAAAATAGTCATTCACCCTTTTCTGTTAGGATTGACCGTTAAAAAACTGGTCAGAGAGACTAAATTGATGTGTTCTTGAAAATATAGAGATCATTTAGTGAAAACGGAAAAACAGTTAAAAATATTATTGTCGGTTAAAATATAGGGACCAAAATGATAATTTCCCTTTTAAAAAAGAAATCCTGAACGAACCCTACTTAAAAGCCAAATTGGCCACTACAAATAACGAGAAAGACAATATGGGACCAAACACTGCTGTCAATGTATACACAGCCTGTAAATTCCTATATATGTATGTTTCCACAACCAAAGTTCTACAATAACATAAAATTTGTTCTAATATAAGTATCGAAATTATGAAACTGAAGTCTTATCAAATATAAAAGAGTACCAATTCGATACTCATTCAAAAAAACCAGTAGAAAAGAAGTACTTGACCTAGTGACATGCCACTATTCCAGTACGAAAATAACTTTGATAGCAACAAGAGAAATTCCAATGGACACATGATGCAGCCTATGCAGGGGAAGTAGAAAATGTGAAAGATTAGGAGATTTGCGAAAAAAAGGCAACAGAATCACTCACGCTACCAAGCCGATTGCTTGATTTGGAGGAGGACTCACCCAACTCCAATATAAAGAAATTATAATCAAACTCAACTATATTCTGGCTATGCAGATTTCCCATTAGATAAGTATATAAATATATATATATATATATAAATCACATCACCATTTTCAACATCAATAAAATAAAAACACCGGTCATATCCTCGATACTCTAGTCCAAAGAGACCTTACATTTTCTCAAGTAATTGCTAATCACAAAACAATCAAATAAGTCTCAAAATAAACAATCAATTCAGGAGAGAAAATACTAGAAACAACTGCCTTTAAGACCATCTCCAACTTAGCACTAATCTCTAAAGTGGAGCCAAAAACATCTCTAACCCAGTTGCATTCTTTGCGCTAAAATGCCTCCATTAGATTTGTTGCGCTACTTGGCTGGCTTTCTGTTTTAATTTTTTTGATCCCTCATATTTTTCTAATTTACACTTTAAACAACAATCTTTAATACTTTTACGATTTGATCCCTTATTTTATAAAATTACTAAATTATAGTTTTACCCTATTAAATATAATTTATTACAATTATATCCTTATAATTATCTAATGTTTTTTGTCAATATAAATTTGTTTTAATTGTCGTCATTTTAGTTAATTATATTTAATTTCAAAAAATATTAAATGCAATATTAAATGCCATAATTTAGTTAATTCGAAAAATATTAAATATAATATTTTAGTTAATTATAGGTTCGGGTTTGGAAAAATTCCCATGAACCTGTTCGATTTAATAGTTATTTAACAAATAATTTTATAATAATTACTTTTAAATTCACATGCAGCTAGACCCCATCATTTATCTTTTCAGATTTTAAGATATTTTCCATTATTTTCTTTTCCTTTTTACCTTTAGTCTTTTCATCTTCTTCTCTTCTCGATATTCAACTCACACACCCTTTCTTTAAGATTAAAACTCATCTTCTTCATTTATTTTCTCTGCAACATATATTTTTCATCTCAGACATTTTTTAACGCCTTTTTGCTCTTTTTCTTTTTCTTTTTCTCTAAAGTATGAACGAAGAAAACTAACCTAGATGGTTGTCGGCAACTGGGTTTGACTCGGACAGAGTTACACATAGGAGTATTTGAGCACCGTTCGATTTACTTGAAAGTTGAACAAGGATATAATGTTGTTATTGTTAAGAATCTTTGTTTTCCCTGTGAAGGTCGTGATCCACGTGAAATGCAAAGAAGATGCTAAGTTTGCTTCCTACTCAGCACTCACCTAAGTACCTAACTCTATAACCATTTCAAAAACAACATACCATTTTTTTTAACTTCTTTCTTTGGGTATTTTATTAACTTTAGTTTTTGTGTTTTGTAATTTTGGCTTGTGAAATTAATATAATTTATATTTGTAATAGTTTTATTTAAGGGTAAAGTTGTAACTTTAAAAAAAATATAAATTCAGAATATACATACAGATTTATAAGAATGTAAATATGGTCACATCCTTTTATTTTACTCTTTCTAAATAAGATTTGTTTTGTTAAGTGTTGACATGAATTTTTTCAATACAAAGGGGTCCTTCTTTTTGTTTTTATCACCTCTGAAAAAAAGAAGCAGCATGTCACGGGCCGCAAGCTTACAAGCCCAGGAGTCCAACAAAGGCCCTTACTCTGCCCAGCTTCTGGAAGATTCTAGAGACCTCTCCACAATTCCAACATTGGCCAAGCTTCTGGAAGTCTCTAGCAACTCAACCATCTCTACACCATTTTTGTACTAAGCTAGATAGGTGTAGAATAATCTAGAACCTTGTAAAGGCATGTAAATACATGTAGAGTATTCTAGTTAGATGTAGAATATTCCGGAGACTTAATCTCCACTATTAGACTAGATTAGTCTAGAACATTCCTTAAGGAGGTGACTCACCTATAAATAGCCAACCCCTCTCATTTGTAAACCATCCTAGAATTCTTACATTAATACATCTCTTCCTTTGAGAGTACTTGTGAGCATTCTAGCGATCCAGAGCATCGTGGTCTTCCTTCGCAAGTCCACCGATCCTCTGCCTCTGGGCTCCCCATTTCGACCCTCTCCCGACTCTCCTCACTCTAAATCGCTTCCGCATCTTCACACTCGGCAACGTTCGTCCAAGAACTTGCCTGAGTGTCCCTCTTACAAGGCTTACTTAGCAACGTTCCCACGAAAGTTGCCTAAGTGCCGCACGGGTGTGCCTAGATGAAATTCTCACCCCGTGACAAGTGGTATCAGAGCAGGTCGGTTCCAAGCGGCAGGGTTCGGAGCTCGTTACTAGGCAATCACAGCTAGCACGAGTCATGCACTCCGATAGCGAAGTTGTTACCAAAAAGCAATCACAGCTAGCGCGAGTCATGCACTCCAATAGCGAATTTGCCACCATAGAGCAATCACAGCTAGCACGAGCCACGTTCTCCGATAGCGAATTTGCTCGATTCGAAATCCAAATGCTTGTTCGTGGTGACCAACGCTCCCACAATAAGCAAAGCAAGTACAAGACACTCTCCATCCAGGCGGAATCCCTGCCCGAGCCATGCAGGATGTAGCCCGCCGTAAAACTTGAGGTGTCATCTAGTTCTCTCCACAGAACCAGCCGACCGTAGGCGTTCGAAGGAGCAAGAAGTACGCAAGCCATGGGAAGCGATCGAAGGCACCGAGAGAAGGCACCCGAGATGTTGGATCACCTTCGAAACCTAGCCAGCCCACTTGCGTCGAGTTAAGGATGCGAGACTCGAATTCGGTCTCTCAAGGGAGGCTTCCCAAGCCGAAGACCTTTTGCATGAATGAACCAACTTGTGGCCAACTCCAACATACTCAGCATCCACGCAACGAGGACGTTGCGAACTTAGGTGGGGGAGAATGTCACGGGCCGTAAGCTTACAAGCCCAGGAGTCCAACAAAGGCCCTTACTCTGCCCATATCCTGGAAGATTCTAGAGACCTCTCCACAATTCCAACATTGGTCAAGCTTCTGGAAGTCTCTAGCAACTCAACCATCTCTACACCATTTTTGTACTAAGCTAGATAGATGTAGAATAATCTAGAACCTTGTAAAGGCATGTAAATACATGTAGAGTATTCTAGTTAGATGTAGAATATTCTGGAGACTTAATCTCCACTATTAGACTAGATTAGTCTAGAACATTCCTTAAGGAGGTGACTCACCTATAAATAGCCAACCCCTCTCATTTGTAAACCATCCTAGAATTCGTACATTAATACATCTCTTCTTTTGAGAGTACTTGTGAGCATTCTAGCGATCCAGAGCATCGTGGTCTTCCTTCGCAAGTCCACCGATCCTCTGCCTCTGGGCTTCCCATTTCGACCCTCTCCCGACTCTCCTCACTCTAAATCGCTTCCGCATCTTCACACTCGGCAACGTTCATCCAAGAACTTGCCCGAGTGTCCCTCTTACAAGGCTTACTTAGCAACGTTCCCACGGAAGTTGCCTAAGTGCCGTACGGGTGTGCCTAGATGAAATTCTCACCCCGTGACAAGCAGCTTTAAATTTATTAAACCAATAAAGTGATTGATTGCTCTTGTTCTTTTTTAACAGAGTAGGTCAACTTGGGTCAATCGGTAACTGAAATTGATGTTAGACAAATATTGTTTTGACACAATCTTCCATAAACAAGAGTCCAAGACAATGTTTACTGATTCGTACAATGATTTTCTCCATTGGAGAAAATCAAAGGTTGCATTATTGGATTATAATTTACTTACATACATTTCTGCATAAAACTTCAAATCTCATAAGATAATGAACATGTAATACATAATAGCAAGCAAAAGCCTAATCAAGTAATCATGACCATGCAATTAATTTTGGTGATGAGTCAATTACAGGGGACTGGTCGACTAATTAATCAATTTATACGGATTGAGAGCATCATAAGTTCTCGGTGCGGGAGCTGGAACCGTTGATTTTTTATCTGACAACGTCTCGGTAGTTGCATTCGAAAGATGACAGGGAATCAAAGTCATCGTCTTCTGTTCCGGACAATTCCATTTCTTGGAGAAGAATTTACGACACTCTTCGGCTGATCTCTGATTCGGAAGATCCAAAATGAAGTTCATTCTAACATCCATCTTCTTTTTCATCATCAATTTCTTGTATTCAGACCTATTGACGGTGATTTCTAAATTAACCTCACATCACACAATTGATACAGAATAACAACTAGCTGTAAACAAAAAGTAACCAGAAAATAAATTAGACACAGAGTTTTTACGTGGTAAAACCCCAATGTGGAGAAACGTCCACGGTTGCCAATAGCGGTATCAAGAATTCATTTTGTAAAAAAGAAGATTACACACTCAATCTCTCTCGCACTCTTCTAATCAAATCGTGTTAACCTTTTTTGGGTATTATTAGAGTCTATTTATACATGCATAGAACCCTAATTCTTAATGCACACGTAAGGGAAGTCATTATCATTTAATGAAATTCTAACTTCTCAAAGTCGTGTTCTCTATCTTTCCTATCTGGGGTTAATTTGTACTTCTATTGTCTTTAGATCTCTTTCCTGATCTTGACTCTGATATCTATAAGGAAGTTTGTTTCCTTATCAGAGTGCACTTCCAGAAGCCTTGTTCAAATCAGAATATGTTTCAGCGTACTTGAGTCATGATTCCATTGAATCTAGGTGCTGTCCACGTGTCAGGCTTCCGATCATCTATTTTTACCCACCATTCTCGTTTCCCCCTGATTAACGATTTTACCCGACCCTGACCTCGACCATCTTGACAACCCGATCGGATTTACTAGCCCGATCATCTGCGTTATCTTAGTCGGGGGGACTAGTCTGGTTTTCTTCGTCCTACGTATGTTGACTTAATCTGACCGTCTTGTAGTGATGTGGCACCCCACCCTAGTCATTTTTTGACGTGTCGCACCATCTAGAATTTACCAATAACAATAACCCCTTAAACATACAAGATCGAGTATCTCGTTCAAAATAGAACTCATTCGTCGAAGTATGTTTAACTTATTATTATTCTTTGTCGTGGTGTCCATGAATGCGGATTTAATGCATTTAATGCTTTGTGGCTGACCGTTAATGTCAATCACGCTCGTTTCGGCTGACGCCATCAATTGGCCATTTTTTCTAATTTCAAACGGCGAGTGTTTTTCGTTTCATGTGCACCTACCCCCATTCGCGCCTGGTGACGTGGACGTGTTCTTATGACGTCATATGTTCATATATATAGCTCAAGGTCTTTTCATTTTTCCCTTACGACTTCATAGTGCTTCTTTGCAAAAAACCCTAGCTTTTCGCCTTCTTCAAATTCTTGCTTTTCTTTTGCTTCTAAACTTCTGTAGTTCTGTGTCTTTACTGCAATTGCTTGTACTCTAGGTATGGATCTAACTCTTCACTATAGATATTTTGAACTTCTCATGCATGCCATCGAGGCTGGTGATAAAGAAAATATTACTAGGCTTGAATATATTTTTTGGGGTCGTTTCCTTTATCCCAACTCGTCGCCTTAAATGTAGATTATTCTATGGCCCGTCCTGAGTTTATTCCTTTTTTTCTAACCCTCTTGGTTTCACTTCTATTGGTGTCTATTCAAATATGTCGAAGACAACAATGCAAACTTCTAGAGCTTCTCCCAAAGAGACCACCCGCCTGGAGAATGACTTGAAGATAACTTTGTTGGGGTTTATGCCCTAAACATGTAATTTGTAAATGGATTTATGAAATAAATAAAAATAAGAGTTCAATTCATTCTTGTTGTGTTGTTTATTTTATAACTTGTGCATATTAACATCCTAGATTGCCAGATGTAATCTCGAACTGTGTATATGAGTGTCATATACAGATGGATACAGTAAGAGATGTGAAATCTAAAGAGTCCATAGATAGCAAATAAAGCTAGGTACTTTATTTACGGTTAATCTATAGTTGCGGTCCATTCAGTAATGTACAGTGATTCTATTCTGAATCATTCATATGAGATATAAGAATGGAGGCATCTTGTATGATGCGATCATATAGGACTGAGCCATAATCTATATGAATCTCTCACTAAGATTCGTTTACCGATGAGATTCATATATATCAACTAATGATGACTATATGTGGGTGATCTTAATCCTGAATGTCTTATCGACTTCTTTAGGTTAGATCGTGGTCTTTGATATACCATAGGTGAGGTCAGATGCATTTCCTGATCAATATACTCCATATATTGGGATTGCGTTTTGGCTTGTAGCTGAGAAGATTTGTACACAATAGTGGAATCCACTCCTTCTTGTGAGAAGTAGATGATAGTTCCCTTAAGTGTTGATTCGGGGCTTGGACAGTATAAACGCTCTCATAATTCTGTGAGGAAATAGGATTTATTGTCTATTAGAGAATCAACAATACTTAAAGGATATGTAATTGAAGGGGTATAACGGACATTATGACCCAGCTCTAATTATGAACTACTGTGGAGGATCACACCATATATAATAGCTATATCGATGGACACCGAATTGTGTCGATCTATATAAAAGCATCTGCAGTTGAGAGAGTACAGCTTCGGGTTTTTAGTGGTGTTAATAGCAAAATTTAGCTAGGGATCAAAGAAGAATATTCCACTTCCCAGCCTTCCTGCAAGGGTCCAAATTTGGGCTTATATGACGGGGTATCAAGGTCCCTGAGGTCGAGCTACCACACGATCCTACAGGAGCAAGGCGAGGCCGCCCATACCATCTGAGCATCTCGCACGTGTCCAGGCTTACCAAATAAAGCCTGACGAGACCGCGTCAAGCTCCTTATACCAGGATAAAGCCCGAAGCTAGGTCGACTTGAAAGTACATGGGTCCCCCGACATCAAGGTATCTCGTGACACTCTCCTAGAGCTTTCTATTATCTCTACTTTCACTAGGAGACCTTCAAGGTGCCAAACTTGTCTTGCAAAGGCCCTCCTACCTCGTCGAGGTATAATCTCGACCTGTCCGAGCATAAAAGGAATAAGCCTGTAACGCCCCATCGTCACCAAAAGCGCCAAGATCCACTGTAGATCCTGGCATGGTTAAATCAAGTAGCAAGAGCAGTACTCGAGCGTACCTCTCCACCCTTCCAGAAGCAAGCCAAGGTCACCTATTTATGGCGAACACCTTACCAGGCCTTGCCAGCCAAGCTTCGCTACCCCGTCGGATTCCAGCGCGGTCAAATCGAGCTTCACCGAAAGCCTTGTAAGGTCGAATCAAGCTCCATACAACCAGATTGGTACCATAAGGTATCTTGCCCTCAGATTGATACCCAAGTACTGGGATACTAGCTTTGAGACCCATCCGGGTACGCCTCCTCCGTAAGGTAGGAAGAATAATATCAGTAAGGTACCTCACCACCAGAATATTGAACCAGAGTTCTCTTCCAAGAGAGATGGTTGGCTTTCATGATTACCATTAATGAGGTCAATCGTATTAATAGAGTTAGTCAGCCATATTTAATGAGGTCAACCATATTAATGGAGATAGTCAACCCTATTAATGAGGTCAACTATATTAATAGAGGCAGTCAACCCAATTAATGACATGATCAACACCATTAATAAGAGAATATTCAACTCTTTAATGGCCATCATTAGTGAAAGAGTCCAAAGAGGAAACAAATACATTTTCCTTCAAGATATCCTCCACAACCGATTATTGGGGGTCAACTATAACAGAAAATCCCGCCTATCAAAGAAGGAAGAGTCCGAAGAGGAAACAATCATATCTTTTTCAAGATAATAGCTACAAGCCGATCAACTACATTAAAAGAAGAATCATATTCGATAAGGAAACGAAAACTAATTGAAGAGTCCTGGACTTGCACGCCAAGGTAGTCACCATGTATAAATATGCCTGTAAAAGGCATATTGAAGGGGCACCGATCGATGACAGAAGACGCTAAAATACATGCTCCAAGACAGACTCAATATTCGACATCTGAGATTTGATAACACACGGCTAAGATCGCCCATATCACTTCTAATCCCAAAAACGACCAACCCTAGGCATGTCTACATGCTTCGTTAAAAGTTCTCTCTACATCATCATTGTATGTGTACCCCGACCAGGAAAATATCGGTATCGGTAAACAATCATTGTTGTAAGCTCCCCGGAGCATATACGTTGTACTACTTTGACATCTTTGTAACCTCCTCGGAGCATCGCATGATATATATATATATATACAAGGAAGGGTATTCCTCCTTCCTCTGGATACTGCCTAGGGGTTTTTCAGCATGTGATCACTCGTGATGCTTTTTCCCCCCTTGGTCAGTCCACCTTCATCTACATAAGACTTGTGTTTTTCCTATTATCTACTGTATTACGCATGTGTGTATGCAGGCTAGGTACCGACCCCATTGGTCCTAACTCTTTAATCTTTCTTACATGAGATCGGGAAATAACAACGAAGACCTAAGGAACCAAATATAGATTCCTACCTCGTTGGATCTAACGCTCTTATCCTCTCATCTACATGCCAAAGTTGCACATCAAGATGAAGAGAAACCACCCAGACCAATTCGAAGGGAGTCGAGGAGCTCTCTCGTATCCTCTATATGGAAAAAATCGAGCTCTCTGACACTAGAGCTAGATAAGCCCCCCTTCTTACTTACTATCGAGGTTGGTGTATTACAGGAAGCAATCGGGCTCCAAAACCAGGCTCTGGGTACCAGGATGGGCTCCGACCCCGACCGAGGAACAAGGTCTAGGATCACCCCCTTCGCACCAGCAAGGGAACCTCAAGCTCCCTAGATCTACTTCATAAACACGAAGCCCGACGGGCGAGATGACTTGTCTCCTACCTACTGTTTCATCCTCCTTCATATCCATACAAGATCAGGTCAGGTATCAATGATACCGACCCTGGCCACCACTTTCGTGGTAGTGGTCTTGAGGGTGTTAATAGAGATTTATCATCCTAAACAATTTTCCCATTAACACTTTCTGGCGCCGTCTGTGGGAAGTTTCCATACCCCTTTTGAAAGCCTCTATGTCTCTACATGAGTATCATTATACTATCGAGGTAACAGATTCATTATTCATGGAATATCATTTACTATATACGATGTCCTTTCTCCATACTTGTCTATATCGCCTATGCATCGCATGTGGTGCTCATTTTATCATTTAATGAGTTTCGGTCATTGTGGAGCAAATATGGTACCTGAGATTTCTGGTGGAACCAGTTCATTATGCTACTCCTATGAAGTGAACCTGCTCAGATAATCGTGGAGCTCCAATACAGTAGCTCCTCGCTTGAAGATCTCCTATATAGCTGAACCATTCTGATACATCGAGAGCTACTATACAGTAGAACTGCACCTCTCATACTTCTTTATAGAAGATTTGCTCTGCTATCGGTAAACCTCTTATCCAGTAGATCTGTGGGACTTGGACCTGGTCATACGGGACCCTTCATGTCACCGTATCCGCCCTTCAGAAGCACCTAGGTAGCGGTAGCAGGTCGACTCATGAATCTAAGAAGCCAACTCAATTGTGTAGCTTCTAGAGCAGCACGACCAGTAAACGATTAGTGGTTCCACACCTCGTGCACTGGGCTAGTCACTGGTCTCAGATACAGATTATGATCTCTATAAAAAAATTTAAAACTTTACTTCCATTGCGTGACCGGTGCACGTGGTTCCAACAAACTTCATAGACATTGAAGATAAAGGATGTCCTGAGGGAACAATAGGCTCGCATGCTAAGATTTACAGTGGACCATCCTTGCGCCTTCGACCTCGAGATAAATGTAGTGATGGACGGAGAACTGGCAAAGTTTAAGGATCGGTTCGACCTTCCTCGTTCAGTGTAATTATTCTGCAGGGGTGAGCGTACAGTGTGGAATCCACCCTTTGATGCAGTTGCGATTTATAGGGTCATGCTGTCTTCTGGGGTCACTTTCCCTTTACAGCCTTTCATTGCTTATTTTCTGGCGAACGCGAGTGTTGCCCCTACTCAACTGA
Organism: Dipteronia dyeriana; assembly: GCA_032871835.1. Classification (NCBI taxonomy): domain Eukaryota; kingdom Viridiplantae; phylum Streptophyta; class Magnoliopsida; order Sapindales; family Sapindaceae; genus Dipteronia; species Dipteronia dyeriana. The sequence continues at coordinate 90,940,434 of CM065295.1, read as the reverse complement.
CCCCGAATTCATATTGGGTGTTGATCAGTCTATGGCATTTATGGAGAAAGATTGAGGTTAAACAACCTCCGACTAGACATGCCCACGGTTCTGGTTCCGGAAGGAGCCAAAACCTAAACCGTAGACCTTCGGTTTCAGTTTCCATTCTGGTCCGGTTCCACTAGTTTCGCCAGTTCGGTTCTGTTTTTTTTAATTATTATACTCATTTTAAAAAAATAATATCAAAACATAAGATATGTAATAATGTGAAATTGTAAATGAATTTTATTGCGTAAGGCCGTAAGCCGAAATTAAAATTGAAAAAAAAATACTAAATACATAAATTGAAATAAATGTATAAAACTAAAAAAAAAATTGGTCTTGCACTTAATTTGTACCAAAATTAAGTTGCATGCGTATCCTCTTAGGTTTAGAGGAATCAAAGACCACGTAGTTCTTTTACATTTTATTTTCTTTTACATATGTAATTCTGTAAGTATGTAACTAATCGCTGCCTTCTGTTCCAGTACCGGTGGTGTGATCATCATCGAAGAAATCGTAAATCACTTCTGGCTCCATTTCTTGTTGTCTATATTCAGCCTTTGTCCAATCATCAACACTCACTTAGACTTGAATTGATTATGGACTCAAAAGTGACCATCTTGAGTCTAGAATATTTCCATCCGCGCTAAACTCTTGTTCCACAGCCACTGTAGAAATCGGTGTTGCAAGAATCTGTTTGGCTATTATAGACAAGATTGGGAAGTACTTTTGATGTTCTCTCCACTAATGTAGAATATCAAATTGATCCACATCCTATAAACTCAAAATTGGTACTGTGATAAGTTTTAATCTCATGATACAAGACCGAACTTGATGAAGAAGAAGAAAAACCTCGTAATCTTGTAATCTTTTGATCTTTTGGGATATGAGTGCAGACCCTGCCCCCAACACTCCAGAAGATCGAGTTTGGGAGACATTTTCAGTTTGTGGAATACTAATGTTCAATGATGGACCATAAATTCTACGATATTCATCATATAACTGATAAAATAATGTCTTAATTGTAGTACAATAAGTATTGATTTCTAATTCTATACCTAAACATTTATAATAAAGAGTTAAATAATATGTCAATGCATCTAGTTTACAACACGGGTCAAAACACAATGCAAGCAGGTAAATAGTTGGAAACTCCCTATAATAGTCTAACCATTTTTTTTTTCACAGGTTCAATGCATGCCTCTAATTGTATATCATATGAACAGTCAGCAAATGCACTATCAATATTACAACCCTCAACAACAAATAATTGAGTAGTATGATAGTAAATACCTGACAAATTGTTAATAGCACTATTAAAAACTTTTAACAAATTATAAATTATTGTACAAACATCTCAATGGTGTGCATAAAGATTGATTTGACTAACATTATATTGCATAAAAGAAACTAATAAATCCCTATATTCATAATTTTCACAAAGCAATTTATAAGTAGAGTTCCAACATGTTAGAATATCACGAGAAAATCTAATGGGATGCCTACCTGCCTATTTACAAAATCTTACCCATTATTTCATAACATTAGGATGTTTCCACAAATATGAGAGGGCATCCTTAATGGGTTTAATAAAAGCTTAAAGAATTTCCAAACCTTTTTGAACGCATAAATTTAAAACATGACAAACACATCTTTGATGAAAAAAATTTATTATTAAAATAAGGCTTGCATAATTCAATTAAAGCAGGAATAGTTGCTGTATTATTAGAAGCATTATCAAAACCAATTGAAAAAAATTTGCTTTCAATTTTATACTCTTCAAAAATGATTTTCATATTTTTATAAATATTATCAGCAGTATGTGTATCATCAAAAACTCTAAATGCAAGAATTCTTTTTTGTATTTTCCATGCGTTTTCCATATAATGACAAGTTACACCTAAGTATGAATGCGCTCGCCAATGGTCAGTCCATATGTCGGCACATACGGAAACACGACCTTTATAGTTCGCAAAAAAAAATTTAAAATCTTTTTTGTATAAATATCATATATTGTACGTGTGAGAGTGGTTCTAGGAACACAACATGCATCAGGATTTAATGCTTTATGACAATATTTAATAAAACCAACTTTTTCACCAAAACTAAAAGGTAAATGTTCTACAACTACTATCCTAGCTAATTCTTCTCTATTAGTTTGATCACTATATTTAAATAATTGAGTGTTAGGGGTAAAAAACCTAGAAATTTGAGATTGTGTACTCCCCTTGGCATGTTCTGTAGGATGACGGGTGATAATATGCTTCCTATATGTGTCGTATCCTCAAGATTTAGTCCACTTGTATTCTTTAGGGCAGTAATTGCACACCGCCCAACATGTTCCATCCGATTTCGTAACTTTCTTCATGTGGAGAACGAATAGATCAGATTTGGCCTGCTTCTTATCCTTCTTTAACGCCTCTACAAAATCTGGTTCTGTAGCGAAATCATATATATTTTTTGATTGGCTTGTCATATTGGCGAGGCTAGGGCTAGGCTGGCTAGCATTGGGTTCAAAATTTATTAAAAGGGGATTTGGATTGGCTGGATAGTTTAGGGATTCAAGATAGGCTTGCCGTTGCAGGAACTCATGGTAAGCGGTGTCGTCAAAACCGATATTATCCTACTGGACCGGATCCGGCTCCGACATACGACTCTTACCGGTCCTGGAAATGGAATGCCTTGGTGGAATGTCTCCTACTCCACTTCCACTTGACATTAAAAAATTAATTTGTAAAAAAACTCTTCAAAAAAATTAAAATAAATGGATGGAAAAAAAATTGAAAATTTTATTGGAAATATATATGAAAAAATTGTTGACAAGGATTTTTAAATGATTTTAAAAAAAGTTGCAATACAATAAATATAAACAAATAAACAATTGACTAATTGAGAAATAATTGAAGAGAATTAGGAGAATTGAGAGAGAGTTGAGAGAAAAATGGTGTGAAAAGAAATGATTTTTTTTGGGGGGGGGGGGGGGGGGGGGGGGGGGGGGAGGGGGTATTTATAGGAAATTAAAAGGAAAAGAAAAAAAAATTACATATATATAAAAAAACAGTCGTAGGGCCCAATGGTCAGCAGGTTGTTGGGCCCCACATTTTGTTTTTTTTTTTAATTCAAAATAATAATAAAATAAAAAATAGCCTAGAACCGGAACCGAACTGCCAGTTCCTGACCGGTTTTTTACGGATATAAACAGAAACCGAATCCTTACCCCCACGGTTTCGGATACGGTTCCGGTTATGGTTACGGTTCATTTCACACGGTTACGGTTCGGTTTCATGGTTCGAACCGAACCGTGGTCATGTCTACCCATGACCTCTAGGAGATACGCAATTTTTATACTTTGGGTGGATTAGATATAGGTGGGACTTTTTATCTTTAGTCGACGTCACCGAGCAGTTGGATCCCTCATGGTTACAAGGAGAATCCTGCCCCTCAAACGTATAAAGACCATAAAGGTTTCATCTGGGGGTTTTCTTCTTTCAACAAGTACTGAAAGAACAACTGGTTTTTTATCAGCGGAGACCGGGGTGAGGTCGCGGTGACCGATCTATCCCATCGGTTAAACAGAAGCAGCGTCCCCGAGGCATTTCTATAGCCCCAAGCTATGGAACAAGGTTGCACCCGTTATCACCAGGTTGCAAGCCAACACAATTGTTAAGGCAGACCAGACTCCTTGGGAGGTTAGGGAACACTGTAGCTTGTAGGGGTGTACAAAAAACCGTCAAACCGAACCAACCCGCCTAACTCAACCCAAACTTTATGGGTTGGATCGGTTTCACATATAAAAAATTTATTAATCGGTTTGTCATTTATCAAACCGATCAATGATTGGTTTGGTTTGGGTTGCTAAAAATAAAAGGAAATTAAAAGGAAAAGAAAAGAAAATTACATATATATAAAAAAACAGTCGTAGGGCCCAATGGTCAGCAGGTTGTTGGGCCCCACATTTTGTTTTTTTTTTTAATTCAAAATAATAATAAAATAAAAAATAGCCTAGAACCGGAACCGAACTGCCAGTTCCTGACCGGCCCATATATTTAATAAAACTTAATTCATATTTTCTTGGGTTTTGTAACTTTTAATTGTACTTATTTACTTCTCATATAAATAAGTTTTTTTTTCTTCAAATTCATTATCATCAGCCATTTGGTATTGTACTACTTCTATTTCTTTTAAATATTATATTTTATAATAAATAAAATACAGTTATTCATCCCTTCCATTATATTTTAAAATATGACTTTTATTATTTTTATTTTTATTTTTCTGTTATGGTACCTTTTATTGTTAATTTGTTAATTATATAATATTTTTAATTTTTAAAATAATTAAATAACACCTACTTAATATTTTTATAGTTAAATAATTTTTTTATAACAATAGAAAAAATGATATTTTTGGTTCAAACCTAAACCGTCAAATCAACCTAAACCAACCCGATTTTTTTTGGTTTGGTTTGAATCGGTTTGACAAATCATATTGGTTTGGTTTGGGTTGAAATATAGTCAAACCAATATATATCGGTTTGGTTTGATATTGAGCTTCAACCCAAACCAAACCGAAATTGCACACCCCTAGTAGCTTGTACTCGTAGAAGGAGATAATTGACATGGGTCTCTTTCCCAAGATATCTGCCCAACGCAGGCATCATAAGTCTCTATCTTTAAACTTCCTGATGGTTGCTTACATTTTCGTTTACTATTTCTCGTGATGTTTTTCTTTTCAGTATATGAACTGGACATCGTTACTGGCGAGCAGGCCAAAAGGGCTAAGAACCTTGATCAGGTGAGTAGGAAAACGACGGTTGATCAAGTGGCTCAAGGCATTGCTCATCCAGAACACGACTTAGTGGAACATGTGTACGAGTCCAATCATGATTTTTCGATGGTTCCTGCTGACCAGGCTGTAGCAAGCAATCGTGATGCCCCTCCCCCTCGAAATGGTCAGAGGGGATCATCTATAGATAGGTCTGGTCGGGTGCAGTCTTCCATTGAGGGGTCTGACTGTGAAAGTTCCAACAAGGAAAGATCGAGTCGGGATAGGTCCACTCGAGACAGGCGAAGTCTGGAGGAGCCAAGTAAGGGCAAATCTTATAGAGCCGGATCTGATGCCGATATCCCTGGTAATAAGGTGGCTAATGTAGTAGAGGGATATTCTGCCTCTGAAGCCATCCGCTAGAGGGCGGAGGCTCCGAGATGCTGACCCGTTGACACCTCAGTCGAAGGTTGTTCCCATCATCTTAGATGAAGAAGAGGAAGATGACCAGAAGACCTTGACTGAGTTGATTTTAAGGGAGCAGTGTTCGAAGAAAAAAGGTGATCAGATGGTTTCGACATCTTCTGTTGTCCCATCTGAACCAGCTGAAGTCACTGATGCTGTAATGCCTCCAATTTATCACTCGCCTTCCCGAATTTAGTCCATTATTCCCCCATAGGGATACCTGTGCATCATCCAGGGAAGGCTCCCATAGAGTATTTTGTTAAGCACCAGATAGTCTTCACTGACTCAGACTCTGATGATAGGGAGCACAACTCAAAGGAGCAGTATTGACGGTGATCTACTGGACGTCACGGAGGAGCAAATGCTTGGACCGGTGCTGAAGTCAAGGACTGGTGCTGCAGTTAAATTAGTTAAGGATGTTCAAGCAACCTAGTCTGGGGGTAATCCCCATTTTATACCACATGGATCCCTTCGTATGGACGTTGTTAGTGAAGGTCAAGTTCCTGAGGGGTAAAGTTGCCAAGCTCTTATGGTTGCCTCTCAGGCTGGTGAGAGTATTGTGGTCTCACAGACGCCAAACACTGCTGCCTCGACCCTTTCTATTACACTTCCGATTGCCTCTGATTATGGCCACGATCGATCCATCCCGTCAGTAATTCCAGATGCTTCAGGTTTGGGCCCCCCGCTAAAGCGATTTTTAAGTTGAACCCCTCTCCATGCTTTGCTTTATGTCAACCGACAAAGGGTATATTGGTGATGGTTATTGGAAGGGGGTCAGGGCGGCTAGTCCCTCTGAGCGGGTCCATATGATTTTCAACAATTGAATTTTTATAAGTGTCTTCTGTGTTGTCTTTTACTTACATACCTTTTGATTTCTCTAACTCTTACCCTCTCTTCAGGCGGTGAAGGAGCTGACCCGGGCTTTAGCTGATCAAAAGAGGCAGGATGCTGAGATATCTCAGTTGAACAAGGCTCTCACCGAAAAAGATTATGCCCCCAGGTCTTCCTCTGCCAGCGCTTCCAAGGTTAAACAGTATGAAGAGCAGCTGAAGGCCCATGCTGTGACTGAGCTCGCCTTGAGGAAGACCATATCGAACGTCCAGAGTAATGCTTCAGCGTCTGAGGCAACCCTTAGACAGCTTACCACAAGGAATGTCGATCTAGAGAAGAAGGGTTGCTAAAGCTGAATTGCTGAATGCTCAACTTGTGTCGAGGGTTATCCTAACTGAGACAGCAGTGAAGAAAGCCTAGGAGGAGACCCGACTTGCCTAAGACACCCTTACCTCTGCCCAGCAGATCATGCTTGAGATGCAGTAGGCATCTGATGAGGCTCGGATTTATTATGAACTCCTTGCCAAGGACTTGAAACAACAAGTTAGCATGAAGGTGCTTTCTCAGGAAGTTAGGTCAGCTCTCAAAGTCCAGAACGTAGAGCGCTATAAAAGATCCCTAGTTTTTGACATCGTCATGTTGAGGGAATTCGAGAAGGGACTGACCACAGCTCGGGCCTTCTTCAAGGGCAAGGGGAGATCCTCAGAGGAGGCTTGCTATAATTGGGATAGAACTATTAAAAGACACAAGGATGAGTCCTTGGAAGCTATAAGGAATCAGAGGATTCGTTGAAGAGCCTACTGCCAGTCCATTAGGAAAGATCCTCACCCCATGCATCTGGAGCTTTCTTCAACGTCTTCCCTTGTGGTTTTCCATGCCGGTGAAGAAACTGTCGCCTTAACCAAATTGACTGATATTGGTTCTTTGCTGGGTACAAACTACTCTTCCTTCATGGCCAATGAGCCTGGGGATATTATCACTTGGCCAGATTTTAAAGACTTGAGCCAAGACCATGGTGGTGATGTTCCTTCTGGCAGTTCTAGGTTCGGAGGTCCTTCTAATGCTCCAAATACTTAAGAGTTTTTTTTTTTTATAATTGTTGCTTTGTAATCGCCCACTCTATTAATAAAACGAAATTTATTCTTTTTGTTGTTTCTGCATAACTGGTGGATTGATATAAGCTGATCGTTCTGCTGCGTGTTAGCGATAACCCAGATCTTAAGCGGGTAACAATAGTTATATGATAATCCGAATGCTTTACGACTGATTGCAACCGCTTATCAACTTGAACTATATGCGTCTAGCCACACCCGATTTCTTTAAATTGACCAAGACGTTTTATTAACCCAAGCTATATTGAGTATGTTGTCCTGACTTTGGTCAAGTAACTTCATATGACATGGCTTGTAATAGAAGAATGTCACCCTCATTGCATTGTGGCAGGCCTGTTGTTTCCATGGGCTACAGATGTTGCAGCCAACTTTGGGATTCCAAGGTTGTGTTTCCATGGAACTGGTGTTTTTGCTCTTTCTGTCTTACATGGCTTAAGACAGCATAAACCTTACAAAACCATTACATCTGATTTCGAACCCTTCACAGTACCAGGCCTACCAGACCAGGTAAAGATAACAAGACAACAACTGCCAAGTTTTATAAAAGAAGAAGCAGAGAATAAAGTAAGGAGCACGTTGGATCAATGTATAAAATCGGAGATGTCAAGCTATGGTGTTCTTGTGAACAGTTTCCATGAACTGGAGCCAGGTTACTCAGAACACTACAGGAAGGTAATCGGAAAGAAGACATGGTACATTGGCCCAGTTTCACTCTGTAACAGAGACACCAGTGACAAAGCCCAACAAGGACATGAATGTTTGAGATGGTTAGATTCAAAGCAACCCAACTCAGTTATCTACATATGCTTTGGGAGCTTGATGCATTTTTGGGCTGCTAAACAGCTATTTGAGATTGCTATGGCTCTTGAAGCTACTGGACAGAACTTCATTTGGGTTGTGAAAAAGGAAGACAAAGATAAGGAAGAGTGGTTGCCGGAAGGATTTGAGACTTGGGTGGATGGGAGAGGTTTAATAATAAGGGGATGGGCGCCCCAAGTGCTGATTCTTGATCACGAAGCCATTGGAGGGTTTATGACTCACTGTGGATGGAACTCCATTCTGGAGAGTGTCACTGCTGGGGTGCCAATGGTCACATGGCCTCTCTCCGCAGAGCAGTTTTATAATGAAAAGCTGGTTACAGATGTTCTCAAAATAGGAGTTGGAGTTGGAGCTCAGGAGTCTTCTTCATTGTTAGAAGAAAAAAAAAATATAGTGAAGAGAGGTGATGTTAAAGAAGCAATTATTAAACTAATGGCTAGTGAAGAAGGTGAAAAAATGAGAATCCTAGCTGGGAAACTCAAAGAGATGGCAAGGAGAGCTACTGAAGAAGGAGGATCATCATATTCTGATCTCAATGTTTTTCTAGAAGAATTGAAGTTAACTGTCAAAGTGCCTGTGAAAATGAATTGCAAGTGTTAACAAATCTGTTACATCAACCACATCGTTATATTGGTTTAAATAATGTTGTTGCAGAAGTCTCTCTCTTTTTTTGTCTCAAACGGAGAGGCAGAGAGCTATCAGTAATTTAGTATACAATAAGTTATTAAACATGATATGTTCAAGCAGTAAGCCATTAATTAGTTTTGTCACACTTATTCATAAATCAAGCTACAAGAACAAATTAGTAAGTCAATACATCATAACAATTAAACTAAGTCAAAGAGCAATAGAAATACCTTTCCCACATGCCATCGAATTCCTTGGCAGGAAGAATCCATTCATTGAAGCTAGATGGCTGACCATCTGCACTTAGTTCCTCACATGGTCCTTCCTCACTTAGCTGACAAATAATCACTCAAATAACTTTCACACTTGAACAACATCCAAGAAAGAAAGAATGACACAAAAACCATAGCACAGCATGGCTTGAATGAATTTTCAAGATAATCAAATGTTAAATGGATAATTTATCTTTATTAACCTAAATATTTTTTCATCTTGAAGTCTAGCTAATTGTCTAAAGATATTTTACATAGAAAAAAACCCACATAGTTGCAGGTCAAGCAGAGATTTCCTCATATAATAGGAATATCACAAGAACGACCATTATTCTTACTCAAATTACCTGAAAGACATGCACAACAGGTTTGACTTAATTGCCAGAACAAAAGAATTGTAATATCTCGAAAAAAATGGGGCAAACCGTTCTCAGGTAGTTGGTCCCAATTATTCTGAATTTGGACTCAACTTAATTTCTATAAGGTTTGATGCCCAAAATGATAGTGTTGGTGAGATTATAATTGTGACAAGAGAAATAATGATTTGGACTAAACCCAAAACGATTAGTATTTGGACTTGTCCTTATTTTAAATGCTAAGGTCTAAGTTTCTTAAGTTGCTAGTTGACCTAAACTTAATTTAGGGTAACTCAAAAGGGAAGTTTATAATGTCCTATGCATTCGATGAGTTGAAAGGGGGAAAAGAAATATAAAAAAAAAGGATGGAACAAACAAACGAATGGAGTGAGAGAGAGTTGTGTTGGGATTTTTGAGTAACTGTCCAGTTTTATTTTGGTGACAATTCGGAGGTCAATTTGTGGTCCGATTGAGCTCGAATTTTGTCAGCATGTTCTACTCCGATAGTTCTTGATTTTGGACGGTGGAGATGTAAATTGGAGTTCCCTATGAAGAGATCTAAGGCTCCAAACAGAGTTGGGCAGAAACATAAGAAGAACAATAGTTTAAAGATATTGGTGCTAAGTAAGTTGTTCTATCCTTCTCATGTCAATGATTTCTTAGATATGTTAGACTGATTTTTATGAATCATTTATGATAATAGACATGTATAGGATTGATTTATATTGATTCCATAGTTCATGGTCCAGATCATGACTTTTTATAGAATTTTCGAATTGGCATAGAGGTTGCTGAAATCCTCTGTTTTACTAGACCAGCCACATTTCGTAAATATGTTTTGGGTTGGTTATTAATGTGGGAAAATTATGAAACTTTACACAGATGTAGGAATATGAGTATATTATCACTCTGCCATATTTCGTGATCTTTAGATGTGTAGAAATAGTGTTATAATTCCTAGAGTAGACAGAGGTCGGATTTCCTTTTCTGCTGGATAGTTTCGGGAACCATGAAATATTGGTATTGTTGTATGATCTAATCAATCCGTATTGATCTGAAAATTTTACTGTAGATTACCCTATATGTCTGGATTAAATCTGCAAGGTTTCATAATTTATACATGAGTAGAAATATTTATATAAATTTCGGAGTGGACTGTGGTTGACTAAGGTCTCTACTGGAAAGATTTGGGATAAGTAAGAATATAATTAATTGTTTGGACATACTATCGATCCTAGATTGAATTGAAACTTTTACTGCAGTATTTTCATAATGTCTAGACAATCCATGTTAAATTTCGTAATATTTGGAGCTGCAGAGAAATTATTAAAAATCGGAGATCAGAGGATGGTCAGTTGTATTAGCTGGAAACTTGATTTCTAAGTATAGTTATATATATGCGAAGCTTATGTTGATTTACCTTAGTGCGGTGATAAGGTTATGACAGTAAATCAATTTGTAAATTGATAGGTTTGAGTGATGCTTGAGCTTCTAGAACTAGAGCCGATTCGTTCGTATTCAAGGTAAGTAAACTCATCCATGATATATAATGTTTTTTCAAAATGTTTATAATATGTAACAATCTCTTTAATGTTTTCAAATGTTTATATGGCATATATATGTTTCAAATTATCGACTACTGATTCTAATATCCCTACCATTTTATACTCTATCGTACTTTGTTAAGGATTTCACCGATTTTAAGTAAGGTTGCTTTTATAAGTGTTTAGTATTAATGACTTTGAACTAAATTCCTTACTTATTTTGAATTCAATTTGACTATTGTTATTTATACTGAAATGGTTCTACTGAGAATTCTATTGTTATCTATACCGAGTACTGTCATGCTATTGATTTCAAATATATATGAATTTATAAAACCGTTTTGGCTCATTGTTCCGTAGTTACCATTATTGTTATTAGCCCAGCTAGGATATTGTGTGCACACATACTGTAGCAGCGTTATTCGGGTAATTGTGACATACTGTTATTGTCGCGTCACACTGGTAACTGTGACATACTGTTATTTCCGCGTCACATAGGTACTTGTGACACTACGAGACATGAGTTTACCGCTTTCTAAAACTGATTAATGCATACCGTTTATACTGTAAAATAATTTACTTACCGTTTTATAAAGTGAATTATCTGTACCGTTTACTTCCGTAAAATTATAGTGTTTTAACTTAGGATTAATAGATGATCTTTTGGTTTAATATTGTATTTCCTCTTTAATGAAATGATTTATGATTTAAGAATATCATTGAAGATGTTTTGAAATATTGCTTCAACCGTTTTAATGATATTAAGTATGTACATTGTATTAAAATGTTGATTCATGTTTTATAATGCGTTTTATTGTTTAAATTCCAAGTAATATTTATTATCAAGATTTTAAAGGTAAAGGTTTTACAAAGGCTATTTTATTTTTACGTATTATGTATGAATTTACTTACCGAGTTGACGGCTCACCCCTCGTCACTACCATTTTGCAGATTGAGTTTTCGATCATAGAAGTGATGGAGATTACATTAGCATATTGGAGATATGTATCGCCGAAAGAATTAGATTCTTTGTGTGTATGTATTGTAAGTGTCTGCATTAGTTAATATTGTAATTAAGTTGGACTCTAGAGATTTTAGTGAAATGAATGGTATCAGATATACATGTTGATTTTTGTGGATACATTATTGATGATATAAGTTGTGACTATTGTAAATTAAGGTTTTTGTAAGGTCCGGATCACGTAGCATCCCGATCCGTTGGGTCCCGGATTTGGGGGTGTTACAAGAATATCATGGTTCTTCACCCATTTTTCTACAAAATCAATAAATTCGTACATCAGAAAAGCAATGAATGAATAAATTAAGAGTTTGTTGTTTAAACTTCTCCATATGGAGGCAATTTATAGGGAAATACATGAGTGAGAATCAAGGAAATGATTCTCCTATAATCAAGATAATGATCTCCTAAAATCAAACTAATTGTCAACTATATTAATCAAGCAATCAATCAGTCAACTATACAATCTAATTGATTATATTCTAACACTCCCCCTCAAGTTGGTGCATAGATGTCACGCATGCCCAACTTGCTAACTGAGTCATAAAAGTTCCTTCCATTAATAGCCTTTGTGAGGATATTTGCAAGTTGATCCTAACTTTGTACATATGGAAGCTCAAGTATCTTTTCTTCTATCTTCTCTTTGATGAAGAATCGATCAATCTCCACATGTTTGATAAGATCATGTTGGACAGGATTATTGGCAATCTGAACCGAAGCTTTATTATCATAATATAGCTTCATGCTCCCCTTTGGGTGAAATCCCAAATCGTCCAACAAGTTCTTCAACCACAACAATTCAGTAATTCCTTTGGCAGTCCCTCGGAATTCTGCCTCAGCTCTAAATCGTGATACCACGGTTTGTTTCTTACTTCTCCAAATGAGTGGATTACCTCATACAGTGGTGAAGTAACCAGGGTAGATCTCTAATAACTAGCATTCTCATCCCAATCAACATCCGTGTGTCCCTCGATATCTTTGTGTCAACTTTTAGAAAACATTAATCCTTTGTCAGAAGCTCTTTTTAGGTACCTTAAAATCCAAAAGACTGCATCCATATGATTCCCAATGGGAGAATGCATAAATTGGCTTACCACGCTCACTGTATATGCAATATTATGACGAGTCTATGATAAGTAGATAAGCTTACCAACAAGCCTCTGGTATCTTTATTTGTTTGTTGTGGTTTGATCAGGGTGATCTGGACATTCACATAACTTGTGATTTTGATCCATAAGAGTATCTACTAGTTTGCTAGCAAGCATCCCAATTGTTATAAGTACATCAAGAACATATTTTCTCTGACTGAAGAAAATCTCTTTATTTGAACGGGCTACCTCAATTCCCAGAAAGTATCTTAATATCCCCAGGTCATTCATTTCGAAACTCTATGGCCAAGTGACTTTGGAGATTAGTCATCTCCAGATCGTCGTTTCTAAAAATCATATTGTCAACATAGACGATCAGTATAGTGATCTAGTCATTCTTACGTTTGAAGAATAAGGTGTGATCGGAGTTACTCTGCTGAAATCCGAATCATGGAAGTACTGAGTCATTCAAACCAAGCTCTAGGTGATTGATTTAGTCCGTAGAAAGCCTTTTCAAGTTTACAGACTTTGCTAGTTTGAGAATCAAATCTGGAGGGAAGATCCATATATAATTTTTCACTAAGTTCCCCATGTAGGAAAGCATTTTTTACATCGAACTATTTCAATGGTCACTTCATATTAACTGCTAGTGAGAGAATTACCCTAACTGTGTTTAACATTGCTACCGGGGTAAAAGTCTTCTAGTAGTCAACTTCGTAAGTCTGTGTACCCTTTGGCAAACAATATAGTCTTGTACCTTTCAATCAAGCCATATGCATTGTGTTTGATGTTATAGATCCATCAACATCCAACAACCTTTTTTCCTTCTGGTAGATCCGCTATTTCCCAAGTATAATTTTTTTGTAAAGCTTTCATCTCCCTATCTATGGCTCGAACCATTTTCTGGTCCGTCAGTACATCCTACAATTTACTAAGAATAGATACAGAGGATAATTGATGTGCAAAAGCTTTAAAGGTTTCAGATAGTCTATGAGTTGATGTGTAATCATTAATAGAGTAAATGGCTTTATTACCTACCGGAGGCTGCTTAAAAAAAAAATCAAAACGTAAAGGTGGTCTATGTTCTCGATTAGGATACCATCGAGAGGTATCTGCGTGATTTTTACTAGATAAGTCATTAGATAAAGTAAGGATTTCAAGAATTACGTACCGGTGTTAGAGAAGAGGAAGTAAGAGGTTGTGCCACATGTATGGGAACTGAATCCTCCTGTTTTTCTTTCCTTTTATTTCGCCTTTCATACACTTTTCAAGATGGTTCTACCTTTTCTGTGAGATTATCAGGAATCTCACTTTCTCCTTCAGAAGATAGACTTTTAGGCATAGGCAAACTAATGGGTATACCATTGTCTGCCGTAGGAGACTTCTCTTCATAGTTCGAGTCCGCCCCCCACCCCCCCTTCCTAAAGAGGAGTCTATAAGGTAAAGTATGCTTTATTTTCCCAAACGTAACATCCTATGAAACAAACACCCTACGAGACGGAGGATGAACACCTGTACCCCTTTTATGAGCTAGAATACCCTATAAATACACACTTAAAAGCACACGGGTCTAACTTTCCTCGATAAGGAGTATAAATATGTTCATATACGACACACCCAAAGACCTGAGGAAGAATATGTAGAACAGAGATAATATCACAGAAATGAGACAAAGATTGCAGTGGAGTTTGAAAAGACAGAAAACTGGATGATATACGATTAATGAGATATGCAGCAGATAATACATCATTGCCCTAAAATGATTTAGGCATACACATTTCAAGTAGTAAAGATCGTGAAACTTCTAAGAGATGATTTTTACGCTCGGTTGTACCATTTTGTTATGGAGTATGTGCACAAGATGTTTGGTGGAGAATACCATTTTGTAAACAAAAGTTTTAAAATTATGATTGAGATATGCACCACCATTATCATAGCGTAAAACTTAAATTTTCTTATGAGCACTGAACAGTGTATGGATCATGTGATAAAATTTTGGAAAACATCACATACATCACGTTTACTTTTTAAAAGGAAAATCCAAGTCATACGTGTGCAATCATCAATGAATGTAACAAACCAACGCATACCAGATATAGACAATTAGAAAGACCTCATACATCATAATGGACAAGAGAAAATGGCATAGAACTGATCTTATTATTACTAGACGGAAAAATAGTGCGATGATGTTTGGACAAAACACACGTCTCATGTAGAAATTTTTTTTACCAATAGCATAAAAAATGATGGAAATAAAAACTTAAGATAAAAAAAAATGACCTAAGCACCTATGCTAGAGATAGATATTACTTTCCTAATCAGAGTTGACTTGTACTACTCTATGATGATGGCTAGATGAACTTGAAGAGTCTGGAGTACTATCTATTGTAAAATAGTGCAACCCCCTTGGTGTGAATATCCTGAAACACATAATGAGTATGCCAGAAAGTGACAACACAATTAAGAGATTTATTTAAATGACTAATAGAGAGTAAGTTATTACATAAGGAAGGGACATGTAAAACAGATAGTAAGTGTAAAGAATGAGTTAGGGATAAAAATTCTGCCTCATTAACCGGTAGTGGGTGTTCCATCAGCATATGACACACTACATGTTTCAATTGAACTATGATGACTAAATTTTCGAGAATCAAAAGTCATGTGATAAGTTGCACTAGAATCAATTATCCAAGTATTCTTATTAGAAATTGTAGAAGCATTGAAAACATAATGAAATTTACCTGAGTTGGACATATAGCCTTCATTAGTGAAAATGAATGTTTGAGGTGGCTAGACTCAAAGCAACCCAACTCAGTTATCTGCATATGTTTTGGGAGCGTGATGCAATTTTCAACTGCTGAACAGTTATTTAAGATTGCTATGGCTCTTGAAGCTATTGGACATAATTTCATTTGGGTTGTGACAAACGAAGACAGATAAGGAAAAGTGGTTGCTTGAAGGATTTGAGATGAGGGTGGAAGGGAGAGGTTTAATAATAAGGAGATTGGCACCCAAAGTGTTGATTCTTAATCATGAAGCTGTTAGAATTGTATTATATTTCTTAGTTTTGTTAGGTTTATATTTCTAGTAATATTTCTGATTATGTTATATTTCCTATTTTAGTTATATTAGGTTTAGTATTCCTATTATGAGTCATATTAGTATTTTATTGTTTTGTCTATTTAAACTCTTTTATTAGTTATTTTTATTGTAACTTGGTATTCACAATATAACCGTATATTCAGCGATATGCAATAAGAAACCCTAGTTTTCTTGTTAAAGTTTCTTGTTCTCTTTCATTCTTTATTTTGTATGAATTTATTTAACATGGTATCAGAGTTTGAGATTCTTTAACTTGGTATCAGAGCTATGAGATTGTTTAACATGATATCAAAACTTGGTTTCATAATCGTATGCACTTTGCAGATTGTTTTTCTTCCGCTTGACATCTGGTCGGTATTGGTTTTCTCTCTCTTTTGTTTCTGGTTGGTATTTATCTTTCTTTCATTTGCTTATGGTGGGTATTTGGTTCTCTCTCCACTGTTTCTAGTTGGTATTTGTCTTTCTCTTTCCTTTGTTTCTGGTATGTATTTGGCTCTCTCTTTTGTTTCTGGTTGGTATTTGGCTTTCTCTTTGCCTTGTTTCTATTGGTACTTTCTAGTCTTTGTAATGGCTGGTGATATGGGAATATGCCCAAGGATGTCACGTGTGCATGTGCTGCCGAGTGAGCACGTTACGCGTGAGGGGGAGAGTGAATCATAGTTCCACATCTCTTGGACACTAAGGGGATGTGCAATTGATAAGTGATTTCACACAATTTGCACAGTTAGTATGATTTCACACGATTCGCACAATCTGCACGATGTCTTAGGGTTTGGCACGATTTGTACGATTTCACAAGATCTGGCACAATTTGCAGGGTCTAGAACGATTTCGTAAGGTTTGGCACAATTTTTTAAAGTTTGTACGATTTGCAGGGTTTTGCACGGTTTGCTCAATTTGCTCAAACGCAGTTCCTATTCCGCGTTTTCAGTTTTTGGTTGGTAAACTCTCAATGCTTCCTGCAGCCGCATCGCGAGTTTGAGAGAGGTGTTAGAATTTTATTGTATTTCCTAGTTTTGCTAGGATTAAATTTCTAGCAATTTTTCTTGATTATGTTGTATTTCTTATTTTAGTTATATTAAGTTTATGGGTCATTTGTTTTTTTGTCTGAAAACTGAACGGTCATAAATTTTTCTAAAAACTGAATAGGGACTGAAATCTGAACATGAATGACATTTTTTTTTCTTACATCTAAATGTATTGCCTTTGTTTTTTTTAAAAAAAAAAATTGTCTGCATACAAGAATTTTTATATTTATACTCATGCTATTTTAAAAGGTAATTTAATATGTATGTTTTCCTACAAACAAAGTTCAATTTAACAAAACAAAATATTCATCAAAGAATATAATTTTACACGTTTTACAAACAAAGTTCGAATTCAATTTATTGTACAAAAAAAGTTAAAGTTAGTTTACATGTTTTTCTATTATTATTTCCTGGTACGGAAAAAAAATCTAATTGATTTTTTAAAAAATTAGGTTCTTGAATTATATGCATCGATCACTACGAGAAGTGATTAGGTTTTTTTTTTTCTTTATAAAAACCATTTAAAATAAGAAATATATTAAAAGAAAGATCTCTACACCATATCAAATTATAATAAATTTGGCAATATATCTTCTTTGGGAGGAGAACTACGAAAAGAATATTTTAATTTTAATCCGGTGATGTGGATTTAAATTAAAAGTTGGGAATTCTTATTTTATTTTTTAAGTTGTTTTTTGATGTTTTTAAGTTGTTTGACCACTTAAAAAAAAACAATTTAATGAGTTCAATTCAGACCCATCAAATTTTAAGTAGAAAAAACAAACGACCCTTTAGTATTCCTATTATGAGTCATATTAATATTTTATTGTTTTACCTGTATAACCTCTTTTCTTAATGATCATCATATTCTGATCTCCAAGCTCTTATAGAAGAATTGAAGTTAAAATTGACAGTGAAACAAGAAAATTGAGTTGCAAGTGTTAACAAAACTGCATCCTTATAATAATGTGGAGTTTGGTAGCAGAAGTCTTTCCCTTTTTTGTCATTAAACATGATATGTTCATGCAGTCCTTATAAGACAGACGGTACACTCCGTATATATCCTGCCAATTTTACTTCACATAGAAAGTATATATCACAGTTGAATTTTCAAAGACAGACATGACACGCAATGTATTAAACTTGATAATGCTAAGTTTGAATTTCCGAAGATATGACATATACTGCAGTGTTTGGTAAAGAACCATATGCGATAAAGAACATTGCATACACAAGACAATATAATTTTGGATTGAACAAACGAAGATGATATAAAAAAGAACCTCAGTTGATTCAGGACTCTGATCCGACTCTGATCAGATCACTCATCATATATATTATCTGAATACATGCTAGTAACTTTGCAGAATCCCATTCTCTAGCTAAATTCATGAAATTTGAAATTTCTTCTCCAAAAATGTTTGATTGTTTCCATTGTGTAGTTAGGCAATTAATCTTCCCAACTAATCTACAGATTTCAATGCCAAACAGTCATAAACATGCCTATCACTTCAACCAATTTTTTTCAAGTTTAAATGGCCAAATCCTTTTATTTTACTCGTACTAATGAAGATCTGTTTAGTCACATAATGGTTAATTGATATTACTAGAAAATATACAACCCATATACTTTAGTTCACATACAAAAGTATATGTTTATATATCACAGCAATAATGCAATATTTGAATTTACAAAGTAGATGTGCACATATAGACAAGACATTTCTTGAGTCACAAATGTTGTCTCTGACCAAACTCAACAGAAGAAAAGGTAATAGGACCACGTAATATTTGCATTTCTTGAATCAAAAATGTTGTCTTATCTCTTGTCAAGAAACCAAAAAAATAAGAGATAAAACAAGAAGACGTGGAGTACAAGACTAAGTCAACTAGTCAACAATATGTTTGAAGAACACATCAATTTCAATTGATACTCCTGGTCTAAATGCACTTATTAACAGCTAAAGAAAGGGAACGAAACCAAACTTGGGTTCAAAAGTTTCACATCATTATATATGCACGTCAATTAATTAAGTATTAAGTATTCTACTCATCAATTCTTCTTCTTCTTATTCAGTTCAGCATTCTCTCATTGACCATTTTACAGTCAGTTCTAAACCATTATAGTTCCTACAAGGGTACCTATGGATTCAAAGCCAAACCAGCTTCATATATTATTCTTTCCGTTTTTGGCCCAAGGCCATATGATCCCAACAGTAGACATGGCTAGGCTATTTTCAAGACATGGTGTAAATGAAACTGTTGTAACTACACCCATGAATGCATCTCTTTTCTCAGCGACCATTGAACGAGAGAGGCTGGGCTGCCAGAAGCATGTGAGAATATGAACTCGATCACTTCTCCGGAAATGGAGCTGAATTTCTTCAAGGCCATCAGCCTGCTCCAAAAACCATTCGAACAGCTTTTGGAAGAATGTCGCCCTCATTGCCTTGTGGCGGACATGATATTTCCAATGGGCTACAGATGTTGCAGCCAACTTTGGGATTCCAAGGCTGTGTTTCCATGGAACTGGTCTTTTTGCTCTTTCTGTCATATATGGCTTAAGACAGCATAGACCTTACAAAACCATAACATCTGATTTCGAACCCTTCACAGTCCCAGGCCTACCAGACCAGGTAAGGCTGACAAGATAACAACTGCCAAGTTCAATAAAAGAAGAAACAGAGAATGAAGTAATGAAGATGGTGGATCGATGTATACAATCGGAGATGTCAAGCTATGGTGTTCTTGTGAATAGTTTCCATGAACTGGAGCCAGGTTACTCAGAACACTACAGGAAGGTAATCAGACCAAAGACATGGTACATTGGCCCAGTTTCACTCTGTGCCAGGGACACCAATGACAAAGCGCAACGAGGACATATAGCCTCCATTAGTGAACATGAATGTTTGAGGTGGCTAGACTCAAAGCAACCCAAGTCAGTTATCTACATATGCTTTGGGAGCTTGATGCATTTTTTGGCTGCTAAACAGCTATTTGAGATTGCTATGGCTCTTGAAGCTACTGGACAGAACTTCATTTGCGTTGTGAAAAAGGAAGACAAAGATAAGGAAGAGTGGTTGCCGGAAGGATTTGAGACGAGGGTGGAAGGGAGAGGTTTAATAATAAGGGGATGGGCACCCCAAGTGCTGATTCTTGATCACGAAGCCATTAGAGGGTTTATGACTCACTGTGGATGGAACTCCATTCTGGAGAGTGTCACTGCTGGTGTGCCAATGGTCACATGGCCTCTCTCCGCAGAGCAGTTTTATAATGAAAAGCTGGTTACAGATGTTCTTAAAACTAGATGGTTAGAGGAGAAAATAATTATAGTGAAGAGAGATGATGTAAACGAAGCAGTGACTAAACTAATGGTTGGTGAAGAAGGAGAAGAAATGAGAATCCTAGCTGGGAAACTCAAAGAGATGGCAGGGAGAGCTACTGAAGAAGGAGGATCATCATACTCTGATCTCCATGCTTTTCTAGAAGAATTGACCGGTGAAACAAGAAAATTGAACTGTAAAGGTTAACAAAACTATTACATCAACCGCATAGTAACATTGTTTTAAAGAATGTTGTTGCACTAGTCTTTCCCTTTTATTTCTCAAACTGAGAGGCTGAGAGCTATCAGTATACAATAAATCATTGTCGATGAAACAAAATATCAAGAGTTGTGAATTTCTATGTTACAGGTAGGTTTTGTACATTATAATTATTGCACATGCGGATTTGTGGTTTTTAACATTGTCTTTGCAAGCATATATGTTGTAGTTGGAACTTAAGATGAATTATTTCTACATCGATATTAAATTTTCACCTTCGGTAAATGAAAAAGATCAATGCATTGTTCTTATATCCTTTTTTAGTGAGCTTTTGTTTATAAATATTGTATATAACAATTACTAACAATTACTAGGTGCAGAATTGTGACCCTTACTCTATAACGATACAAAGAAGTTACATAGTCGATCCTGCAGAAAAAAAAAAAAAAAAAAGGGTACAGGATCCCCACTTAAAATCTCCTCTCTCTCTCTCTTCATATACATCTCTTATATGCATTTGCTTTTGTATAATCAATGGCAATCTAATTACAATTACAAAAGTCCAAATCAAATCTAGATCTATTATACTGAACTGAACCAATCTAATTTGGTTTGGTCTAAAAATAGGAATGGTCTAAACTGGTCCTACTTTTCATTCAACTGAAATTTTTGGTTTGTTCTGATTCTAGACAAAAGTGGACCAAACCAGACCATACCCAACCATAACTTCCAGCGTATTTTTGACACAGAAACCGTTCAAATTTGGAATCCTTGTGCAACATAAGTTGTAGATCTCTGGAACAAACCATGAATTGCACCAATCCAATAAGGAAATCACAAGATATGGACAAAAAGAGGAAACTGTATCAGATTAGGAAATCCTGTGAAGTTCACTATTGTACGAAAACACATAATAAATCTTTTAAATTGACTAAAAACAGTTAGAGCAAATTTATTCGTATTTAAATGTTATAATAATTCACAATATCATGCATTTCTCACAATAATAGGAATACTTATACACAGAGTTGATCGGATAAAAGATCCTATATGTTTTTTTCGTGTGAAATCCTGATTCGTACCTATGTAAAATGTAGATTTTCATTTTATAGTGGTACCAAGTACCAACAGGGATCCGCACGAAAAATTGTGCAGGTTCCTCACACCTGATAATTTTCCGAATGAATCCATTTTCAGCTACAAAAATGTCTATTTAACAAGGATAATCATTATTTGAAAATGAAGCAATTTTCAGCTATTGTCAAGTATGCCATTTTCAAGACATTTCTAGAGATTCAAAAATGTCGTTTCTGACCAAATTAAACCGAAGAAAAAGAAAAGGGACCACTACACAATATTTTGATATAGTTCTCAAGCACTTACCAAGAACCAAAGCCAACAAAACGTGGAGAGCTAGAATATGTAGTTAGATGCCTTTTCGAAATACCTGAACTGTCAAGAAACAACACATCAGTTTCGTTGTTACTTTCTTCAAAATGCACTCATTAACATCTACAGAAAGGGAAAGAAATCGAAAAGCTTCACATCATTTATAAGCTCATCAATTAAGTATTATTCTATCCATCAATTTCTTCTTCTTCTTCTTCTTTAGTTCTGATATTCTGCAAACCTTTCTTTGATCATTTCATCAGCTGTTCTAAAACATTTTTTTTCCCTACAAGGCTCTACTTATGGATTCACAGTCAAGCCAGATCCATATGTTATTTTTCCCATTCATGGCTCAAGGCCACATGATCCCAACCGTAGACATGGCAAGGCTATTCGCCAGACATGGTGTGAAGGCTACTATTGTCATCACTCCTGCAAATGCACCTCTCTTCTCAAAAACAATTGAAAGAGAGAGGGAACCGGGAGTCGATATCAGTTTACGCACCATCGAATTTCCTTGTGCAGAGGCAGGGCTGCCAGAAGCTTGCGAGAACGTTAATTCCATCACTTCTCCTGAAATGGAAATAAATTTCTATAAGACCATTGTCCTGCTCCAACAACCATTCGAACAGCTTTTAGAAGAATTTCGCCCCAATTGCCTTGTAGCTGACATGATGATTACATGGGCTACAGAAGCTGCAGACAAGTTTGAAATTCCAAGGCTGTGTTTCCATGGAACTGGTTTCTTCGCTCTCTCTGTCTACTATAGTTTAATGGAGCATGAACCTTACAAAGCCGTAACATCTGATTATGAACCCTTCGTAGTACTCGGCCTCCCAGACCAGGTGAAACTAACAAGACAACAATTGTCGCCGTCAGTAAAAGTAGAACCAGAGAAAGAAATAGTAGAGATGGTGGAGCAAGGTATACGAGCAGAGATGACAAGCTATGGTGTTCTTGTAAACAGTTTCTATGGGCTGGAACCGGCTTATGCAGAACACTACAGAAAGGTTGTTGGAAGGACAGCATGGCACATTGGTCCTGTTTCACTATGCAACAGGGATGCCAATGAGAAAGCACAACGAGGCGATATAGCCTCGATCGATGAACATGAATGTTTGAGATGGCTGGACTCAAAGCAACCCAACTCAGTTCTCGACGTATGCTTCGGAAGCATGGTCCATTTTTCAGCTGCTGATTAGATATTAGAGATTGCCATGGGACTCGAAGCTTCTGGACAGAACTTCATTTGGGTTGTGAAGAAGGAAGATTGGTTGCCTGAAGGATTCGAGACGAGAATGGTAGGGAGAGGTTTAATAATACGGGGTTGGGCGCCCCAAGTGCTGATTCTTGATCACGAAGCCATTGGAGGGTCTCTGACTCACTGTGGATGGAACTCAACTCTGGAGAGTGTCACTACTGGGGTGCCAATGGTCACATGGCCTCTCTCTGCGGAGCAGTTTTATAATGAAAAACTGGTTACAGATGTTCTTAAAATAGGAGTTGGAGTTGGAGCTCAGGAGTGGTCTCATTGGACAGAGGATAAAAGAAGTATAGTGAAAAGGGATGATTTGAAAAATGCAGTGACTAAATTAATGGTTGGTGAAGATGCTGAAGAAATGAGAAATCGAGCTATGGCACTGAAAGAGATGGCAAAGAGAGCTACTGAAGAAGGAGGGTCATCATACTCTGATCTTCATGCTTTTCTAGAAGAATTGAAGTTAAATTGTCATTGAGATAAACGGATTCAAGTGCATGTTTGACAGACAAACTAGCTATTAAATATACAAATAAGTCATTATGAAAGTAATTGGATATCAAATGAAATAGAATTGTATATTGTAATTATCTATGTTTCAGTAGATTGGAACACTTATTATTGTGTTTTTATGGGAAAAAAAAAAGATGTTATCCCTGCAAAGCATTTTTCGAGTATTTAATAAATCAAATAATTTAGAGATTACCAAATGTACCAAAAATTAAAACTAAATTAAAATAAAATTCTTCAAAATACTAATCTCTCATGTCATGGACAGAAAACTTCCCAGAATTCTCTGCCCAGTTCAATTTACAAAAATTCTTGTTAGATAGCATCCAATTCGATTCACTACATCATTATCAAGATATTACTTGTGCTTCAAAGAAGTGATGTCTGACCAAGAAATAGAAATCCACCAAAAGATAAAGAACTTAAAAAAAAATAGAATCACAATGTAAGAGAGAGAGAGAGAGTGGCATATTGTAGTTCAAACAATTGAATTATAGCTATTTGGTCAATCTAAGATGGGAAGAAGTTTACCTAAACCTATCCTTTCTATAAAAAATAAAATAAAATAATGTAATTGGTATCCAGAAGCAACTATATGTTTAAAAATAATGCAACTTTGGTCTGCTTCTGTGCACAATGAATTGCTATATAAATGTTGGCGTCGATTTCTGGATTATGTCAGAAAAGCCAACAAGGATTGGATTTCGGCTATTGATTCAAAGAGAAAGAGATTCAGAGAGAGTAACGAAGACAAGTTTTACGTGGTAAAACTCCGATGACCGGAGAAACGTCCACGGGTGGTTGAAAGATCAACCAAGCCAAAATCCACTATGGAAATATGATGTTTACAAGCTCTCGATCTCTCTTTTTTCTCTCTGTATTTGCTATGATTGCTGTATGTTATATTGCCTAAATCTTTTGGAGCCAGATTATGGGTCTATTTATATGCTTATAGAACCCTAATCTGCTTATAGAACCCTAATCTGCTTTGTACAAGTAATACAAGATCTTTGTATTTAATTGTGATTCGGTTACTTGCTTGAGGTTGATTTGTCTTCTTTCCTGTTTCGGAGTCTCTTATGGAAATCGAGTGGGATTCTAGTAGTGTAGTTCAATTTGGACTTGTTTCCTTATAAGAATGTAGTCTTCGTAAAGAAATCAAGTTATTTCCTGATTGGGGACTCTTCTAACTTAATGTTCCATTTTATTTGGGATTCCTTCCTGATGGATATCTTCGCGTATTTAATGACTTAATCCGTGTGAAATAAGCACCAAGTTCTTACTCGAGTCGTATTTATTCCCGAGTAAGAGTAATACCTGATGGTCTCGAGTAGCGCCGTTTGAGCCTGAGTGAAAGCGTTGTTTAACCAGTCCCGAGTGTTATTAACTGATCCCGAGTAGGTTTCATTCTATATATGCTTACTCGGGCTTTTCTTCTCTTTAATGATGCCTCGTAGAATATTTCCTGAGTGCCCATTTGGGAGTCCACCTGGCTATTTTCTCCTTTCTGTCAATGACGTGTATGCTTGGTAAAATTCACATACGACAATACCCCCTTAAAATATTTTTGCCGAGTAAATTTCATTTCGAACAAGAGTATTTTAATCGTCTTAATTTTCACTTGTCAAAATAGCCGTCTTGTCATAATGGCGCGTCTTGATGGTGACCCTGTAATTTCGATTCGCTTCATCACGCGAGATCTTAAATGATGGCGACGTTTTGAAGTTCTGACGGTCGAAGGCTACTTTCTGTTTCGACACGTGTCCCTCGTCTCTTTGTTTTTCAATATCATTTATGAGAAATGATTTTTGCATTTCCCCAAACTCCGCCTACGTCATCGAGTTTAGTCATAAGTTTTTTCCCGTTTTGAAATCCTAGGGTTTCGTGTCGTCTCTTCTTTAAATTCTTTGCTGAGAGACATTGTTGGTTTATTCTCAACAATTTTTCAGCAGAAATTTCTTTAAACTTAGATTTCTTTATCCAAAAGTTCGCGATTCTCCGTTTGAAGATCTTGCATCAATCTCAATTCAAGGTTAGTTTTAATGGGGCCATCTTCCCGCCATCGTCTCTTTAAAATCACTTTTGATGCATTAGAATGTGGGGATTTCCAGTTAGTTTCTTGCATTAAACGTTACTGGGGGATATCCCAATAGATGAATCTCCATTCTTAGAGGTTGATGTTTCTGGGCTTCACCCTGACGTCACTTTCAGCCCTGTATCGAGTTCTCCATCTAGTTCTAATTCCGATATTTCTGATAACATGGTATCTTTTCGAAGGATGGGTAAACATCAGAGCAGAAGTAAGGTATACAAGCACGGCTCGAGCAGCGTTCAGACCAGGGAACAGACTGTTAATGAGGGTGACGTTGATGAAGTGTACAGGGCGTCTCGTTTTTCGTTTTCTGACACTCGCCCGAGTGGCTTTATACTGAGCCGAACGTGGTCGGGCCAGCTGAGATAGAAAAATATCGCTCCCGATTCGACTTGCCCGACTCAGTCATTTGGTTCCTGCGGGGGATAGAGCCGTATGGAATCCTCCTGAAGGTATGGTCGCGATTTATGGATCCATACTTTGCTGTGGTGTCACACTTCCCCTTCAGCCTTTTATTGCCTGGTTTTTGGCTGAAACAGGGATAGCCCCAGCTCAGTTGGCCCCGAATAGTTACAAAGTCTTGATGTGCATGTGGCACATGTTCAGTTGAATGAACCTTTCGCCGCCTTCCCCGAATGAAATCAGGCATTTCTTTACGCTGAGGCAGGTTAGCAAAACGGGGACCTATTTTCTTGCGTCTACTCCTTCGGACGGTTGGGTCCCCAAAGAAGCAAAGGTGAATCGGGGGGTCGATGCTTCTGATGACCCAAAAAAAAGGGTTTCATATGGGGATTCCCTACATCCAACAAATTTTGGAAGAACAGTTGGTTTTTCGCTGGAAGGGATCTCGGGCTTGACGTCACTGTTCGATCTGGGGATTCCCGAACTGTGTTGAGTGTTCCCCGTTTCTTCTGTTCCCCCGAAGTGTGGAACAAGAAAATAATTGATTATAGTGATTCTGAGCTGAAGATACTGACTCGGGCAGCTGTTCGTACTCTGGAGAAGAGGAGCAAGAGCTATCTTTTTAAAGAGGATGACTTGATAAAGCTCGAATTCTTCAGACAGATTTCGAGGCATCACAGGCGATGTAAGTAACCCGGTGTCCTTTCTGTTGTATTTTTCTGCTTTTCATTTTCTTTTCTAACATGAATTTTTTTTTTTACTAGTGTTCGATTCGGACGTCGTCAGCGATCTTCAGGCTCACCAGGTGAAGGCGATTCTACAAGCGAGTAGAAAGGAAGCTTCCCGTCAGGGCGATGAGGGTATTGCTCCACCCGAGCCTGATGAGAAAACCGACACTGCTGAGGAACGAATTCCCGAGTGCGTTGTTCAAGGTGCTCAGCCTCCTACTCAGGATTTTGTGGGGTCCAAGTGGCCAGAGTGAAGGGCAGTGTGAAGAGCCTGTTAGACGGTTTGAAGCCGGCGATGGTGGTAATGTCTTGACGGATCAAGTGCCTGCAGGTGCCGAATTCTTTGAGTCTTTTCTGGACGATCTGCAGGAAGATCCTGTTGCTGATCTTAACTTCCACCGTTCTCGGGGTGAAAAGCGAAAGGCAGTTAGTTCGCCGTCTCGTCCTCTCAAAGTTCCTCGGGTAGTCTCATTTATTGACTCCAGTGACGAAGATGTTGCGGATGAGATTGCCCCGAGTGTTGGTGCTGGAGCATCAGTAGATGCAGCCGCTTCAGAGCCGAGTAGGGCTTCTTCTACCCCCGAAGTTGGAGATACGGGGGCTGAACCTTCGGGGGCTCCTTCTCCGTCCTTAGAACCGAACAGGGCTTCTCCTGCCCCCGAGTTTGGAAATCTGGGAGCTGAACCCTCGGGGGTTCCTTTATTCCTTTCTCCCCAGGATATGCTACGGGAGATGTCCTCCAATCGGGCTTTTATATGGGAAGACAATTGGAGCAGCTTTCGGGATGGTTCCCTGACCGAACGTCTCCAAAATGTTTTTAACAGTGCATCTTATGTAAGTTGAATCCGACTCCTTTATTGTTTTGCTTCTGCCAGATTTCTAAGTATATTCCTTTGCAGATGGTGGCCGAATTCGCTGAGCTTATTCAGACGCAGCAACATCAGGCCGATCGAATAAGGCGTCTAGAGGCTCAGCTGAAGGCGAGTGAGGAGGGCCGTGCTCGAGCCGAGAAAGCTTACCAGCAGGAGGTCGGTTCTGTACAAATATTTGCCGACCATTGTCTGGCGAAGCAAGTTGAAGCCGAGGACAAGGCATCTCTGGCGGAGGAGAAGGTTGCATCACTTCAAAATCTTCTATCTTCTGTTGAAGAATCCATGCTCAAGGCCGAGCAGGAGGCGGAGCAGGCTAAGTCGGCGTATGACCAAAAAATTGAAGATCTGGAGCGCCAAGTGCTGACAGTTGAATCCCTTTCCCGAGAGGCCAGGTTGGAACTGGAAGTCCAATGGGTGGATCGTTTTAAAAGATTCCCTGCTTATGATGCCCTACTTCTTCGAGAATTTCAACGTGGGCTAGTTTCGGCCGGCGAGTTCTTCAAAGTTAAGAATAGGGCGACCGAGAATGTCCGTGCTAATTGGGAGTTGTCGATCAAACATCACGTGGACCGGTCCTCGGAATCTCTTCGGATTCAGATGAAGGAATGGAGAGCTTACTGCCATAGTCAAGGCAAAGAGCCCCATCCTATGCATTTAGAGATTCCGTCCGAGCATTCTCTCCCGACCTTTTATGCAAGTCAAGAGTCGGTTGAGGGTGTAGTCCCAGATGTCGGGCCAGTCCCGGGTGAAGATTACAGCCAGTGGATGGATGATACTGTCGACGATATCACTTGGTCGTCTAATGTGACCCTGCTTCGTGAGTACGAGATGGTGCCAGATCCGAGTATTGGCAAAGGCTCGAAATCCTCGCATCCTTAATTTTGTAGAATTGTAGAAAATTCTGATTATTATTTTTTTATTTACTTGTACAGAACCATTCTTTGAACTGTAACCATTCTTTTAGGAGCAATAAAATTCTATTTTATTTTCAATTGAATGGTCTTGATCTGTTTATTGCTGATTGTTGCCGAGTGCTGTATTAAACTGGCTGATGTTCGGGTAACTTAACCGAGTATCTTATTAAAACGGTTGTTACCCGAATGACTTCAATTGCCAAGTATCTTATTAAACTGGCTTCTTCGATGTTCAGGTAACTTAACCGAGTATCTTATTAAACCGGTTGTTACCCGAATGACTTCAATTGCCAAGTATCTTATTAAACTGGCTTCTTCAATGTTCGGGACACTTAACCGAGTATCTTATTAAACCGGTTGTTACCCGAATGACTTCAATTGCCAAGTATCTTATTAAACTGGCTTCTTCAATGTTCGGGTAACTTAACCGAGTATCTTATTAAACCGGTTGTTACCCAAATGACTTCAATTGCCAAGTATCTTATTAAATTGGCTTCTTCGACGTTCGGGTAACTTAACCGAATATCTTATTAAACCGGTTGTTACCCGAATGACTTCAATTGCCAAGTATCTTATTAAACCGGCTCTTTATTATTAACCGAGTCATCTTGAAACAGAAGTTTACACTTGTGTTTCATACCCGGTTGCTACCCGAACGTTACATTAAGGCTCACCATGATCATACGTTCGAGTCCTTACGCAATACCAAGGACTTCTCCCTAGTTTTTATACGCAAGGGTTTGCTGAATCGTTGAGCTCTTTTTTAAAAAAAAAAAGTTGCATCAACACAGCTACGCATTTCACCGGAATTTCTCCCGATAACGTCCCGAGCATTTTTCCAGAGTCTGGTGCATAGGGTTTGCCTTTATGCGAAGGTCATTTTGACCCTGCTCGGCTGGCATGCTCCTACGAGCTTCTCTTCCCATTCGGGATTTGATGGTCCCGAGAATTCTATTTGCATGTTCTTATTATCATGCTCTGCTTCCATATGTTCTTATTATCATATGCCTTCTTTTGGAAATCCCGAACTAGATGCTATCCTTTCGGAAATTCCGAGTAGTTTTATTTATTACTACAAAAAATCGACAGATTTAAATTACAGTTTAATATTTATCCTACCAATATTGTCCTGACTAGAAAAAAGAATAAAATATTCAATATATATATATATATATATATATATATATATATATATATATTTTAAGGATAGAAAATCTTCAGATATTGGGCATTGCATGGTCGGGGTAACACCCCTCCATTGGGTCGAGCAATCCAATAAGCTCCATGGCCAGCTATCCCCTCGATCTTGTATGGACCTTCCCATTTGTCAGCCAGGGATCCTAAGGCTCTATTATTTGTGTTCAATGACACCTTCCTGAGCACCAGGTCTCCTAGCTGGAATTTCCTGATCCGAACACGAGAGTTGTAGTGGCGAGCCACTCTTTGTTGATATGCTGTATTTCTTATTCGGGACTTTTCCCTTTTTTTCTTCTAGCTCATCCAAACTTTGTAGTAGCGTATCAATATTCTGTTCTTCATCGTATAGCCTGACCCGGGGAGACGCATACGATGTTTCTACGGGGATGACATCTTCTGTTCCGAAAGCTAGGGTGAACGGAGTTTCTCCTGTTGAAGTCCTTGTTGTCGTCCGATATGCCCATAATACTTCATGAAGCTTTTCAACCCAGCTTCCTTTTTTGTCATCTAACTTTGCTTTAATGGTGTGCTTGATAATTTTATTTACTGCTTCTACTTACCCGTTTGTTTGAGGATGAGCTGGTGTCGCATAGTAGTTAGCAATCTGATACTTTTCGCACAACTGTCTGAACTTTTGGTTATCAAACTGAGTGTCATTGTCTGTGATTATAGTGTCCGGAACTCCAAACCTATAAAGTATGTTTTTCTTTATAAAATTTGTGGTGTTGGCTTCTGTGATATGCACCGGCACTTCAGCTTCTGCCCATTTTGCGAAATAATCGAAAGCTACTATGGTGTGCTTTGCTCCACCCCCTGTCCCAGCTGGCATTGGCCCGATCAGGTCTAGGCCCCACGTGGCGAATGGCCATGGGGCAGTGAGGTTTCTGAGCTTTTCTGGGGGTTGTCGGATATCGTTAGCAATCCTTTGACAGGTATTGCAACTTTCCGACCACTGCTGTGCATCTGAGAAAAGCGTAGGCCAGTAATAGCCTTGCCTGAGTACCTTATGCGCCAGACTTCTACCTCCAGTGTGGTTCCCGCAAACTCCTTCATGGATCTCTTGAAGTATACGATGTGCATCTTCTTCCGGTACACATCTCTGGAGAGCTCGGGAGAACCCCCTTCTGTATAATTCTCCTCCGATCATGGTATACCTAGCCGATCGATACCTGATGCGCTTTGCTAATACCGGATCTTCCGGGAGCACGCCTTTTTCCAGGAACCTTCTCAGCTGGACCATCCAACCGTCTTGCGGTGTTCGGATTTCTGAAATTTCCAAATGCTTAGGTTCAGCTGTACTCGGTTCAAGGAGGTGTGCAACTGGAATGGTCTTTGGTCTGATTGAGGTTGTTGATGACGCTAATTTAGACAATGTGTCAGCCTTTTCATTTTCTTCCCTAGGGATCTGAGCAATCTTGTATTCTTTAAATTTTTGGAGAAGCTGTTTCGCGATGTCACGGTAGGCTATCATACCTTCATCTTTGGCATGGTACTCGTCCATAACCTGGTTGACAACTACCTGTGAATCGCTGAATATCTCAACTTCATCTGCCCCGAGAGCTATGCAGATTCTAATTCCAGTTAACAATGCCTCGTACTCGGCTTGATTATTGGTTGCTTTAAAATCAAATCTCATGGCACATTCAACATCATCTCCTTCTGTTGTGCGAACTACAATCCCTGCCCCACTGCTATGAGTATTTGAAGAGCCATCAACATACAGTTTCCATGGGAAACTCTTACCCAAGAGTCTTTTTGCTTCCAGGTTTGGTTCTGTGAACTAGGCTATGAAGTCTGCCACAGCTTGTCCTTTGAGGGAGGTTCTGGGGACATAATGAATATCGAATTCACTTAGCTCGATTGCCCATTTGGTAAGTCTTCCTGATATTTCTGGTTTTTGTAAAATTTGTCTTAATGGGCAATTGGTGAGAACCTGGATTATATGGTCCTGAAAATATGGTCTCAGCTTTTTTGCTGCTGAAACCAATGCTAAGGCCATCTTCTCTGCCTGTGAGTACCTGATCTCGGCCGGTACGAGTGTCTTGCTGGTATAATACACTGGTTTCTGCACTCCATCTTCTGTTCTGACTAAGACTGAACTTGCTGCAAGCTCGGTTATTAACAGATACAGCTGAAGTATTTCCCTTTTTTGCGGTTTTGAGAGAAAGGAAGCTTGTCCCAAGTACTCTTTTATTTTTAAGAATGCCTGCTCGCACTCTTTATTCCACTCGAGTCCTTTCCCTTTTTTGATTATCTTGAAGAAGGGTGCGCACCTGTCTGTAGCCCTTGAGATGAATCTTCCCAAGGAGGCTAAACACCCTGTTAAGCGATGTACCTCTTTCAATGTTTTAGGTGAGGTCATTTCTTGCAAAGCCTGGATCTTCTCGGGATTAACTTCGATTCCTCTTTGATGGACTTGAAAACCCAAGAATCTCCCCGAATGGACTCTGAATAAACATTTGTTTGGGTTTACTTTCATCTGGTATCTTCTCAGAACATCAAATGTCTCTCAGAGGTCCCGGGCATGCTCATCTGCCGAGACGCTTTTAGTCAACATGTCATCAATGTACACTTCCATGTTCCTTCCTATTTACCGAGTGAAGATTTTATTGACCAACCTTTGATACGTAGCACCTGCATTTTTTAAACCGAAGGGCATTACTATGTAGCAATATAAACCCTGATCCGTTGTGAAAGCTGTTTTTTCTTCATCAGCTTTGTTCATCCGGATCTGATTGTATCCCGAGTAAGCGTCCATGAAGCTGAGCAATTCGTGACCTGCTGTGGCATCCACCAGCTGGTCTATCCTTGGAAGTGGGAAGCTATCATTTGGACATGCCTTGTTTAGATCCGTGAAATCTACGCACATCCTCCATTGTCCATTTTTCTTCTGAACGAGGACTACGTTGGCGACCCACTGAGGGTAGCTGACTTCTCTGATTGATCCAGTTGCCAGTAGCTTTTCCACCTCTTGTTTGATTGCTTGACTTCTTTCAGGATTGAACGATCTTCTCTTTTGTATTACCGGTTTTGCATTCGGGCTAACTGCGAGGTGGTGGGATATTACTCGGGCATCTATTCCGATCATATCTTCGTGACTCCAAGCGAATAAATCTTTGTACTCTCTAAGCAGATTGGTTAAGTCTTGCTTGACTTTTCCATCCAAGTTTGGCCCGATCTTGATTTTCTTGTCCGGTTTGTCTTCTTCAAGTACTACTTCAACCAATTCTGTTTTGTATTCATTCGAGCCCTCCCTTGGATTCAGTTCGAATGACAAGGATTCTTCACACTGATTTGGCTGCATTATGGTGCACACTTGTTCAGCATCATGCTTGTCTCTGTATACTGACAGGTTTGCTCTTCGGGCCATCTCTTGGGATCCCTTGACTATCCCAACCCATTGTTCTGTTGGGAACTTGATCATTAATGCATAAGTGGCGGTCACGGCCCTTGTTTTATTCAGGAATGGCCTGCCCAATAATGTATTATACAGTCAATTATCCAAGTCAACTACCACGAAGTCGAGCAGGACAGTCCTCTGGCATGGTGCCGTTCCGATTTTCACAGGTAGTTTTACCGTCCCGAGTGACCTGACCTTTATCCCCCCAAACCCTCTTAATGGAGTATGGAAAAGCTGTAAATCTTTTCGGTCTAGTCTTAGCTGGTCGTATACGGCCACGCTTAGGATGTCTACTGAACTCCCATTATCTATTAAAATTCTCCGGACTTTCCTATAGCCAATCCGGGCACTTATAACCAAAACGTCATTAGGTCGAACATCGACGCCGTGGGAATCTGCCTCTGTAAAGACTATTGGGTCCCATCCTTCCTTTACCCTTTTCGGGTCTAGCTCAACCGAGTTTACGTCGAAGTTATTCCTTGCTTCTATTGCTTCTCTGATTTCCTGAGTTCGTTCTCTGTTGCTTCTCCCAGTAGAGGGTCCTCCGAAAATTGTATGTATTACTTGATTGGCTTCAGGGCTGGTTCTTTGATTTTGACCAGGGTTGTGATCAACCTTGACTTATTTCTTAGTTTCACATCTCTCATCTTTTTTCAAGATTACATCTCGCAGGTGCCCTTCCCGAATAAGAGTCTCTATGTAATCTCTGAGCTGAAAACACTTTGAAGTCTCATGCCCGGTTTCTTTGTGAAACCTGCAATACTTGGTTGTATCTCTCCCGGCGAACTATAATTGTTGCCGCGGCTCTTGCACCATATTCTTCTCATCTAAGATGACTAAAATTTCTTCTTGTTTTTTCCGAAGAGGGGTGTAATTGGTATATCTGCCTTGGTATTTCTTTGTGGACCATTCGGCGTTGTGCCCATTACCCCCATCCTTGTTTTTCTCCTTACCGTTCCCTTTCCGTTTTTCCTTTTGATTCTGCCCTTTGGATTCGGTATTCTTCTGTTCGGGCTTTCCTCCATGCATATAGCTTCCTCCTGTAGCTAACTCTTCTTCTTCGGCCAGAGCGTATCCTCCTGCCATATCCATCATGTCGGCATACCTAGTCAGCCGTGCTCTTCTCAAATCAAAGGATAGTCGTCCATTCTGCAAGTTATAGGTGAAGGCAGGAATAATTGCTTCATCATTAGCACTGCCAATTTCTGATACTGCTTGACCGAACCGGCCCAAGTACTTTTTTAATGACTCGTCATTCCCCTGCTGCATTTGAGAGAGGTAGGCCACCGACTTCTTCCTGTGAACATTGCTCAGGAATTGCCTTGAGAAGCTCCTGCTCAGCTCGCTGAAATTTTCGATGCTCGCCGGGGGTAGTCTTCCAAACCATCTTGACCCTGTGTCCCCCAGTGTTTGCGGAAAGTTGAGACACAATAGGGGGTCACTACGGGCATATTGAGCCATGGCACTTTTATAGCGTCTAACGTGCTCCTTTGGATCTGTATCTTTTTTGAATTGCTCCACATGCGGCATCCTGAATCTTTCTGGGAAAGGGGTCCGTAAAATCTCCCTGGTGAATGGACTGTCAGAGTCATCGTCGGATAGATCGTTACAGCCATAACTTCTGACCAGTGCCTCCATCTGTCGCCTGTTATTCTCAACTTCTCGAGTTAGGCTCTGGATCGTGACATCTCTGTCCCTCATCGGACTTCCCATACGGTTAAACCGTTGGGTTATCGTCATTCTTTCCTCAGACTCTTCACTCTGATGCTGGTCCTCTCGTGTGACTCCATGATGACGTTTGCTATGGTGTTGATCACTGTCTTCTGATGATGACCGACCTCTGCGCCGGTCGTATTTACGATGTCTGGCACGTACTGTTTGATTGTGGTCTAGCCTCTGGTGATATTCCTCTTCAAGTGTTTTCTGTCCAGCCGGGTTGATTGGGGAAGAGTTCCTTCTGGTTTCTGGCATAGTTATTCCTGGCCCAACCATCATCGAACGGAGCCTTGCGGGTGGAGGATTGGGAGTATGTGCTCCTGCAGCTAGTAGATCAATCCCTTCCCTTGCTGCGTCCGTCACCAATTGTTGCAAGGCCTCTTGGAAATGCAGCGTAAGATCTCTGTTGGTTGGAGGAACTTGCTGGATCCCCACCAGGTGCGCAGGCTAGTTTTGTGTTTGTTGTAGGATCTTGTGACGTATTGCCAACATGGAAATCGCCTGGTGATTTTTGGTCATTCCCTGAACTACTTCTGCTTCCTGCCATCGTTTTTAACAAGTTCGGAGCCCCTCCTTCTAGCGCCAATTGTTGACGTCGATTTCTGGATTATGTCAGAAAAGCCAACAAGGATTGGATTTCGGCTATTGATTCAAAGAGAAATAGATTCAGAGAGAGTAACGAAGACAAGTTTTACATGGTAAAACTCCGATGACCGGAGAAACGTCCACGGGTGGTTGAAGGATCAACCAAGCCAAAATCCACTATGGAAATATGATGTTTACAAGCTCTCGATCTCTCTTTTTTCTCTCTGTATTTGCTATGATTGCTGTATGTTATATTGCCTATATCTTTTGGAGCCAGATTATGGGTCTATTTATATGCTTATAGAACCCTAATCTGCTTATAGAACCCTAATCTGATTTGTACAAGTAATACAAGATCTTTGTATTTAATTGTGATTCGGTTACTTGCTTGAGGTTGATTTGTCTTCTTTCCTGTTTCGGAGTCTCTTATGGAAATCGAGTGGGATTCTAGTAGTGTAGTTCAATTTGGACTTGTTTCCTTATAAGAATGTAGTCTTCGTAAAGAAATCAAGTTATTTCCTGATTGGGGACTCTTCTAACTTAATGTTCCATTTTATTTGGGATTCCTTCCTGATGGATATCTTCGCGTATTTAATGACTTAATCCGTGTGAAATGAGCACCAAGTTTTTACTCGAGTCGTATTTATTCCCGAGTAAGAGTAATACCTGATGGTCTCGCGTAGCGCCGTTTGAGCCTGAGTGAAAGCGTTGTTTAACCAGTCCCGAGTGTTATTAACTGATCCCGAGTAGGTTTCATTCTATATATGCTTACTCGGGCTTTTCTTCTCTTTAACGATGCCTCGTAGAATATTTCCTGAGTGCCCATTTGATCGTCCACCTGGCTATTTTCTCCTTCCTGTCAATGACGTGTATGCTTGGTAAAATTCACATACGACAATAAACAAAATCAACTGCAATGAATGTTGCAAATGCTAAGGAGAAATACACCAAACTTATTAAGTTTCATATTCATATTAGCAGATCAATTACCTCTCTGTTTCTCCCTTGTATCATCTTTTTTGCATTCCTAGATCTAAAACTCTTTCTTTGATTATTTCTTTCAGGCTAATGGATTCACAACCACATAATCAGCTACACATTTTTTTCCTTCCACAGATGGCAGGTGAAATCCTGATCCCAACTATAGAAATGGCAAGACTATTTGCCAGGCATGGAGTGAAGGCAACCATCATTTCCACACCCCTCAACACTCCTTTCATCTCTCGAAAAATTGAAAAAGATAGGCAACTTCGTGAAGATATCGGAGTTCGCGTAATAAAGTTCCCCTCCATAGAGGCTGGACTGCCGGAGGGATGTGAGAATTGAATGCCATCACTTCACCAGAAATGGCTATTAATTTCAAAATAGCTCACATCCTGCTTCAGCAGCCTTTTGAACAGCTCCTACGAGAATGACATCCCGATTGCATCATAGCTGACATGGTGTTTCCATGGGCTACAGAAGTTGCAAGCAAGCTTGGAATTCCAAGGCTAATTTTCTACGGTACTAGTTTTTTTGCTCTCAGTGCCTTTGATTGCATCAGAAGCTATGAACCTCACAGAAAAGTTACATCAGATTTAGAACCCTTCACAATACCTGGGCTTCCAGACCACGTGAAGTTAAAAAGACTGCAACTACCAAACTTCATTAGAGACGCAGACAAGAATGAAATTGCAAAGCTATTGGATCAATCTCATAAAGCAGAGCTGACAAGCTATGGAGTCATCATTAATAGTTTCCATGAGCTCGAACCAGCATACACAGAACACTTCAGGAAGGTCATGGGACGAAAGGCTTGGCACATTGGTCCAATTTCACTCAGCAACAGGTACAAAGAAGATAATGACCAAGGAGCAAATAATACAGCCTCCGTGGATGGACAAGAGTGCTTAAGATGGCTAGACGCAAAGAAACCCAAATCAGTTCTCTATGTAGGTTTTGGAAGCGTGTTCCGGTTTTCAGCTGCTCAACTACTTGAGATTGCTAGGGGTCTTGAAGCTTCTGGACAGCACTTCATGTGGGTTCAAATAAATAACGAAGACAAGGGAGAGTGGATGCCAGAAGGATTTGAGGAGAGAATGCAAAGGAAAGGTTTCATAAAAAGGGGACGGGCACCATAGATACAAATTCTTGAACATGAAGCTGTTGTGGGGTTTTTGACTCACTGTGAATGGAACTCAATTTTGGAGAGTATTGCTGCTGGAGTGCCAATGGCAACATGGCCACTCTATGGAGAGCAGTTTTTTAATGAAAAACTTGTCACGGATGTTCTAAGAATAGGAGTTGGAGTTGGTGCACAGGAATGGTCTAGATGGATAGATGAAAAATGAAATATAGTGAAGAAGGATGATATAGCAAATGCAGTAACTCAGTTAATGGTCAGTGAAGAAGCTGAGAAAATGAGAAGCAAAGCTAAGGTGCTAGGAGAGATGGCAAGAAGAACTGTTGAAGATGGTGGATCATCTTATTCTGATTTGAATTCTCTGTTGGAAAATTTAAGGTTACACCGCCCTTGAGCTAAACATCAGAACTGAATCTGTGTTCATTAGCATGTCATTTTTTGCTAATGAACATCACAAATTGCACCATGTATTGTAATATGGTTTATGTTAACGTATGTCTTAAGATTGAAAAGTAAATAAAAATACGGCAAGTTGTGATTTCTTTATTCAAGTTTCGATCTTTAACATATGCATATGCTCTCATGGCATGGGTTAAGAGATCTCATCTAATAATAGAATTTCATCATAACTTGGTTCTTTCGATATTATCTACAATAAACCATCTCATTTCCCTTATAACAACCCAACCCAACAGTGTACTAGTAAATGCCAACAACAAACCATCAAATAGTCATCCTGACCATTGCAAACCATGTTATGATAGAGCTTGAGAATCTAAATGCTATTGGTCATAAAGTTTTCCCACTCTCCGGTCACCACACCTATGGTTAAAAGAGAAAACTTTTGTAAAGAATGATCAATACTAATAATATATACATTACCAATAGTCTAGATTTTCTTTCCTTGGTAGACTACAAATCCAAAAAGGATAGCATTATTTTATAAAAAAGAAGGATTTCCTTGGCAACCAAGTAAAAGGGGAGAGACTTTCATACCATATGAAAACAAATAACATGATGCATGCACTTTAAGACTTCAAATCAACATTATTGATGACAATTTTTTAATATTTTTTTTTTCCATATAAAACAAAAATGACCGCCTTGGATAACAAAGACAAACTAACAAAATTTCACACAAGAGCTCAATCAGCAACTAAGATTCAAAGTACTCAAATTCAAGATAAGTGGAAATTCACCATGTCCATATCAAGACTTTTTTTTATGCTCAAATGGCTGTAGCTTCTAACAAAATAAAAAAGAAAGTAATCTACAAGAAACCAAAAGATAATAATATCACAACCATATATTAGCACCAGCGTGATTCCCAAGCATCTACCAAATCTTGTACCTATTTTTATTTGGCTCCAGATATCTTTAGTCTTGAAAGGTACCAAAATAATATATTGACTACACTAAATGCCTATTATAGAGACAGAGAGAGAGAGAGTACCATGCTTGGTCAATCAGATTCATCAGCAAAGCCGACACAGTTGTTTATACTGAAAATGAAAGGCAAATGAGACGAAGTCAAACAAATAATATTTGTCTCTCTTTTTTCAACATGCATTGTAAATAAATAAGAAGCCATAGACAGGTGAAGAAAGAAAAAATTAAACACTACCACTTCCTTTCCTTCCTCTCTTAATCTCTTAAATCATCTGTTCTAAAACTACTCTTTCCCAAAAAGACTAGATGGAGTCAGGACCAAAGCAGCTGCACATCTTTTTCTTTCCACATCTTGCTCATGGACACATGATTCCAACCATAGACATGGCAAGACTATTTGCCAGGCAACATGGTGTTAAGGCAACCATCATTTGCACTCCTCTTAACTTTCCACTCTTCTCTAAAGTAATGGAAAGAGATAGTCAACATGGTATTGAAATCAGTATTCGAATCGTAAAGTTCCCTTCCATCGAAGCAGGGCTTCCAGAGGGATGTGAGAATCTGGGTTCAACCACTTCACCAGAAATGTTCAATAATTTTTATAAGGCACTTGGTCTGCTTCAACAGCCACTTGAAGAGCTCCTAGAAGAATGCCGCCCCAACTGTCTTGTAGCAGATGTGATGTTTCCATGGGCTACAGAAGTTGCTAGCAAATTTGGAATTCCACGGTTAATTTTCCATGGAACAAGTTACTTTGCTTTTTGTGTATTTCATAGCTTGCGATGCTATGAACCGTTAAACAAACTATCTGAATTTGAATCCTTTATCGTGCCTGGGATTCCAGACCAAATAAAGATGACAAAGTCACAGCAGCCAAATTATTTCAGACGAGCTGATGATGAACTGACGAAGCTGACAAATTTGTCAGTGCAATCAGAGCAGACAAGCTATGGAGTTCTGGTAAATAGTTTCAATGAGCTGGAACCAGCTTACTCAGAACACTACAGGAAGTTTATCGTAAAGAAGGCATGGAGTATTGGACCAGTTTCACTCTGCAACAAGGACATTGAAGATAAAGCTCTAAGAGGAAACATAGCCTCCATTGATGAATATGAATGCTTGAGCTGGCTAGAACTGAATAAACCCAACTCAGTTCTCTATATATGTTTTGGAAGCAAGTTTGTTTTTCCGGAATCTCAGCTACTGGAGATTGCCAAAGGTCTTGAAGCAGCTGGGAAACATTTCATTTGGGTTATGAAAGATGAAGAAATCATAAACAATCAAGAGCGGCTGCTAGAAGGATTTGAGAAGAGAGTGGATGGGAAAGGTTTGATGATAAGGGGATGGGCACCTCAGGCACTGATTCTTGATCACCAAGCAATCGGAGGATTTATGACTCACTGCGGATGGAACTCAGTTTTGGAGAGTGTCACCAACGGAGTGCCAATGATCACATGGCCACTCTATGCAGAGCAGTTCTATAATGAAAAACTAGTAACCGATGTTCTCAAAATAGGAGTCAGCGTTGGCGCTCAGGAATGTTCTAGATCAATAGATGCTAAGAAATTTATCTTGAAGAAGGAAGACATAGAAAGGTATGTGAATCGGTTGATGGTTGGTGAAGAAGCTGAAGAAATGAGAAGCAAGGCCAAGGCCCTCAAAGAGATTGCAAAGAAGGCTGTTGAAGAAGGTGGATCATCCAACTCTAATTTAAATGCTTTGTTAGAAGAATTGAGGTCACTTTAGACACAGTTTTGTGCACATCTTCTATTTTCACTATAAAATCAAGAGGATCAACTAATTGAATACTGATAACTTCAGTCTAACTATGATGCTTGGTTGAATTTAGATCTTGCAAGATGAAGATTGGTCTAACTGAAAAAATCATTAATTTGTTACAATGTGCAGATCGACATACATGTTACCCAGAATGTTCATATGGGTGAAACTTACCTGTCAACCAAATGCATTGAAGCCAATGATTCAATTGAACGTGCAATTTAACCAACCTTAACTCTATGATGCACTGCATGAGACAAGAGGAAATTCAGACTCACAAGTTCAAATCATCTTAATTTTCCTTGAACTACAATGATCATCTAATTAGCTTTTCAGAGATCCCAATCAATCACCATAACTAAAGTTTCACGATCAATGTTTGTAACAAAAATAGACTAAAATGTAGCCTATAAAGATCACAAACCTGTACTAAAAATTACATGAACTTGAAAATTCATCAATTATATATGATAGTTCACATCTACAAGGTCCTGTCTTTACCACTTCCCTATCGGCATGCTTCGAATCACAAGGCTAACTATACAAAAATGCAGTCACAAAGTTGTCACTAATCTGTAATCAAGACATTTTTTAAATTGTTGATATTTTATTCGATATATGTGTTGTTCCAATAAAGCAAAGCTAGAGCTGTGAAGTTCAATGTTGTGACTTGCGAGCGTGGTTTTCTACACTATAATATCGCATGAGCACGAGACTGGAATTACAAATTCATACTGGTACTAAAACAATAAAATAAACTACCAATTTCTATACAATTAACACATACAAAGATAAATACATGTCTTGTGTATGCTAATTGTACAGAATTTAACTATCCATTTGTAGATATTAAAACACCCCCATTAAATTGCATTTAATTGTATTAATACAATCACACAATTTCTATCTAAACCTAAAAAAAAAAAAAAAAAATTGCAATTCGTTTAAAAACTGCTAATCATAAACCCTCCTATTATTTTGACAAGGCAAGTAAAAATTTAAACAGATTATTACAGTTCACAACAACCCTCAGTCTCACATTTGAAAGACTAAAGTTGGATTAAAAATGAATAATATATATAAAGAAGTGAGCATTACCTCGCTCACTGAAAGTGATGGTGATGAATTTTTCACTTTTTTTTTATTTACCGGGAGAGGAGCACACACTCAGACTCTCAGAGCTTTGAAATTAAAATCCGATTTGAGTACGTGGAGTTCGAATTTAAAAATGTGGGCTTAACGATCAACTCACTGTTGGGCTCAGCTACTTGGGCCGAGACCTTCCAGCCCAATCAAGACGGGCTTTTTTTGTCTTGAGTAACCATATCCGCCCCTCTGGGCCTCTCCTAAGTTCTGCATATCTAAAAAAAATAGGTGTAAACATCTCATGAAGTTTAATTTCTTAATTGGGAATGAAACGAGGGTTCGCTTAGCACGTTGTATTGTATTGGATTATACTGTATTGTTCTCGTACAATCGTGTGATTGGTGATATTTTATATTGGGATGTATTAACTAATACAACATCTCTTCTTTTCATTAGATAATACGACATCCGTTGTACTAGAGCAATTAAAATGTATTAACTAATACAATACGGTGAATAGTGTAAAACAAACCGAACATTGTATTGTATTATTCTTGGCTCGTTTGGTGCACTGTATTGGATTGAATTACAGAATTGGATTATATTGAATTGTCCTGTATTATTCTTATATAATATTGTGTTCTAGTGATATTTTGTATTGAGCTGTATTAAACAATAGTAACTAATGAGAAATGTTAGACAATCCAAAAATTTAGTCTAAATTTCAACATAATTATATGGCAAATTAGTTGTCATCACCGCACACAACATTTGATAATATGGTTTATGAAAAAAACAATTTATTACTTCATCTGGATTGAAATTTAAGTTAAATTTTTGAGTTATATAGCATAGCGTTAACTAATACAACATTTCTACTCGCTATTAGCTAATATGATATTCACTCTATTAGATCAATTAAAATGTATTAGATAATACAATATAATGAATAGTACAAAACAAACCAAACATTATATTGTATTATTTTAATACATGTTAAATATATAATACAACACAATGCGGCCGAACAAACGAACCCAAATACATATTACGGCATAAACTTAATTTCAAGTATTGATAGATTTAATGAGCGCTCGTACCATCAAGTAACATTAAGCGGTGATGATATTTTCGATAATTGGGTGTCCAATTTTATTTAATTTAAAAAAAAAATACTGTGATTATTGTCGACCTATTTGTTTTTTTAAGGACAAATCTTGACATAGACATTTCTTAATCAGACAAATTAGAATAGAAAAATCTTATTTTAAAAAAAATAGAAAAACCTAACTTGAATACGACTATTATTACCGGATAATCATGTGATAGAGAGCTGATTACTTTTTGTTTCAATTTTGTTTTAATTTTTAAATCCTTAATTTGTGTACATCATGTATTGAAATCTAAATACCAAAATTAATTCAGTAACCTTAATGTTAACAACAACTTAACTAAACCCTTGATTACACCACTAGACTTATAAAAAAGAATTTTCATATGTATTTATAGAACAAATAATAGTATTTTAATTAACAGCTTAGTTTGAAAGAAGAAATACCCTTTTTTATTTAAAAATTTAGGAGACTTATTAATTTTACCCAGATTTAGTAATTTTATTGTTTTTATCAAACAATCCAACTGCGGAGACTAAAATAACTCTCATTTTTCCATTACTCACGTTTTCCATTTTTTTTCTTTCTATGATTGAAATGTATTTCTTTATTTTACTTCTCTCTCTTATTTTTCTTTCAGAACCCATTTGTTAAGAAAAAAATTATCTTCTCTCTTCTTATTCTTCTCTAGATCCGTTATTCTTCTCCAAATTTCTTTTTTATGTTTTATTTTCTATTTTATTTCCTTATCAAAAATTAATATCATTTGTAAATACTTATTTAGTCGATTGAAAAAAATAGTTATACAACAAACTATAAACGATCATATTGATAATGTCTAATAATTATTCTTTCTGTCATGTCAGTTTGGGGTTGAATATGTACAACTCTATTGCTGAACGATTTATTAACAGAATGTTTATTAATCTTATGTTACATTTTTTTTTTCACAAATCACTTTTACATTAGAGATACTCTAAGGATTGAAATTCACAATTACTGATTATATTTTTTATTGAACTTGATTATATTTCATTTCATTCCTAATTACTAAACTCCCGTTTAAAACATTAAAATCGTAATGACTACCTACAATCAGGATGAACTCACCCATGAAAGTTAAGTATGGTGTGGATATTAAAGATTTTAAGAGATTTTAAGATAAAGCAACCCAATTGATTAGAAAAACAATACATTACATAAATATAAATAAATTTCAACTCTAAAATTATAAACCGTTTAATAAAGATACTCAAAAATCAATTAAATATTTGAGTTCAGTTTAAAGTCTACTTTGTTTTTTTCTTTTTTCTTTTTTAAAAGGAAAAAAAAAAAAGTCTACTTTGAAACCGACCTTGGTAAAAATAAAAAAATAAAAAATCGTAAAAAGCACCAACTTGAGGAGTCAAAAACTTAAACCACACACAAGACTTATTCCAAAATAGGTCGTTCACATGACCTAGCGTGACAATTACAACCTCCTTTTTCAACGCAGTTATTTTCTCTTCCTCCAACTCCCAACAAATCTCCCACGAATATCTATATATTTTCATGCACAAAACAGAGCCTAACCCATTCTCCAACACAATGACATTGACGACAACAACAACACCACCAATGGCGTGGAAAACCAAAGCCTTGGCTGCTCTGTTCCTGACCCTCTTCTCGTCTGCGTTTCTCGCCACCTCCGACGACATGTCCATCATCAACTACGACATAAAGCACGGCAACGAGCCATCGAAAGACAGGTCAGAGGCCG
Organism: Dipteronia dyeriana; assembly: GCA_032871835.1. NCBI lineage: Eukaryota > Viridiplantae > Streptophyta > Magnoliopsida > Sapindales > Sapindaceae > Dipteronia > Dipteronia dyeriana. Next base: position 90,895,532 of record CM065295.1, on the reverse strand, counting down.
AGATGAGGAATCTATACGAGTCGTGGTTGGTTCAACACAAGAAGAACTACAACGGTTTGGGCGAGAAGGAGAAGCGGTTCGAGATATTCAAGGACAATCTGAGGTTTGTCGACGAACATAACTCGGTGGAGAGGACTTACAAGGTGGGTTTGAACAAGTTTGCTGATTTGACGAATGAGCAGTTCAGGGCCATGTATTTGGGTACCAAGAAGAGAGAGGACGCTAGGTTGGGTGTGAAGAATTTGAAGAGCGAGAGGTATTTGTTCAAGGAAGGCGATGACTTGCCTGAATCTGTCGATTGGAGAGAAAAAGGCGCTGTCGTCCCTGTGAAGGATCAAGGACAGTGTGGTATGTTTTTGTTTTTGTTTCTCGTTATATTTTGTTTTGTTGTGTAAAATTTTTATTTTTAATGATTTTGATGGGTCTTGTTTATATGATTTTCTTTGGTTTATATTGATTAGAAATCTCATTGATAACCCAATGTTTGTGTTCGTTGCTTGGTCACAATCAGATGATTGAAAATTTGAAAAAACATATAATCGACCTGGGATCTTGCTAAATAATTTTAGATTATAATCGGTCTTAAAAAGTCTCATGAGGAATATTTTTCATGTCAAGATTGATGTTTACCGAGGCTTTTGAGGATCTTATGTATAATTTAAGTTTAATCTTTAATTAATACTGATTATTGTAACATCTTGTTCTTCAACTCATAAAATTGGGCAATTTTTAAATGAAGGGAGTTGCTGGGCATTCTCGACCGTGGGTGCAGTGGAAGGGATAAACCAGATTGTAATCGGTGATTTAATCTCTTTATCGGAGCAGGAGCTAGTAGATTGTGACAGATCATATAACCAGGGGTGCAATGGAGGTCTCATGGATTATGCCTTTGAATTTATTATTAAAAACGGTGGCATTGATACCGAGCAGGATTATCCTTACCGAGCTGCTGAAGCAAATTGTGATCCTAATAGGGTGCGTGTCAAATTGCCCAAATTAGATCTTCAATTAAGTTTTCGAAGGACATACGATGTCCTTAGCAGATTTTTCTGTTGCGTATGTTAGTTTTCTAATATCTTTCTCACCTTGCAGAAAAATGCCAAGGTTGTTACCATTGATGGTTATGAAGATGTTCCACAAAACGATGAAAAATCCTTGCTGAAGGCTCTGGCTAATCAACCCATTAGTGTTGCCATTGAAGCTGGTGGCCGGGAGTTCCAACTATACCAATCGGTAAAGCCCTTTGATCATTTTTTTTATCTCTGTCTATACATTGGCAATGAATTGTGTAATCTACTCTTGTTTTGATATATCATTAGTATTCCAAACTTGTTTACAATTTTACGATCATATACAAGTAAATTAACTCTTAACATGCTATCTCATAGTTTTATGGCACGTTTCATTAATAGCTTTCTTTAAATTCAGGGTGTATTCACTGGACGTTGTGGGACAGACCTAGACCACGGTGTGGTTGCTGTTGGGTATGGCACTGAAAATGGTAATGACTACTGGATTGTAAGGAACTCATGGGGTTCTAGCTGGGGAGAGAACGGATACATCAAGTTGGAGCGCAATTTGGCCAACACCAAAACTGGCAAGTGCGGCATTGCAATGGAGGCTTCATACCCTACTAAGAAGGGCCAGAACCCGCCTAACCCAGGTCCCTCGCCTCCAACTCCAGTTAACCCACCCAGCTCTCCCTCTGTTTGCGATGACTATTACTCGTGCCCTTCAGGAAGCACCTGCTGCTGCATATACAATTACGGTGACTTCTGCTTCGGATGGGGGTGCTGCCCTCTCGAATCTGCAACCTGCTGTGACGATCGCTACAGCTGCTGCCCACACAACTATCCCGTCTGTGACGCTAAAGCCGGAACTTGCCGCATGGTAATTTTATCATAATACCTCAACTATTATTTTCCCTGTAAATTTGATCAAATAAACATCGTTTTTTTTTTCTATTATTTTCATCTGTTGATGAATGATCAAATGATGCAGAGCACGAACAATCCGTTGGCAGTAGAGGCATTGAAGCGAGTTCCTGCTAGCGCTATTAGGCCTCTTGACATTGCTGGTGACAAGAAAATCAGTAGTGCGTGAGAAGATTGAAAGTCATTTGGGTCTGGAAGAATTTAATAGGGGTTATTATTGTACAGAAGCATTAACATTTTTTTCGTAGGAACTTGTTCACAACAGTCAATGACCCAGTTTCTGAATTGTGTAAATAAGATATCAACTATTAAGTCTCATTAATTGTTTAAATTTTCTTATTTGTTCATGTTTTCATTAATTTATATTGGCTGTGGTTGGGACTTGGGATATGGAAATGCTTGTGTGAATTTGGTGTTTACATGCAAGTACTCGAAATGGTTTCAGGATTTGCTATACTTCTTATAAACCTTTTTATGAAGTAAGCTGTGATTTGTGAACAAAATCTGACAAAATCTTGTAGATGTTTTGATGAACATTGACCAAGTTTTTTGAGTTCAAGAGAGAATTTTTTTAAGGATTGAAGATGATGGGTGTACACATGATTTTGAATTGTGCTTCGGATCACCCTATCCCCAAAACCGTCATGTGTTTCGGGATGGATAATCACGAAACACATGGTTTTGAGATGTCATGTCAAAGCAACTTGAAACCATCAACCTCATCTTCCCCGACTTATATATCATTGTTACTGCCGTCCAATGTGGTTTAATAAAATTAAAGAATAAAAGAATTAAAAATTGAGTTTATAAAGCTTCGATGATGATTTTGCTCGATGCTGCTTTCGGTCGATGACAAAGCTTCGGAAAGTTTAGAACTTTCGGTTTGCTTGATGGATGTGTTAAAGGGGAAGGGGCAATAGGGTATAGGGCTTTGTTGTGCGCTAGGGTGCTACGTATTTTTTTTCTGCAGGATGAATTGTGCAATTTCCTTTATTTGAGAGACCAATTTTGCTAATAACCCCTTTTATTTTACATTCTCATTCTGATCTATATATGAATAGGGTATGAATTAATTCTTTACAAATTAAATGGTATTAAAATACATACCTTTTTATTATGTGATTGTACCGAAAATCGACCACTTAAACCAATAATCTTTTTTTTAAGAGAGATAAATTCTTATTAACCCAAAATCTCAAAAAATATTTTGAACTAAAATGCTTCACCCCTCATCTATGTTAATATAATATAAAAATCAAATTGATACTTTTGTTTATCAGTTGTTTTATTAAAATTAATAAAATCAGTGCATTTCATTTTTTTATATATATATAAAAAAATACAATCATTGTAAGTTTGGTATAAGGATGTCAAAATTACTGGTTAGGGGACCATCCCATTAAGGGCAGGTTTAATGCCTACCATTTATGTTATGGTATGAGTTTGCTAATTTTTTCAATCCTCGACTTAATTTCGGTATGGTTTTGAGATTTTCAATCCCCGTAGCGACCCATACGGCCATATCCATACCCGTTATATATATTAGTGAGTTTCTCACAAGGGATATTTTATTTTAATTTCAGTAAGGACTACCATGAAATCATATCGATTTGAATGAAATTTTATATGATTTTTTTTTATGAATGATAAGTTCATTGAAATCTACATATAAATAAAATTTGAAAAAAAAAAGTATTAAAACTGTTTATCTTAATTTTTAAAAATATGAAAGCATCAATAAATGAGTGAAATATAAGAAAATTCAAGAAAAATAGTTACAGCGTTTGAAAAATTCTCAAATTTTATTCGTAAGTAGATTTCGATGAACTTATCATCTATAAAAAAAATCAAATCAAAATTCATTCAAATCGATGTGATTTCATGGTGATTCTTACTGGAATAAAATTAAAATATCTCTTATAAGAGACTTATATATATAATTTGACCAATAATTTTTAATAAAGTATATATAAAACTAAAACTAAAACTTTCAGTATATTTTCCCTCTCTTGTTAAAGTTTATTAATAAGTGATGTTATGTTATATAATTGATTTAGAGTTTGTTAATGGTTACCGATTTTATATTATAATTTTTATATTATTCAATAATTTTAATATCAATTAAAAAATCATTAAAAATTACAATAATGTGATGGTGATAGTATGATGTAAGGAAACAATTCTCTAATAATCTCTATACCCGTAACATCTATTATAAAATGGGTATTCATATGATATTTCTCGTATAAATCAGAAATAGGGATATTATTCTTGTCCCCGATGGTTTATCTCTTTTTAAGAAATCTGAACTAATCCCTATAAATTAACACATGGTTTCTCTGCAGAGAAAAGCACGGGATCCAAACTCTAGTACCGTATCAAACCGTCGGATGACAATCTAACTCCAAATCAAAACCACGCATCGGACGGTCTCTTCTAAATCAGATACCACGAGCGTTGACCACGTGGCAAAACCAGCAGAATAACGAATGTTCAACCTCTCTCTTCTCTGTCTCTTCTTCGGTTCGTCTTCTCTCGCTCTTATTGAAAAGCCCTAGCTCGGCACCACTTCACTCTCTCTCTCGAGGCTCGTGATCCTCTGCTCCATTCAACTGGATTAATTTCATTATAGGTAAGATAAGATCCTGACCGTAGATCTGCAATCTTTCAATTTGATTTCGCTGCATATTTGCTTTCTTTTAGCTTTATCAACTGCTCCGTCTATGTACGATTCGTGCGTTTATAGTTTTATCTTGATTACGTATTGAGTGGGTAGAAGCTATACTTTTGGTTAATTTTTTGTTAAGCGTGGAAATAATTTTACTTTTACTTATGATTTTGTTGCTTTACATAGCAAATTTTTCTCCTAGAACTTTTAGTATGGAAATGGAATTGAGTGTCACAAGCTGAAAACTTCCGAAAAGTTCGCTGCGAAAGCAATCATGGTTGTTGCAGCAGTCTTTTCTTTCGTTTAGGAAGCATCAAGCATACTGGTTTTTATTTAGAATGCATTGATGATGTTGTTGATTCATTGTAATAGGGCCCATAAGGCTTTGTGGTTGTCGAAGTAATTGGTCAAGAAATGTGTTCGCACACTCTGAATTTTGGTCTTCATGTTTTCTGTTCTTGTTACTTCTGGGAATTTCCGTGAAGGGGAAAATGATATTGGATTTGGACGCATAATTTACTGTTGGAATTGTCCCGACGAACTACAACAGTCCAAAATCCAAATTCTGTTGTTTCTGCCTTTGTTTTTCAGTTTTTTCCTTTTTAGGCAATATTTTTGGATACTATAAGATGTTTTGTTGAACTCAAATCTGTCTTTTTTGGTAAAATTCGAGATTTTCCCTATTTGGGTCAGTTTAGTAGTCACAGTCCTAGTCCTTGTTGGAGTCAGCTTTGTTTTGTTTTCCATCTAAGCATGTATGCAAATACTTATTGTTATCTTTGATTAATATTAATAAAATCGTTCCTTTGGAGCAAATGTTTGTCATGGATTCAACTATTCTATCACTTTCGCTTCGTCATGTGTATTATGTTGGGTTGATTGCCTGTTGGTGGTTGCTTTATTTTATGATATAGAAACTTTTACATATATACTGTGAGTCAATCATTGCAATGTTGATCACAAGTAATCCAAACATTCTTGGTCTATAAATGAATCAAAAATCTAAAGCATTTTGTATCCTCCAACTTACTTTCATTTTCTTTTTCGTTTTGCTTACATGAGACTTTCTTATTTTGCACCACACATCCACATAGATGCCATGAAATAAGAACGGTAGAAAGAGAGACTAAAAAGCAAATGAGAGAAATGAAAGGAATTAAATGGCTATTTGTTTCTCACCACGCATCCTTTGTATATTTGTTTCTCACCTGATGTGACACTTGCTCTCGACTCAAAGGCCTATACTGTCTTAATTTCGCTTTGTATTTTTGTTTGTGGTTGCGATCGCAAATTCCATGTTTGAGGTCTGGAATTCTGGATGTAGAATGATGTGACATTCCTTCATTGCTTTATTAATATGTGATCTTTATGCTTGCAGTTGTAACTTCACATTGATCTTACATACTGGGTTATTGAACATTGATCATCAGTCACATTTGAGACTTCTATTGAGTGGGAATGGATTCTAGATCATCTTCACCTCCACCTCTTAAGGCTGCTGAAGTAAATCCTTCTGTCACTTCAGAATCAGGGACTGATAATACTGCTGATACACAATCGAAGCTATCTGCTGCTGGCATATCTACATGGGCCAAAAGTTTGAAAATTCCTCAGCCATTCTCTGCCACACAAGATGATTCATCGACAGGAAATAATGGAAAATCACCCTTTGCACGTTTTACTAGTGGCTTAGGACTGCGCTTGTCTCCAAAATCTCCTCAGACAGACGATAGTTCTGAAGGAATTTCAACAACTGCACAACCTGGTTTTATTGGAACCTTTACGAAAGGATTGGTTGACTCGTCCAAGAATGCAGTCAAGGCTGTGCAGGTCAAGGCTCGGCATGTTGTCTCTCAAAATAAAAGAAGATACCAGGTGGGCAGTTTGCTTGAGCGATATTTTTAGTTATATGTTAATTCTATTTTAATAACTTGATAATGAATTGCAGTGCTTGTATTTTCTGTCATTTTCTTTTTTGTATATATAGAAATTGATTCAATGTTCATGTAGCTTTGGTAGGCATGATACACTCTATGATTTAGATAATAAGAGTTGAGTGCAACATAACTTAGGCTTTTTGACACGTTTCTCCTAACAACATTGATTTTCTTGCCTCAATATTAATATTTATAAGTTTCTGGAGTATAAACATATATCCATTGATTGATATCAGATACATTAATTTATATAATAATCATCTTTTTTATTGTATGTTTATTTTTAGGAAGGAGGATTTGATTTGGATATGACATACATCACTGAGAATATTATTGCTATGGGGTTCCCTGCTGGTGATATGAGCTCGGGGTTTTTCGGATACTTTGAGGTGAGGAAAGTTAATCTTCAGTTTACAGTTGAGCTTTTTTCTTGTGAATTTCAGTAATGGATCGAGATATGTGGTGCAGGGGTTCTACCGAAACCACATGGAAGAAGTTATTAAATTCTTTGAAACTCATCACAAGGTAAAAGCTTTTACTTATATTTCAACATGTTACAAAAAGCAAATTGTGATACCTTTTGTCAAGTAAGTGAAGGTTATCAGCTGTGCGTCAGATTTTAAAAAAAAAAAACCTGCATTTTTTTTTTCAATTTTTAAAAAAGTATCCAAGTCTTACTTTTGAGGACAAACTAAATACAGGTTTTGAGATCAGGTGCTGTCATTTGAATCTTATTTTATTATTAATCTTTTGCACTGGTATATGCATCCTTCTTATTGGTACAAGAAATGCCTTCTTTTAATCTGCTTTATACCTGCAGGACAAGTACAAAGTTTACAATCTTTGTTCAGAGAGGCTTTATGATGCATCATTATTTGAAGGGAAGGTAAGTGATTGCTTTTGACTTGGATTTACTGGAAGAAAGAAATAATATAATTTTTATTTTTTGATGTAGATATAATATAAATTTTATCTTCAGTTTTTGCATCATCAGTAACTGAGGTCTGAACTGTGGTAGGTTTGCTAGTAGGTTCACATGTGTCTTGCTTATGGTTATGGGCTTATGGCTAAGCTTTGGAAAATGATTATATTTCACTGTCAGTATTATTCAGTTGATAGGTCCTTCATAGATGATCTAAATCATTTGATAACTTTTGGAAGAATCACAGAGCATATGATGTGTGTTAAGGAAAGTAAAAAAAAAAAATTAAAAGAAAAAGTTTCAGGGATATTGAGAAAGTTGGTGATTAAATTATTTAATTCAAGCGTTTTTTGACAATTTTTGTTGAATTCTAAAGAGAACATGACACTTAGGTGGGATTTGGTTACCATGGTGGAATGAGAATTGGAATGGTAATGAGAATGAGAATTGGAATGGTAATGAGAATGAGAATGAGAATTGGAATGGAAAACTGATTTCTTTGTTTGGTTGGGACTTTAGAATCAATATCTGAATCAGTAATATTTTGTTTGGTTAACAACTGAATGGAATGGAATCAACTGTATTTTGACCAAAATACCCCTAATTACAAAACATTTATAATAACATTATATATTATGGATAATAATAATAAAAAATATGAAAGTATATATAATATTATATTTATATATAAATATTATATATATATATATATATTTATATTATTACAATATAAAATATATATCATTACAATATATGTTATATATTTCTATATTATATATTATATGTTAGTAATATTAACACTATTATATATTATATAATATATATCATATAAATATATTACATAATAATATATATAATATAAATATTATATATATATATTATTATATACTAAATAAAATATATCATATACATATATTACATAATAATATATATTATTATATATTATATATTAGAAATATTATATATTATATATTAGAAATATTGATATTATTAATATTAATATTATTAAATATATAAATATTATATATAATTATATATTGTGTATATATATATAATAATATATATAATTAGAAAATATAATGTTCATTTTGGATAATAATAATAAAATATAAAAGTATAAATTATATAATAATATATATTATATATTAGAAATATTGATATTATTAATATTAATATTATTATATATAAAAATATTATATATTATTATATAATGTATATAATAATATATAATATATAATATAAATAATTAGAAAATATAATATATATATTTTGGATAATAATAATAAAATATAAAAGTATAAATTATATAGTATATATATATATAATATATATAAATATAATAATAATATAATATATATTTTGGATAATAATAATATAATATAAAAGTATAAATAATATAATAATATATAATAATATATATATATATTATTTTTGGAAATGGGGGTATTTTTGGGATTGAGTTGTGGGATAGAGGGTTATTTTTGGAAAGAAAATGTGTTAATGGAATGGAATGGACATTCCATTGGTTTTTGGATGGAATGCTCATTCCATTGGAATTTAACAAACCAAACAAATGGAATGAATTTCTTTCCATTCCACCCAACCAAACACCACCTAAAATCCTTGAACTTTATTTATTTTTGTTTTTTTTTTAGGATAATTGAGATGGCTGAGGTTTGTTTAGGCTGTTCAAATTGTAGATTACGTGTATGGGGAAGTTTTATGGCAGCTTCTTATATTTCCTTTGTTGAATTCTTACTTCAGGTGGCCAGTTTCCCATTTGATGACCATAATTGTCCCCCAATTCAACTGATCATATCATTCTGTCAAAGTGCATATTCATGGTTGAAGCAAGATATTGAGAATGTTGTTGTCGTGCACTGCAAGGCTGGAATGGCTAGGACTGGATTAATGATTTCTAGCCTTCTCCTGTACTTGAAGGCAAGATACTTGTAGCATATTTCTGAACGGTCTTTCAATAAATTTGGAGGGAGTTTTCGTACTATGTAGTTCAGTTTTACTACCCAATTCTTTAATTGTTGACGTTTTTGCTGTCTTTTTGCAGTTCTTTCCCACTGCTGAGGAGTCCATGGACTACTACAACCAGAAAAGATGTGTGGATGGGAAAGGGCTTGTTCTTCCGAGTCAAATTGTAAGTGTATGTTTGCTATGTGTTAATGTTTGAAGACTTGCATATTCTTGTACTTATCTTTTTAAATTTATTTCCCCAGAGATATGTGAAATATTTTGAACGTATATTAACATACTTCAACGGTGAGATCCAGCCTGGACGCAGGTATACTTACAGACTGTTTTATTCTCATGCCATCATAGAATTTGCATTGGTACTGATTACTATAATCACATGCTGTGCAGATGCATGCTTAGAGGTTTTCGGCTACACAGGTGTCCTTACTGGATCAGGCCCCATATAACTGTCTCTGATCATAATGGTGTGTTTTTATGTCCTTGCTGTATCTAATGATTTTTTCCTGCTATGGCTTATTTGCAATTGGCAGTGATGCAATTACCCAAGTTTGCCCTTTGTTTACTTTGTTTGTCTCAGTTGGATACTTGGATTGTAGTATAATTTTCTTACTCTCTTGTTATTTTTTCAAAGCATTTCATTTGCTTGTTTATATGGTTTTTATTGGTTGATTTTGTATTCTCCTTCAACAAACTCTTTCTACAGAAGTTCATCACTTAGACTTGAACACAAAACTGTCAACTCTACTTGCTAGTTAATACCTGTGGGGAAAGAATTTCTTGACATGTATGGATCTTAATGACTAATACCTTTTTGAATACTACCCGACGTTCATTTGTAATTTGTTGAATCATGGTTGGGTATGATCCTGTTAACTTTTATCTAAAAAGTGACTTGTCTTTCTACTTCCCCATCTTTTTTCTTTTTTTTTGAACTGCATCTTTGTATTGCCCCTTATTAGTCATTGTCTGGTATAAGACTGGTGTGTTAGGGTTGAAAGTTTAACTGCTGTAGAGGTGCTGTCTTGGAGCCTAGATTGCAATTCCGATTTTTCTTTTCTGTAGCACTTCATGGTTTCTAAGCTCATATGCAAGAAATGTAATTTAAATGTGATGATTTAATCTTTCTTCAATGGTCTTGTATACCCAGGTGTTCTCTTCTCCTCAAAAAAACATCCAAGAACCAAGGATTTGACGGTAGGTTGGTGTGATTTTTTGCTGATATTTAGTTGGTCTTTTAAAATGGTCTGATATTCTGTTTATATGTGCGAGGCTTCCTTCTTAGCATCTTTAGTACATTTTCTTTTCCACAGCCAGAAGATTTTTGGTTCAGTGCTCCAAAGAAAGGGGTTATGGTCTTTGCCCTGCCGGGAGAACCAGGTTTGGCAGAATTGACTGGAGACTTCAAAATCCATTTTCATGATCGCCAAGGAGATTTTTACTGGTTTGTGGTCTAGCATGCCTGTGACTAAATTAATCTGTTACACTTTTTTATAAAATGGAGTAAAAGTCTGATTTATTTTTTATTTTCAGCTGGTTGAACACAACCATGATGGAAAACAGAAAAATTATAATCACCAACGACCTTGATGGATTTGACAAGGTAAGCATGGAAACTGTCATCAAGTGATGATCACCGTGGACAAACACACTCTGGCAACACTGATAAACATGAATTCTATAATATTTTCTTTATATCGTTAGCTTTAATGTATAGAGAGTGTCATTTATCTTCCTGTTGCATATATTAACTGCTATATGGGTTTGACTGTTGCAGAGGAAATTGCCTTCCCCAGGCTTCCAGGTGGAGGTTGTATTAGTGGACTATGCCGGCCCTGTTCCAGCTAGTCCTAGCTCTGAGACTGAGACTGAGACTGTTGCTAAGCAATCAAGCGAAAGCTCGGGTTCAGCTCCTACCCCAGTTAATCAGGGCACGACCGACCCAAAGGAGAATAAAAACTCAGGAAATCAAGATGATGTATTTTCTGACAGTGAAGCTGAGGAAGGCGGTTCAGTAAAAAGCAGGCATGGTGGAGCATCCTCAGCAGACGGTGGAGCTGTCTCAACCACCTCATCAAATTCTGAAACAAATCCTAAATCAGATCAAGTTGCAAACTTAACCCGTGCAACAGAACAAGTTTCTCTGGGAAATGAGGGCTCCCAACAGACAAATGCTGCCACTGAGCCGAAAAAGGATGCTATCTCTGGCATCGGAGCTGCCAACACGGAAAGTGAATTCAAGGCAATGGCTGCGGACGCTTCTGTGTTCTCATTCGGAGATGAAGAAGACTATGAAAGTGAATGACCGTTGATGACTTTGATTTAGAAGATCTGTACATACATAAAATTGCATTGCAAGTTTTAAGTGCACCTTATTGGTGATGTGTCCATTCGATTTATTTGTACCATCAAAGTCTGTTTCTGGCTTTTTGTTGCCTTTGTAAATCAAAAGTTGGCTGCAGCTCAAAATAATAATTTCATAAAAAATATGTGGCTGGAATTTATGAAATTTGTTCTTTTATTTATAATGGGAAAAATAGATATGTTAATATGTTGATTTCATAATAAAAAAAAACATGTAATTTTAGTATGTTGCAAGTTGCTATTAAGAATGTGGCCCCTTCTAGTGCACCCATTGATATGATGTGATCATCTAAAAATTTCTATGAATTGTTTGGTGAAATATTCAAAATTTATAATGGAAAATTGACAGTTGATGTCTTAAAAAAGTCTAAATTTTTGGTTTCTCCATATTGATATGAAATAGTTTTTTTGGTTTTTCCTTATAGATATAAAATAGTTTTTGTAAGGAGTAGTTGAGAAAAATCATATAAACTGTTTTGGTAGTTTTTTTTATTTTTGTCGAAAAAAAAAATCGAAACAACTTTTAACAGCAAACGCACATTTAGTCTTTTATTTGGTGTGATTACATGCAACTCAAGCTTGATTCCATTAACTGTTTTATTCCTATATCTGCCTTCATTCTTCAACATTTTGTTTCATTTTGGATGCCGCAGATTCCTGCGAATGATTAGCACTTTAGTTTAAAAATTATTTTACTACACATTTTTTTTTATCTGGAACCGTAACATATTCACATGTTGTATGTATATATATATATTTTTTAAATAAAACATATTTGACATCACAATTATCTACCGGTAATACAATCATAAAACACCTACCTAAATTTACACGATATATACGTATTCGAAATGGATAAATAAACAATTTAAATGTAAAAATTTAGAATTTTTATTTCTATTTTTAAAATTGTTTGATTTAAATCTTCCGATTCTTTGATCATGTTTTTCTTTTTTACTTTATTTTATACCAAACTTATTCATATTTTATTTTTAAGAAAAGACCAAGTTTGCATGAGTTAGTGGTAAGCTTTCTACGTCTAAAAATTAAGATTCTAAGTTCAAATTGTATGATCCCCATTTAAATTTCTAATTAAAATCAAACAATACATATACAGTTATGATATATAATTTATAATTTCTAAAAAAAAACTCTTCATACATATAGATAAATATTGAAACCTACCCAAATAAATATTATATATGCACAATTCAAATATTTACATATACAACACGAGAGAAATTTCATCATAAAGACTGAAATGCACATGTGTTTACATACACAATTGAAATATTTACTTCATTGGAAAATTTCCTCATAAGCGTGTATACATATACAATTGAAATATTTAATTCATGGAAAAATGTCCTCATAAACGCTGTTAAATACAAATGTGTTGACTGTTGACTGTTGACTTATACCATTGAAATATTTATTTCAGGGAGAATTTCATCATTGGCCCTGTCAAATACACGTGTTTATCTGCACAATTTGAATATTTATTTTGGAGAGAAATTTCCCCAAAAACCTGTTAAATGTATAGGATAGAACTTGAACTATATCGTGTAATAGAAATGTAGGAACCAAAAAGGGAAGGTCTAAACTTTTATATATATATATATATATATATTTTTTTTTTTTTTTCTTTTTCTATGTATACTAATATAATTTACATCAGTGTTGTATATATATGGATCACTGATTATGAAGAAATTTTGATAAATAAATATATTTTATTATATCGATGATTATTGACTTAAAATTTATATATATATATATATACAGAATAATATTGTTTTTTTTTAGGATCGAAGAGGTTTCGAATCCTCGATCTCGATCTCGTGATACCGGTGAGTAAGTATTTTCCGTAGATAAACTTTATTTTTAAATAAATAAATAAATAAATAAATAAAAATATAACATAACATTTATCACGTCGACGTTTGTATCGTCAAATACTCTAGCCGCCGCAATTTTCCAACGCGTTTAAGTTATAGAAGAAAAAGAAAATCAACGGTCCACCCGACCGCAGAAACAATCTTATCTACACAAAATCAAAGACAACACTATAAAGTTTTGTCTTAAAAAATTAGATCAGGTGCCAATGCTTGTTTTCTTTTGACCAATAAAAAAGCAAAGCGAAAAAAATAAAACTAAATAAATAAGAAACACAAGTCTTATTAATAATCTGATTTTCTATCAAGTAACGCTCGTCTGGGTCTTAAATCAATCGCGATTTTCTCGCAGAAGAAGTAGATTTTCGATTTTCCTTTTCTCGTACATACAATCGAAACAGTCAATTGCATTCTTGTTCGAACTTCGAATCATCATTGTTCCATGTCGATTCAAGGTCAACCTCTCGAAGTCACTGGTATGATTCATCAAATCACGCACACCCCATATTTTGTTTTAGTGTTTTATGATTGATTGCAGAAGAATTAAACATACCCATCTCTTTTTTCAATGACATTGTTCTGGGTTTTTGTTTGTAGTTGTTGGGTGTACAAAATTGAAAGACACAGAATGGTTCTCAAGACAAGATCCATACGTTTGTCTAGAGTATGCTAGTACCAAATACCGTACTCGAACATGCACAGGTAATTTGTGTTTTGTTGTTCACAGAGATGGGGTTGAGTTTTTGAATTTATGATTTTGTTTTGACATTTAATGTGGAAACAAAGTTAACAAAGTTAACAAACCCTTGTTGATTTTTTTTTTTTTGGTTTAGATGGTGGTAAGAATCCAAAGTTTCAAGAAAAGTTCGTATTCCCTTTGATTGAAGGCCTTAGAGAGCTAAATATTATTGTTTGGAACAGCAATACATTAACTGTAGACGATTTCATCGGCAGTGGAAAGTAATTATTCTTTTACACAACATTTAGTGATCTCCGTTTGTTGTTTTGGATACCTTTTGGTGTTTTTGTGCTTATGTGGGTGTCTTATTTGTGGTAGGGTACAATTGACTAAGGTTCTTCAACAGGGTTATGATGATACAGCTTGGCCTTTACGGGGTAAAACCGGCAGGTAACATATATTTTCGATATTGTTATTACTTTTCTAGTGGTCAATATGATGAATTTTGAACTGAGTGTCTTGGATGCTTAGGTTTCCGATTTTGTCGCCTACCTTGAAATCTTTTGTTTGTGGGTTATGTTGATTGTGATGTAATTCTTGCAGTCTGTTTTTGGACTACTCTTAAAGTCCTGAATCAATTCCGTTACCTCTTAAAATTTGAATTTTTAATGACTTCAATATCAATTAATTACTGTCATAAGTATAGGATTCATGTTTTTATCATATGTCAGATAAGGTAAATAGGCAATCCATGCGAATGTCTTACTTGTCTCATACTTTTTATTACTGGTGAAATTTTTTATAGGCAAGTGATATGTATGATCAGCACTTAACGTAATGTATTCTTCCAAGTTCAAAAGTCAATTGTCTGAAGTCCCGAGTGAATTGTAATGTGCTGCATGGTTCTTGAGAAGAAAGTCATTAACGTTTTGTGAAGTTCTTTACTGACATGTCCTGAAGCCATGGGTTGCATTATAACTGTTGCCTATTGCTTTTGAGATCACCTAGCTCTTTAATGAGGTTTTTGACGACATGGTTTAAGACTGTAGCAAAACATGGTGGAATACTTTAGGACCTTCATGTTAAGTGTGAAATTAACGGCTTACCACATTTCTTGTTAATGATAAACTGCATTTATAGGCGCCTTTTTTAAGAAATAAGTAATTTTTCCAATCTTTTCTGGTTTTTAGCTGAAAATCATATATCAACAAAAAGTGCATGATTTGGATTAGCCTTACGCCCTAAGTCACCAAGCTACATTTTCTGGAATCAATTAATATATCACCAACTTTTTAGTGTCTAGTTTTCAGTTTTGGAAGTTCTTGATTGGAATGAATGAAAATGAATCAGCTGAAATTGTCTCAGAACAGTTAAACTATATGGCCTTTGCGGCTTCATCATTTGTCTTGTTTCCCTTATAGGATTTAGAGTCAAGTGTCAAAGATCAAATTTGGCAGACGTTATTTCATTTCTTGATTTCGTACTAAACCTTCTGCCTTCTCCAATAGTGGAAAATGCAGGTCAAATCTTATATTATTTAGCTTCCTAAAACAGATCAGGAATTTAGACATTAATCAAAGTACCAACAATATTTTAATATGTTCTTGCCTTGTAAGATAGGCTATCTGTTTGTTCTTTTGTTTGATACGTCACCATGATTAGATTGATATTTGGCATCTTCTGAATTGAATACATTCTTTCATGCAGTCCCGCAGGCCAAGTGCAAGTCATATTGCATTATGCAAATGCTGTAAGCTCCTCTCTATTAGTTTTTGTTGATCATTGAATTTTTATGTTCTTGTACCATTATTACAAAGAATATCTGATAATTGAAAGCTGAATATTGGTTTTTATGTTCTTGAAGAGACAACAAAGCTACGGCTACCATCCATCAATGCCAATGTCAGCTGGATTTCCACGCCAAGGGTTACCACCACCTGCAACAGCATCACAATCTTTTATGCATGTAGCTAATCCTCATGTATCTTCATACCCACCGCCACCTGGAGGTGTTTATCCACCGTCACCCAATCCCTATGAAGTACCATCGCCCTATCCTTCACACCAGCCTTCTGTTTCAGCATATCCACCACAGCCTTCCATTTCAGGATATCCATCACAGGGTTCTCTTGCAGCATATGTACAACCGTATAGTCCTCCACCACCGGTGGCTTATCCTCCTCCTCCAACAGGTTATGGTTACCCACCACCTGGTGGGTATCCACCAACTCAACACGGGTCACATTATCCTCAAAGTAACTTTTATATTTCTTACCTCTTACTTTAACTGCTCATTTCAACTTAGAATCTAAACTTTAGCATGCTCTCTTCTATAGGTCCTTACCCCGGAGTTTATCCACCGCCACCACGATACTAGATGAAGCTCTGCCACGATTGACGATATACTACATGATAGTAGATGAAGCTCCTACACGATCGAGGGGAGACAGGACAGAAATTCTAGACTTATCGATGTTACTGCTCCTGTGTAGATATTGTGGTGATGCTCTGGTATGCATCAAATTTAGGAGATTCATCAAATTTAGGGGATTTAAAGATTTTGATAAATATGTTTTTTGTTTACATCCATCTTGAATTGTTCATATATATCATTTTGTCATAGTTTTTGATGGTTGAATTCTTTAATTGGCGTCATTTGCTTTCTTTCTATTTTTCTTCATTTCTTGGGTGCCTGAGATTCTTTGCTGATGTGAAACTTGTGATTAGGGTACATTGTTAATTAGAATAAAGATGTTAAACCTCTATTTGCAAGTGCAGGCAAGAGTACAACATTTATTTATCATAATGTGTCCATTACATCTACAGCTCAATAAAAATCTTACGAGTTTTGACATGAATCTATTTATTTGAACATGATTAAATTTGTTAACTTACAGATCAAATTTGTAACAGCCTAGACGTGAATGTGGATATTGTTTGTTTTGGGTTTTATGCATGCATTATTCACCCTCATAGATTTTTGTATTGAATTAAGAGCTCAATGCAAACGTCATTTCATCTCTAATTAAGAGATACTAGGGTTATATACGGGTACTGAACCTCACTCGTTAGTAATGTTGAATGTGACGATCTTCCCTCTTCGGATCTCATAGGGGTCCAAACACAAACAAAAAATCACATCCACATAAAGAGGTCAAGGAATTTTATACAAGTCTGTTTTCTCTTCAAGTGGATGCATATTGGGTTACGAGTGAATATCGTTTGTGTGACGTCTAATATTCAAAGCAAATTCGTGAGGGTAAATAATGCACATTTGAATCACAAAATGGATACTATCTAAACTGTGAAAATGTTTTTACCGTATGAAAAACAAATGTTTATCAAAATATATTTGAACGGGAGGTTTTGTTCTTGAATATTGAATACTTCATGTTAGAGCTTGATTTTGGAATTAGCACAAACTCAATGTGAATTTGCCAAGTCGCTTTTTCTAAGTGTAGTTCGATGTAATCTTCATCATTTGAAATAATATTTTTCACTTCATAATGATGATGTATATCTTTAACAGAAAACACTTATGATTTCAAAGCTCCATTTAATGTAGAATCACTTTTTTATTGAATAATTAGTTAGCAAGATCTATCAAAATCAAATATTGTAATTATCTGTATGTTTACTTCCATAATCTAAAAAAGTCGACTCCCAACACTATGAGAGGTCTCTCCATACTTATTGTGATTGTATAAGCAATAATTAGACGATATTATATATATGGTTACGTTCTGATCAGTGCGTACTGATATAACTTATATCAGTGCGTTGTATGTGGATCACCGATTAAGGAGAAGTTTTGAGTCAAATTATATAAATATAGTGGTTCACATTTAATATATTGATTAAGTTATATCGGTACATATTTACTTGAACATTCATGTGTGTGTATATATATATAAAAAGTATGAAGATTTGAATTTTGATGGATTGTCGGGGAGTGCAGGTATCCAGCCACAAAGTCAAATGGGCCTTTGCCTCCATTTAATTACAAATTCAAGCAACCAGCAATTGATTTCACTTTTAGCTAGGAGGGACTAAAAATGCATGTACTCAAATTTTCTTTTGAATGAGTGGTTGAGGCAAGTTTTTGTGTGGGGTGTGAGTCAAAGATGTCCAGTCAAGCTCAAAGATGTGTAATTCTTTTTTTCTTTTACTCTTTAGAGATCAAACACCATGTGAGCTAGTAATTGATAAGCTAGCTTCAAATTAAGATCCCCCATCTGCATGGCACAAAATCTTCATATAATCTTTAAAAAGCTTTTGGGTAGTTGAAGGAGCTTGACAAGCATTACTTATTATAGTGAGGAAGACTTTTCTAGTCCCCTTTAATTACTATACATATTTATTTAAAAAGTTTGATCAACATTAATTGGATATGATTAGATTTAGACTTCCCAACAATCTTTCCATCATCATGTAAACAATCATTTAATAACCCCTCAACCATGCTCAGATCTTAATCTAGGACTTAGTTTGGTCGTACGAGGATATGGGTTAAGTGGAGACTGGAGTTATTGTTCAGCTAAACTGAAAAACCATTTCCTTCAAGAAGCTCTGTGACAACATTTAATTAGTTAATTACGTCCGTTAACGGCTTTGATACCATATATAATTATATTACTGTTTAACCAAAAAACATGTCATTTTTCAAATACAATCACATATTCACATCTAAGGATTGAAATTGGGAACACGTTGATAAACTGATTTTTATATCATCTTAATTTGCCATATGACCTAATAACATAAAATTAAGTTGAATAAAAAAAAAACTTCAATATTAAATTATTATTAACCTAAAACGATGAAAGTTGGTGCTTCTTGCCATATGACCTAATAACATAAAATTACGTTGAATAAAAAAAAAACTTCAATATTAAATTATTATTAACCTAAAACGATGAAAGTTGGTGCTTCTTGCCATTTCCTCTAAATAGGATATATAGATCATTGTTGCTTGTTATTGGTTGCATGAATTCACTTAATTGCAAATTACACGAAAGTTGGGTTAATTATGTGCCACTATTTTGATATAATTTAGCTGGTTAACACTCACTTAGTGCCATAATTACAACTCTAATTAACTAAAAAATTACCATTTTTGTTTGTCTCCTACACAGTGAATTAATGAAAGCTGGCGAAACAAATAATGCATGATGCACTTGATGTTTTCAAAAAAGTAGATTTGATTTGTTTTGTGATTAAACAAAATTGTTTTAAAGTAAAGTGAGATAATGGGTTGGTTTGATTAATTATTGTTCACAAAAGTAGATTAAGGTGTTTTTAGTTAGGAAATGATATACTGCCAAAGAATTCACAGTATGTCATTTGCTTTAGTATAACAACCATAAACATTCAAGTCAATGTCAATGAAGGAATAATAAGAAGAAAATATAGGAGATAATTGTCTATCCACTACCACTAACTTGAGTCGTGTTTGGTAGAGTGGAAAATACAACTTTTTTATTGTAATTGAGTGGCAATTGTTTATGCACATTTAGTCACAACACAAGTCTTACGAAGAAAATGGTTAATCGTTAGAGTTTAATGTTTGATTTTGATGATAAGAAACAATCAATATATATTTAACATTTAGTTTTGATTTTATTAAAGTTTCAAGTTCATAAAAGAAGAAGACAAGTGCACAATGTAACGATCTAATAAATTGACTAATTCGTTTACATCCATGAAGAAGCAACAGAAAGTTTTTGGACATCACACGAAGATTATTGAACCTTGAAACAAAGGTTAGACTAGGTTTAAGTTTATTATTATAATATATTATAAACTAATTGATGTTTATGTGTGTAGTTGAATGATTTGGTTCATTAATGGTGTTTACATACAAAACAAACTAAAGTTCAATATGCGCAAACTCTGGTTTATACTAAATCCGAATCGACCCATTTGATTACTCTAATTATAAGGTGTAACGGTGGGTCCACATATTAAAAATTTCTTAAACTATAGAACATGGAGAAGAAATAGAGAAAAAGAAAGCAGCACGAGGATTGAGCATTGAGGTGTGAGTTGTGAAAAAACTAAAAAGTAAAAGAGGAGGGAGGAGGAGTAGGTAGTGAAAAAGGAGTGGAGGTGGAAGAAGAGGACAGCATAGCGATTAGCGTACGACTACGGCTTCTTATGAGTAATGACTCCTGAAAACTGTCATTGCTGCAGACAAAACGGCATCATTTCTTTGACTTTTTCGATACCATAAAAAAAGTAAAAAACGACCCAAACCCAAACACCACTACTACTACAAGTAGACTTACCAGAGTCAGCTTCCTCTTTCTTTTTTCACCACCTTCGTTCTTCTACGCGTCCACCACACGCTCTCATCCAAACGCACCGTTTTGGACGCGCGTGGTGTGGTTGTGTCTCCATCTCTCTCTGTTTCTTCTACTAAGTGGAATAGTGGATTCTTGTCCTTTTCTACATTTTATTTTTTTCTCTCTTGGATTTTTAATATTGTTTGAATTGTGTGTCCAATTACCAAACAATGGGGAATTTCATTTAAAATATTTATTTATTTGTTTTCATAATTATATTAAAAAATGTTACTATCTATATTTATCAAAATACCGTCTATCCGACGGAATAATAGTTAGTATAACAGTTTCTGTTAAAATTAATCATTTTAAAACCAATTTTTTATATAATAATGATTATTTTAACCGTGGTGACCCATGACTATTATGGTAATTATCCTTTTAAAATACTAATGGAAATAAAATATTTATTTTATTTTACATTTCATAATTATAAGAACCCTCTCTCATGGGGATAAATATATTTCAAGCTGTGCTTTTTATGGTTGATTTTGTTTGGGTTCCACAAAACTCATAATTAATGGATGTCTTAAAAGAAAAACAATTAAATATATAATTTTTTTCTATAATCTATTATAAAAAGGATCTACCCTTTTTCCTTCATTGGTCTTACTAACAACCAATCGGTCCAATCTTATATTTTGATTTTTGGAAAAATTTAAATACAAAGGGATGATTGATAGATAGTTTGATAATGATGGCTATATTTCCTAATAAGGATTAAATCATCTATTTTTTTTGTTAAAATAAAACCTTTAAAAGTGTTTGTGTTTTTTTTTTTTAATATCATATAAATTTAGCTTCTTTTTTTCTATAAGGGGAAATACGTATGTATTGAAGATTTAACACCGAACTAATTTTATCTTCTTAATTTTTAAAATTCTATATTATTTAATTTGTTAGGCTTAACTATTTAAGAATCTAGCTATTACTTAAGGATCATTAGTTTCTTAATTAAAACTATGGTTAATCAAAAGTCATAACATAATTATATTTTAAAAATCTAAACTAAAATCCTAAATAGGTGTCCCACTTAAATTATATGATCATTTGAAATTCAAACATTCTTCATTCTTGCAAATCGCAATACATGAGAATTGAGATACACCCACATTACAAATTAGTTTGATCTCGATATGTTAGATCCTTCGCTGGCTTTACGGATATAAAAACCAGAGACAAGAAGTAGGCTCCAAAGAGTGACATGACAACAAGCCCGTACTCAATTCAGACCTAGCTATATAGTTAATAGTTATAAAATCAAAATTAGACAGAAAATAGCAGTACCTAGTAGTGTCTCTATGATTTTGATGAATATCATCAAATCTATTATCTAATATCTATAGAGTAGAGTTTCTTTTTATTAAAATAAAAATTAATGAGTTGCATTTGCATTTGCATTACAACAAGAAGTAGTTTTCATGGGGTCCAGCTAGGTGTGTGTGCCATTTGTACATTTTTCCTGCTGCCCGCCAACGGAACACACCGAAAGCACAAAGATTTTTCAAACCCCAAAAAAATCAAAATATTCAATCAAACTAAATTTATTATCTTCATGACTTCATATAATCTAATTTAATGTAATGTTGATTTATTTATAATTATGTATATATATATATATATATATATATATATATATATATATATATATATATATATAAACTAAAGTACAAGCGTGAGACTCACTCTGATAAAAATCAATCTCTTCCTTTATTTTTTCTTCATTCTTTATCTACCCATCTCTCTCTCTCTTCTTTCGAAGCTCTTCCTTTGTTACATCGAACACAAAGATAGAGAAACAGAGAGATGGGTGTGAGAGATAGATCAATTGGGTTGTGTTTTGTATAATGAACACTATCGATCATGGCAATTGTACAATTAGAACGAGAGCAGCAAATGCAAAACACTTCTCCATTCTTGCAGCTTGATGCAGTACTCTACTGTGAAGAAGAGAGATGGGAAGATGATGATGAAGATGAAGAAGGTTTTGGAGAAGTAATACAAGGAGAAAATTCATCAAACACTTGTCTCTCTCCATTTCTGTTGTTGGAACAAGACTTGTTCTGGGAAGATGAAGAGCTACTCTCTCTCTTCTCCAAAGAACAAGACCAACAACACTTCATCAACTTTGAAGAAGCTAGAAGTAGTTGCTGTGATGCTCTGCTTGGTCGTGGTCAGGCTGTTGAGTGGGTGCTCAAAGTTGTTGCTCATTACGGTTTCACTACTCTCACTGCAGTGCTTGCAATTAACTATCTTGATAGGTTACTCTTCAGTCTCCATTTTCAGAGAGATAAGCCATGGATGATCCAGCTCTTGGCTGTCACTTGTCTCTCTTTAGCTGCTAAAGTTGAAGAAACCCAAGTGCCTCTTCTCTTAGACCTCCAAGTATGTATAATAATAAATCTCAACCATTTTTCTCTTCTTTTCATTCATTTTAGACTTTCTAACAGTTACACATCTGGGTTGTTTAATTTTGTAGGTGGAAGACACCAAGTATGTTTTTGAAGCCAAGGCCATACAGAGAATGGAGCTCTTGGTGCTCTCTACACTGAAATGGAAAATGCATCTAGTGACTCCACTTTCATTTCTGGATCACATTATCAGGAGGCTTGGATTGAAGAACAATGTCCATTGGGAGTTTCTCAGGAGATGTGAGCGTCTTCTTCTCACTCTGGTCTCCGGTAAGGACTCAAGAGTCATGAGTAGTAAAATTTATTACTTTCGATAACAACAAAGAAGAAATCACAATACCCTTCTGTTGATTTGATGCATTCACTTGTTTAATCAATCAATCTTCCTTTTTCTTTTCTCGACAGATTCAAGATTTGTCAGCTATCTGCCTTCTGTATTGGCCACTGCAACAATGATGCACGTTATTGACCAAGTTGAGCCTTTGAACTCAATTGAGTACCAAAACCAGCTTCTTGGTGTAATAAATACAAGCAAGGTTAGCTTTTGATCATCTTCATTATTATTAATGTACGTCTGATCAGATCTAGCTATGGCCAGTTTTATTATGCTAACTACAGTCACTTAAACACAAATATTCACTCATGAGTCATGATCTGCATTGTTGTAACAGGAGAAAGTAAATGAGTGTTACAAGCACATTGTAGAGATGCTATCAACATGTGCCAAAACCAAAACCAAAACCGGTCTCAACAACAAGCGCAAGTTAGTGGATGTGATAGATGGTGTTTTTAGCAGCAGCAGCTCACAAGAGCCTTTGTTCAAGAAGAGCAGAACCCAACAAGACCACCACCAGAAGCCACTGTTGACTCCTTTGAGGGTCTCTGTTGGTAGTCCTAGTTGATCTCACTTTCTCAAAAGGAGATTTATTATAAGTTATATAAATATTATTGTTATATTAAACGTTGTCTTGTTAAATTGTCTTCCATCTCTGCAATTCCAATAATACCCTTGGTTCCTGTTGTGGAGATGGGTGGGCATTTACAAGAAGATAAGGGACAAAGAGAGAAAGGCATTGAAATTAAAAAGTGAAGAATGTATGCAGAGAGAGTGTGTCTGCGTCTCTTTTGTACCATCCTGGCTGCCACTATATCTTTTCTTTCTTTCTACAAGTAATCTCTTCCAAGCGATACTTTACTTTATGTGGACATATATATTTATAAAATTTATCTTATTCAAAACAAAATTTTGTTTATATATATTTCCATTATAAAAATCGTTAACATTGTATCAGAGTATAGTGAATCAGTATATTGCCTCAAGCATGGGAGGTCTTGAACCTTTTTGGAGAATCGGTCGAAAAAACCCTACTATTCATATTGTTCAATGGTCTTAATAAAGTACTTTATTGGTAAGAGTAATGATAGGACTCAAAAACTTTTTTTTAGATGAAGATGAAATTGCAGGACTCAAATTTTATATAAATGGAATGTATTTAATTCCTAGAGACAAGAATGTAAAACTCCTCATTGCATGTAATCTCACTTGCATTCATCAGAGAGTTATAAGTCTTGATGCTGCACACTTCTCTTTCTGAGTCTTAGATCAGGAGTTGTGTATTTCTCTTCTCACATTTTGTGGTAGAGATTCAAATCTCACTTGCGCATACACCGGCATTCACCAAAGCTAGAGTCATAAGTCTTGGGGGATATGCAGAGTTTTTCTTACTAGTCAAATCGTGTGGTGTTCAATCTTGATCTTAAGGAAAAAAAAAAGTGTCGGCCAGAGAGAGGAGGAGAGGATTAATCGGGTTTGGTTTAGATCGGAGGAGAGGAGAGGAGGGGTTTGACCTCGTAAGAGGAGCCGAATTGTTGTTATATTAGATTTTGTACACTTTTTGCCTTTAAACTGTACCTACTAGCTGTCACTCATTTCTTTATCCCACGCTCCTCACATCACACTTGCATGGCTTTTTTCCTGTAGGATTCCTCTCCCTACCCACGTTTACCATCCTCTTGTAACCTTAACTTATATATAATATCATATCAAATATTTGTGAATACTCTTATTCCTTTACTTGATTCAAAAATATCGATAAGGCAAAGATCATTACTGTTTAACGGTGGTGGAGATCATTACGGTTCGATATCTATTACTGAAGGTGAAGATAATTACCGTTGCAGTTTTTTTTTATAAAAAAATCTATTCACATTTTATAAATTAAATTTTAATTATCTATTATGTGATGATAAATGGACCATGGGAGATTATGTATTTAAGTATTTTTAAACTTAAGGGTTAAATCTAAATCTGATTGTTCTAGTCTAAACTTGCACCACTTAAGCATGGAGCGTTTGTGTCTTTATCATCAAATTTGAATATGTTTTTCATTTTACATCAAATGTAGGGAAATATGTGTAATTTGCCTTAAAACATCTAACAAAAAATGAATGACACGCGGCACGCGCCTATAGTCATCCATCCGAATTTACAAAATGACCCACTAAACGACACCGAAAAGAAAATGTTGCAAGTGCTTTTTACCTCTCAACTTTAAACAAATGGAATGTTTTCTTTCTCTCTCTCGTGAGCTTTTTATAGATATTAATCAAAATCTCTCCTCTCCTTTTTCTAAAATTTCCATTGGATTAGACTTCTAACTAATTATTCTACTGACTCCATAATCCTATTTAATGTAAATCCTAATAAAAAGTTTTTGGGGTACCACGTTTACCTCTTTAGATTGCAAAGAGATTCATTTTATTTTATTTTAATAGTGGATTCTTATTAAAGCTCCCCTTCCCTATTTTGATATTTTTCTTACTTTTTTTCTTTTATTTTTACTATATCTTTATATATATAATAATTCTCGTATCTGAACCGTTAAGGTTTTATTATATTAGAATTTTCAATCACAACCACATATTTAAAGTGGGTCCATAACTTCACAATAATAAATACTCATATTCATATCCAATACGTGGTTGTGATTGGACTTTTTTATCTTTTATATCAGTACTGTTCATACCAGAAAACCACTATATATATATATTCTCTTGCTTTTTTCACGTGTTGTACACTATGTTAATTTTTTGTTTTTTTTTTGAAGCAATTGAATCTATACAGTAGTGCATGCTTGCCACCTTTATTGGAGAAATAATTCACCCTTAAATGTTTTTTTTGAGGCAATTTACCCTTAATTAGTAATGAAATTTAAGATATTTAATTAGGTGGTATAATAATAAAAGGGAAATTGTGAGATGATAAATCGTAAACTCAAATGTTTG
Organism: Dipteronia dyeriana; assembly: GCA_032871835.1. Classification (NCBI taxonomy): domain Eukaryota; kingdom Viridiplantae; phylum Streptophyta; class Magnoliopsida; order Sapindales; family Sapindaceae; genus Dipteronia; species Dipteronia dyeriana. Next base: position 90,869,107 of record CM065295.1, on the reverse strand, counting down.
AATTTCATTTTGTGATCAACCTTTACATGTGAGTTACAAATATCTACTCCTATAATATTGTGGAGAAAACACTATGTGCATGCTTGTAATTAAAAGTGTGCACTATGAGATTCAAACTGAACCCTCACACCACCTGAGTTAAGAGGAAGAAATGTATCACCAATAATGTTGATCAAATACTATATTCACCATTCAACACTGAATGAAAAAAGGGGAAGTATTCAAAATAGTTGACATGCATTATATATATATAAGAATTATTGCATGACAACTATAAGGTAGGCTTGCTTCAGTGGCAAGCCACACACACCTATACTTTTAAAGTTGTAGGTTCAAGTCATGTCCCCTTCTTCCGATCTTATATAATATTTTCTTTAGAAAAAATACTAAAACCCTCCAACAAGCAACGAGAAGTCAGCAAAGAAAAAGAAAAGAAAAACCATTGAGATGAGAAGTGATTGAAGCTATAAAAGGTAAACAGGAGGAGAAGAAAGTGGGGATTTGGAAGATGGGAGACAAAATCTTTGATATAGTGGAAGATGTTTTGGCGTTCCTTTTTTATTAAAATTCCCTTCTTCAAAGGTAATTGTTTGATTGTTTTACTTGTAGAGTGTGTATGCGTGGTAGTAGACTAGTAGTGCTCCTCATGATAACAAGGTTTTATACTTTTATGAGATAATTGTGTTTGTTTTTTCAAAGGGAAACAGCTTGCTCCCAAGCACCAAAAAGATGGATAGAGCCCCCACACCAATAATTGTAGAATAATATCATCATTCATGCCCCTTCCCCTATCATGTATCATGTATACTTTCTTTTTGACTTGGTCTTGTTTCATGGACCAAGCGGTTATTGTCTCGTGTTTATTAGTCAAACATATATATATATATATATATATATATTATCGAATACATCCGATAGAATATAAATTATATCATATGGTATGAATAATCAAACATATAAAATACGCATATCACGTGACATAAAATATAAATAGGTTTAGCGTATAAGCCAAAGAATATTGAAGCATTTTTCTTGATCTCAATATCTAATGGGTCTATCATCCATGAGTAAAGAGAAAAGTCAAGGGTGGAGTGGGTGCACTCGTACACATCATACCACATTGTATACATTTAGTACATGATTAATTACTCACATCATACGAGTTGTGGTGGGAGAGTCAGATCGGCACATCTTGTGAGATAATCAAGGATTTGATAATTAATACACTCTCCTTTGTTGAAATACTTCCACTTTGCAGTAATTTAGTAATTTGGTGATAAAGATGTTTCACATTTCTATCAACAGGATCAAAAACACTTTGATCCCATATTGATAATGACTATTATAATTTAAAGTTCTTGCTCATATATATTTAAAATAATAATAATAATATCCCTATAACATTATAATAGAAGGTCAATGATACTAGATTTATAGACATTGATTTGAGTATAGATTATAGCACGTTTATGATCAGTCTTTGAAAATGTTTTATTGAATTATATCTTAGATACCCACAATTACACTCTAATGAATAAGTTAATAATTCAAATTCTTAGTAAGTTGATTGTCTTGAATCTCATTGTAGCCACATCCCTCATGAAGTATCATCCCAATAAAACAAATCCAAAACAAGAATTGAGCCAAATAAGTTATCATTTTCATCAACATTATTTAGTAACCACCAAAAAAAGAATGTGATTGCTATAACTCTCTGTCGTACTCTCTAGCCTGCCTGCCTGTTTTACTTGAGTTTGGACCAAAACCCTCTGAAAAATTTCTTGGTCACTCACAGCTGTAAAGTCTTAAAAGGCAACAAAAGAAAGAAGAGACAGAGGGGACCAGATCGATGGGTGTGTGGGGGCAGAGGCAGTAGGAGTCTAGGAGAGGCGAGGTTTGGTTGTTTGTTTTTATAAGAAAAAGAAATTTATTGGTGACGAGTGACAACATTCATAGGATCGGTAGCCGATAAATTACAGATCATGATATAAAATATTTAAAGATAAATATCACACGTCTAAAGATAACGAAACTAAAATAAATAAAAGAAAGTGAAAATGGTAAGAAATGTTATATATTTTTTTATGAGTTGTAGTGATGTCACCGGTTTAATAAGTTAAGTTTAAAGATATATATTATGGTGAACTACCCATATTGCCCTTAAATAATCAATTTTTAATTCTCTTTGTACTTCCATCTTCACACTTTGATCACTGAAAGTAATAACTTCTCTCTCTCAAAAACTTATCTAAAAATCGATCTACAAATTGTCTGAACATAATCCAGTTTTTTTGATAAGGTTACGAGCTATTGTATATTTTTGTTACATTGGTTCGAGCTTTTTTTGATATATTTACGAACTATTTTGTAATTGGTCTGAGTTTTTTTTTTTTAATTTGTCTAAGTTTTTTTTACACTGGTACAAGCATTTTTAAACTGCTGCAAACAAGTTATAATCTTGAGCAAAAAAACTCAAACCTCTAAGAAAAAAGATTGAGCCCTTAATAAAAAAACTCGATCCCTTTATAAAAAAGCTCGACCCCTTTAAAAAAAGCTCGATCATGTTAAAAAAAAAACTCGATCCTTAACAAAAAAAATTTGATCCCTTAAAAAAAGTTCGATCGTGTTAAAAAAAAGCTCGATTCTTAACAAAAAAAGCTCGATTATATACAAAAAAACTCGATCTCTTACAAAAAAAAACTCAATCCTGTAAAAAAAATCTCGATCCTTAACAAAAAAAGCTCGATCCTTTATAAAAAAGTCGATCATATATATAAAAAGTTCGATCATGTACAAAAAAGCTCGATGTCTTACAAAAAAACTCGATCTTGTAAAAAAAATCTCGATCCTTAACAAAAAAGGCTCGATCATTTACAAAAAACACTCGATCATGTATATAAAAAAAGCTCGATCATATTAAAACAAAAAACTCGATTCTTAACAAAAAAAACTCGATCCCTTACAAAAAAAAGCTCGATTATGTATAAAAAAACTCGATCTCTTACAAAAAAAGCTCGATCCTCTACAAAAAAAACTCGATCATGTAAAAAAAAAACTCGGCCCCTTACAAAAAAGCTCGATCATGTACAAAAAAAGCTCGATCATATACAAAAAAGCTCGATCCCCTTAAAAAAAAGCTCGATCCATCATAAAAAAACTCGATCACTTACAAAAAAAACTTGATTATGTAAAAAAAAAACTCGATCCCTTAAAAAAAGCTCGGTCATGTACAAAAAAAGCTCAATCATATACAAAAAAGCTCGATCCCCTTAAAAAAAAGCTCGATCCATCATAAAAAAACTCGATCACTTACAAAAAAAACTCGATTATGTAAAAAAAAAAAAAAAACCTCGATCCTGAAAAAAAAAAAAACTCGATCCTTAACAAAAAAAAACTCGACCCCTTACAAAAAACTCGGTCATGTACAAAAAAAGTTCGATCATATACTAAAAAGCTCGACCCTTCACAAAAAAAGTTCGATCCTTACAAAAACAACTCGGAAATGTTTCAAAAGTCTCAACAACCAAGATATTCATCTTCGTCAATACACAACAGATCAAATAAAAAAAAACTCCGGGGCCCCTCCCCCCTCCGACCGGGCAGCTCGATCACCGCGAGCTCGGCGGGGAGCTCGACCCCCGAATGCGTATGCGTAGCGCCAATCCGTCGTCGTTCGAGTGATTGTCTGAGTTTCAAAAAGATTTTCTCTCTCTACTTCAAAGCTATCACTGTAAAAATGAATGAAAGAAATCTTATGTGGAATAACTATTGAGTGTATTTTTATCTGTTCACCATAATATGTATCTTTTAAACATAATTTATTAAAGCAATGACAATATTGAAATCCTACCTTTAAAAAGTGCTATATATTTTTTAACCCCGTAAAAGAAATAATTCCGATCATTAATTACATGGGTTGCTAATATATTTAGATCAAGACAAGTAATATGTCAATAAAGTATTCAAACGCGTAAATTACATATTGTATTCACTTTTGTAGCTCTCTCTCTCTAATTCTGCATCGGTGCCAGCTTTTAGCCTTTAGGTGCTCTTCTTGGTCAATCAATAATAGTCTTTTTGACTCATAAAACCATTATTGAATCCCAATTGTAGTTATCATTTATAATACCTTTTAATTAATAATAATTCATGTTTCCACCATCACGACCTATGTATCACTTTTAATGTGGGAAACTTAAAAGAGATCCATATGTGAAAGAGATTAAGTCTTGTTGCCCAGGTGATTGAAGGTTTATGCTCTCCATCAATTTACCAATGTTCAAATCTCAATATATTGTTCTATCATTGTCTATAAAACTACAATATATGTTGAAAGTTGACTTCTTTCGATTATAGAATGATGATTTCATCCAGACATTTTGTTAATATAATTTATTTCGGTACGATTTAAAAAGTAATCCCGTTTTAGTAATTAAATTACACGTTCATTTCAATCTTTTATTCCAATGACCATGAGAGTACAAGTTGAAAAAAAAAAGAGCGAAAAAAGGAGAATCTAGTGAGCTTAATTTGGAGATGCAACAAGATCATTTAATCTGAAATCAACTTTAAGTACATCTATCATTGCCACATGTTGTCAAAGTAAGTGCGATCCATATATATTCACTTGCCAATATCTCTGATTAAAGCAAAAGTTCAGTTGGCTTTTATTTTATTTTTATGGATTGAGCATATCACTAGATAGATAGTGTACGTTTTATATCTATCGATCTAATAAAAATTTGTCATGCATGTCTATATTATATTCTGTGCTAGCAATATTTTCTTTAATTCATTTAAATTGTTCTCTTAAATACATTCTCATGCTTTTTCCTATTAATGACGTGATATGATAAATCAATCCTATTGAAAACTTTGTTTAAAATTTGGTTTACATTAATGGGCTTGAAATCATCTCTATATGGTAAATACTATATTATTAACCAACTTTGAACACTTTTGGTGTTTTTTAAAAAAAAAAAACTTGATGGTAATATCTTTTTACCAGTGTAATTATCACACACTCTACCAATAAGTAGTCAAGTACCGGACAAAAATGTTCTTAATTATGTGTCACAAACTCTCAAGAAGTATTAAATGCTTTTTAAAATATATAAAAAAAAATGGTCCCAAGAAGCAGAGAGGGCTCCTGAGAGGTTCTGCAAAAAATGAAAGAAAGTGAGAATGGGTGCCTGGGTGGGCTGGCTGTGGCCCCCAAGAAATCAGAAGTGGAGGCCCCAAAAAATGCTGTGTCAACTTAGCTTGCATTTGCATTTGCATGCCGATTACGTGAATCATATAATTGTGCAAAGTCCTTTCATGCATTCTGTCAAGTCACTTAATGTTCATATATACAACTCAATGCACCATCAGCAGCAGCAGCAGCAGCAGCATCATCCATGTCTTTAATTGAGATATATCATCTCTATATATATAATTGACTTCCCAGTTCCAACTAGTCACAATCTCATGTAATGCCAACAGCCAAAACCATATAAAATATATATGTGACCAGTGATCCAATCCAAGCCAATCAAACAAAACATCTATCTTATCTTTACATTGTACCATGTAATAAATTCGTATATTATATATGATATGAAGTTATTGGAAGAAGCAGATATATCTATGTCACATGTATATGTGGTCAAAATTGGTTATCTTCAATTCATACTCAAAATCATTTTATCAAAGTTTTGATTAGGAAGCCGGGTTCATTTGATTTGTGAATTGTGATTTGTGATGCGTATAATCCGGGGCGGATCTAGAAGGGGGCTGAGAGGGACCATGGCCCTCCAAGAAATTTCAAAAAAAAAAAAAAAATCAGTTAGAAAAAATTGCAGAAGAAGAAGCTTTGACTGAAGTTAGAAGTTAGAGATGAGAGGTTAGAGACTGTGGAAAGAAATAGAGAGAAATTGTGAGTTGTGAGAGAAGAGAAAGAGAATAATCGACCGTGTGTAGCTGGTCTGAGCTGTATATTAATTTTATTTTTTAAATAAAACTTGATTTTATTTTTTATTTTTTAAAAAATTTAACTTTATTTTGTTTTGGCTATTGAATTATCCCCATTTTTGGAAATACACTTAACTTATTAGTTTTTAATTAAATCTTTATTTATTTAAATCTATTTTCAATTAATTTGATTTGAGATGAATAATATAAAATTAAATTAAAATTATTTAAATAATTATGATTTAAATATATTAATGTTACAGTGGGATTTTTATATTTTATGATGAATATATTTGTTCTATGTCTCTAGTCATTTAAATTATTGAATATTTATTATCAATTTTTTTAATGTTTTAAAAGAGCTATTAAAAATTATATTTTATTAGTTGGAAACTATTTATAAAAAAGCCATTCTCAACTATATTAAGATTATAAATTGGTTTTGTAAAAAGAAGAAAAATATTTTATCACAATCTAAATAATTATGTAATTGAAATGAAAATCAAATTGAAAATTTAGTAGATTTAGTTATAAATGATTTTCGATATATAAAACAAAAGCCAATTACAATTTGTCTTGTATAACATAATGTTAGTTTTTGTTATGGTCCCCTGAAACTAAAATCCTGGATTCACCTCTGTGTACAATTGAATATATTTGGATTTGATGCAGAACGGAAGTCAAAAAGAGTTATCAATGTAAGCCCTGAGAACATAAAACTGGAATCCATTAGAAGAAGATATCGAAATTCAATTAATTTTTTTGTATTCTCCTCTTCAAAACAAAGAACAAGAGGTTTAAACGGTCTCTGTAACCCCTAACTAAAAAGATCAAATTAGACATTCAATAAACAAAAAAAAACTAAAACAAAAAAACAAAAAAAAATTAAAATAAAACTTCAAATGCCCGACAACCTGCCTTAGTCAGCTATTTTGAGGGTGCAAACGACCTCAACCGGGGAACCCGGTTACCACAACGTAGATCGCCAAAATCCTTTTAAGAAAACATATTATAATAAGCAATCGGACAACCGATCTAAAAGTTATGTCATTTTCTTCGAACCAACTCTTTTAGTCGTGTCTATTTCTCTCTTTACCGTCCAACTCTTTTCAAACTCCAAAGCTAATTGTCCTATATCAGGATTTAATTAATTAGATGATATATTCTTTATTTTTGAAAAACTATTATTAGATTGTGAATTACGGAGAACATGATAACATGGAAAATGCAAGAGGGTCATTTTAAGAAAACTAAAGATGCCCAGATAACATAATATTAAATGAAGTGAGATGATGATATCAAGTTATATTGATGTCAGCTATTGAGGTTATTAATTTACCCAGTTATATATATATATATATTTTCCACTTCTGAGGATGATAATGGATGTTCATTAAAAACCCCTACAGCAACATGAATGAACCTTCTTCAACAATGAGCTTAGAATTCATGCATGCCCCCACCCAACACCATTCATTTAAATTCACACGTAGAGAAGTATACAATAATGGAGCAGCGGTAACTTCAGTGTTATAATCTCAACGGACCACGGACATCACTTCTTAGTATACGTGGTAGTGTACCTGTCCTTTTATGTTCTATCCTTTCATGTTAGCGAAGTGTATTCAAGTCTCATGATCATACACATTTTATAAATATATTTGAGGGAGTTTTTTTCTTGGTGTTATAAGAGTAAGTACTTTATATTATAAGAGTAATATCCGGACAACAAATTTAGTCTTTGATTTCATTAGGGTCCAAGTGGAATCAAACTCATTTAAAAGATAATTAAAAGGGTAGATGGGTTGGATGTGTATAATCAATTCAGAGAAGAAACGGACAAAAGGAGTTTATGATGTGTTGAGGAGGTGGGCAGCCCATGTCCCAGAACTGTGAAACTTGGCTGCCTCCTGCAAGCATGTCTGCTTCTCAGACATAGATTTGGGTATCTTTTTTTTTGTTGCAGTAATTCACTGACCCATCCCCAGTCTCCAACATTTTCAATTCAATGACCTGCTATATATAAATAAGTTTCAAAACCAAGGTCTTGTACTATCAACTTTGGAACACTATTCAAATAATAAATCAAAACCCATCTCTTCTCTTTCTAAACTCTAAATTATTAGCATTGAGGTTTGAAATTATTGTAGCTTTTCCATTTTTCATAATTTCCCATTTTAAAAAGTCTTTGTTAATTTATTTGAAAAGTGATAATTTAACTAATGCACCAACTTTTGCTTCACTATCTAGTAGTAGTAGGTGAATTATTTAACAATCATTTCAACAAGTGGTTTTCCAATCAATGCTATATCAGTACGTTGCATGTGAACCATTGATTATGAAGAAGTTTTGATAAGTGCATACACAAGGAGTCAAAATATGTAAATCTAATGGTCCACATCCAACACACTGACGAATTTATATAAGTGCGTACTGATTTAAAAATTTCGGTCATTTCAACACATCAATTAAGAAATCAACCATAATTCAAACTTAATTCAAGATAATTTTGAGCATCATATACTTTAAGAATTGCATTTCAACACATTAATTACTAAAATCAAGATTCCCACATAAGATTTCATCGACGTAAAACTATCTTTTGTGTCGTTATGATATTGGGCACGACATGCACGCAAATAAGGATGCATGTTTGGACCACATTTCTTATTACAAAACTTGATACCCGTGACTTGAATAAGTTTGGAACAGAATTTAAACACATGATACATGTACTAGAAGAATACAATAAATATCATAGTATGCGAACAAATTGGAAAGATCGCGATCAAAATTACTGCTGAAACCGTGCTACTCTCACCCAACATGGGGTATGGGTTTGGTAGGCTCTGATTTCTCGAGCGCCCGTGATTCCATTACACCAGTAAAATATAAGGCCAACTATGTCCACAACAACTAAGTTTCAAGAAGATGAAATATAAAGCGATTAGAGCATAAACAGCTTCAAGATGGTGATTTACACTACACAGCTCGAGATTATAAAAATACGTCAAGTTCAGGAATGACAGGAAAGTTAATCAATTTCACGACAGATAAAAACGAGTGGATAACAGATTCGTTGGCAGTACTAGTTTCTAAGGAGCATGCAGTTAGTTACAATATATAAGTCCTAGGAAAAGCAAAATGGAAACCGAATAATTTCTTTGAACCTTGGAAAAATATAAATTATCGGTCCAATTACGACATGCAATCATCATCCTCCTCGCATATGTGCTCCAAGTTCACCAAACTGATCATCAGCTTCCACAGTATCTTCAGACAGGCGAACTGCATCTAGCTTTTGTTTCAAAACTTCTATGGCATTCAGTACCAGCTGGGAAGCTTTGATTGCACCAGTTGATTCGACTGTAAATATGAAACTGTCTTCTTTGGCATATATCTCCACTAGCCCCGGCTTCCCCATAGCTTCTGCTTTCTTTAAGACTTCATCATCATAAGTGTATGCCTCACGATCAACAACTACAACCTGTGAAAAATAAAATCACTTTTTTTAAGTTAACTGAACCAAACGGATCAAAGGGATAATTTACATCACAAGCAAGTCAAAGTAATCATCAATAGATAAGAAAATCCAAGTAAAACCTGCCAAATAAAAATATTAATGAACATTACTTCCAGGGCAATTAGATTGATGTGTCCTTACAACCATGCATTATGTCTATAACATCCAATTATGGTTACTCGATTTTTCCCAATCCAGCAAATCCAGTCCCCTATATTTAATAAGATTGAGATTCCAGCTCAGTAGGTTCAAACAGGACAAAACCACCAAAGCATCCACAAGCTAAATTCCAACAATTCTCAAATCCAAGCTTTATCTCAAGGATCCAAGCCCAGTAATAATGTTGTAATATCCAATAAAAATAAACTTTGGATACATGTACTCTATAACATAACACAACAGAACACATGCAATTCCTTTCTACTGCACTCTCTCTAACCATCTAGTCACATGTGCACTAACCTGTATAACACTCCAATAAATTTCTTACTCAAATGTGAAAAGTTCCTGATACCTATATTATGGCCCTCAAAGTTTTTCCCCTTATCATTGACCATTAATCCATAATCTGATGAGTTTTATGTGTCATGTATCAGGATTTAGAGTGCAAGAAACGATATGAAAAGAAAAATTTTGAAAAAAGAAAAAGAATAAATGAGAAGAAAAGAGCACAATTAACACAATCAAAAAGTAACTCCATAGATTCAGTTTGGAGCTTCTTCATGTTACAAGATTATTTTCACACCAACTTCAAACACCAGAACCCATCAGAATAAATTGGTATGCAAACAAGAGAAGACATTCACAATAATAAGTGCCACAAATCATGAATAATGACAAAAGTGCCACTTCTCCAAGGTAACATTCCCATTTGAAAACTCTTTTAACTTAATGATATAAGAAAGCTGATAGATTGTTGCTTTAATACTAAAAAATATAAAGAAAGAAACCCATGAAAGTTTCTGCTTTGTGCCCCTTTAAGTGACCACTTTTACAAGAAAGGTCTCCAACAATAATTTAAACATTAGAGTTCATCAACATAAAACCACTCAATAATACAACGTATCAGCAACTTTCTACCTTTTCCTCCTCTCTTTTTTTCATGGAGAACTCAAATTGGTCATCAGTCATCACAATAGAAACAGATATATTATATCTCAGCTTAATGTACATTATACATCCTCAAGTGTCAAAACAACAATTCCATACAGAAAAGCACACAATGCAAAATTTTGCTCCCTCATATTTCTAGCCATCACTTTATTTAGCATATAAAACCCTATATTTTACACGAACAGCTGCCATATATTAAGTATACATACAAGCAGGATACATGAAAGTATTACTAAAATGAAAAAGACTAATTAGAAACTTCTGGGGAGAAAAAAAATCAACCTGTCCAGTATTAGGATCAATGTCAAACACTCTCGTAGGGCTACTTTCAACCCAGGCCTTTTTCTCCTCAAGTGTCAGATTTCCCATCATTTCTTCATTAATGTGGATCTCAGGTTCATACATGAAAGTGACAGTTGCAGCAGGTGACCATTTCGCGTGATCTTTGCCAATCCCTTTTCTGGCTATCGCCCTCAGTCTCAGTTCTTGCCCGCGACGTAACTTTACAATGATAATCCCCCTAAATGCAAAATAAACGAACTCAACTTCAACTACATTAATTACATTACTATGTGAACCATCACAAAAATATTAGTTCTTTTTATCAACCAAAATAACACTCTCAACAGAGGCCACAAGATTGTACTGCAAACTCGAAGAAGAAAAGGGAAAATTTAGGGAGAAAGCAAAAAAGAACTTAGAGAATTATATGCCCACCTATTTTCTTTTCTTAGTATTAGAATCAAAATTTGAACTAAAAGGTCCATGTTCAAACAATTATACAGGACTTAATTGAGATAATATATTTGCTATGTTGTGAAACAAATGATCTAAATCGCTAAAATCACTAAAATGATCCTAAATCCTAAAACCCCATAATAGTTGCATCATAATTTGACGCAAAAGCGAATAATTCTGTAACAATCTTAACTGCATGTAAAATAGAGGAAATAACTAAACTAGCATACTTACATTATCCTCAACTCAAACACATATTAACAAGAGCATTGCCAACAAAGCCCTAAACCTTTTCAATATCGAAGAAAAATATTGAAAAAATAACAAATGTGACATGAACAAGGCCACATTGAATATAAGACCTTGTAACCCGTGTGAATAAATTTCAATCATTTGACACTATCACAACGGCAAAGCAGTTAACTTTACCAAACAATAAATTTTCATAAAACTTGTATTGGTGTCTCCAAGAGATGAGTCAAAGAAAAACTCCATACCAGTACCGTTCCTTTCCATCTCAACTACTCTTTTAACACTACAATAATGCATAATCCAATAACCTAAGACACACCAGTAGCTAACATAAAACGATTCCGTTGCAATTTCAAATGATGAGAATAATTCTACCTACATTGCAAAACCCTAATGTTATGTAGCAAAACTCAATAAGTCAAGTCACACTAGTAATTTGAAGAACTCAAGCACTGTATCGACAACATAGCTGCAAAAATAAAAAAGCAAACAACTTTATAACGAACATTGTATTAATTTCTTTTAGAAAATAAAAAAGAGACCTTTGCTGGTCACCGGAATCGTAGGCAGCAGGATCCCCAAAATCGACCGGAGTAACCCTATGATCGGCACTGATCAAATCCTTACTGGTGACGTCCAAGGTCTGGTCGGTGCGACACTTGGCGTTCAAATGGAACTCAACGGAGCAGTACTCGCACTGGCCGTCACCGTCACAGGCGTCGCAGTCACGTGAGAAGCGCATGCTCATGGCGTTGTCGCTAGTGAGGGGGATGAGACCGAGTCGGTGGGCGATAAACTCGTCGTTGAGGACAGAGGAGTTAACCTCGATTTCGACGAGGTCGATGGCGACAGTGGGGACCTCGGCGATCATCACGCGACGGAGCGCGTTGGCTACGGAGGAATCCGTGTCGCGGAGCTCGAACTTGGCGTAGTCGTCTTTAAGTTCGCGGATTTTGACCTTAGGAAATCGCTGGTACGACATTCCCTCCATCTTCTTCTTCTTCTTCTCACTAGGGATTTTTTTTCTTCTTCTTGTGGTTTTGTAATGTTAAAACCTCACATATCGGGGTTTTGATTTGCATACATTAAAACGGTGTAGTATTTGATGTAAATGTGAAGAATTAGTAAAACGGTGTCGTTCATGTAAGACTATTTGATATAATGGACTAATTTCTGACTTAATATTAATCCATATCTAATCAAGTAGCTAAACTTTGTTTATTATTTTTATAAGACAATAAAATAAAAAATCTTCTAAACTTACCAATCTTTTGAAATCACCAAATCAGACACCAAAAGACTATCGAAACCTGACAACATGTAAAGGTGGAAAGATATATAACGTCAGTCAGAATAAATTTTTTACTTATTAACGATGCCTTCCTCCACAAAATTTAGCCAAGATTGTTCTAACCGAATCAATTAGAAACCTTCAATTACTGAGTCAACATACTGTGTTTTTTTTTTTATATAGATAAAATTTGCGGGGGTCGGTTGATTGAATATGTCAACTGTATCAAATATTAATATTTTCATTTTTCTTTTATATATATATATATAACAATTAAGAGCTTAAGACAATAAATGAATATTCAAATAATCAAGTCACATTGGACCATAAAATATTTTCATCTTTTAGGCTATGTCTGAGATTACTTAAGTGATTATTTTTCAAGTTTTGAGAAAGCAGATGTTTGGTAAACTTTCTAAAAACAACTTATTTTACAATTTGTTCAATAAATAATCAACTTTTGAGAAGTTTATTATGATTGCTTTTTGAAGCAGAAGCTAGCTTAATGTTTATACAATATCCAAAATATTCTCACTATTTTATTAAAAAACTGTATCACCCTTATATATAATAATAATAAATAAATAAAAAGAAATCGAGCAACGGGGGGTGGCGGCCACCACCAGAGTTGGAGGCCGAAGGATATCACTCACAGCCAACGCCTCTCCATCGACAATGACGCCGACGCCGCCTTGCCATCGATTCCGACGCCGACACACCCTCGCCAGTCGCCTCCATTTTTGCGATATGGGACTTCCCTCGATAATTTCAGTTTGGCGTTGGCACCGATGTCGGCAGCGAGGCGACGCTCTCGACAGCGACTAATGAAGGACGACAATCCCTTGATGTCGGCAGCGAACGGGAGACGATGGCGGATTTTGAGCTGAGTTGCAGAGATAACAAAGATGGAGTGAGTGAGTTAACTCAGCCGATTTGACTCAATAACTTAATATTAAGATGAACGAGTTGACTCGATAACTTAGTGTTTAGATGAACGAGTTAACTCAATTATAATTTTTTTCCTTTTAAATTTCTCATTTATTTCTTTTTATATGATTTATATTTATATTATTAATGATGTTTATTTTAGTAATTTTTTTCAATACATTTGTTTTCCTTTCAAAAGTTAAAACAATTTTAGAATTTAGTTTACCAAATACTTACCAACTTTTTTTAAAATTGATTATTTTTCAAATGAAACTATAAGCATATTCTTTCTTAAGCAAAACAATCTCAACGTAGTCTTAGTTTACATGGTTTCTGGTTTCCAATAACCAACTTACATAGTCTCTGTAATTCTCAGGTGTTTGGTGTTTCAGAAAAAATTACAGTATTTTCTACAATAAATTTTTTTTATATTCTTCCTGGTTTTCTCACAAACATTTGGTTGTTTGGTTGATATATTTGATTATAAACAGAGACTGAACCCTGTAATAAGTCGATCGATGCTACAAATTTAAATGCATAGTTGTAAGGTTGAACCTGTCCCGTAAAGGATTGAAACCTGGATGACCAATTCTGGAAGAAAATGGGTCTCTCAAAATTGTCTTCACAAGCAACAAATTTTAATTAATATTCTGTTCTCTACAATCACATTGTCAAGCGAAATTCAAATTCTTATCCATATCATTTCCTAAATTGAGAAACAGCTTTTAGCGAGATAGAGAAGAGTAACATTTGCAAAAAGTGCTTTTCTTGCTTCAAGTATAATTGATGCCATGTTCATGTTGAAAGCACCAGAAGCTAAACTTAAATAAGAATATATTATGTATATAAAGGGACTCAAGCTGACCTAATGAAGTGCAATATAAACATGACTTGACTATTTAATTACAAGAACATTCACTTAATTACAAGTCATGATCGGGAATATTAGGCATTTGGGTCATCATATTCTTCATTTGGGTCATCTAATAAAGGGGTTGTTGACAATGACAACTTCACTCAGAAAACATAGCAAGTACCCGTAACACATTAAGATACTAATTCCAGGATTGTTCAACAGCTTAGTTTCAACCTTCAATGGCTCATTTCAAGGCACATTTTGTTGTGCCGATTCTTCTGATGATGCTACTCGCATTGGAAGCAACTCCAATGCCATCAACACATTATTATCCGACACCTCCTACTCCCAACCCTGCAACTCCAATTCCATCAACGCCTGATCTAACACCTCCAAGTCTCCAACTCCCACCCCACCAACGCCAACACCTTCTACTCCATATTGGCCTATGCCTTCAAAGCCTTCTCCCAGGCCTCCAACTAAAACTTGGCCTACACCTTCTCCGAAACCTCCAACTCCCTCTTGGCCTACGCCTTCCACGCCTTCTCCAATGCCTTCAACTCCCTCTTGACCTATACCTCCAACACCCTCATCACCCTCTACTCCAACTACTCCTTCTCCAACACCATCTCCTCATTCCTCTTCTACTCCTCCAGCGACAGAAACCGAAGCAGCAACAGCCAGATGCAGAAACCACAACTATCTCCAGTGTTAAAACAATACAACATATGGAGCATGTCTTCCCCAAATCTTGCCCTGGTGTATGTGAGGTTGATTGTGTCACTTGCAAGCCTGTGTGCAGTAAGTCTATTAAACTTTACAAATCATTTCAAAACAATACAAGTACAAAAATTGATAATCATAATTTCACCATTAATTCTAAGTAATATTTTTTTATTAATGGCAGGGTGTGATAAGCCAGGAGCAGTGCGCCAATATCCTCACTTCATAGGTGGAGATGGCATTACCTTCTACTTCCATGGAAAGAAAGACAAAGACTTCTACCTTGTCTCTGACTCAGATTTACACATCAATGCTCACTTCATTGGTAGGAGAAACCATAACATGAACAAAGACTTCACTTGGGTCCAATCCATTGCTTTCTTCTTCGACAACCACCAACTCTTCGTCGGCGCTCTCAAAACCTCAACATGGGATGACTCCATTGACCGTCTCGCTCTCACCTTCGACAGCGAGCCTGTCACTCTCCCATAAACCGACGGCTCTAAGTGGCAATCCACCAACATCTCCATTGCCAGAGTTGGTGAAACAAACAGTGCATCCGTCGAAGTACAAGGAAAGTTTAAGATCACAACCAATGTTGTGACTATAACCAAACAAGACTCCAGAGTTCACAACTATGACATTACAAAGGAGGAATGCTTCGCTCATCTTGATTTGGGTTTCAAGTTTTATTCACTGAGCGATGAAACGAACGGTGTTCTGGGACAAACTTACAATCAGGTTACGTGACTCGCTTCAACATGGGTGCAAAAATGCCTGTGATGGGTGACTATAGGGACTTCCAGACTTTCGGTCTGTTTACCACTGACTGCGCCGTTGCTCAGTTCAACGACGGTATTGACAATGAAGAGTTAGTGAGTGTTTTGGCTTTGCCAAGCATGAGGTGCGGGAGCGGGATTAATGGGAAAGGAGTTGTATGCAAGAGATAAAAATTTGTTTACTTAAAAAAACTGAATGATAATAATGATATACTTATGGGAGAATAAGACTGTAAACTGAATTAGAATAAGAAAACCCAATCGTGAAATTATGTTGAATACATTAATAAAACAACTTTTGAAAAGTCTGTTTAAGCTTACTATTATATGTATACTAGAAGAAAACCTGCAAAACTATTTTTGAGCAATCCTTTATCAAGTATAAATTAACAACACCGCTAGGGATCATACTCATGTCCCACCGCATTCAGTATTTTGCCATAGACTGCTGTGAATATAGGTTCTCTAAAACACTTCAGACTTCCTAAAAAGTATAACAATAGTAGACAGTAACCAATACAACAGCAGTTTATCTGATTTTCTCCAGTTAGTATACTCTTTATTTACAACTACTTTCTTCTCACTACCATCACCGGTGATGGATTCAGAAATACAAAAATAAAAAATTTCTGGGGGCTAAAATGAAAAACTTTTAAAATGTAAAGATAATTTCATAATTTTAAAACTTTTTTGAGGGAAGGGGGACTGTATTTCAGTCCAGAAATGAAGGCCTTGTTTAGGAATGCATTCGTGTCTCTGCATCGTAGTGCTGAAGCCATCTAACTCAAAAGATTCATTCAATAGAGCCTTTCAGTAGATGTGGTTCTCTCTGCCGAGTTTGACAGGTAAGTTTCTGCGAAGTTAATAAGTGAAGACGATGAAAGCATTTGATCACCATCTCTGAGAGTTGACGAGCTGTAAGATCCGTTAACCATAGACAATTAGTCTCTCTTTAGCTGTGAAACCATATCAAGGATACAAGTGTTTGACAGAATCACTAACTATTCAATAAAATGACTAAAAATATGAAGCTCTCTGAAAAACTGATGAAGCATTTTATTGATAATGTGTTGACAAATAATTAGTTACAGGCCCTTTTATATACACAAGAAAATCAACCAAGTTGACCTAACTAACTTACTTTCGTAAATTGCAGACTTCCAATCATTACATACTAACTTTAGCCACTTTAGCTCATTGACCCTCTTCTTTTAACGTCCTGTGAATCTTTGATTGCTTTACTGGAAACGACAGCATTGTAGAAAAGCTCCCCGAGTTTATCAACTGGGCAAATTAAGCTGAGGTAAAACCTGAGCTATCAACAGTAAGCACTCTATAAACTATTTTGGGTAGTAGATAAACCATATCAAACACACTCTTATTCTCAAAAGTCATTTTATTAATGTATCAACATATTTCCAGTATTGGATTTTCTAATTCCCATCCAGTTTACAGTCTTATTCTCTCACTCAGTATATCATTATTGTCATTCAGTTTTTGTTAGCACAAATGCTTATCTCTTGCATACAACTCCTTTTCCATCGATCCCGCTTGCGCAACTCATGCTTGGCAAATTTAAAACATTCGCGGACTCTTCAACGTCAAAACCTCCGATGAACCGAGAGATGGCACAGTTGGCGGCGAACAGTCCGGAAGTCTGGAAGTCCTGTCGCCACCCGTCACAGGCATATTTGTGTTGGAGAATTTTTGAACAATGAATGCGAAATCTTCGTGTCTAATATATACACATAACTCATAGTAATTAATAACGTCAATAGCAGAAAAAATAGATGAGAAAAAATAAACCAATCACAATACAAGATATACGTGGAAAACCCAAATCGGGTAAAAAACCACCGGTTGTCAAGACGACAGAGAAAATTCTACTATATGATAAATTGTTACAATCATATATTTCAGGATTCTCTCTCACACCCAAACCCCAAACCCCAAACCCCAAACCACGCTCCCAAGATCCTTACCCCCCACAATATCCCCTAAGTCTCCCCAGAATATCACCCACGGATCTCTAACTTGATCCACTGATATTCCCTTTGATCCCTCTCCGAATATTCACATAGGTCTCTCACCCGGATCTCTCTACTACTCTCTGAGGTTACATGGTGTTCTTTTTCTCCACACTCAAAATAACCTAGATACAAGATATATTTATACTAGTTACGGGGAGTTTAACATAAGCGGAAATCATACTCCTAAACGTACAAAAATTACTTGTTCCATATAAATATTATTTCCTATTTATGACAAGTCTTCTTATTACAGGACTTTCCTATTCTTCATGAAGACAAACTCTTTTCTTTCCTGATTAGCACAAGAACTTCCAGAAGAAAACACTTTCCTATTTCCACGCGCAACATTCCTCTCTGGGTAAAATACGTTGTTCCCGCGGTCTAGGTCGTGGTGTGCACCCCGCTTCCTATACAGCAAAAAAACCACCGTCAACTACCGCTCTCTGTGCCGCGGTCCATGCCGCGCTTGATCGTCTGGATATGACCGCTCTTCGTGCCACGGTCCAGGTGCCTGTCTGCACCGCGGTCTACGCCGCAGAACCCACCAGACTTTGTTTCTTCAGTTCTTTCTTCGTCTTCAAACCTCCCTCAAACACCATCTTCAACTTCCAAACGTTATCCCACATCTCCGGGAAGTTCCACATCTTGAGTCTTGTTTGGAGATGTGAAGTTCCACATCTTGAGTCTTGTTTGGTTAACATTGGGTTCACCTGAGAATACGAGCCAAAACCTAACAGTTTGCACCCATGTTGACGCGAGTCACGTAATCTGACCTGTAAGTTTGTCCCAGAATACCGTTCACTTCATCGCTCAATGAGTAAAACTTGAAACCTAGATCAAGATGAGCAAAGCAGTTCTCTTTTGTAATGCCATAGTTGTGAACTCTGGAGTCTTGTTCGGTCATAGACACAACATTGGCTGTGATCTTGAACTTTCCTTGGACTTCGACGGATACACTGTTGGTTTTACCGACTCGGGTGATGGAAACGTCGGTGGATTGCCACTTGGAACCATCAGTTTCCAAGAGAGTGACAGGCTTGCCGTCGAAGGAGAGAGCAAGGCGGTCGACCGAGTCATCCCATGTTGACGTTTTGAGGGTGCCGATGAAGAGTTGGTGGTTGTCGAAGAAGATAGCAATGGATTGGACCCAAGTGAAGTCTCTTTTCATGTTATAATTTCTCCTGCCAATGAAGTGAGCATTGATGTGTAAATTTGAGTCAGAGACAAGGCAAAAGTCTGTCTTTCTTTCCATGGAAGTAAAAGGTAATACCATCTCAACTTATGAAGCGAGGATCTTGGCACACTGCTCCTGGCCTATCACACCCTGCCATTAATCAAAAATATTACTTAGAATTAATGATGAAATTATGATTATCAATTGTTGTGTTTGTTTAGTTTTGAAATGATTTGTAGAGTTTAGTAGACTTACCTCAAACAGGCTTGCAAGTGACACAATCAACCTCACATACACCAGGGCAAGATTTGAGGCAGGCATGCTCAATGTTGTAACACTGGGGATAGTTGTGGTTTCTGCAGCTGGTTGTTCCTGTTGCAGCTTCTGTATCTGAAGGAGTTGGAGATGAATGAGGATATGGTGTTGTTTGGGTAGTGGGTGGAGTTGGAGAAGGAGTGGGCTGTGATGGTGAAGGCGTAGTCGGAGTAAAAGGCGTTGGAGTATTGGGTGATGGTGGTGTTGTAGGGGTAGGCCAAGAGGGAGTTGGAGGTGTTGATGGTGTTAGAGTTGTAGTTGGAGGGGTAGGGGAAGGTGTTGATGGCGTTGGCATTGGCATTAGGTGTTGACTTGGAGGGGTAGGAGTAGGTGTTGATGGTGTTAGTGTTGGCATGGTAGGAGTAGGTGTTGATGGCGTTGGAGTTGGAGGGGTCGGAGTACTTGGAGGAGGAGTGTATGGTGCTGGAGTTGTAGGGGTTGCAGGGGTGAGAGAGACTGGCGGAGAGTGATGATCACCATTCGGTGGAGAATGATCGTGCCCGCTATCTGGTGGAGAATGGTCACCCTCATTCGGTGGAGAATGATCGTTGCTGCCTTCTGGTGGAAAATGGTCACCCTCATTCGGTGGAGAATGATCGTGGGCGCCATTCGGTGGAGAATGATCACCACCGCCATTTGGTGGAGAATGTTCTTCACCATTTGACAGAAGGGATGAGCCTGCAAAGCAGACAGGCTTGCAAGACGCACACTCCACAGTGCAAGAATCAAGGCAAAACTCAGGGCATACATGCACCGAGTTATAGCAAATCTTGAATTTCTTGATCATACAGGTTGCACTGCTGGGATCCTTGGCAATTCCTGTTTTTGCTTCTAATGCTAATAGCATCATCAGAATAACCGGCACAACAAAATGTGCCTTAAACTGAGCCATCGAAAGTGAGCCGTTGAACAAACTTGGAATTGGTATCTTAATGTGTTATGGACTTTCTATGTTTTCTGAGTGAAGCTGTCATTAACAGCAACCCCTTTTATAGATGACCCAAATGAAGAATATGAGGACCCAGATGCCTAATATTTCATCATGACTTATAATTTAGTGAATGTTCTTGTACAAGTCATCTTTCACTTGGAATTTTATCAACCATCAGCAAATCAGATTGAGTCCCTTATATTCATCATAGTAGTTTAGCTTCTGCTGCTTTCAACATGAACATGGCATCACTTATCCTTGAAGGGAGAAAAGCACTTTTCCATCTAAAAGCTGCTTCTCATTTTGGGAAATGATATAGATAAAGAATGCTGAATTCCACCCGAGAAAGTGAGTGTAGAGAAAACAGAATATTAATATAACAGTCTATTCATGGTTTCAGCATTGATCAATCAAAATAATAAACTGGAAGTTGCTTGGCAAGAAAGTTATCAGAGAGCTCTTTTCTTCCAGAATTGGTCATTGGGTTCAACTTTACAACTATGCACCGGCCAGTATATTATATTCCAGGGTTCAGTTTCTGTTTCTAAACTAATACCAGACAAGTCAATGCATCCATATAATAATTTTATTCTGGAAACACCCAAAACTCAAGAAATTTATATTTTCTACTCTTCTTATCTCACAAAATAATTTTTGAACAATTATGATCCAAAATCCTAAATCCAACAAAAGAAAGTGAAGAAGGTAATTGTACTTGGTGTCCATAAACAAAGCCAATAACATATTAATGACTGAAAAGTGATGGAAATCCAATCTGCTCGACCAAATTTCAAATATGAAGTACATAAAAGGTTAATTCATTTGTGATTCCCAAGTCAAAGGAGAGACACTCAGTCAAATTGATTTTGGACTAATTTCTGATAACTTTAATTATGTTACATTTAAACTTCGCATAATATTTCCCAAAAATGTCAGTAAAATAGAATTTGGCTATCTACTCTTTTAAGAACTAAGATATAAGAGGCTACAATAGATAGAGACAATTCAGATTTTGTTATTTCAAAGAATAAAATCATATTATTTCAACAAAAAAGAATACAACATTGAACAAACCCCAGGAAGAGAAGAAAAAATCATGACAAAACTAAAACTTATGCAACAGAAAAAATCAACATACAATGATACAAATCAAACAATAACAATTTCTACTTTTTATTTCCACACTCGTAATAACACTTTAAAATCATATTAACATAGTTGGAGTCTTGGAGATGAACTTGGAGAAGCTATGTTGTATTGCCAGTTCTTGCAATAATGTTCAGCATACTTCCTTGGACTAACCTGGTTTTCTGCAATTGTTTTCGAATATGCATCAGCTTACCACTAAACTGAAATAATAAATTTAGAAGCAAAATAGAGTATAAGCCACAAACAGCTCGGGGAATTTGGGAAGTGAAATGGTTTAAAATTATTATCATGCCATTTGTAAGATAAATAGGTTTTATAAAACACATTAGACACAAAGATTAAAAAGGAAATCGATTACCAGGAAAATAGAAATATTATTTGAGAAGGATGCATCTTGTTGGCGATCCATCAGAACCTACCAACCTTGCAGGCAAGCAGTGGAGAGTATATAGTCCAGGTAGGATGTTGTCAAGTTTCAGGCCTTCCACAAGGATGGTTTCCTGAAGCATTTGCTAAGTGTTAATATTCGGTATTGGCAGTGTCTTACACCAACTTGCTTTGAAATTTATATCAATCCTTGAGAACCACGATGTTCATTTTACAGTAAATGTACATCAGATTAATGAAGTTGAAAGTTTAAACTAAAAGTAGCAGCATGGGTATCATAATTAAAAAGTTCATCCTATTACCCTCGAGCTAGATATTTACATCCTTACGATGTAGAGGAGAAGAGGACATTAACCAGAACATGTCTTAAATAGCTAACAATGAAACTGCCACCAGAGGCAAATATCTCTAAACCATTTCTATATATTAGAAGATTATGATGTACATTAACTAATGAATACAATGAAATCCTGCATGAAATTTATAATAGAATCAGGGATCCACATCATAGATCTAGCTACATCACAATCTTTACGCTCTAGCAAGAAAAAACTTCACCTTTTAGGTATGGTTAACTTGAGTTTAGAACAATAATTCTTTGAATGATATAGGCACATAGTAACCATCAAATGAACAAAAGTTTGCTTACCCTGTTAGCTAGGAATTCAAGATGAGTATCAAGTGCTTCAGCATAGGCA
Organism: Dipteronia dyeriana; assembly: GCA_032871835.1. Lineage (NCBI taxonomy): Eukaryota > Viridiplantae > Streptophyta > Magnoliopsida > Sapindales > Sapindaceae > Dipteronia > Dipteronia dyeriana. Next base: position 90,846,269 of record CM065295.1, on the reverse strand, counting down.
GCAACAGACAAGTAATCAAGACCTGCATTTATGACAGACGGAGGTAAGAAAGCAACCATCAGTTTTGTGAAAGACCAGATAGAATGTAGACAACATGATAAAGAAAATAAAGAAAATAAAATTACAGACTATGTGTAGCTCTGAATTAATTAAAAGGTAAACTTATGTCTTACCAACAAGTTTAATGTCAGTGTTTTCCACCAACCATTTTGCTCCATCCTTCATGAATCCAGTATAGCTTGAGTCAAACTCTTTTTTGAACATTAGCTGCCTGAAAACAAAATAAATTCTGATTACAAACTTCTTTTGCTGAATTTACCGGACAAAACAAGTTCTAAATTAAAGAATAATTCCTTCATAACCTAACCATTTGGAAGATTCATGATTACTTTCTACCTTAAAAGCCAAATTGTATGTACAGGCAAATGGGCAGTCCAAATGTTGGATGAGAACAAGTTATGGGACTATAGTCATTTTCATATGAAGCGAATGGAATAAACAGTAAAGAAAGGAATAAAAGCTCAACAATACTTGACTTTGCTTTAGAATAATGAGGCTACTTAAGGGTACAAACAAGCCAGTCTTATCCAGCAAATTCACAATAATTCTTTACTAATGTCGTAATTGATTAACTCAACACGTTTTACAAGGTGGTAAGAGGATTACGTAACACTTTTTAACTTCTCTTTGACATTTAATTTTCCATCTTCAATCAGACACCTTTACCACTCTAGTCTCTAATTATCAAAGTGTATCACAATACTGTGCCGTTATGTTTTCTTGCTTTTTGGTCACTGAATGTTAATTATATCCCAAAGTCAGACTTTAGCAGGGCTATATCACCTATTGCAGCACGGAAGTATGAAAGTAATAAAGATTAAAGTGTATTACAGCCATCTAAAACCAAGATTTATTGCACAATTTTATATGAATGTATATTTTAAACAAATTTGTCACATGTACACATTCATGATTTTGTTTTTCCTTATAGAAGATTTGAACTTCAATATGGACACGAACTCGTTTATGTTATGCCGATGTTGAAGGAAACAGAAATGTCAACTGCGAAAATTATAATAAAAAAGAAGTAGCAGCATATAAAACACCTTATACATAAGTTCTTACATAAAACTACGTCACTTTCAAATGAATTCACAATGGCAGAAAATCTACAACACTATAGTTTGTATAGATTACCTATCCGTATTTGCCGTTCTGAAAAGCACACGACGTATTCCCTTGGAAATGTTTAATGACATCATAACATCAGCTGTAATAGGTGGACATTGTTATAATAATATCAAACCATAACTAAGCAAGAAAGTGAATTATAAAATACAGAAGATGCTTGTAGGATTTTGGCGACATCTACAAGCAGGAAAGGCCACAGATGAGAACAAATCTACCAGAGAAGAAGAAAATGTTAAGCTTTTCCTTCACTTGTTCTTGACCAAATTATCCATGAAGAACACTATATACAAATGCAAAAAGTAGTTTATATCCTAAAAGAAATTTTAGAAAACTATAGTTTAGAAACACCCATGATTATAAATATTATATTCCTGTTGATTTGTATATATCATATATCCTAAAGATGTCACAACTCTAAATGGTGCAGTGAAGTATTGGCACATTCATTGAAGTGATAAAAGAATTTATGATCATCACATCCTTCAGCCATCAGTTTTTTAAGGGTGATTGATGCCAAGCATTTTTGGTTGCATCTATATCTTCAGACAAGTAAAGTTCTCACAAGAGGTGTGTATGCAGCCAAAATTGCTGCAAGTCAGCAAGCCCTTCTTCACCATATTCTCTTTCTATTGATTAAATTTTTGAAAAGCATACCATAAAAAATATGCCAAGTATAATAGATTAAACGAAAAGAATCTCATCAGAACCACATGCCAGTTATATTGTTATCCCTTGGAACATCAACTAATAGAGCAGGACCTGTTGGAAAAAAAAAACATATAAAACTGATCACCAACAAGAAAATGTATAAAACAGTGAGTTATAAATGTTCTACTAAGAGAGATATGATTCAAGAAATTCTCTAAAAAAAATCATTTGACAGGTCTAAATGCAGTTCTTGGCCGAGATGAACTACGCGCTACATGGTTTTCTTGTTTGCCAAGGAACTGTTTAGCATTTTAAGTTGATAGTAAAAACTCATATACCATGATTTCACAGAACATATAGCACTCACAGTCACATACATCAAACAACACCTGAGCAATTTCATCAATATTATGTCAATGAAAATGAAGTATTCCTAGTTAAAAGTATTTACATTGATCACTTAGTAATATCATCAGACACATAATTCAATCATCAAAACAAATAAAACTTTACCATTAAGCACTTCCAAGTCAAGCGAATCGACATCGTAGCCAGCATCAGCATAATTATCAAACACATGTGCAGGCGAGTCCACGTGCGTGGCAGTGTGCACCGACATCTTCACTTCCGCCGCATTAACTGCCGAACCATTTTTGATGCTCGCGAGCGGGGACAGGAACTGACCAAGCCCCTCCTTAGAATCCCATGTGGGTGTGTCTTTGCTCACCTTGTGTGTTATATCGAACAGTCTGCCGTCGGCGTACACTTCTCTATGCTCTGCAGGAGGCACCGGAGCTACGGGACCGGTGGCGATTCTGCGGCCGGTGGCGAGGGAAAAAGCAGAGATGCAGAGTAGCAGAGAGAAGAAGTGGAAAAGCTTCATGATGATGATGAAATTGGTGATGGTCGTTTAGTGTCATGGTTTTGAGAAGTGGGTTTTTTTATAGGGAATATTGAAGAGAAGGAATTGGTGAGAATGTTGAATGGTGAATGAAACAGGGCAGATAGGGTTATTTTTACTCGGTCAAAGCGATTTGAAAAAGGAAAATTTCCATTGCCGCCTGTTTTTTTGTTGTCTAAAATTTATACAAAATCCAGGAGCTTCAGACAAATGGGTTTGCTTCCGGTTCAAGACAGCTTTTTATTTTATTTTTTGTGCAGGACAGGACATAGAGCCGTCTACTTGACTGGTTCTACCCTTGTTTGCATTGCATTGCAACAACCACTGACCACACAACATGTGTCTAGTTTAGTTTTCAAACTTTTCATATGTGAGATTTTTAATGATTTTTTTTTTATAAGGAAAGAGGAATTAATTAATAATGCCCCGTCTTGCCGTTGTTTTTCGATCCGTTTTCGTTTTTATTTTTTAAAAACAATTTCTAAAACGCGTTCGTTAACCGTTTTTTATTTTATTTTAAAAAAACGGAAAAAAAAAATGAAAAACAAAATCAGTGTTAAAAGTGAAAGATTTGAAAAACACAAAATACTTGTTTTTCGTTTTTCGTTTTTCGTTTTTTATTTTATTTTGTTTTTCGCTTTTTTATATATAAAAAAATCATTTTGTTTTTCATTTTGTTTCATTTAGTTCTATTATGCGTTTCAAATGGTTATGATAAGACGGGACAAGATTTTTAAATGACCAAATTGCCCTTATATATATATATATATATATATTCCAGAATAATTTATTTCCAACTGGATCAATTTACTTTCGTTAATAAATAAAAATAATTTTGACAATATAATCAAATTGAAGAAAATGGATTAATGATAGCTCGTTCTCATAGAGAAAACAATTATCAATAAAATTGATAGGGGATATTATGAAAAGAGTATTAAAAATAAAATATTTTTAACTAAGTTTGAAATAGTTTTGTTTTATATATACTTCTTCAGATTATAATATTAAAAAAATGAAAACAAAAATTATTAATCTTAATTATTGTTATTATTAATATTTTTTTTAAATACCTCATCTCATATAATTTGTTGGATCCTCCAATCGCCATTGATCTGGTTATGTTACCTATCAAACTCACTAGCATCAATTTACATGTCATGCCTAACCATGGAAAATCGATTACTTATTAATCACGCAACGAAAATCCCCCTTAGAAACGAAAAACCAACTAATATGCTATTAAATATAAATAAGATATATACATAGTAGTTTCTTCAATGCAGAAAAAAAAAATTGTTTGATTACTATATTAAATGCATCTTTGATATGGTTTTTTATTCGATTTTAAAGATGATGTGAATAGAGATGGTCATTTTATCCCGGGACCTCAAACCCCCGCTCTCTCATACCCATTTGTGGGAATTTTTTTAGGGAAAATAGGAAACAGGGGGATGGGGATAATTTTTAACCCCAAATTTAAATGAGATCGGGGATGGGGGGACCCGTCCCCATCCACATTTCCCCATTCCCCCATTTCCCCCACAAATCCCTTGAAATGGGGATGTGGTTGGGGTTAGGTGCCCCATCCCATTTCCTCATTTCCCCTAAATATTATTATTTTTATTTTACTAACTATATATACGTATTTATAAACTATAACTTAAATTATACACCAAACAATCTAATTATATATACATATTGATTTTCTTGTTAAATTACACACCAAACAAGCTCTATATAATTTATTAACATATTTTACTAACTATATATACATATTAAACAACTTAACTTTTATTTTAATTTGTATGGGATGTTATTTTGTATTTGAATTTATTGGATTACGAATTTATGTAATTTTTACTGATACAGGAAAAATGAGAGAATGGGGGACTTCGGAGAAATGGAAAAACGAAAAAAAACGGAAAAAATAGGAAAATAGAAAAATAAGGATGGGGATGGGGGGACCTCCCACCAAAATTACCCCAACCCCATTTTCTCCAAATGGGGAAATGGAGGGGATGGGGGAGGGGTTGGAAAATGGGGTTGGAGATAGGAGGACCTACATCCGCCCCCATTTCTCCATTGGCCATCCCTAGATGTTAACATCATTTCAACCCGTGAAAGAAATTTGTTTGATTATTATATTAAACGCATCTTTGAGACTTTGATAAGGTTTTTGATTCGATTTTAAAGATGAGGTGAACATTACTTCAGCCCTTGAACAGAAGTATATGAATGGTTGTATGTTAAAATGAGAAATCAAACACATTGTAGTATGCTCATAACAACGGTATCTCTGTTGCTCCACGGCACCTCTGTTACTTTTAACATGTATCATAAATCTCGTGAACCTATGTTTCAAATACTATAGGTGAGTCATTATTTATTAGTTTAAGATTTTGGATTTACTAGTTTCTCAATGATATCAGAGACGAGAGGTTTTGAGTTCAAATCCCCTCTCCTCTCTTTATTTGGGTTTCTTATTCATTGCACACGTTACACAGTAACGTGTGTTATGGCGTTCGTCAATTGTCACGTGGAAGTGGCATGATAACGTATCATAAATTCCATAAATTGATGTCTTAAATACTAAAATGATTCGAGTCTTATCTTTACCTATTAAATCACAAAGTGTAGGGAGACCCCTCTATTGTGGTGTGAGTCGCATTCGGGGTCGTTGGTCGTAATAAAGTAAGCGAGAAAACATTATATATAGGTCAGACAGCAACAAATCAACTTACAGATCTAACAATAACAATGTCTGATTTACATTTACGTAGTCACATAATACTGTGAACATAGATACTGGAAAATTATTTTGAATCAATCCAGATGAGCTTAATGCAACTATCTTTTATTAGTCTGACCTTGCAAGGTCAGGTTTTACACAACACACCTCCTGGAGCTAATAATTTATGTAGATTGTTTGGCATATTTTATGTAGCAAGTTCTTATTGAAAAGGATACAGCAGCTACCGCTGTACATGTTACATATCCAGAAGCATCAAATAACAGAGCAGAGTACACTACTCGGATTGCATCCTTAAACAGATCAACCAATGATCCTATGATCAAGCATCAGTACTTTACAGAGAATTTGTTTTTGATGTAAAGAACAAAATGATAAATAAAAAGGCACCAAAAGGTAGAAAACAGTATAAGAACCCATGTCCAACAACTCAACAAGTGACTTATCCTATTATTGATGGAAAAACGTATGTACATATATTTATGTTTAAGACTATACTGCACTTCTCCTGCTGCATGCATATGACATTTTTACTTCATGTACAGTGTCTTATTCCATTGAACACCTCCTCCTGAGTCCTGACCCTATCACTGCTTCCTGCAAAGAATAACCAACTTGCATGAAAACACGCTATCGTGATTATTTTTAGTTTCCACTTAATAAACGTTACAATATAAGACAAAGAACGGCCAAGCACTGGTAAAGAATATAAAAGTCTTCAATAAGATAGGTGTACCACATTTCGTATTAATCTCTACCATCGCCATCATTGATGATGTTTTAAATTAGATGTATATATTGGTAGTATTAACTTATAGCTTTCAGACAAACAATGTTATCGGTACATGAAATACTTATTTTGCATTAATTAATGGCAGTAATAATTTCAGATAACTATAAGCTATCAATTTTTTTTTATTTTTTTTTTAAAGAACCATAAGCTACTGGTAAGGTAAACTGCAATACTTGATAACTTACATGGGAACAGCATCATTTAATGAGAATGCATCTTATTGGCGATCCCTCAGCACCGGACAACCTTAGAGGCAAGCAGTGGACAGAATAGATTCCTGCCGGGACGTCATCGAGTTTAAGGGCTTCTACGAGAATGACTTCCTGAAGAAGATGACAAGAGTCGGTGCTGACTAATGAGAATTCAACACTACTTTTCCCTCTGAACTCAAAACACTCAATTTCCTTTACATATGCCAAGAAAATATGAACTTCAACTATTGACTAATCAATGACTCTTTTCCAAATTGAGTACAATATTTTATTCAGCAGCCAGCAATAATAGTATGGAATTGGGAACAGTAATTGTAGTTATGAATTAAAAAAAAAAAAAGAATTACTAAAGCATCAGAAAAGATTTTCTTACCCTGTTCTCATGAAAAGCAATGTGAGCTGGAACTAAATCATCAAACGCAGCAGCAGACAAGTAATCAATTCCTGCAATTAACAATAGTGTCAGTCTCTTGCAAGCAAACGTCACAAAAATATTCACAGTAAGAAAGGAGGAGATGTTCCAATGAAGTGTAAATTTGCAGTTTCAAATATATTCTGAACAGACCAATCCTTGTGCCATTCTCATAGGTATCAGTCGAAAAATTACATCCTAAAAGCTAGTTGTTGAACGCAAGTGATAAGAACCAACATAAGAAGCATTCTTGAGATGGCAAGTTTACTGACGACAAGCACCAATGACAACATGAATATCAGAACATAATGGCATGTGCAGACTAGACAGCAAAGAATGAAGTCGTATCAAGAGGGGTTTAATTTTCATAACTAGATAAGAAACACAAGTTTGAATCTTAAATTAAAAATCAAACACTTGTCACAGCATATAAAGGTTAAGAAAGGTGTCTGAAACCCATGAAAGACTATATATATCTTACCAACAAGTTTAATGTCAGTGTTTTCTACCAACCATCTCGCCCCATCTTTCATGAATCCCACGTAGCTTGAGTCAAACTCCTCTTTAAACATGAGCTTCCTGAAATTGAACAAAATATTAGAACGGACCACCATAATATGTTAAAATGGTTCAGCATAACTACAATACTACGACCTTATAATAAAATGAATTACCTGTCAGTATTTAATGTTCTAAAAAGCACACGTTTTACTCCATTGGGAATGTGTAAGGACTCCATTACTTCAGCTGTGAGAAATAACCTTTATTGTAAACTAATGGATACAAGAGCTAAAGATAAATAGAAGAAAAAACATTATTGTCACTTGTCAAATGTACCTACACTTGATTCATTAATTTAGAACCGCTATAAAGTACACTATCCAGCAGGTATATATATATATATAAACAAAAAAGTTTTTGTTCAAACTTGTGACAAATTAGGTTAGTTCAAAACAGCCAAATTTTAGTAAAAAATATGCTTCTCAAACAGACAGGGATGCTAAATGAGGTACCCTGTGTCTTTTATAGCCATCAGAGCTTCTCAGAAAAGTCAGGAAGGAGGCAATTTTTATGTATCCACAAAGAAAGAGTGCCATCAAATAGATTTCTCAGAAAAGCTGTTTGGAAGTGAAGGAAAATGGAATCAATGCTGCTGAAATATGTAATTTCTTTACTTCTTCGTATATTTACTTCCATTCACGGTCTCACGGACAGAAGATTTTTGGTGGATTGGAAGGAGAGCCAATCCTTTCAAATCCCTTTACAGAAGTTGTGTCAAACAAATGTAATAGAAGTGGTTTTCACTCCCTTCCCTTCTCCTTCCTCTACTCTCTTTCTATCTCTACCTTGCTCTTAGATGAATTTAACTTTCAGTTTGAGAATTGAGACTAATCGAGTGTGTGAGCAGCTCTGCCTCAAAAATATGCCATATTATTTAGGCTTGTCAAAATTTAACACGATCCAAATCCATTCGAAAATAGCAGTTGATGAGTCTAGTTATCGGATCGGGTTGTTAATTGATCAACCCATTAAAACTCATAATATAATGGATCGGTTTTGAGTTCACCTTTGAAAAACCATTAATTGGATATAACTTATTAATATAAGAATTTTATATTAGATATATATATATGAAATTTATTAAAAAAAGACTTTGTAATTACTGATTCAGTAGTAAATAAATGTAATAAAGTTGTTGAATTTATATATATAAAAAATATCTTTATAACTACATTTAGGATATATTTTAATAATTAATTAAAAAAATAAATTAAAAACTTCATAACTATAAATTGATTGTATCGTTATATTCTAACCTTAATCCTAAAAGTAGTTGTCTTTTAACACAAACAATTTAACATTTGTAAACGTAAATGAGGATTGAGATTCTCAATCGCAACATAACGAAGATTTATAGAAACAATGTTAGATTTCATTTTCAAGTTGTTTTTTTATTATTAAAATAATATGTTTTTAATAGAATGTTGGAGCCTATAGTGGTGGACTTGATTGCATGAGTTTGATCATGTTTCAGTATTATTATTTACAACTTTTTAATAAATTTCAAATATAACATTGTGCAATAGGTCGAGTCGAGCTACCCATTAATTTAACAAATGGTTTCGGATTTTATATTTAAACCCATTAAGTTAACATGTCGTGTTTAGATGGGATAATTTTAACACAATCCAAACACGGAAATGACACGAATTCATAATAATACGATCCATTGATAAGTCTAAATTATTATTCTAGTAATTAGACTATTGAAACACCAATGCGATACCAGTATACTAGTTTCTGTTATCTCATCTTCTTTAATAGTAATTGGCCGCTTTTTTCTTAGGTACCTGGTTTCGATTTATTGTTCTTTCCTTTCAGTTTCTAGTCAGCTACATGCCATTAATTCTAATCATAAGTGCTAAATAGAGGTACGAGCCTCAATTTGCCCTTAGTGGTTTCATAAAGATTCACTAACATTTAAATAAATCTATATAAAATAAATAACCCAAATCCAAATCCCTAGCTAGTGACTAGTATCTTAAAATTGCATACCAGTAATGTTGTTATCTCTAGGAACATCAACTAACAATGCTGGACCTACACCAAAACACCACCAAAGATTCAATCATATAATGTTAATTAACCGAAACAATCCATTAATTAGATTAATTAGTACCGTTCAAGACGTCCAAGTCAAGAGTGTCAACATCAAATCCAGCATCGAGATAACGATCAATCATGTGGCCAGGAGAGTCGACGTGAGTTCCGGCATGTACCTCGAGCTTCAATTCGGAGAAGTTGTAGAGGGAGCCGTTCTTCATGCTCTGGCGTAGCCATATAAACTCGCCGAGACCCACCACGCCGGGGGTGTAGCGGTGGGTGATGTCGAATATGCGGCCGTTTCCGTACACCTCTCGACGAAGAGGCTTGATGATCAGTTCGTCGCTAGACAGCGAGCAGTCGTTGAGAATCGCTAGAGTGAAGAAAAGAACAAGTAAGGAAATTTGAGAGTTGATGGTGGTCGTGGCCATGCTTTGCAGCTTTGTCAAGTTGCAAGACTTCAGAGGGTGAAAATGGTTTTATTTCTTGTTCACTACACTGACTACGACGACTAGCTGTCGTTAGATTAACGGTCCAAAATACAGTTATGGTTAGTCGTCAGATTAACGGTCCAGTACAGACCATAACTGAGGTATTTAGTTCAGACTCAATTTCCCTCTTATATAGTCATAGCCACACAATTTAGTATATCTATCTGATAAACATCGTCATATTTTTGGCAAACGTATATTGTGATCCAGGTTACATCGGTGTTTAGATGGTAAAAGTATAATAATGTATTAATGTGTATTAATATTTTATAAATATACCTAATTGAGGTAGTTATCCGGAGATTAGAGGTTAACCTCAAGTAAGAATGTACGTTTGAGGAATGAGAATGTATATAGGTTCTCCTATTCCTATTCCTATTCCCATCCCTATTTTCTAGACTCCATTCCCATCCCCAATTCTCCATTTTTTCCGTTTTTTTCTGTTTATTCGTATCCCCCGTTTTCCTATTTTTTCATTTCCCTATTTAACTAAAAATTATAAATTAAATTAAAAAAAAAAAAACCTTTCATTACAAATAAAAAATATCAATGCATTACAAATTCAACATAAAATGTTTCAAATAATTCAAATATATAATATAATTATATTTATATACTTTTGGGGAAAATGGGGAAATGGGGATCTCCATCCTCATCCCCATTTCAATTTAACTGTGGGGGAAATGGGGATGTGGAGGGGTCCCCCCATCCCCCCCCCCCCCCATTTCCCCATTTTCCCCACACACAAAATCCCCATATGGGAATGGGGGTGAGGGGATTATGGGTCCCGGGGATAAATGTGCATCCCTAACCTCAAGGCATAATCGATTGAAGGTGGTGACGTACGGATGGACATTTATCTCCAGATGTCTAAATCTCTACTTTTTGATTCCCATTTAAATAGAATTTTTTTGGAAAATGAAAAAATTGGGAGGGATGGAGATGATTTTCATCCCCAAATTGAAATGGAGATGGGGATCTCCCCCTATCCTCATTTCTCTATTTTCCCTAAATCTTATTATTATTATTATTATTATTATTATTATAAAAACAATATTAGATTTCATTTGAATTTCTAATTGACTTTATTTTGAATTTGTATTTGAATTTGCAATGAATTGTTTGTTTTTTTAGTATATAATATTTAGTAAAACAGGAGAAACAGAGAAACGGAAAAAATAGGAAAATAGAGGAAAACGGGGAAGTGGGGATGGGGTCCATGGAGATACTTCCCCCAAAACTCCCCCAACCTCATTTTCCCCAAATAGAGAAATGGAGACATGGGGACGAAGGACCTATATCCATCCTCATTTCCTCAATATTCATCCCTAACAACTAACGATGAGGTGAGAGCGGTGAGGCGGTGCCATATATTTTAGTTTTTAGTGATGAAACGCCGAGTTTTGGTGTCATATAAATTTGGTTTTGGGTGGTGTACTTATGAGGTTTGAATTAGTACTTTTATATTTATTTTTAATAAAAACTTATCGTCTTGAGGTTGTCTAAGTTAGAATTAATATTTTAAAACCTTAACTGCCCACTCACACTCATCAAAGAACACCCCTACCTAAAAACAAATAGGAAAACACACTTGCCAAGAGAAAAAAAAAACGAACAACAATCCACCCAAAATCTCACACATTTAGAATGATTTTAAAATATTTTTGTATTATTTAATATTTTTAAATCGCTCGCCTCATAATCAGTCTATTTCTATAAATGCTTAAGGTCTCATTTCCAATTATTTATGTTTTTTTCGGTGAAAGTAGATATTTTATGTGTTTGTTGAGCGTATATATCACATTCCATAGGAGAAGTGTTGTATGTTATTTTAGAGAAAATAAGTGAAAATATTGAGAAAATGAGCAAATTGGAAGAAACTGCGTCATAGACCGTGTCGAATAATGTAAAATCGTGTACATATCTTCACGATTCGTGCACTTACGAGTTCAACTTTTATAACACGATTATACACATCAAGTTTTTGGTGCCGAATAGTGTAAAATCGTGTTATAAAAACTGAACTCGTAAGTGTACGAATCGTAAAAATAAGTACATCGGTAAGTAGAGATCGTTCCCATAACGAAAAGAGATTTATCGACTAAAACTAATTCTAATTAAAGTTAACTTAAAATTAACCAAGAGATTAATTTGATGAATTGATTAAACTAAAACTAAATTATATCAAACTAAGAAAGCAATTAAGAAGAATGTGATGTTGTGATCAGATGAGAAAAACTCTAGGTCATTAATAATTCTCAACTGTGAGTACTTAATGCATGGAATTAACTTAGTAATAAAATTCAATTAATTCAAGAGTTCATTCTTTATCTTAATTATAACTATTATCGTACGATCACAGGATGAGACAAATATTTCCAACAACTATTCACCATTCGATCTATAGAGTGAACAACAATCGGAAACATGTTAAGTACAAGATCTAAGAACTAAAATCTATATTTTGCTTTGATCTATGCTAAAGATAAATTTTATTTATTCAAGTGAGCATTAATCAAGATTAGGTTTTGATCTATACTCTAACCCTAATTCTCAAATAATCATAACTCTAAATTCATGTCAAATAATCATTAACTCTTTGATTTATGATGTGAATAAAAAAAATCAACACATATAAGGAATCAAGAAGTTAAGCATAATGAATAAATCAAGAATTGAATTGATAAAATAATAGTTAATCTGTATAAGAGCATTCACAAAATGTTTATATTGATTCCCTGATTATAAGATTAGTTACACATAATGAAAATAATAAGAGAAGAGATAGAAAAGATAAAACGCATTGAGGACTTCAATGAATTCTTCAAGTCTTCAAATCTTCTCTATGTAAAGATGGATGAGAGAAAGTTGTTTTGTGTGTTTTTGTGTCTGATAGTAGGAGTACGGTGTGTGTTGATAGGGGACGGTCTCTTTGATGGCTTGGGACCTCCCTTGACTGGTATATTCCGAAATTAGGGTTTAAAGGGGTTTAAATAGGCATTAGATGTTATGTTAAAGTCTTTAACCAGTAAGGAAATTGACTCCTTTGAGAATATTTGTCTTTTATGAATTTTATTTATTTCCTAATCCATTAAAATTGATTACTTATTCAAAGAAGATAAAGATTAGGTGTCAACTTGTTGCCTAAGACTCTCACACATCCAAGAAAGTAAATTTCCTATTCCGACATATTGCAAAGCAAATCTCGTCACTGTTCGCGAAGTTTTCACTAATGTGACATTCAAGTACTAAAACAAGCATAACTTCTTCTAGGAATATTGGAATTGCGATCCGAAAATTTTACCGGAAACTAGACTTCCGAGACTTTCCAAAAATAGGTGGCACGTAACCCAATTCAACATGAGGAGGGAGATATGGGCCCCGTAACTTTCTTGTTCTGTACTGGCTAGAATTTGTCTGTCTGCGGTTTGTGTCACGGTACTTGTGCCGCATCCTATCCCATAATAAATCTCTAGAAACGACTGTGGATGGAGCCACGGTTTGGTACTTTCTTCTTGGAATGCGATCTACGACGTAGAAACTCATTGGAATTCACCGCGGTTTGAGCCACGATTTGTGCTTTAATGCCTAAGGCACAGTCTATGACACGGTTTCTTCCAATTTGTTCATTTTCTCCATCTTTTCACTTCTTTTCTCCAAAATAACATCCAACACTTCTTATATGGAATGCGACTTACACATGCTCAACAAACATATTAAATATCTAATTTCACCCGGTAAAAAGTATAAATAATAGGAAATTTGAACCTAAAACATATATAGAAATAGACCGATCACTTCATCAATACTAAACGTCTTGAACCGCCTCACGCCTTTTAAAACATTGACTACATTGGCCCCAAACTAAATTTTATGTCTCCACCCATGACAAATGCAGATATCTACTCTGTCACATCATTCTCACACATGTTATATGAATAATTACTCTCACAACATCGCCTTGAAATGAAGTCAAAACAAATTTACCATTCCTTATTTCCTTCTCGTTTTTTTTTCTTTTTCTTACAAAATTTCAAGCCTTTTTAATTCTTCTAATTATTGTACTGGTTCTAACAACATTGAATGTAACAGATATTAACCGAAGAAGTAACGGTTTAAACTTTGGTGTGAATGTACAGGAAAAAAAAATGAAATATTGGCAAAGATTCATCTCGTATACATGATCAACTGAAAAAAAAAACTATAAATGACACAAATAGTTAGACGTGACTGCGATTCGATTTCGGTTTTGGTTCTAAAAAGGCCTGGAACCGAAACCGCCCTCCAGACGGTTCCGGTTCCAACGGTTCGGTTCTTTTAAAAAAAAAAAAAACCAATATCAAATTATCAATTAACCCAATTCTCCCAATCTCTCTAACCCAGATTTGTCAATGTCTACCCAAATCTCAAAATCTCTAGCTATATACATCAACCCCAAATCTCCCTCAGATTTTCTCAAATCACCTCTCTCTTTCTCTCTCTCACACACACACAAATCAACCCCAAATCACAAATCACCCATCACCGGTCCACCATCACCATCTTCTCATCCGACCATCTTCTTCTTTCTTCTTTCTTTTTCTTCCCAGCTTCTTCGTCTGCGGATCAATCGTCGATGGAATCGATGTGGATCTGTGAAAGAGAGAGAGATCGATAGAATCGATTTGTAGATCTGTGGATTCTGGATGTGAATGGAATCGGTGGATGTAATTGATCTGTGGATCGAGGATGGAAATGAGGATTTTGGAAAGAAAAATGAAAGAATGAGAGAGCGAAGAGAGAGATCATAAAAAAGAAAAAAATCGTAAAAAAAAATAATAATCTTAAACCGATCAGTCGATTCCAATTCGAGTTTTTTTTAAAGAACCGGAACCGGAACCTTACCTTAAGGCTCACGGTTCCGGTTCCTATTCCGATTTCAATTTTTTTTCAGGATTACGATTCGATTACACGGTTTAAACCGAACCGCAGTCATGTCTATGTATATAGTATGTCATTTTTCCTAAGTTTTTTTTTTAATATTTGATACTTATGGACCGTTAAATTAGAGTTCAAAGACTAATATCTAACACGACCCTGGTGTCAATAATAGTAGTAAAGTCAAAAAGCCACTCTTAGCATAGCTGTTAGTTCACATCTCCATATTAGTGGTGAAGATTCAAGCCTCACAAAATGTACATTACATATTACAATCATGTGAGGGGAAGTAAATACTCGGCAGGTCCTAACAAACCTCTGGCTCAGTTGGTGTGAATTTATTGTAATATTTCAACAACAAAAAAGACAATATAAAATTAGGTTTACAAAAAGTGGTCAAAATATGTTATTCATGATAAACCCACCCCAAGGACATAAAATTAATATTGAAAACTCTACTAAATATCTCTGCTGTTCCATCCACCAATAATCTACCATTTAATTGTGAAACCTTTATATACAATGTCTTATTCCATTCAAGTAACACCTCCTGACCCTGTATCACTGCTTCCTGCAACAATTAACCAACTTCCATGAGAAACATACCATCATGATTATTTCCAGTTCATCTACATACCGAAAGACGAAGCATCATTAAGAATAGGAAAATCTTCAATGGGGAGGGTGTACTGCGTTATTCATACGCTTATCTAATAAAAGTTTGCATGTATGAATTAATATTTGAAATCTTCTTCCTGATTCTCTCAACAACAACATGATAGATGGTCTTTTAGACTAGATGTATAACATTGACAGTACTTTTATTAGGCCAGCGTACCACTTCATCATGATGACACAGTTTCCGTTCTCATAAAAAGAAAATGATATTGGCATATGAAAAATATTGATTTTGCATTATATGGCAGAAATAATTCTAGAAAGCCATAGGCTATCAAGTGTTAAGCTAAATTGCAATACTTGAGAACTCACAGGGAGAAAAAACATCATTTTATTAGAATGCATCTTATCGGTGATCCCTCAGCACCGAGCAACCTCAGCGGTAAGCAATGGACATCATACATTCCTGCTGGGACATCATCGAGTTTAAGGCCTTCTATGAGAATAATTTCCTGAAGAAGATGATCAATGTTAGAGCTGAATTATGAGTATCTTGAAACTACTTTTTTCCCTATGAATCCAACAATCAGTTTCCTTTCCCCAGAAAATATGAACTATCAACCAATCAATGATTCTTTTTGAAATTGGGTGTAATGTTTTAATCAGCAACCAGCAATACTGGTAGGGAAACACTAATTCTAGCTATGTGAGAAAAAAAAAACTAAAGCATCATAAAATATTTTCTTACCCTGCCCTCCAAGAAAACATAATGAGATGGAAGCAAATCATCAAAGGCAGCAACAGACAAGTAATCAATTCCTACAATTAACAATAGAGTGTCAATCTTACGCCAGAAAACATCACAAAAATGTACACACTGTAAAGAGGGAGATGCTACAATGAAGTGTTCCAACAACACATGTTGCTGAAAGAAATGAATGCAATTTCAAATAAATTTTGAAATTTGGTTTAAAAACATATCTAAATTATGCATAGAGTTTATGGGAATCAACTAAGGAAATATGTAAACTGAAGCAATCATAAGCTGAAAAGTAGGTACTAAATGCATATGCATCAGAGTTGACAAAATAGAGTAGGCACAGATAGGAAGGAGTCATCATGGGTTCAACTTTTACACTTCTTGAAGATGAAAATGTAATGTGCTATGGAAAAGGGCAAAGTCAAAGTAGCTCCCATGGCCTTTAAACTTGCACATTTGTAAAAAAATTCGGTATGTTGATTGTTGAAATAAACTAATAAACACTCTGAAATTACTCTCTAAATTTAATAGGCTTTGAAAAGACTCAAATGGGAATAAATAGCAGATTTATGAATGATATTCAAACTATCATATATAGGGATGGAGATAAATAAATATCTTTGAATGAATATAAAATTTAAATTTGAGTTCTAGTCCAGATAGAACTCTGTAGGAGTTCTTGCTATTCACTCGGAATAATCTCATGAGTCTTTTAAGAGCATATTAAATATAGAGAGTTGTTTCAGAGTGTTTATTAGTTTTTCTTCTGCTGATCTTTTCCATCCCTATGCCTTTCTCATGGATACAAGTCAAAGAATAACATCCTAGAAATTAGTTGATGAACACACATGATGAGGATGGATAAGAACCAAAATGAGAAACGTTGTTGAAATAGCTGGTGTACCCAAAATGAAAACACTAATTAGAACATAATGGTACATGCAGACTGTACATTGAAGACTGTAGCAGTGTCAAGAGGGATGTGGATTAAAGAACAACCGTTTGGCAATGTCAGAAAGGACACAGGTGTTGGCACAATGGCAGAGTTACAGATGAGTTAGGATGCTAGTATTTCGCAAATCACCATTGCTTTAACCAACTACAGACAGTTAGGACATGATAAGTTGATCATGTGACTTACATTCGAATGCAATAGATGCACGGTATTAATAAGTCTAACAATCAGTCATATATGACAGTGCAACTAGTAAGATTTCCTCACATGACAAATAGTGTCTCCAAATTTTGATTGAAAATGTAATAACATAAATGGTGTTGTAAGTGATCAAGAATCATCAAGTATGGTGCAGCAGAAACACAACCGATCATGTGGAATTTTTTTAAGATATATTGATTTGAGTACATCAAATAGCCCCTAACAGATTGACCACAATTATTCAAGTTTGTCCCTACTCTCATCCAGTTCGTGAAAATCTACCCTCTAGATGGTCCTAAAAAATGATAATAATATCAATCGGTGAAGAAATTCAGCTGTCTGAATATTGATCCTACAATACTTTCAATACAGATTGTGTCTTATTTGTGGCTTAATGTGTTTAGGGCCTTAGGTTAGGCATGATCAGTGATTATTCTCATTCTTGTTTGAATTATTGGTTAATGGTCAACATGATTCATGCCTCGATGAGCTCACGTATGGTGCAGCCAAATCACAATCGATCATGTGGAAATCTTATGAGATCTTGATTTGAGTTCATCAATTGCCCCTAACAGGTAGTCAAAGATTGGGCTATAACTATTCAAGTTTTTCCCTACTATTGTTCAGTTTGGATGGTACCCAAAAAAGAATAACACACGCACAGATGAAGAGGTTTAGCTATCTAAATATTGATTCCTACAATAGTTTCAATAAATATTGTACTTGTAGCTTAGTTACCATTAATAAAGAATCTCATGTGTTTATGCGTGATCAACAATTATTCTCATTCTTTATGACCTAAAAGGCAATATTCCAACAATTCTCCCAAATAATTTCTATACACAGAACTACGGAACACGGTATATAATTAATTATCACTTGATTATTAGAAATAAATCCCAAAAGACAGTCAAAAAAGAAAAAGTAAGAAGATCTGAAGCTGTATGACATGAAACTGAAAGAATTGTGTCTTCTTATGCATAAATAATGAACGAAACTCTGATGCAACTGAGTTAACAATAATAGACATTTATATTTCATAACTAGATATATAAAATATAAAGTTTGATATTTTAAATGAATGCCAACAACTTGACACAGCATAAAAAAGTAAAGAAAGGCATGAGATAGATATATAGCTTAAACCTATTGAAGACAGCATAAATCTTACCAACAAGTTTAATGTCAGTGTTTTCTACCAACCATCTTGCCCCGTCTTTCATAAATCCCACATAGCTTGTGTCAAACTCCTTTTTAAACATTAGCTTCCTGAAATTGAACAAAATATTAAAACGGTCCGCCTTAATATTAAAAGAATTCACCCTAATGGCGATATGATTAAATGATTTACCTGTCTGTATTTAATGTTCTAAAAAGCACACGACGTACACCCCTAGGAATGTGTAAGGACTCCATTACATCAGCTGCAAGAAATAACCTTTATTATAAACTAATGGATACAAAAGTTAGAGGAAAATACAAGAAAAACATTATGTTATTTGTCAAATGTATATACTCGAATCATTTCACACTGCTATAAAGTATATTATCCAGCAGATTAAAGAAAATTCTCTCTAAATACACAAGGTATATACACATTACGCACAAGAAAGGTTCTTGTTTTTTAACTAGAAACTTTTTGAACCAAGCTACAGACACTTTGGTAGACACAAAATACACAAGGCATCCACAAAGAAAGGATGTCATCATATAAATTTCTTACAAAAGCTTTTGGTGGGGTGAAAAAAAGATAGAAAAAACTACATTTATTTGCTTCTCTTTCTGTTGTACTAGAGACAATAAGAAATATAGATATAATTTATGGCACATATAACTAAAGACACTAATGAATATAGATTTAATTCATGGCACATAGCCTATAAGAAAGAAAAGAAGGAAAGAACAAAAACTTAGAACCAGATACTGAGATACCTAGGAGAAAAAAAAAACCAACACTACTGAAGAAATGGACAAAAAATTGGCATCACTACCATCTATAATAGTATAAAAATCCCCCAAACACCTATTCAGCGTTCGTTCAATAATTCGAAAGGCATTCAATCAACACACAGCAAAGTAAAATTTCATTTTTCATGAATGCATAAATGGCGATTGAAGTAACATACCGATTACTATCTATAGATTCTATACTAGTATAAAAATCCCCCAAACACTTATTTAGCATTCGTTGAATAATTCGAAAAGGCCTTCAAAAGCAAAGTAAAATTTCATTTTTCATTTCATGAACGTAAAAATGGCAATAGAAGTAACATCATACCGGTTATGTTCTTATCTCTTGGAACATCAACTAACAAAGCAGGACCTACACACATAAACAGAACAAAATTAGTTTCACAAAAACCCCACCAAGAATCCAACCACAAGAGATTTTTTTTACCATTCAACACTTCCAAGTCGAGAGTGTCAACATCGAACCCAGCATCGAAGTAGTGATCGAAGACGTGACCAGGCGCGTCGACGTGGGTCCCTGTGTGAGTTGGGAGTTTCATCTCAGAATTGTTGGCGAGAGAGCCGTTTTTTATGCTTTTGGGTAGCCACAGGAATTGACCCAACCCCTCCGCTTCCTCCCAGGTCGGCATGTCCGTCGTGTAGCGGTGACTGATGTCGAATATTCTGCCGCCGTCGTAGACTTCTCGGCGGATTGGGGTGAGATCGTCGGAGAGGGAGCAGTCGAAGCCGCCGGTGCCCGGGATAGTCGGGTAGGCGGTGCTGGCGGCGACGGTGAGTAGGAGTAAGTTGGAGAAGACGAGGAGAATCTGTGAGTTGGTGACCTTGTCTGCCATTTTTGACTGATAATCGGAGTAAGTTGGAAAGCAGAATTTTGTATTTGATATGAAAAAAAATAATTAAATAGTGATTATTGGAGAATAGATAGGAGGGTGAGATAATCCTTCTGTTTTATTTAATTTCATAATTTGGATTTTGGATTCTAATATTATTTATTTATTTAGTGATTAAGACATGAAAGGATTTAATATTGTTCACATTACTGTCGAGTTTCCTTAAAAATATAATTTTAAACATTACATGATCGAAGGATTTAACAAAATTTGTTGAGGTATAAATAGCATGAGGATCATTTTCTTTTTCTTTTTCCTTCTGTATTTGTGTCAAAAAAAATTGTAATCAATTCAAACGATAACTATACAACATACTTTTTTTTCTTTTATCTTTTTTTTTTAATATAAATTTTTAAAAAAAAAAACAGGTATTTTCAATAATAAAATATAGGGATAATTACCCCGGTAACTATCAATTCTTGCAACCACTATCAAAATGGTCACTGGATGGAAAATTAGTTTCAAAATGGTCATTATTGATAAACAATCTTCTACTAATGGACATTTCATCCAATTACATGTGGTATTTTGGTATATAAGAGGATATCATTAATTTATTTTAGATATTTTTTAGAAATCAATTTTTCTTTTATTTTTTGAAACAAATAACTATATTTAGTCTATGTATATACATATAATATATATATATATATATATATAGAAGATTAAGGTTATAAAATCTAAAAATTCTAAAAAATATATTTGAGATAAGTTGAATATAAATATATATGTATATTTGGGATATACTATACATATATACAAATATTAAATATAATTATTTGTTTCAAAAAACAAAAGATATAATTTATTTCCAAAAAATATATAAAATAAATTAATGACATCATGTTATTTATCAAAATACTACTCATCGGATGGAATTGGATAAAATGGTTATTAGTGTAACATTGTTTATCTAAAATTGTCATTTTAAAATCAATTCTTTATCTGGTGTCCATTTTGATAGTTGTGGCAAAAGTTGATGGTCACCGGATTAATTATCTCAAATATATATATCATGAGAGGTCTAAATTTATCAGTGAGTCTGTCACAACAAGGAGGTTAAGACCCGATGAAATTAGTAATCAACTGCCCAAACGGCCAAACCCAATTTAATATTTATCTCTTTACATTCTGTTGACCGTTGACGTGTATGGACACATTCTTAGACATGTCAACAACTTTCGTTAACATATCTTTATATGTCGGCCAGGGTCAGTCATGAGATTTCGGGAGCCCTAGACGAACATATATTTTTATTTGTTTTTTTTTCTCTAGTAAATAATTATAAAAATCATTATAATAACTAAAAATCAAAGTAGTGACACAACAAAATAGCAAATAAAAAGTCACAAATTTTAAAATTACATCAAATAATATATCACTTAAATATTATTCGTCCTACATTTTTAGCAGTAAAAGTACTAATTAAGCTTATATAATCAATTTTTTACCATATATTTTTTCAATGGATAACATAATTAAGTCATTCAATCTTTCTTGTGACACAGTTGATCGAATATAGGATTTAGGCTCAGTCTGGAATTGCTTCTCATACTGCTTTTGGAACTAAAAGTGCTTATGAAGTTGGTATGGGGGGTTTGGTAAAATTTATGGAAAGTGCTTTTGATCTCTTTTGGCTTCCCTCACAGCAGAAATTGAGAAGCTACAAATTGATGCTTTTGATCTCTTTTGGCTTCCCTCACAGCAGAAATTGAGAACACGCTTAATACTATTATTAATGATTTTTTTTTTCCAAATTTACTATTTTATCCCTTACCTTTTATGAAACCTATCACATAACAAAACACACACTTAGCATTTATTATTTTATTTACAATTTACTATAACATATACTTTGTTATTTAGGTGTTGTTTATTTCAATTGTATAATCTTATGAATCATTGAATTAAATTATGCTAGTTTCTTTGATATATTAACAATATATGTGACAATAGATAAAAAATGATTAAAGCAAAATTATATATTTTTTAACAATATTTATTTATTTATTTTATAACAAATTTATGGTCATACAAAAATAAAATAAATAATTTATTTTATAACATATTTATGGTTACAACAAATAAAATAGATTATTTATTTTCAAATCATCTTAAATATTCATTTTTATCCTTTCTAGTAATTTTGTACAGTCACAACACTTTTTTATCAAACACATTGAAATTGCTTTTGATTCTCACAGCACTTTTAAAAATCAGTTTACCAAACACTCAACTGATTTTTCTCACATCAAATCCAAAAGCAAATCCAAAAGCAATTCCCTCACAGTAGAATCAAAAGCAATTTCCCCCACAACACAGCAATGTCAAACCGAACCTTTATCAACTTCAACTTTGAAAAGCTACTTTCCGCCGAGACAACTGTGACCGGTATAGTTAACAAAAATCTATAAGCAATCCATGCATTTGGAAGCAATCATCCATTCCTTTATGATAATTTAACAATTCAATTGTCTTTTTTGTTTTCTTTGGTAAATCATCTTTCAAAATTTGTAATTCTACAAATAAATATTTTCCTTTAACATCATAACAATCTTTTTTCAAATTCCAATCAAAAAACAATATTTTTCACTAATTCCCAGTGGACCCAATTTCTCAAGAAAAGAAACCAAAAACAGAGTTGAGAGGCGAGAGCTATCAACAAATGCCAAATAAAAAAAAGAAGTAATGAACCCTAAAATGTTTCAAATGTCTGATAGTCTGATACTCTTATAGTTAATTGTACGGATTTTGTTTATTTTTTTGAGAAAATAAAAAACATCCACAACTATTATGAAAATTTTGTTTTTAACCACATACGAACATTTATTTGTTAATAGCCATTTAAAAAAAAACCAGTGTATGTCCGTAAATTATAAAAATACCTCTGGATTTGATTTTTTCTTTAAAACTGAAAGAAAACTTGAAATCATTACTAAAATCTAGAACCAAACTTGAAATCACGGCTAGGAACTTGAAACTTGAAATCTTGTTTAAAAAAATGACATTTTGAAACTTGAAATCTTGCTTAAATTGAAATGTTGAATGTTGAAAGTTGAAATATTGACTAAATTGAAAGTTGAAACTTAAAATGTTCTGGGTTTTTAAATTCTTCGTTTTCAAATTTTGAAACTTGAAATGTTGCCTAAATTGAAATGTTGAAACTTAAAATGTTGACTAGATTGAAATGTTCAAACTTGAAATGTTATGGGTTTCTAATATTTCGTTTTCTTTCCTTTTTTTCAACAAATCTAATCGCCGGCGGAGGGGGAGCTCGACTGTGTTGCTGGACGGTCGTGAAGCCCAGGCGACGACACTCCGGTAAGTCGTTGACGACATGTGAGAGAGAAAGGAAAGGAGAGAGAAAGAGATGTGAGTGAAAGAGAGAGAGAGAAAGAAGAGAGAGAGAGTTGTGGGGAGAGAGAAAAGAGGCCGGCGACGGTTCGTCGGCCTTCGCAAGGATGCCGGCGACGGTTCGCCGACGAGAGAGAGAGAGATCAGGGAGAGAGAGATAGAGGAAAGGAGAAAGAGGAAAGGAGAGAGAAAAAAAGAGAGAAGAGAGAGAAAATGGTTGGGGATGATTTTTATATAGGGGTATTCAAGTAATTTTTCAAAAAAGTGGCTATTAACAAATAAACTTTCATATGTGGTTAAAAATAAAATTTTCATAATAATTATGGTTATTTTTAATAATTTCAACTTTTTTTATTGGGCATGTTTTTAACAAAGAAATTAAGAAATAAAAACCCACCAAAATTTCAATTTGACAGTGAATTGCAATTATATGTTACGGTGGGGACGGTATAATAATTCATAAACGTAATGATTTCGTTTTTTAATTGGCCATTTTGTAACCAAAAAAAAAATATGGGTTGTATATAAATATTTGTTGAGTGAGCACTTTAATTGATCATAGACATGTAAGCTTTTTTTTACAGTCGAAAATGGAAATTGTTAAAAATAGTCATAACTATTATGAAAATTTTGTTTTTAATCATATACGAAAATTTATTTGTTAATAGTCATTTTTTTGATAAATCACTTGAATGCTCCCATATAAAAACCATCCCCAAACATTTCCTCTTTATTTTCTTTTTTTTTTCTCTCTCCTTTCCTCTCTCTCACCGATCTCTCTCTCATTTCCTCTCTCTCTCCCCGATCTCTCTCTTCTGCCGGCGAACCGTCATCGGCCTCCTCTCTCTCTCACCCAACCGCTCTTCTCTCTCCCCGCAGCTCTCTCTCTCTCTTTCACTCACTTCTCTTTCTCTCTCCTTTCCTTTCTCTCTCACACGTCGTCAACAGCTTGCTGGAGTGCCGTCGCCTGGGCTTCACGACCGTCCATCAACGCCGTCCAACTCCCCCTCCGTCGGCGATTAGATATGCTGAAAAAAAAAAGAAAAAAAAAACGAAATACTAAAAACTCAGAACATTTCAATTTAGTCAAGATTTCAAGTTTCAACATTTCAATTTAAGCAAAATTTCAAGTTTTAAAATTTGAAAACGAAAAACTTAAAAACCCAGAACATTTCAACTTTCAATTTTCAATTTAGTCAAGATTTCAAGTTTCAACATTTCAATTTAAGCAAGATTTCAAGTTTCAAAATTTTATTTTTTAAAACAAAGATTTCAAATTTCAAGTTCCTAACCGTGATTTCAAGTTTGGTTCCAGATTTTAGTCATGATTTCAAGTTTTCTTTAAGTTTTAAAGAAAAAATCAAATTCAGGGGTATTTTTGTAATTTATGGACATACACTGTATTTTTTTTTTAAATAGCTATTAACAAATAAATTTTCGTATATGATTAAAAATAAAATTTCCATAATAGTTACGGTTATTTTTTATTTTCTCTCTTTTTTCCCGTTAAAAAAAACTATAATTTAGCCTAAGGATACATATACACAGTAAAAAAAAATTGGGGCCCTTAGAAACTGAAGGCCCTAGGGCTGCCTCTTGGGCCTATGCCATGGACCTGCCCTGATGCTGGTAAGGATGGTAATTGGATCCGTATCGACGAGTACCCACTTGCATCCGACCCTTTCATGACTAGGTTTGAATGTGTGAAATCCAAACCCCCTACGGGTTTGGGTGTAAAAATACAATCCGAAGCAGGTTCAGGTTTGGGTGTGGGTTTGAAAAAAAAATCCACACTCCCAAACCCGTGAACCCGCTTAATGTTAAAAATAATTTAATAAAACATGAAAAAAAAATAGAGAATAAAAAAAAATATTGAATCTCTTCCAAATTTACTTTCAACAATCATTATGTCCTATATATAAATAAGGGGCAGCCATTTATTCATATATTTATGATATTTCCATATCGAAGTGGTATTTGTCTTTAAAAATTGTAAACTTAAAATGAGTTGAATATCAATCACTATATTCTTCTCTATTGAGTTCCTTTTATTCTTTAATATTTAAAAAATATTATAATTAAAAAAATGTATTAGTATTTAAGTTTTTTAGTTTCACAGGGTTCGTGGGATGGATATTGAATCCCTCAAAACTTACGGGTGAAATTCAAACATAAACCCGTTTAATTTCATAGGTTTATGGGTCGGGTTTGGGTGGTTAAAACCTTTGCGGATTCAGGTTTGGGTTTGGTAAAACTGTCCGAATCTAATTCATTGCTATCCTTATATGCTGGCAACGCTACCATGATGTGGCATAACACGTTTGCCATTTACAATGACGTGCCCAGTGACATAAGAAAAAAACAGTTTCCAAAAAAAAAAAATCATCCTTAATGTGCGACTTCGTTTTGACTTTTCATTTTCTATGAATCTCTGTAAGGTGGAGCCATTTTCAGTGCAACAAATCACCAACTATCGAGTGTTGCTCATTTTAGCAATAAAAGAATAGAGAAATTATTCTACAAATTCAGTCTCTTATTCGTTATCTATTAATGATGTATTAATTCATTTAATTTTCATTAAGACCTAAAAAATCCTATAGACAATAGTCCCACTATGTTTCAGAACTCAGAAATCTTGCCTGAATAGTATCTGATCGCCCATCTCTCATATCTTTGAACATAATTAATTAATTACATAGTGAAACAATATCTGAATGAATCGATAAGTTTCATAATGGGAAAAAAAAGATAATAATAATAATAATAATAATAATAAAGAGTGGTAGCTTCATCTCTAATAAGAAAACAAACAGATTATTTAAAATTTTAAATATAAATAATACGTTTGACAATCTATAATTAAACTCCCATTCTTTAGATTTAAAGGGTAATTATATATTCTCGATTCAACTAACAATTTCATGTACCGGTGTTGTTAAAGTCGATACTTTTCTTTATTTTTTAAATAGTCCTTTTAGAAATTTACGTTAATTTAATCTTAAACTTGTTCTTTATATTTATATAGAATCTATAAATATAGAATCTATAAATAACTTGACTTAAAAGTAATTTCCCACTGACATAAGATTTTATATCGAAAAAACAGGTACATGACACGTGTAAGGTTTTCACCACACAATTACATGAAAGTAAATGTATAAGGATACAGTTAGCTAAGAAAACAACAATTCATATGTTCTGTCATTCTATGTCCTTAAATCTCTGTAAGCCAAAATTCACACCAGATAAGCTTCCTTTTTCTGCTGAGCCTTTGAAAGCTGACATTTATTTGGTAATGGATGTCCACACAAAGTCACTGAGTCTCAAATTTCTTTCCAAGCAAACTTTTCTGAAATGTTTCGAATTATCCAACCTTACGGTTGTCTAAAGATTACGAGACACATGTAGTTTGTAATAGAAATGAAATGTTTAACATATTATAGTAAATGCGTAATCACATCTTACAACGAAATTGTTTGATTTCGATAGCACTCGACAAACCTAGACCAATTCGGTGTTAGATTTAAAACAAAAGGATAATTAATTAATCCATGAAAGCTGTTCATCTTAAGTTTAAGGTAAGTCTTCCTTATTTGGTATACCATTAGATTATATTGAATATGAACTTGTCCATGACGTTATTGGGTTGGGTTGGGTTTGAAGCATATTGTAGAGAGTACTACTAAATACACCCACTTTAATTTCTAATCCCCCCTTAATTAACTCCATTCATGTGACCATTAACCATCCTTCAACTAACCTAACATCTAACATCTACCGTCTCTCAGGACCAAGGGGTAGTTTGATTCTAACCTCTTTGATATCGTTTTAGACTCTTAATTTATGTTGTAATAGGTTTGATTAACGATTCAATTCAATATATATATATATATATATATATATCTTATTTTGACTCTCTTTTCTAATTAGTGTAAAGGTGTTCATTTTTTGACATGTTTGGAGAATAGAGGTCAAAAGAAATGATGTGAAGCCTGTTATTCAAATTTCAAAAAACCATTGTTGTTGAAGCAACAAGTAGTGGAGAATAAAGGTAAAATAATTGGGTAACAAATAAAGTCTATCTTCTCCACTCACCAGATTCTAATAGACACTTATACTCCATTTCATGATTGATTTTCAACTATAGTAGGCAACCCACCGTTCTAAAAGGAGTCCATTTTTCTCACCCACCTTGTGCGTGGGTAAGCATTACCCTATTTTCATATGAATAACACATGTTTAGAGATGAGTAAATTTATTTTAAAAGATGTCAATGTTTAGATATATTTATCCCCTCTATGAACACATGGTCATCCATATATAAAATATTAAGTATACCACTTTTCTAAAAGGTAAATTTAGTATTAAGGTTCTTCGAAATTATTAAGATTCAAAAATACTATTTATAGAAGGTAAAAAAAATAAAAATAAAAAGATCGAAACGATTTAATTTGTAGAAACTAAAGTGTATCACAAGAGTTCCCCACTTGCCCGGTGATTATAACAGAAGTCGTCAAAACAATTCCGATGGTATATTTCCGAGGGTTCTAGAAGTGTATTACTTCTAGTGCAACCAACTTAACTAAATATTGGAGTAATATTACGGCAATTTTCTTCTTAATAATTTAATTTTGTTCCTAAAATATTGCTGGCACATAGTTAAAAATCAACAAGGCTTAATTTGAGGTAGAGTTCCTAGCTAATTCAAAACTTGTATTAAATGACTCCGTTGTATATCTTTAATATCTATATTACAGGATGGTGAGTGATAAACTATCGAATCAATCTCATCAAATTTATTATAATATATATATATATATATATATATATATATATATATATATATAAACTTGTTAGATCTTATACGTTCTGGTGTTTATATATATACATATATATATATTATCTAGATTTAGATGTATTTAAGAATTAGAAGAGTGTTATGGTTTTTTTATTCGGTTATTCCTTGTTATTTTAATAAAGAATTATAGTTTAAAATTTTAAAAATAAATTAGAAAAGATGGTCAATTCAATGTTATAATTGAAATATAAAATCAAATGTTTTGTGCTTTTTTAAACATAATAATATTTTAGATTTCCTTCCGTGAACATAATCTCAAAACAGTCTTCAAACATGGTCAGGTTTTGAACATGACAGCTAGCTGCTGCTTTTCTAACTATTTGATGTAACAGTTGTATGCCAATTTTGTTATAAAAATATCTCATCAATTAACAAGTTGATGTCATTTTAATTATTTAATCACTTAGATCGGTTCAGTTTCAAATGTTTATCTGCTATCATATATATTATAATGGACCACAATTTGTTTTGTCTCTATATGTCAGTTCAGGAATCAGGCATGACTATCTCACAACTTGTTTGTTGCAGGATTTGTAATTTGTTGTCTCTGTACTCTATATGTTAATTCTGGAATCAAGCATGACTATCTCACAATTTGTCTGTTGCAGGATTTGTCTCGGATTTTTTTATTTATATATATGTGTGTAAATATACACTATATGTTAGGTTTTTGGCTTATATTACTAAGTGAACTCAATGTTAACAAAATGAGACTAGAGACACGGGAAACGTTTGGAAGTTGAAGATGGTGTTTGAGGGAGGCTTGAAGATCTAAGAAGAATTGAAGAATCGGATTCCAGAAGGAACCGTAGCATAGACCGCGGTGCAGGCGCAATGCATAGATAGTGGTACGGACCACGGTCAATTCCGGAAAAATTAGCGCGGTGTAGAGGCGGTATTATGAGCGGTTGTTTAGAGACATTCCGTAGTGTAGAGCGCAGGTGACCAATAGCGACCCAAACCGCGTTGACATCGTATTTTGAACAGATCATAAAATGTGTGCAAAAAAGGAAAGGTTTTCTTCTTGAAGTTTTTACGCCTAAACAGAAAAGGAAAAAAGTTTCTCTTTGTGCCTAGGAAAATCTTGAGCCTAAAAGAGCAAGACTTTGCGTGGATTAAGAAGACTTGTGCGAGTAGGAGAAGATTTCATTGTTGGTTTTAAACTCCTCTAGTAGTATAGTATAAATACATGTAATATTTGTTTATTGAAAATGTGGAACGAAAGAAACACCTGAAACATCAGAGAGTGGGAAGATCCAATGGAAGACCCTTGAGAATATCTAGGGAGGAATCGAGGGAATATATGGAGATCATGAGAGAGATCCGTGTATGATATTCAGAGGAGATCTAAAGAGATATTCGGTGGGTGTAGTCAAAAAAGGACATGCTGGGCGTTGTGAGTTAAGAGCAAGAATGTAAGCTTGGTTATGAGCTTGGAGGCCCGATAAATCTTGATTGTTTGAGGGTTTAGGTTGTGTGAGAGAGAATACTGGAGCGTGTGGTTGTACAATTTTACTACATAATGAATTATTTCTCTATCATCCTGATGTCCGTGGTTTTTTTTCCTAATTTAGGATTTCCATGTATATCTTATGTTCGTGTGTGATTAGTTTATTTTCTTTCATTTTATTTTTCTACTAGTAGACGATATTTTCTTATATGTGAATATTAGGTATGCTATTTTCGCGTTCATCGGTTCAAATTCCTAACACTATAAAATCCAACCAACCAAAATCTTGAGGTATGGTGAGATAGACCAAAGTATGCACGATTTAGAATGCAATTCTCATTACAAAATTAAAATAAGTCTCTTCACATTTTGTGACTTGTTGAGGTTGAATCTTTATCATGGAAGTGAAAGTGATGTGCGTTATTGCTCTCCTAATGATAAATATCAAGACATGCATTTTGTTTAATTTCATTGATATACCACATGTGGTGCGACGGTTTAAACTTGAAACATTGAGAGACTAAATGAACGTTCTTTACCGTCAAACTACATTAGTCGATGGCATTCATAGATGCATTTGGACAAACAACAAACAACAAACAACGAAAGCAAATTAATCTTTCATAATTAAATATCTATACAAATACAATACATAGAGGGGTGTGTAGGGATGCACATTGGAAAAATGAGGATAAATATAGATCCATGATCCCTACCCTCCTTTCCCACCCTTCCCCATCTCTCCCAATAAGGGTGTTTTGGGAGGAGGTATCCTCATCCCCATCATCATCTATCCGTTTTTTTCCGTTTTTCTCTTCTTCTTTTTTATTCCATCGTTAACCCTGTTTTACTACAAATTACATTAAAAAAAAACACTCCATTAAAAATTTAAATACAAATACAAGAATGTTAATGTATATATATAAAACATGAAAATGGGGATGATCAAAAAATTTATGGGGGGAATGGGGCCATTTCAACTTCGGGATGATTTTCCCCACCGATTTTTCTTTTTCAAAAAAATTCATCCAAATAGTAATGGAAAAATGGGAATTTGGATATCATGTGATAATTGGATAAATAGTTAAATACCCATCCCTAGGTGTGTGTATGACCAACCTCAACTTTCTCCAACTCCACGTCTCCATATATAAAAATATAAAACAAGCTCAATTAAAATACTCAAAACCCAAATCTCCCCACTACACTACAATACATTACATCACTCTCAACTCTCAAGTCACCACAACTCACAGCTCACAGCCTCACAGCCTCACACACAACTTTCTCTCTCAAACAACAAAAACCCACGTACACAAATAAAACCAATCAAACTCTGAAACCTTCCAAACCATTAAAACAAAATAAAAATGCAAACACCACCTCTTCTTCTTCTGCAACTTCTCTGTTTTGTTGTTCTAGGTCAATCCTTGACATCACCACAAGATATCTCAGCTCTCAAAGCTTTCAAATCTTCAATCAAGCCAAATTCAATCCCACCATGGTCATGTTTAGCTTCATGGGACTTCACCACCGACCCATGCGCCTTCCCTCGCCGGACCCACTTCACTTGCGGCCTCACTTGCTCCTCCACCAGAATCACCCAACTCACTCTCGACCCAGCAGGTTACTCGGGTCAACTCACCCCACTCATCTCTCAACTCACCCAACTCGTAATCCTCGATATCTCCGATAACAACTTCTTCGGTCCCATCCCACCTTCCGTTTCATCTCTCACGTCTCTGCATACTCTCACCCTCCGATCCAACTCTTTCTCTGGTTCGGTCCCTGACTCGGTGACCAAACTCAACAATCTTGACTCGCTAGACCTTTCTCACAATTCTCTATCTGGGTCTCTCCCGAAAACTACCTACTCCATGTCCAGTCTAAGAAGACTCGATCTGAGTTACAACAAAATCACCGGTTCACTACCAAAACTCCCATACAATCTCCTCGAACTTGCTATGAAGAACAATTATTTATCTGGGTCCATCACAAAAAGCTCTTTTGACGGGTTGACTCGACTGGAAGTCATCGAACTCAGTGAAAACTCGTTCACCGGAACATTACAATCATGGTTCTTTCTCTTGCCCGGAATTCAACAGGTGAATTTGTCGAATAACAGCTTGACACGTGTCGACGTCTCGAAGCCAGTCAAAGGAAACAGTGACCTGGTGGCGGTCGATCTCGGGTTCAATAAAATCGAAGGGGAATTACCCGTGAATTTCGCTGATCATCCGCTGCTGTCGTCGCTGTCAATGCGATACAACCGGTTACGTGGCAGCATACCATTGGTGTTCAGCCAGAAAAAGTATTTGAGGAGGCTGTTCTTGGATGGGAATTTCTTGATCGGAAAACCGCCGGCGGGATTTTTCTCCGGTGTGGGATTCATTTCCGGTAGCTTGGGAGATAATTGTCTACAGGGATGCCCAGGTTCTTCTCAGCTGTGTAGTCCTTCACAGAAAGCTTACTCTGTTTGTAAACAAGCTTATGGTGGAAAACCAAGGTCTTAGTTAATACTTAATAGTTGGTCTATACTTTTTTTTTGTTTCCAAAAACAATAATATATATGTATTTGAAAAATATTTACAAGTAAATGACTTATATATATTATTATATATACGTTTTTTTTTATATAAATACGTAAAAATGAAATTATATAAGAATATTGAATGTGAATCGCTCATTTTACGTACTCTGACTTGATACGTATGTATTTATTAAAACTCTTTTATATATTAGTGATTTATATTTATTGTTTTTATATAATTCAATCGGTACATACCGTCGTACCGATAGAAAATGAATTGATTATATATATAGAAATTTAAATATATAATTAAATTGTTTATTTGTTTATTAATTATAAAATTACACTATTGTTTTTTTTTATACTCACGCACAACAACCATTTGAACATAAATTTTTTTATGATCGAATGAACACTCTTGACGTTCAAACCATATTATGTGATAATAGTATTGTCTTATCTTTAAGTTTGATGGAACTATTAAGACTTAAGACTTAAGAAGGTTTCGGTGATTGTGCTTTAATTTGAAGTAAAAAGGTGTGATCAAATTTTTAATCACTTATAGTTTCCCTAACCATTGGCAAGCGATAAAGAAATGTTTTCAAACCACTCACATGGTTTTCACTTCTCAATTTGTTTTCATTTCTCTATAAGTCTAAAGGGGCCTGTTTCAAGAAATTGATTAGTTAGTTAATTAGTCTCTAATCAATATAGATTACTGATCAAAGTGTTTATAAAGTTACGAACTTGGGATTATTCACGTGCCCGCACTTGATAATTATTAGTATAATATATTCCTGTGTCTCTTGACTCTTGAGTGGGGATTGAAAGCGAAGTGTGAATATTTTTGAGTCGAGAACTTTGAAAATTTTGTCGACATGTGTCGTTTTTGTCGATGTAATCTGCAAATGTGCCTTGGATGCAACTGACAATGTCAGAGAAAAGTTTGTCAATCTCCAGTCCAGCCGTTATAATAATAACAACATGATGATATGTGAATCTCTGTAACAAAGTCTGAATTCTGAAGGAGGATAGTTGTTAACTTGTTATGTCGACAGCTTTATCTACTCGTACATTTGTATAAACTTTGAGTTGATAATTTCTTAATTCATATTAATTTCAAGTCCTCTCATTTATTTCAGATTCAGCGGCCGAAATTCAACTTTGTGGATATAAATATGGGATGTTCACATCAAAGAATTGAGTGATAGAATATGAAACATCTAGATTGAATTACATGTGCAAAGTGGCTTCCACTTGCAATTTTGGTACAATGTGTCGGTGCATTTCCATGATTATTTCCAATTCTCTTAACTCGTGTGACCATGAAAATTTATAAAAGTTGCCGTGCAAGTTTAGTCGGAAGTAACCAATATGATATATACATTTTACGTCTATATTATCGATTGAGATTGTGAGTTCGAATCATATCTTTTCTAAAAAAAAAAACTCTAAATCAAATATAATCGTTCAAAAAATGCATACATATTTGATCGATTCATGTATTTTACTGGATAATGCATCAAACCTTTACTTAAAAATCATTCCAAAACATAATAGTTTATGGGAATTTTTTATTTTAGAATTCTTTTAGAGATAAAAGATGGTGGTAGTGCTGAAAAGTAAAAGAGCAGAGGATGTGAAAGTGTGCAAGAAAAGAATAAACCAACAAAAAGTGATTCAAAGGACATTGAAAGATGAGGGACCTAGCCTTCAACACTGAGAGCTGAAGATGCCCCATTCACAGTTCAGACTACATGATCATCAGCTGTCATCACCTGGTGTCTGGCCCATATATAAACAAAACTCTCTCAACCAAGTTATTTTCTAACTATTGAATAGAAAAATGCATAACATTATTAGTTCAAGTGGTGTGTAAGTTCTTCGGAAAGAGTTCGAGTCTCATCATACGTAGTTTATAAATATATGTGAAAAGTATTCTCATTGATATTATGAAAGTAAATATTCAGACCGTACATCTAATATTTATTCTTGACAATTTTTAGTAGATAAGAACCTATTAGGTGCAATTTTTTTTTTTTTTAAGTAATGAAGAAAAATCTTGAAATGGAGACCTACAAGTGCACATGTATATCTCCTCCTTGTTGCAATTAAGAGTTACGTGATATATTGACGGTTTATGTGTTACTAATTACTATATTGATTTAATGTTTAACACTTTAACTACATATGTTATAATCTTAATTTATAACATAAAAAAAAATGCATAATTTGAATATTTTAATGTGAATTTAATAAAGTTAATTATCTTAGAAACTTTTGTATTCCAATAAGAGGATATAAGACAAATAAAGGTGTTTTGTTATTATAACTTTGAAAATAATGATGTAAATACTAAAATAGGAAGTTTGTTAATATAGAAACAAATGGAGGAGGAAAGCAAACGGATAAATCTGTATTTATTTATTAATGATATTGTCAATCATTAGTGTCTTCACTTCTCCATTAATCTTACCTGAAAAATAAGTACTTCATGACTTCAAGATCATGACAAGGTTCCTGACCCTCGCTTTTGTGGGTTCAAGTTTTGTATTTAACATTGAATAGTAAAGTGTTCAAAGATCTCTTCCATGTAACGATGTTTATAGATGGTTAATCTCTTTTTATCCGATTCATGGTCGGATTTCATAATAATAATAACTTCAGATAAGGTTTTTTTGGGTCTATGATCTATGTCTATTATCTCCAACATACTCATGGGCATTATTTTATGGGCCAAATTTGATTACTTAGAACCCAATTTAAAAATACACAAATCCTCCAGTCTTGGAATCCCAGATTTAATTCTTTATACCAAATTAATTAAGATTCTTTTTCTACTTGATCACTATCAAGAAAGCTGTCAATATCTTTATCTCAAGTATTATAATATATAATTTCTAATATTATAAAATATATTTATTTCTATAAAGAAACAACTGTTGAGCATCGAATTTAATTATTTGATGTTGAGAGATGAAAGTTGGTAGGAGACAAAAGCATCACCAGAAACTCAGAAAGAATGGCCTAGCTAGCTTTGAATTTTCAAGCATGCACTGTTTTTCAACTAATATCTTAAACAGCAACTAATATCTACACAGCTGTCAATAATATGATGCGGGTTCGTAACATAAATTTATGTTGTACGTTAATTTTACCAAGCATATACGTTATTGACAGGAAGGAGAAAATAGCCAGGTGGACGCCCAAATGGACGCTCAGAAAATATCATACGAGGCATCATTAAAGAGAAGAAAGTCCGAGTAAGCATATATTGAATGAAAGCTACTCGGGATCAGTTAACAACACTCGAGACTGGTTAAACAACGCTTCCACTCGGGCTCAAACGGCGCCACTCGGGACCATCAAGTATTACTCTTACTCGGGAATAAATACGACTCGAGTAAGAGCTTGGTGCTTATTTCACACGGATTAAGTCATTAAATACGCGAAGATATCCATCAGGAAGGAATCCCAAATAAAATGGAACATTAAGTTAGAAGAGTCCCCAATCAGGAAATAACTTGATTACTTTACGAAGACTACATTCTTATAAGGAAACAAGTCTAAATTGAACAACACTACTAGAATCCCACTCGATTTCCATAAGAGACTCCGAAACAGGAAATAAGACAAATCAACCTCAAGCAAGTAACCGAATCACAATTAAATACAAAGATCTTATATTACTTGTACAAAGTAGATTAGGGTTCTATAAGCATATAAATAGACTCATAATCTGGCTCAAAAAGATATAGGCAATATAGCATACAACAATCACAGCAAATACAGAGAGAAAAATAAAAGAGATCGAGAGCTTGTAAACATCATATTTCCATAGTGGATTTTGGTTTGGTTGATCCTTCAACCACCCGTGGACGTTTCTCCGGTCATCGGAGTTTTACACGTAAAACTTGTCTTCGTTACTCTCTCTGAATCTCTTTCTCTTTGAATCAATAGCCGAAATCCAATCCTTGTTGGCTTTTCTGGCATAATCCAGAAATCGACGTCAACAATTGACGCTAGAAAGAGGGGTTGAACTTCCGAACTTGTTAAAAGCAATGGCAGGAAGTAGAAGTAGAAGTAGAAGTAGAAGTAGAAGCAGTTCAGGGAATGGCCAAAAATCACTAGGCGATTTTCATGTTGGCAACACATCACAAGATCCTGCAGCAAACACAGAAAATCAGCCTGCACACATGGAAGGGATCCAGCAGGTTCCTCCAACCAACAGAGATCTTACACTACGTTTCCAAGAGGCCTTGCAGCAATTGGTGACAGACGAAGCGAGGGAAGAGATTGATTTACTGGCTGAAAGAGCACATACTCCCAATTCTCCACCTGCAAGGCTCCGTTCGGTGGTGGTTGGGCCAGGAATAACTATGCCAGAAACCAGAAGGAATTCTTCCCCAATCAACCCGGCCGGACAGGAAACACTTGAAGAGGGACATCACCAGAGGCTGGACCACAATCAAACAGTACGCACTAGACACCGTAAAAACGACCGGCACAGGGATCGGTCGTCATCAGAAGATAGTGATCGACCTCATCACAAACGTCATTACGAAGTCATGCAAGAATCTCGGCATCAAAGTGAAAAGCCAGAAAGAATGACAGTTACCCAACGGTTCAACCGTCGAGGAAATACGGTGGGGGACAGAGATGTCATGATCCAGAGCCTAACTCAAGAAGTTGAGAACAATAGGCGTCAGATGGATGTGTTGGTCAGACGTTATGGCTATAACGATTTATC
Source organism: Dipteronia dyeriana (assembly GCA_032871835.1). Classification (NCBI taxonomy): domain Eukaryota; kingdom Viridiplantae; phylum Streptophyta; class Magnoliopsida; order Sapindales; family Sapindaceae; genus Dipteronia; species Dipteronia dyeriana. Next base: position 90,809,011 of record CM065295.1, on the reverse strand, counting down.
TAACGACGACTCAGACAACCCATTTACCAAGGAAATCTTGTGGACCCCTTTCCCAGAAAGGTTCAGGATGCTACACGTGGAGCAATTTAAGAAAAACACGGACCCGAAAGAGCACGTAAGATGCTATAAAAGCGCCATGGCCCAGTATGCCCACAGTGATCCCTTATTATGTCTTAATTTTCCACAAACTCTGGGAGACATGGGGTCGAGGTGGTTCGGAAGGTTACCTTCAGCAAGCATCAAGAGTTTCAGTGAACTAAGCAGGAGCTTCTCAAGGCAATTCCTGAGTAACGTTCACAGGAAAAAGTCAGTGGCTCACCTTGCTCAAATAAAACAAGGGAAAGATGAGTCACTAAAGAAATATCTAGGGAGATTCGGCCAATGGGTATCAGAGATTGGCAGTGCAAACGATGAAGCCATAATCGCTGCTTTTCTCAATAACTTGCAGAATGGACGGCTATCCTTTGATTTGAGAAGAGCACGGCTGACTAGGTATGCTGACATGATGGATATGGCAGGAGGATACTCACTGGCCGAAGAAAAAGAATTAGCTACACGAGGAAGCTATATGCACGGGGGAAAGCCTGAACAGAAGGATGCTGAATCCAAGAGGCAGAATCAAAAAGGAAAGCTAAAAGGGAACGAGAAAGAGAAAAACAAGGATGTGGGAAATGGGTACAACGCCGAGCGGTCCACAGAGAAATACCGAGGCAGATATACCAATTACACCCCTCTTCGAAAGAAACAAGAATAAATTTTAGCCATCTTGGAAGAGAAGAATATGGTGCAGGAGTCGCGGCGACAATCATAGTTCGTCCGGAGAGATACAACCAAGTATTGCAGGTTTCACAAGGAAACCGGGCATGAGACTTCAAAGTGTTTTCAGCTCAGAGATTACATAGAGACTCTTATTTGGGAAGGGCACCTGCGGGATGTAATCTTGAAAAAAGATGAGAAATCATAAACTAAGAAAGAAGTTAAGGCAGATCACTCTGAACGAAATCAATGGCCCAGTCCCGAAACCAATCAGGTAATACATACGATTTACGGAGGACCCTCTACCTGGAAAAGCAACCGAGAACGAACTCAGGAAATCAGAGTAGCAATAGAAGCAATAGAAGCAAGGAATAACTTCGACGTAAACTCGGTTGAGCCAGACCCGAAAATGGTAAAGGAAGGATGGGACCCGATAGTCTTTACAGAGGCAGATTCTCACGGCGTCGATGTTCGGCCTAATGACGCCTTGGTTATAAGTGCCCGGATTGGCCATCGGAAAGTCTGGAGAATTTTAATAGATAATGGGAGTTCAGCAGACATCCTCAATGTGGTCGTCTATGACTAGCTAAGGCTAGAACGAAAAGATTTACAGTCTTTCCATACTCCATTAAGGGGGTTTGGAGGGATAGAAGTCAGGTCACTCGTGACGGTGAAACTGCCCGTGAAGATTGGAACAGCACCTTGCCAGAGGACTGTCCTGCTCGACTTCGTGGTAGTTAACTTAGAAAATTGGCCGTATAATGCATTATCGGGTCGGCCATTCCTGAATAAAACAAGGGTTGTAACCTACACTTATGCATTGATGATCAAGTTCCCAACAGAACAAGGGGTTGGGATAGTCAAGGGATCCCAAGAGATGGCCCGAAGAGCAAACCTATCAGTATACAAAGACAAGCATGATGCTGAACAAGTGTGCACCATAATGCAGTCAAATCAGTGTAAAGAGTCCTTGTCATTCGAACTGGATCCGATGGAGAACTCGAATGAGCCCAAAATAGAATTGGTTGAAGTAGTACTTAAAGAAGACGAACCGGATAAGAAAATCAAGATCGGGGCCAACTTGGATGGAAAAGTCAAGCAAGACCTAACCAATTTGCTTAAGGAGTACAAAGATGTGTTCGCCTGGAATCACGAAGATATGGTGGGAATAGATGCCCGAGTAATATCCCACTACCTCACAGTTGACCCGAATGTAAAACCAGTAATACAAAAGAGAAGACCGTTCAATCCTGAAAGAAGTCAAGCAATCAAACAAGAGGTGGAAAAATTACTGACAACTGGATCAATCAGAGAAGTCATCTACCCCCAGTGGGTCGCCAACGTAGTCCTCGTCCAAAAGAAAAATGGACAATGGAGGATGTGCGTAGATTTCACGGATCTAAACAAGGCATGTCCAAATGATAGTTTCCCACTTCAAAGGATAGACCAGCTAGTGGATGCCACAGCAGGTCACGAATTGCTCAGCTTCATGGATGCTTACTCGGGATACAATCAGATCTGGATGAACAAAGCTGATGAAGAAAAAACAGCTTTCACAACGGATCAGGGTTTATATTGCTACACAGTAATGCCCTTCGGTCTAAAAAATGCAGGTGCTACGTATCAAAGGCTGATCAACAAAATCTTCACTCGGCAAATAGGAAGGAACATGGAAGTGTACATTGATGACATGTTGACTAAAAGCATCTCGGCATATGAGCATGCCCGGGACCTCCGAGAGACATTTGATGTTCTGAGAAGATACCAGATGAAATTAACCCGAACAAATGTTTATTCGGAGTCCATTCGGGGAGATTTTTGGGTTTTCAAGTCCATCAAAGAGGAATCGAAGTTAATCCTGAGAAGATCCAGGCTTTGCAAGAAATGACCTCACCTAAAACATTGAAAGAGGTACAACGCTTAACAGGGTGTTTAGCCTCCTTGAGAAGATTCATCTCAAGGGCTACAGACAGGTGCACACCTTTCTTCAAGATAATCAAAAAAGGAAAAGGACTCGAGTGGAATAAAGAGTGCGAGCAGGCATTCTTAAAAATAAAAGAGTACCTGGGACAAGCTCTCGTTCTCTCAAAACCGTAAAAAGGGAAAATACTTCAGCCGTATCTGTCAATAACCTAGCTTGCAACAAGTTCAGTCTTAGTCAGAACAGAAGATGGAGTTCAAAAACCAATGTATTATACCAGCAAGGCACTCGTACCGGCTGAGACCAGGTACTCACAGGCAGAGAAGATAGCCTTAGCATTGGTTTCAGCAGCAAAAAAGATGAGACCATATTTTCAGGCTCATACAATCCAGGTTCTCACCAATTGCCCATTAAGACAAATTTTATAAAAACCAGAAATATCAGGAAGACTTACCAAATGGGCAATCGAGCTAAGTGAATTCGATATTCATTATGTCCCCAGAACCTCCCTCAAAGGACAAGCTGTGGCAGACTTCATAGCAGAGTTCACATAACCAAATCTGGAAACAAAAAGACTCTTGGAAAATAGTTTCCCATGGAAACTGTATGTTGATGGCTCTTCAAATACTCATGGCAGCGGGGCAAGGATCGTAGTTTGCACCCCAGAAGGAGATGATGTTGAATGTGCCATGAGATTTGATTTTAAAGCAACCAATAATCAAGCCGAGTAGGAGACATTGTTAGCTGGAATCAGAGTCTGCATAGCTCTCGGGGCAGATGAAGTTGAGATATTCAGCGATTCACAGGTAGTTGTCAACCAGGTTATGGACGAGTACCAGGCCAAAGATGAAGGTATGATAGCCTACCGTGACATCGCGAAACAGCTCCTCCAAAAATTTAAAAAATACAAGATCTCTTAGATCCCTAGGGAAGAAAATGAAAAGGCTGACGCATTGTCTAAATTAGCGTCAGCAACAACCTCAATCAGACCAAAGACCATTCCAGTTGCACACCTCATTAAACGGAGTACAGCTGAACCTAAGCATTTGGAAATTTTAGAAATCCGAATACCGCAAGACGGTTGGATGGTCCAACTGAGAAGGTTCCTAGAAGAATGCGTGCTCCCGAAAGATCCGGTATTAACAAAGCGCATCAAGTATCGATCAGCTAGGTATACCATGATCGGATGAGAATTATACAGAAGGGGGTTTTCCTGAGATCTCCAGAGATGTGTACCGAAAGAAGATGCACATCGAATACTTCAAGAGATCCACAGAGGAGTTTGCGGGAACCACACTGAGTGTAGAAGTCTGGCGCATAAGGTACTCAGGCAAGGCTATTACTGGCCTACGCTTTTCTCAGATGAACAGCAGTGGTCGGAAAGTTGCAATACCTATCAAAGGATTGCCAACGATATCCAACAACCCCTAGAAAAGCTCAAAAACCTCACTGCCCCATGGCCATTCGCCATGTGGGGCCTAGACCTGATCGGGCCAATACCAGCTAGGACAGGGGGTGGAGCAAAACACACCATAGTAGCTGTCGATTATTTCACAAAATGGGCAGAAGCTGAAGCGCTGGTGCATATCACAGAAGCCAACACCACAAATTTTGTAAAGAAAAACATACTTTATAGGTTTGGAGTTCCGGACACTATAATCACCGACAATGACACTCAGTTTGATAACCAAAAGTTCAGACAGTTGTGCTGGAAGTATCAGATTGCTAACTACTATGCGACACCAGCTCATCCTCGAACAAACGGGCAAGTAGAAGCAGTAAATAAAATTATCAAGCACACCATTAAAGCAAAGTTATATGACAAAAAAGGAAGCTGGGTTGAAAAGCTTCATGAAGTATTATAGGCATATCGGATGACAGCAAGGACTTCAACAGGAGAAATTCCGTTCACCTTAGCGTTCGGAACAGAAGCTGTCATCCCCGTAGAAACATCGTATGCGTCCCCCCGGGTCAGGCTATACGATGAAGAACAGAATGTTGATATGCTACTACAAAGTTTGGATGAGCTAGAAGAAAAAAAGAGAAAAGTTCCGAATAAGAAATACAGCATATCAACAAATAGTGGCTCGCCACTACAACTCCCGTGTTCGGAACAGGAAATTCCAGCTAGGAGACCTGGTGCTCAGGAATGTGTCATTGAACACAAAAAATAGAGCCGCAGGATCCCTGGCTGACAAATGGGAAGGTCCATACAAGATCGAGGGGATAGCTGGCCATGGAGCTTATTGGATTGCTCGACCCAATGGAGAGGTGTTACCTCGACCATGCAATGCCCAATATCTGAAGATTTTCGATCCTTAATATATATATTTATTTATATTGAATATTTTATTCTTTTTCCTAGTCAGGACAATATTGGTAGGATAAATATTAAACTGTAATTTAAATCTGTCGATTTTTTACAGTAATAAATAAAACTATTCGGAATTTCCAAAAGGATAGCATCTAGTTCGAGATTCCCAAAAGAAGGCAAATGATAATAAGAACATATGGAAACAGAGCATGATAATAAGAACATGCAAATAGAATTCTTGGGACCATCAAATCCCGAATTGGTGGAGAAGCTCGTAGGAGCATGCCAGCCGAGCAGGGTTAAAATGAACTTCACAAAAAGGCAAACCCGATGCACCAGACTCTGGAAAAATGCTCAGGACGCTATCGGGAGAAATTCATGTGAAATGTGTAGCTGTGTTGAAGCAACTTTTAAAAAAATAAAGAGCTCAACGATTCGGCAAAACCTTGTGTATAAAAACTGGGGAGACGTCCTTGGTATTGCGTAAGGACTCGAACGTATGATCATGGTGAGCCTTGATGTAACGTTCGGGTAGCAACCGGGTATGAAACACAAGTGTAAACTTCTGTTTCAAGATGACTCGGTTAATAATAAAGAGCCAGTTTAATAAGATACTTGGCAATTGAAGTCATTCGGGTAACAGCCGGTTTAATAAGATACTCGGTTAAGTTACCCGAACATTGAAGAAGCCAGTTTAATAAGATACTTGTCAATTGAAGTCATTCAGATAACAACCGGTTTAATAAGATACTCGGTTAAGTTACCCGAACATCGAAGAAGCCAGATTAATAAGATACTTGGCAATTGAAGTCATTCGGGTAACAACCGGTTTAATAAGATACTCGGTTAAGTTACCTGAACATCGAAGAAGCCAGTTTAATAAGATACTTGGCAATTGAAGTCATTCGGGTAACAACCGGTTTAATACGATACTCGGTTAAGTTACCCGAACATCAGCCAGTTTAATATAGCACTTGGCAACAATCAGCAATAAACAGATCAAGACCATCCAATTGAAAATAAAATAGAATTTTATTGCTCCTAAAAGAATGGTTACAGTTCAAAGAATGGTTATGTACAAGTAAAAAAAATAATCAGAATTTTCTACAATTCTACAAAATTAAGGATGCGAGGATTTCGAGCCTTTGCCAATACTCGGATCTGGCACCATCTCGTACTCACGAAGCAGGCTCTAATTAGACGGCCAAGTGATATCATCGACAGTATCATCTATCCACTGGCTGTAATCTTCACCCGGGACTGGCCCGACATCTGGGACTACACCCTAAACCGACTATTGACTTGCATAAAAGGTCGAGAGAGAATGCTCGGACGGAATCTCTAAATGCATGGGATGGGGCTCTTTACCTTGACTACGGCAGTAAGCTCTCCATTCCTTCATCTGAATCCGAAGAGATTCCAAGGACCGGTCCACTTGATGTTTGATCGACAGCTCCCAATTAACACGGGCTTTCTCAGATCGCCCTATTCTTAACACCGGCCGAAACTAGCCCACGTTGAAATTCCCGAAGAAGTAGGGCATCGTAAGCAGGGGATATTTTAAAACGATCCACCCATTGGACTTCAAGTTCCAACCTGGCCTCTCGGGAAAGGGATTCAACTGTCAGCACTTGACGCTCTAGATCTTCGATTTTATGGTCATACGCCGACTTCGCCTGCTCCGCCTCCTGCTCGACCTTGAGCATGGATTCTTCAGCAGAAGATAGAAGATTTTAAAGTGATGCAACCTTCTCCTCCGCCAGAGATGCCTTGTCCTCGGCTTCAACCTGCTTCGCCGGACAATGGTCGATAAATATTTGTACAAAACCGACCTCCTGCTGGTACGCTTTCTCGGCTTGAGCACGACCCCCATCACTTGCCTTCAGCTGAGCCTCTAGACGCCTTATTCGATCGGCTCGATGTTGCTGCGTCTGAATAAGCTCAGCAAATTCGGCCACCATCTGCAAAGGAATATACTTAGAAATCAGGCAGAAGCAAAACAATAAAGGAGTCGGATTCAACTTATATAAGATGCACCGTTAAAAACATTTTGGAGACGTTCGGTCAGGGAACCATCCAGAAAAGCCGCTCCAGCTGTCTTCCCCAATAAAAGCCCGACCGGAGGACATCTCCCGTAGCATATCCTGGGGAGAAAGGAATAAAGGAACCCCCGAGGGTTCAGCTCCCAGATTGCCAAACTCGGGGGAAGGAGAAGCCCTGTTCGATTCTAAGGATGGAGAAGAAACCCCCGAAGGTTCAACCCCCATATCTTCAACTTCGGGGGTAGAAGAAGCCCTACTCGGTTCTGAAGCGGCTGCATCTACTGATGCTCCAACGCCAACACTCGGGGCAATCTCATCCGTAACATATTTATCACTGGAGTCGATAAATGAGACTACCTGAGGAACTTTGAGAGGACGAGACGGCAAATTAACTGTCTTTCGCATCTCACACCGAGAAAGGTGGAAGTTAAGGTCAGCAGCAGGATCTTCCTGCAGATCGTCCCGGAAAAATTCAAAGAATTCTGCACCTGCAGGCACTTGATCCGTCAAGACATTACCACAGTCACCGGCTTCAAACCGTCCAACAGTCTCTTCACACAGGCCTTCACTCTGGCCACTTGGACCAGTAGAATCCTGAGTAGGAGGCTGAGCACCCTGAACAACGCACTCGGGAATTTGTTCCTCAGCAGTGTCTGTTTCCTCATCAGGCTCGGGTGGAGCAATACCTTCATCGCTATGACGGGAAGCTTCCTTTCTACTCGCTTGCAGAATTGCCTTCACCTGGCGAGTCTGAAGATCGCTGACAACGTCCGTATCGAACACTAAAAAAAAAATCATGTTAGAACAGATAATAAAAAGCAGAAAAATACAACAGAAAGGGCACCGGGTTACATACATCACCTGCGATGGCTGAAATCTGTCTGAAGAAGCCGAGCTTTATCAAATCATCCTTTTTAAAAAGGTAGCTCTTGCTCATCTTCTCCAAAGTACGAACAGCTGCCTGAGTCAGCCTCTTCAGCTCAGAATCACTATAATCGATTATTTTCTTATTCCACACTCAACACCTTTCGGGAATCCTCAGATCCAACAGTGACGTTAAGCCTGAGAGCCCCTCAAGTAAAAAACCAATTGTTCTTCCAAAACTTGTTGGATGTAGGGAATACCTATACAAAACCCTTCTTTTTTGGGTAATCAGAAGCATCGACCTCCCGATTCACCTTCGCTTTTTTAGGGACCCAACCGTCCGATGGAGTAGATGCAAGAAAATAGGTCCCCGTTTTGCTAACCTGCCTCAGCGTAAAGAAATGCCTGATTTCATTCGGGAAAGGTGGCGAAAGGTTCATTCGACTGAACATGTGCCACATGCACATCAAGACTTTGTAACTATTCGGGGCCAATTGAGCTGGGGCTATCCCTGCTTCAACCAAAAACCAGGCAATAAATGGTTGAAAGGGAAGTGTGACGCCGCAGCAAAGAATGGATCCATAAATCGCGACCATGCCCTCAGGAGGATTCCATGCGGCTCTACCCCCCGCAGGAACCAAAGTGACTGAGTCGGGCAAGTCGAATCAGGAGCGGTATTTTTCTATCTCAGCTGGCCCGACCACATTCGGCTCAGTATCAAAGCCACTCGGGCAAGTATCAGAAAATGAAAGGCGAGACGCCCCGTACACTTCATCAACGTCACCCTCGTTAACAGTCTGTTCCCTGGTCTGAACGCTGCTCGAGCCGTGCTTGTATACCTTACTTCTGCTCTGATGTTTACCCATCCTTCAAAAAGATACCATATGATCAGAAATATCAGAATCAGAACTAGATGGAGAACTCGATACATGGCTGAAAGTGACGTCAGACTGAAGCCTAGAAACATCAACCTCTAAGAATGAAGGTTCATCTATTGGGATATCCCCCAGTAATCGTTTAATGCAAAAAACTAACTGGAAATCCTCACGTTCTAATGCATCAAAAGCGATTTTAAAGAGACGATGGCGGAAAGATGGCCCAATTAAAATTAACCTTGAATTGAGATTGATGCAAGATCTTCAAACGGAGAATCGCGAACTTCTGGATAAAGAAATATGAGTTAAAAGAAATTTTCGCTTAAATTTTTTGAGAATAAACCAACAATGTCTCTCAGTAAAGAATTTAAAGAAGAGACGGCACGAAACCCTAGGATTCCAAAGCGGGAAAAAACTTATGACGAAACTCGATGACGTAGGCGGCGTTTGGGGAAACGCAAAAATCATTTCTCATAAATGATATTGAAAAACGAAGAGACGAGGGACGCGTGTCAAAACAGGAAGTAGCCCTCGACTTTCAGAACTTCGAAACGTCGCCATCATTTAAGATCTCGCGTGATGAAGCGAATCGAAATTACAGGGTCACCATTAAGACACGTCATTATGACAAGATGACTATTCTGACGAGTGAAAATTAAGACGATTAAAATACTCTTGCTCGAAATGAAATTTACTCGGCAAAAATATTTTAAGGGGGTATTGTTGTATGCGAATTTTACCAATCATACACGTCATTGACAGGAAGGAGAAAATAGCCAGGTGGACGCCCAAATGGGCACTCAGGAAATATCCTACGAGACATCATTAAAGAGAAGAAAGCCCGAGTAAGCATATATTGAATGAAACCTACTCGGGATCAGTTAACAACACTCGGGACTGGTTAAACAATGCTTCCACTCGGGCTTAAACGGTGCCACTCGGGACCATCAGGTATTACTCTTACTCGGGAATAAATAAGACTCGAGTAAGAGCTTGGTGCTTATTTCACACGGATTAAGTCATTAAATACGCGAAGATATCCATCAGGAAAGAATCCTAAATAAAATGGAACATTAAGTTAGAAGAGTCCCCAATCAGGAAATAACTTGATTACTTTACGAAGACTACATTCTTATAAGGAAACAAGTCCAAATTGAACAGCACTACTAGATACCCACTCGATTTCCATAAGAGACTTTGAAACAGGAAAGAAGACAAATCAACCTCAAGCAAGTAACCGAATCACAATTAAATACAAAGATCGTGTATTACTTGTACAAAGCAGATTAGGGTTCTATAAGCATATAAATAGACTCATAATCTGACTCAAAAAGATATAGGCAATATAGCATACAACAATCATAGCAAATACAGAGAGAAAAAAGAGAGATCGAGAGCTTATAAACATCATATTTCCATAGTGGATTTTGGTTTGGTTGATCCTTCAACCACCCGTGGACGTTTTTCCTATCATCGGAGTTTTACCACGTAAAACTTGTCTTCGTTACTCTATCTGAATCTCTTTCTCTTTGAATCAATAGCCGAAATCCAATCCTTGTTGACTTTTCTGGTATAATCCAAAAATCGACGTCAACAATTTGTTTCTTAATTATAGACATATTTATAATATATTATGATTTTTTATCAAAAAATACAGTAATAAAAAATGATAAGATAAATAATTATATTATAAATATATTTAGAGTTATATATCTACCGGATAAAAATCGTCCTAACATTCCCCAATAATTCATCTTTTGCTATGGAGCCTTTAAGCCAAGAGTACTCATGTATCGGACTTGTTGAAATTGAAACATGTACTTTGAATATGATAAATAAGGAATCTCAATCATACATATTTTTGTTTATTTCATGAAGTGTTGCTAATTTCTAATTGGTTGATGAAAAGTCAAGCAATCTACATGTTAGTAAGTGAGGCTATGACCCGTCAACCATGTAGAGTGACATTTTAACAACTTATTAATTGTATTTGGATTTATTATATATATATATATATATATATTTCTCTCAATTTTTTTTTATTATTATATATATTTGGAAGATTTTCGGAAGATAAATATTAGTAAATCAATGAATTTACAAATTTTAGAGAAAGTAGAGTAGAACAATGAAATAAAATGCAACACATTGAACAATTAATAAACTATATACAAACATGCAAACATGAGTTATGCTGAGAATGTGTTGTAAAACTTACAAATAATTAAATAAATAAATAAAACAATAAATGGAAGAGAAAGTATATTTTGAACTTTTGAATGTTTACGAACGCTTGATACGTTAACATTGCTCCCCTATTTATAGTAATCTTCAATCAAAAACTCAGGGCACCATTCTTAATTCATATATTCATAAATTGCCATCAAGTATAAGTGTCTAACATTTGCCGACATGAGAATTTGCCACCTCTTGTTATATTAGCAAGGTACATCACCCTAAAGCGGTGATTATTCCACAATTTCATACACTCTTTGTGATTTTCACTATTTTTATTGTATTTGAATTTTGCTATAATAATAATTGTCGTATGTGAATTTTATCGCATGAACATGTCACCAAATAAAGATGATAAATTGCCAGGTGGATATCCGAATAGGCATTCAGAAAATATTTTACAATACATCATCGAATAAGAGAACCTGAGTAAGCAGATATTGAACAAAACCCACTCATGGTCGATCGATATCATATCGATATCATATATTACTCGGGATCAGCTAACGACACTCGGACTGGTTAAATGACGTTTCTACTAGGGATCAAATGATATTATTCGGGATCAAATGACGCTACTCGGGACCAGCAGGTATTGCTCTTACTCGGGACAAGCATGATGAAAATCAAATAAAAGCACCAGTGCTTAGTTCACACGGATTAGGTCATTAAATACACGAAGATATCCATATCATGAAGGAATCCTAAAGAGAACAGAATACTGAGCTGGAAGGGTTTCCAATTAGACAACAACTTTATTTCTTTAAAAAGACTACTTCCTTATATAAGGAAACAAGTCCAAATTGGACTGCATTATTAGAATCTCATTCGACTTCAATACAAGACTCCGAAACAGGAAAGAAGACAATCAACTCCAAACAAGAAACCAAATCATAATTAAATGCAAAGATCTTTTATTACTTGTAAAAAGCAGATTAGGGTTATATAAACATATAAATAGACTCATAATCTCGTCCAAAAGAAATATATAGACAATAGAGCGTACACAGAAATAATAACAAAATTCAGAGAGAAAAAAGAGAGATCGAGAGCTTGTAATATTCAAGAATTCATAGTGGATTTTTACTAGGTTGATCATTCAACCACCCGTGGATATTTCTTCGGTCATCAGAGTTTTATCACGTAAAAAACTCGTGTCTTGTTTACTTTCTCATTCTCTCTCTCTTTGAACTCTCAGCCGAAATCCAATCCTTGTTGGCTTTTCTGATATAATCCAGAAATTGACGTCAACACTAACTAATAAATAAATAAGTAACCCTTGTAATACAAATGGATTTTAATGTTTTTTTTAAAATAAAAAAATTTATTTATCATGATCTACTAAGATCGAACACTAAAACAATCTGGATATCTTATTACTGTTTTATTTGTAATTGTTAAATGATATTTATGTGTCAATGGTTGAATCTTACTGGATAGATGAAGAATATAAATCCACCAACACAATGGTTAGGGTTTTTTTGGAAAGTGAAATGTGAAAAGGGGAATGAGGTTAGATTCGGCTAAGGTCTATTAACATTGCACTCTTATTTATAGTAATCTTCAACCAATTGGTAGGTGACAAGGACAACAAAAGAAGAAGGCTCACCCATATTGGGCGACAAACAGGGCCTTAAATTTGATGAGATAACAATTTCATCAAACGGGTTGGGCTGAGACTCGAGTCTGAGACTGACCACCGTAAAAGTTAAAACCCTGCTATTCTCTCTCGTTCTCGCATCCTCCAATTGTCCAGTTTTCATTACTTGTTCTAAAACCCTAATTTCTATAACTCTTCTGCAAACCCTATATTTTTTTTTTTTTGTAGATTGTTTCTTTTACAATCCATATCCGAATCCAAAACTACAAACATGGGCAAGTCAAGCTTAAAGTAAATATCTTTTACCTTTTTTTTGTGGGTTTATTGATATTTCTGTTGCAAGTTCAAATTTTGCTTTGAATTACTAACTTTTTTTTTTCGAACCTTTGATGCAGAACCGAATCATCTAAATCCGATCTTAAATTCGAAAAGAAAGTTCAGTTTTATGCCAGTGAGTTTCTGCAATTGTTCAATTGCTTTGTATTCACTGAATTGTATTATATTCTTTGAATTTTGTTTGATTGTTAAATGAAAAACTTAGAGTTCACGGTGTTAGATATATTTCATGCTTCAATTGATATACTTATTCATAATATTATTTCCCAGTTAATAAATTTATATATTTGTTGGTTTTTTGGTGCAGAGGTTAGAGATACCGTCACTTCCTTGGCAGCTACAAAGGCGATTACAAAGGTGTGTGAATCTTACAGTCAAACTATTTGTCTTTGTTTTTCTTACAGCTGGATTTTGAAAGTTGGGTTTGTACATTCAACTTTTGGAACCTGAAATTATTGTCACACTGAACATGTATCAAAGAAAATTGGAAAAAAAAAAAAACGGTTTGTATCTTTGTCGTGTCATGTCTAAACTCGACCGAATATATGAGGTAAGGTAAGGGATATCACTTCTGCTGTTAAAGTTTTCAAATGATGCAATGTGACTTAAATTTGATGTAGGGAGGGCTTGAATTGAATTTGATTTACTAGACATGATTGTAAGTGATTGTTTTTAATTGATGTTTTAGTAGAATGGAAGTTGCCAATACTTGATATTATCTTTTATAAGTTTTTTTTTTTTACTGCGAGAGCTTAAAAACTTCGTATTCTTTTTAATATATTGGCCACATATTTTATTTTAAGGTTAAGAATACTTCTTTTTCGCATTCATTGAAGCAAAATAGTCAAGCCACTAAAAGCACCCTTTCATTAATCTGTTTCTTAGTGGATAGCTTCGGTTTCATTAACTTATTCTGTTGTAATGGGATACATCGTTGTATGTCCATTTTTGATCTTTGAATGGAAAATTATATGTTTATTTGGCATTAATATCTCTCCTGTTTGAATAACAGAAGACGAAACTTCGAAGCCGACAGAAGAAGTTGAAAACATATGACCTCTCTTCTCTCTCAGAGTTCCTTCCTGAGTTGAAAGGTTCCCAGCAACCAGCTCCAGCACCTGAGTTCAAGCTGAATTGCAAATCCAGGAAAAAACTAATGTGCGTGCTTCAATTCTACGTTTTCCAACTCTGCTATGTGGTTTTTTTTTTTGCAGCATTTTGTACCTTTTAATAAACATGGAATGATTGGTGCATTTTTTTATTTAGATTGAAGGAAGGGAAACAGTATAGTACAGTTCTCAACCATCCTGCTTTCCAGGCGGATGCACTGGCTGCCATTCATCAACACTTAGAGAGCACGCAGCCTATTTCGGATGAGAAGCCAAAGAAAAGGATGAATAAAAATGGTGGGAAGAAGAAGAAAAAAGGGGGAAAATCAAAGACTTCATCAGGACTTCAATCTATGGATATGTGAGTCGTATAAGGGTTTTATTCTTCTGGCTTTTCATGAGCTAAACATATTCATATCGAGTCCCGGAAAATTTTTTATTGCTCAAGTTTTGTAAATGTGACCTTATATGCCTTTTTTTTTTTTTTCACTTTGTTGAAAATTGTAACATGAATGTCACTTGCCTGGAAAGTTTTTTAACACCCGTTGATTAAAATATCAATGAAGAAGGATACATTAATGCTCTTTCTTTCTGAAGCCTACGCAATGTTTTCAATTTGTTGCATTGTGCTTAAGGGGGGTTGTAAACTGGTGTTATTCAATTTATTTCATATCATTTGCATCTTCGGAAATAAATGTTGTGAAAATGCTCCAAGCTCGTTCGTTATCTGGAAATTCTTTTTTCCTGAGCATAGAGGTTAGAAATTTTGTAATTTGACGGTACCAATAAGCAAAATAATGCCATTTGCTCCTGATTTCAGATGTCAAATTTATTTAAGTAGTGCTTTTCCTTTCTTCGCAATTCTCTCAGTCACCCTTTGTTTGCAAATGCAAATACATCTTTTGTGATCATATGAATGTTTGGCCAACCTGTATGAGGGTAAACAAGTGTCAAGGGAAAATATGACAAATCTGATCCCTAAAAATAGACATAGTTCTCGATTAAAATGGAAGAATTTGTAACTGTCCTCATCAATCCCTTGTGTTTTCTTAAAGAAATCAGGAATGAACTATTTTGCATTTTTGCTGCCTTCTTTCCTGGAGATATTGTTGGATAGCCAATCAAGACCTTTGTAAAGTCCTTCGCCTGAGGTTGCAGAAGTACTCTGGATATACCTGTACCGAAAATTTTACAAAACCACTAATCAAATGACTGTTCAAGCAATCTATGTTGTCCTAAAGACTAATCTCTGTAACGTTTTTCTTTTGGAATGACTTGTCATCAATTTGACTCTCTTCTCTCTTAACTTTTACTGTAAGTTACATGACTACATCTAGGTCATGCTATCAGAGAGATCGAGGAAATTGTTCATAAATGAATGAGGAGAACAATAGAACAAAACCCAAAAATCCGAAATCAACACGAGCTTAAAGGGTTCGATTTGCAATATTACCAGCAACGCTGACCGAGAGAATAGAGCCCAAGTTTATCAGCAATCTCAGAAGTAGGCACGGCATCTGGAAAATCTTGCTTGTTGGCAAAGACAAGTAGAGCTGCATTGCTCAGCTCTTTCTGCAAAAACCAAATTCAATCTCTGGTTTTAATGTTACAAATTCATATATCAAAAACAAGTTTACTAACATCATCCAAAATCCGATGCAGCTCGTTGCGGGCTTCTGGAATTCTTTCTCTGTCACAGCTGTCCACCACGAAGATCAGTCCCTGTGTATTCTCAAAGTAATGTCTCCATAGTGGCCTTATCTGTGCATCAAATTGCAAGGACATGAACATGATTTCCAATTACATTGCATACCAAACAAATTATACATTTTAGTTTATTATCATCTACTACTTCTTTCTGCATTCAATTACTTGACGGAGAAGGTTTTTAACAAACTTTGCGAGAGGTTTCCATTTCGAAAACTACGAGGGCGTGCCTTAACGAATTTTTAAAACTTTTTCCTAAATCCATTTCAGACCGTCTATAATATATTAACCAAGAAAACTATCCTAGGATTTGTTTCATCACATTTAGCTACAAGATCATACGATGAATCAAATGACATTAACTTAGTACCTTACTTTGACCTCCTACATCCCAGACACAGAAACTTATGTTTCTGTACTCCACGGTCTCCACATTAAAACCTGGAAAAACAAAATATTTGTTAAAATCAGTGATATTTGCAAATAATTGTTTGTTTAAGACTGTTATTCCTTGTACTGAAAAAAGAATTAGCCAGCAAAAAAATCTTAAAATCACAGTGAATTCTGCAGAAAAAGATTATTTAGAGCTCCACTGTACCAAGATGACATATCACAATACAGTACGAGTGAGTTTGTGAGGCGCATACCTATTGTTGGTATAGTTGTAACAATTTCTCCGAGCTTGAGCTTGTACAAAATGGTTGTCTTCCCAGAACCATCAAGACCCACCATTAAGATTTTACTTCTACAGTTGGAAAAAAACCGCTTTGCGAGCCGAGATATGGATTTACCCATATCACAACTGGTTCAGCCCAAGAACTGCTGCTTGTGTATTTGAACAATAAAAATGAATTCAGGACGGTTTTTCCAAAATGAAAATCTATGAACTCTTGAATTCCAAGTAGAAGTCAGGTAGTGTGTGGTTGAGTGGAAAAGGCAAAAGGAGAATCAATTCTGATAGAAGCAAAGAATGGAAGTTACATTGTTTTCTATACTCTCAATAATGCTGGAGATGGCCAAGATTCTGTGCCATGTAAGGCTAAGTAGACAAATACACACTTGCAACTTTTCAAAAAGGTGTACACTTGTCTATGCATCACAAAAAGGATGAACTCAAGAGATTCCCTCCAACTAAACAACCTGAAACCTAAAACCTAAATGATGCCGACTGCTATTAGATTATCGTTCTCGTATACATAATATATACTAAGTTGTATGCAGAAGCATCCCCAGTACCAAAAAGAGAGTGCATAAGCAATTAAGAATAAACAGGGTTACATCAATTCTGCTTTAGATTAAAGCAGACAATTGTATAACATAGATATTGAAGTAACAGAAACGCCGCAGATGGGAAACCTTGACATAAGTTAAAATTTCCATCACTTAGTACATTTTCGAGTGTTGGCATTGACAAAAGAGTTACAAATAATGAACAAAAATGTAATTGAAAGTATCTTGTATCAGACTTTACAGACAACAAACAGTAGCATCAAGTGATCAATTTTTTGAGGCAGATTGGAAGATGAATACTGCTGTCAACACACCAACTAATCCTGTAACTGCCAAGGCCACCGTAGGCAAGGGTGATGTAAGCCCAAAATTCTGCAAAACAAAAATGGATATTGAATGAGATGAAATAATTTATCAAAAGTTTTTTCTTATCATTCATATTAATTTGAGTTATGTGTTAGTGAAGGCTTGAGGGCTGTCATATAATTTCAGTCAAGATTAGGAAATAACATAAACCATAACTGCAATTCAATAAATACCCACGTCTAGACCAATCAACTCTCTTGTCCGTCTCCCCAGCTGGGCATGGTGAGTTGCCCCGGGTTTAAAAATTACTCAGTGGATGCAAAATATGTCAAATTACTCAGGTTTATATATTGGGGGTGGGGGTGGTTGGACTGTTAGAGGGTGCAGTAATAGACAATGGTGACTCCTTACAAATTTTCCATCACATTACATTTCTCTACTTTTTAAGTACCATATAAGCATCTTATTTGAGATGCTTATTCTATTGAAAAGGTTAAATATGATAAGCATTAAAAGCTACTTTGTCCAAACGCACAGACTTGGAAAGTGCTATTTATTTTTTATTTTTTTAGCAGAAACAGATATTGTACTGATAAAAAAGATGTACAAGTATAGAGACCAAGCTGTCATGAACAAGAAAAAGCAGGGGACAACTCTGAAGGGAAGTGCTTTCTAGTATTGTAGCGTGTGTCTGAACTCTGAAACCAAAACGAAACCAAAACGAAACCGAAACCAAAATGCGGAGAAACGAGAGTCACTCATGTCATCAAAATATTTTCCATCTAAGTATGCAATCAAACTAAGACACGGACCGAGAATTTCCTGGCTTCAGCTTTTGCAAGTATCTACAGAAAACTGAAACCATACAAGATCCGACTCAGGAATTATCTAACCATAATGACACAAAGGAGTGTCTATTATTCGGCTAACACAGATATCAAACCTGAGCTGTCAGACACAATAATAAAGACTGATACTTAAAACCACATTTGCATCAAGAAGTAGTTTCTCAGTTCACATGTAAGAACACAAAAAGAGCATGGCATACCTCCAGAAGTCCCTTGCCTGTTGATATTTCAACACTAATAGCAACGGCAAACCCAACCATAGCTAGCCGTCCTAACCATACATCCAAACTGTTGCTATCCTGGCTACTTTGCTCACATCTTACTGTAACTGGATTAGCTTTCCTCGAAGGCATCCTTTGGTGAGAAGTTCTCCATACTATTACAAATGAAAGCAAACACGCAAGAAACCTCAGTCTATATCTCTCAGGAACCAAACAAAATGAAAAAAGGGAATTGTACGGTCCAAAATTGAAATAGTGAAACAATGGAATATGATTTGCATTTATAGTTCATGAAGTAAGTTTTACAAGATAAAAGCTTAATATCTTAAAGACAAAAGTCACAAAGATAATTAGGCAAACTGAAACAATTCAGGATCTTTTGAATACACAGCAATTCAGACAAGGTTCAAGTAAGAAACATAAAACCCTTGAGTATTAATGACAACCGTGCACATAATATGCAGTGAAACGGGGATATGACAACACCCGGCTTGTGGTTTTGGTCTTTAATACCGACCATATATCATCTCAGCTGCAAAATCAGTACTCCCGCACAAAATAACATGACGATGACAAATATGAGTTCCTTGGTGTTTATCCCACATATAGGTTTTCATTTTTAAGGCACTGCTTAACATTAATTGAATTTTAACTTATTCATTATCATCCTCACGGACCTCACTATATGGACATGAATCATAATTGTAGACAGAACAAAAACTGCCACGCAAAAAATGCCACTTTCCTCTTTATTTTTTTCAAGGGACCTTCCTCAACCCACATGGACCAAACAAGCCTGTCCATGAAAAATATAGAAAAACAATGAAATCTTTTGCCAATTGACTCAAGAAATGGGTTGAGTTGAACTCATGACAATTAAGTTAAACTGGAACCAGACCTTAAAATCACAATTACTGTTCACTAGTCAATTGTATTAAATTAATTGCATCTGCAAACTACAAATCATCTCTTGGTTTACATATATGCATACAACAACTCAGCAAAGTTCTCATAGATGGAGTCAACTAGCAGACTATCAACTTAAAAAAAAAAAACAAGCACATGAAAGATTCAACTTTTAATAATAGAAAGAGAAATCCTTACCAAGTGGGGTTCCAGTAGCGAAGGTGGTCCCAATTCTTGAAAAATTGGAAATGGGTAATCGTGAAATAGTGTGAGCTTTTGGTGAGCTGATAGCAAAAGCATCTGCAGCATGAAAAACAAAGTATGAAATTGACGAAACAATACAACAGAGAGAGAGAGAGAGAGAGTACCATGGAC
Source organism: Dipteronia dyeriana (assembly GCA_032871835.1). Lineage (NCBI taxonomy): Eukaryota > Viridiplantae > Streptophyta > Magnoliopsida > Sapindales > Sapindaceae > Dipteronia > Dipteronia dyeriana. The sequence goes on along the minus strand of CM065295.1, from coordinate 90,789,366 downwards.
GGAGAGTGAGAGAGAGGCAGAGACTTGAGCTAACGCCATTTGAAGTTTGGGAGGGAGAGGAACAGAGGAAGAGAAGAGGCCAGAACAGACAACCTCTCAAATTCTTATCTAGTTTGTGTTGGCTGATCAAGATGACCAGTCATTTGAGAGAGAGGAAACTGACACGTGTCTTGCTTGGGGTGAGAGATACTGCTATGCACCCGAATGCATGGTGTATCTCCGACCATGCATGCATCATCAATCCGATTGTACTAAATCTTCTGATGGAATTAAATCCACAATCCGTATGTGTACAAGGGTTTTACATTGAAAGTTAGAGTTAGGATTAGATATAATAGTGTTACTTGAGTTATTAGGCAGTCAAGAGACATTTGTACTTCATGTAGATTAAGTTCAGAATGTACATTCTTAAAATTAGATCTCATGATTAACAGGTAAACCAGTTTTCGCAATCTAGGAAGAATTTCCTCATTTCATTTGTAATCTTTTTCAAACAACAACTGTTCTTTTGCATGTAATCCATGTCTGACATTTCATTTTAAACATTTTAAAAAGTTGATCTGCTTAGTCAATATGTCCCAGCAAATATATTAACTTTAAAATCTTCTGTTCATATTAGTAACCATGCCTCCTTTTTAAGGGGTGATTTTCAAATCTATTCAGCATGTATAATCATAAAAATATTTAAGTTAAATGTTTGAAATAAGGGTTTTTATAACTATAATTTGTGACGGTTGACATATATATGATAATCCTCAAAATAAGGATAGTATAGAAGTATACAAAATAGAAATTATAAACCCTGACATTACTATAATTACTCAGGATTTACTATATAGCTTAGAAGATAGAAAACAGTATAAAATGCACATAGAAAATCTTTTAGGATTAAAGGTAATAAGAAAAAGTACATGTAGGCATAGGAACCTAGCGCTTATAGTATTTAGCCATAGTGAGCAAAAAAGAGGAAAAAGTTAGTTGGTTCTCAAAGTTCGATTGTAATAGCGGTTTTTGGTAAATAAAATTAGATGAATAATCAGTTAATTGGGCAACCTTTAACCGTTCAGAAGGGCATTTTGAATTGTTAGTTATGCCCTTTGGATTAAAGAATGCTCCCCAAATATTTCAAAAAATGATGGATAAGATCTTAAAAAAAAATCCAGTTTTTGTATAGTTTATATAGACTATATTCTTATCTTTAGCAACAATAAATATATACACATACATCATGTTAGGCAAATCTTAGAAACCTTCAAAAAGAATAATATAATTATATCAAAGTCAAAAATAGAACTATTTAAAAATAAAATAGAATTCCTATGACTAATTATAAATAAAGGAAAGATAGAACTACAACCTCATATAATTACAAAAATCCTAGAATTTCCAGATAAAATAGAAAAAACTAAAGAATTACAAAAATTCTTAGGATTATTAAATTATGGTAGAAAATTTATTCCTAATATAAGTACCTTAGTTAGGCCTCTTTATAACAATATTACTAAAAATGGCCAAAGATTCTTTAATAGTGAAGATGTGAAGCTAGTTCAGAAAATAAAAAAGATAGTACAAAGTCTAAGATCAATAGCTTTACCCATAGATATCTATTATAAGATGGTACAAACAGATGCTAGTAGCAAAAGATGGACTGATATATTAATTCAAAAACCCACAAAGAATAGTTTAAAGAATACAGAAGAAATAGCTATGTATGCTAGTTGAAAGTTTTCAGAAGCAGGATCTAGAAGATCTAGTACAGAACTATAAATATTAGGAATTATAAATTCTTTAAATCAATTTCATATATACATACAAAATGAGTCATTTACAGTAAGAACTGATTGTAACAACGTAGTAGAATTTTACAGAAAAGTATAGAAAAAGAATTTTGAAAAGAAAAATTCATTTGTTAGCAAGAGATGGATAAGATTTTTATAAACATTAATAGGAAGAGGATATAAAACAAATTTTGAACATATAAGTGGAAAATATAATACTATAACAGATATTTTGTCAAAACTAATAAATTGTTGATTAATTTGCAGGAATGGTAGGAAGGTCAATAGATAGTTAGAAAAGTTCAAAATCCATTTCTCAAAGCACCAGTAGTAAAAAGCTTAGCATAGGGTCTCATACTATTAACTATTGTCCAGGCGCTCCCTTTCAACCATTAGCGCAATTGAAAGATAATATTACTGAAGTCCAGCAAGCTCTTTTAAATAATATTTGGTTTTTCAGAAATGATAACAAAGGTTTTCTTCAAACATTAAATATTTTAGCTAATATTTTTCAGAAAATAACAAATTCAATTGTTATGTTGTATTTAGTGGAAGAAAGTTATGAATCATTTTCCAATGAATTTTGACATTCCTGAGTTGGGACAAGTTGGTATTGAAGAATTATTCAGCTATGAAATTATTGACGCAATAAGTGCATCTAGTATTGTAAAAATCTCTTTTCTCCCCGAAAAACTCCAACAATCTATCAGAATGTTTAGAGGAAGACGTGACTTTTGCCTTGACATTGATTCCATACCATGTGAGTGGATTATCAGTCAACGTTACAATATGACAAGCTACCTTCCAACCTATTACTACATTGTGATAGTACCTCTAATTGCCCCGGGGTTGGCAATGCGAGAAGAAAGTTTTCCAACAGAATGCCAGGACATGTGCCCTGAGTATCTGCAGAGATATAGAGCTCACAAATATTTTCTCAACATCAACTTGATTAGACCAAAGCTGATTGGATAAACTCCTCACATGTCAATCTTTATAACAGATAACAATGTCGGTTCAAGTACCCTATTCCTTGGGTTTTCCTGAGCCCGGAAACAAATGATTACCTAAAGGAAGTACAAGAACAAGAAATTCTAAGGCTATAATACCCTCTTCTAGAAGATAGTGATTATGAGTTAGACGAAGAATACCTCCATAATCTAGATGCCTGATGATAAAATTAGAAGTGTCGGTAGAAAATGCCAAAGGTAGAAAAATGGCTAAAGGTAGAAAAAGACAATATCGATAGACAACATTATCAGGATTATTAGCCTTATCAAGAACAGTATAAATATTGCATTGTTAGAAGAAAACAAAGTGTCGGCAGAATCTTTACTGTTTTTTTCACTGTTTACCTTTTGACCTTATAAAAAGTTTGTTGGCCAATTGTTTAGGCCCTTGCTTTTCCTCTCCTATAAATAACTTCTGTCTTTGTAACTTTCATCGAAAAACTTATGCAAAAACACCTTGCTAAAAACACTCTCTACCCGTAAACAACCTCCTCTCTTTATTTTCCTATGTACATTACTTCTCAGACTGAATAAAGTTGTGAATATTTCCAGTAAGATCCTGAGTTCTCTCTTTTATTTTAAAACCTTTATTTATATTTTCAAAACTAAGAGGTCTTGCCAGGATAACGAAAGCTAACAAAAAATTATTAAATTTCTATTGTAACGAGGTCCTTGAAGTTTTTTTAAAGAGTCCATGTGCTGATTATACTAGAATAGTGTCTAGTAGGGTTCTTGTTTTTATTTGAAAAAAAATTTATAGTTTTCTATGAAAAACTCTCTGGTGGCCTTATATAAGTCATGTTGATGAAAGGCAACCGAAGGCTTTGAAAGGTTTGAAAATTCGTTTTGAATCTATAAAAACCATGGGAACATAAAAGACCTGTGTAATCAGACCTCTTCTCTTAAGTATTGGTATCGGAGCCTAGTTACATTTAAATTTAATAATTTAGTCTAGTGAGTAGTTACAGAAAGACAGACTTCTATTTACAATTTCTGAAATCCTCAACAACAAATATGTTTATGATTTACATATTTATAAAGCGTTGTAATATTAGATGCTCTAATGTGTTAATCTTTATGTTAATAACCATGATAGTTGTTCAAATATTATTAATATTACTTATTATAAGCCTATTAATAGAGAAGTTTGAATGAGTACAGTTTATTATTTGTTTATTATTATTCTTATAATTCATATGGGTATGATAATTTCAGTCATTTGTCTGGTCTATAAAATCTTTAAACTATTAATATGAGTATTACTGATATTATGAGTGCTATATATGCTAAGTTAATAGAATTAGCTACAAATGACCCTGAAAGTTTAGAATCCCTAAAGCAACATCATATAGGTATGATAGAAAGAATTAATGAAGCACTTAGAAATAAGTATAAAGTTTACGATGATTTATATCTTCAAACTAGACATAGATGCTCTTATTTTGAAAAAGATTTACTTGACCTAGAAAATATGAAGACTAGTAGTGAAAATAAAGTAAAAGAATTAGATAGGTTGTTGAAAGAATGTAGTAAAGATAAGTACCAACAGAAAGATTCATCCTCTAAAGCCTCAACTAGTTATTTAAATAAACCAGAGTAAAGTACAACATATAGAATCCAGAATAGAAGAATGTGGAATAAAGATAGCAAAGATTAATATAGAATTAGAAATTCGTTGTCTATCACAAAGATAAGCATTTAGATTAAGAGCTAGACTAAGTGGGATAAAGTTAGCCAAGAAAAAATGGGAAGAGAATCCTAAAATAATAACTAGAAAAAGAAAGTTCGAAGAAATAAAATGAATAGTTTTCATATTAGTATGTTTTATAGTAGTATATTTGATAGTAATTATAATATATTCAATTGTTTTCTTAATATTTGTTTTGCAGGACCAATAGATGAATTTATAATAATATTACAAAGTTTAGATATATTTGAAACATAATTTTTGTTTGGGTATGTTAATTATTAAAAGTAGATTTCTTATTAGAGAACCATTAATTTTAGAAAAGTTATATATAGCAAAGATTTATTTCTTTAATTTAATAGAGGAACATTCTAAAGCACTAAGAAAATTAGAATATTTAAACTTAGAACATACATGGATTTCAAAAGATTAGAATATTTCGATTTAGAAATTACAGATTTTAAGAAAACGAAAATTAGTTTACAGAATAATACAAAGATTAACTGTAATATTGAACACCTAGAAAATCAATATAAACACATTCCGACTCTTAACAAAAAATACAATTTTTTTTAATATTGTTTGAAGAAATCTGGGCATTTTTCTAGATATCTTCAAATCTAAATTTTTTTCCAGATTTTAAAAACAAACTTTTTCTAGAACAAGTCCAAAAAAAGAAAGGAAAAGAAAAGGAGACCAATCAATGAAGACGCTTAAATAGCCATGGAAGATAATATATATATTAAGTTGAATAATGGAGAGAATATTGTTATAGTGAGTAGTTATAGAAAGACAGACTTTTAATTACAACAACTGAATTTTCCGATGTATATTGTTAATGATTTATATTTTCATAAAACGTTGTAATATACGTTGTACTAATATTTTGTGTTTCCTCTTTTAATTATGATAGTTGTTCAAATACTACTAATATTGTTACTTTTAAACCTGCTTATGACAAAAATTGAAGAAAAAGAAGATGGAATATATAAAAGCATATATGAAATTAGTATACTATTTGCTTATGGTAATACTTTTATTAAATATATGTGACATGTTGTTTATTGTATGCTTAATTTATAAAGTTTTAAGTTAACACATGATAGTTATCTTTAAGTGTTTCATTAATCCTTTATATCATCTTAGTATGATGCTTCTTTAAGGATTCTTGACATTGAGGAACATTTATGGATAAATCTATTAACTTAACATCTATAAAATTCATAATATTAACAATACTCATACTAATCAACTATACAAATTTGAAGCGGTGGTGGAGGAGAGAATATATGTGTCGACTGATATATGTTGATCATAAAATATATAAAGCGACGGTGATATACGAATATCCTCTAATCATACGTCTGTCTTTGATATATATATAATCTTGTTTGAAGATATTAGGAAATTTCCGAAAATAGTCATGTATCTAACAATTTCAAGATCTATTTTGTCCAATCCAATGAGATACCAAGCATTATATTACTTTAATTTTAATCATATCCTATATTGTACCAAACACGGTATAACATTATAATTAATCATATCCTATGCAATTTTATCCCATAAAAATAATTCTATCGTATTTCATACATCAAAAGGGATCTTATTCTATTTAGTAATCATTACAAATAATATTAAAAAAAAAATCATGTTGACAATAAAATGCATTCTCAATTAAATTGCCAAAGAACTTCAATTGTAATGACATTTTTCAGTGTCTTAAGGATCTCGTCCATTGATGGTCGGTTTCAAGAGATTAATTCAAGACATCTTTTAGCAAGCCGAGTTACATCGATTGGATCATACAACGGATATTGACCGTGTCAGTTCTGACTATTCCGATATCCTTAGGTGAAATTTTTAAAAAAGGTCTTATACCAATAAAATCATCCCCACTTCATCCCAAATAAAAATCAAAATAAAAAAAAATCCAGTTTCGGTTCCAATTTGTAAGGAACCGTCCAGTTTAAACCAGACTGGAATCGGTGATTCCGGTTCCGATTCGAACTAACGGTTTCAACATATATATAGGGTGAACCTTTGGAGGCCCAATGGCTTGCTGACATCAGCAGACCGTTGGGCCTCCAACGGTTCACTTTTTTTTTTTTTTTTCTATAGATACCCCTATTCACTATTCTCTACTCAATTTTCTTCCCAATTCTCTCTAATTATCATTTCTCTCTCGATTCTCAATTCTCAATTATCCAACTCCCCAAGTTTCCAATTCCCTCTCAATTACTAAATTATTAATATTTATTTTATTTGTATTTATTTTTTATTTACAATTACTAAGTTTCCAATTTATCTTATTTTCAATTTATTTAATTTGCAATTAGTCAATTACTCAGTTTCAAATTTCATTTATTTGCAATTTAGTTACAATTACTAAGTTTCCGGTTTCTTTTATTTGCAATTTATCTTATTTCCAAATTATTTAATTTGCAATTAGTCAATTACTAAGTTTCCAATTTCATTTAGTTACAATTTATTTTATTTACAAATACTAAGGCTCCGTCATCTGGCTGTTTTTTAGTCCGTTTTCGTTTTTTTTTAAACGATTTCAAAAATACGTTCGTTAACCGTTTTTCATTTTATTTTAGAAAAACGAAAAGAAAAAAGAAAAAGAAAAACAAAACCAGTGTTAAAAGTGAAGATTTGAAAAACACAAAATACTTGTTTTTCATTTTTCGTTTTGTTTTTCATTTTGTTTTTCACTTTTTTATATATAAAAAAAATCATTTTGTTTTTCATTTTGTTTCATTTAGTTCTATTATACGTTTCATATGGTTAGGATAAGACAGAACAAGATTTTTAAATGATCAAAGTGCCCCTATATATATTTCAGAATAATTTATTTTCAACTAGAACCGAAAGTATTCATGCAATTATATGTATATATATTATAATTATTATATATATATTATAATATTATATTATTTTTATAAAATAATAATATTTATATTAATTAATATTCTAAAATATTAAATATAATAATATATTATATAAATATATATAATATTATAATATATATATATATTTATTATTATATATGCATATATAATATCTATTATATATATATTATTATAATGGAAGGTAAGAATTGGCAAATGCTTGGATTTGCTGGACAGAAGGGGTTTGGTCTGGAGGAAGAGTAGCTATGAATTCTGGGGGGAAACCAGGTAGCATTGGTGGAGGGGTTGTGGAAGAGGAGGCTTGAGGAGACACCATGTAGATCAAGGGGATCGGGCCAGTACGAGAGAGGAGGTTGACAGGTTGGGGTCGCGAAAGCATGTCTGGGATGATGTTGTGATGACCTTTTATGTGTTTGACCGAAAAGTCGTATCTGGCAAACCAGTCTTTAAGTCTCAGGAGTTGGGGGTTTGGTGGGAGTTTATTGCGGAACTCAAGAACTTTAGGGAAGGAGGAGTTGTCCATTTCAACGGTGAATTTGGTGGTTCTGAGGTGGAAGTCAAACTTGGAAACTCCATTTTTTACAGCAAGGATCTCTTTGTAAATGGTATGGTAATGTTTCTGGGAATCTTTGAACTGTCCACTGGCATGGCCACAGTAGTGACATTTTTCTTGGGTTTCTTCAATGAGGATAGCACCCCAGAAGTGGTCGCTGGCGTCTGTTTGCAGGACGAGGTGGCCAGATGAGGGAATGCGAAGGGGTGGAGGGTTCTGTGCAGCATTCTTGAGGTGGGAGATTGCTTCAGTGTGAAGGGTATTCCACTGTGGGGGGTCCTTCTTGAGGAGTTTGGATAAGCAGGTGGTGAAACGACCGGCTTGTGGGATGAAATCCCTGACATAGTTGATTATCCCAAGAAATTGCTGAAGCTGATTTAATGTGAGGTTGGAATCTGGAAAGTCTAGGAGTTGGCTCGCAATGTGAGGTCCGGGGGCATAAGTTCCATTCTTGATTTGCATGCCAAGAAACTCGATTTCTGAGACACATATCGAGCTCTTTTTGTCAAATAACATGATCCCATATTCATCAAGAATTTGGTGAAATCTTGTGAGGAGATCATTATGTGACTGTTTGTCTGCAGAGAATAGCAGGATGTCATCGATGTATAGCAGGGATGAACTGAGCAGTGGCTGAAAGATCCTGGTAACAGCCTTTTGGAACAGGGAAGGAGCTGTTTTGAGTCCAAAAGGAAGTACGGTCCATTGGTAATGGGCATTAGGAAGGCAGAAGGCTGTTTTGGGCCTGTCATGTGGTTGTATTCCAATTTGCCAGAAGGCTCCCTTTAAATCAAACTTGGAGAAGACTGTGGCTCCAGGTATGTGGGAGAACAAGGTATTGGCTCTGGGAACAGGGAATTTGTCATCTTGGAGGAAAAGATTGAGAGGCTTGTAATCAATAACAAGCCGTTTCTTTCCTCTGACCTTTTCTGATCTTTTTTCTACATAGAATGCCTGGCAGGCCCATGGGGAAGAAGTGGGCTCTAGGAGGCCCTGGCTGAGGAGTGACTCACATTCTTCTGTTGCCATGGATAGGTCAGAAGGGGGCATCCCTGTGTGTGTTTCCCTTATGGGATTGACATCTTCATTGAGCTTAAAAGGGAGTTCTATGAAGAAGTCCGGGTTTTACCACAGTGGGTGTGGGTGTTTGAAATCTGTATGGTTGTTGGCGCAGAAGAGTTGGAGCTCTTCTTGTATCTTTTTGAAGTCTGGATTGATGACTGAAAGGGGAAAAATCTTTGGGATTTCAATGAAAGGTTTAAATTCCTTTTTAAATCGGATGCCCTGCGGTAAAATCCTGATGGATTTTGCTTGGCTGTAAATATCCCATCCGATGAGGATATCTTTGTCAGGGAGAGGTGTCCCTATGATGTGTGTCCAAAGAGTGAAGGATGGGAAGAATTGTAACCCAATTTTATGTTTGGAGATCAAATGGGTGCTGAAAAGTTGTCCGTCCCCAGCAAGGAACTGGTTGTTTTCTTGCTTCCAAGCGTCTGCAGGGAGGACATTGGGGTTCATCATAGAGGAGTGGGCTCCTGTGTCAAAGTAGACAATAACTGGGATTGGTTTAGAATATTTTGTGGGTAAAATTTGGATTTTGATTTGTGGGCCTGCATTTTCTTTATTGGTGGCTTGGTAGGCTTCTGATGGATAGTCTTGGTCAGGAAGGCTTGAGTCACCTGAAGAGCTAGTGTCATCAGAGTCTAGCATCATAAAAGAGGTCAGTTGGTTGACATCTTCTTGTTCTGAAAAGTAGGACTCAATGTCGGCATCTGAGGGGATTTCTTCTGCAACTTGTCTCAGTTGCCTGATGAGTTTGGCCGATTTTGCTCTCTTGTTGGGACATTGCTTGGCATAGTGCCCTTCTTGTCCGCAGGCAAAGCATTTGTTTGATTTGTTCCAAGATCTCCTTGCCTTCTTTCTGTAATACTTATATTTTCTGGAGCGTGAAAACCCCTTCGGGTTTTGGGTATTGTGTGTTCTTTTTCTGTAGGGCCTGTTTGCCTTGCAGTTGCAATGTTCATCGGAGTTGCATTTCAGATGGTAATTTGGAGGGAATTTACAGTGTCTGCTGTATTTTTTCCCTTCCTTAATCATCTTTGAGAAGACCCGTTGAGTAGCACAAAGCTTTTCTAGAGCAGTGTGGGTGAACATGTGAATTTCTCCCAAGGTGATTTCTCTGAGGCTTTTTCCCGAGAACTCGATTAATCTTTGGAGTTCTCCTTGGAGTTCTGATGGAAGCGAATTCAGATACACCTGTCTTAGGGTCTCATCATTGACACCACTGAGGGCGTGATACCTGAAGGACATGCGTTTATAGTGATAGTCAATATCTTCTTTGTTCAAAGAGCACACTGTCATTTCGAAGAATTCCTGTCTGGTCTGTTTATAGAATTGGGAAACATCTCCGAGCAATTCTCTAAAGATTATTCCTGTTGCTATGGAAACAGATCCGCATCTGACTAATTGCAGTTGCCTGTATTCTCCGAGTGCTTGGTACCAGTCTCTGAAAGATCCGGTGAATCTGGAGACAAATTCTCTCAGGATGGATTCTATGTTGTCACCTCCTTTTGCAATTTGGAGGTCAAGCCAGACGCTCATTTCAGACATTCTTTTTCTCCATTGTCTGAGAGCGACCTCATCAAAGTTGAACCATGGACCATTGGTAGGCTTCGGGGAAGGGGTGTGTATTTGTGCTGTATCCCTTTGGTCTCTTTAGTCGGGCGGTTCATCAGTTACTGGAGGAGGTACTTCAGTGGTTTCAGATTCTGATGGTGTATCCATGGTTTGGGTGGATGGTTGAGGGTCGGCTCTTGTGGCTAGGAAAACCTGAGTGAGATCATCAGGGTCTGAATAGTTTGAAGAGTCTGGTGTTTGATCAGAGTGATAAGTTTCCCAAGAAGAGGTGGAGGAAGGTTCCGAGGTTTCTGTCTCTGTTGAGGAGGTATTTGAGGAATAATGTTGTTGGGAAGATGTGTAAAAGGCTTGCTTTTGGTAATTCGGTGGAGAGTATTTGTGGGAAGAATGTGTCTTCTTTTTCTGGAAGGTTTTTCTTTCTTTACTAGTAGATGGCTTTTCTATGGGTAAAGGTGGGTATTTTCAGAAGAGGTCTCCGGTTGATCTGAAGAACTGGGAGTGGTCATGAGGTCTTATCGGAGGCGGCGGTGTCTGTGTTGGGAAAACTAAGGACGGGGAGTAAGGATGAGGGCTAGGAATGTAGGGTGTGCTGACAAAGTGGTCTCTTGTTATTTGGTCTAGTTGATCTTTGAGTCGTCTGATCTCTCTTTCTTTGTTATCAAAATCAAGGCCAAAGTACCCTTGGCTGATATACTGATGTAAATCAGTATCTAACCTGAAACTCTTGACTGTAGGTCTGTATACATGTTCTTTAATGTGGAATCTAGATGCTGAAGTTGGTTGTCCTGTTGAGAGACCTGGTGTGAGACTTTGTCTATTTTCTGGTCAATGGAGTGAAGCACCCTGTTTTGGACTGTTGCATTGCGGGTGTGCCAGTTGAGGACTTGCTCAGCCTGGGAAGGCTGTTTGTGAGATCCATCAGGTAAGACTTCTGTTGACTGGATGAAGGGTCTGGAGAACAGGTTCCTTTCAGGATTTGATGATGAATCCAAATGAGGGAAGTCTTTGTCATAGCTAGAGGCCATGAAGCATGGGATCGGAGCCGGGACAATTGGTTGATCCCGAAGTAAGCCTTCTTCTCTAAGGATTTGAAGTGCCCTATCATAAATGGGAATGGGCTTGTTTTTTATTGGTTTTAGACCAATCCAAGAGCTGTGAGGGTCTTTAGGTTTCCTGTAAGAGGTAGCAGGTTTACAGAACGTCTTTTCTTGCTTGTGGCAAGACCTGCATTCACAGTCTGCGACACACATGTCTGGGTCTAGGTCTCAGATGAAATGCCCGTTAACTTTGTCTGTGTAGACTGGGGCTCCATCAGCTTCAAAGTGATGGATGGGGATTTCTTGTTCAGTTGTGACGGGTCGGATCGTCAGGATTTGAAAAACAGGAGGAGCACTGGCTGGTGTTTCTGTGATCGGAGTACTTGTTTCTGAAGTGCCAATTTGCTCGTATGTAGTTTGGATTGAACCATCTGCCAATTTTGTGAATTTGGTTTCAGCTGCCACAACTGGCGTGGTGTTTTGAAACGCTTTCTCATAGTTGGTGATCCAGTTCAGAGGCATGATCTCTGTGAGTTTTTCTCTGGGCAGTTGTTTGGGAATCTGGATGATAGTAGGAACCTCATCTTCTCTTTCAGCTTTGATGAAGATGGTATCTCCAGAATGTCCAGGGATGGGGAGATCAAGAGCATGATCTTGAAGTCTGTAGGCAATCTGATGATGGAGGGTTGCCATATAGGAATTTGGCATCATAGGGGCTCCTATGATCTGCAGTTGGACTTTGAGACAGTTGTGCAGATTTAGATCCCTGAGAGGGATGTTGAAGTTCGGATAGTAGGTAAGTGAGATGCTTCCTGCATGTAACGTGGAGAGGCACGTGCCAATTACTGCATGTTCATACTGCATGTTCATACTGCTTGTAAATCGTGTTGAGGAGAGCAATCCGGGCCGTGACTGGTAATCCTTTCCTGCCATGCAAGGTGAGGATTATTCTGATAGCTCCGATGTGCAGGTGAGAGTATCCTTCTCTGATCCATTGTTCAATAAGTGGTTGGCCAATTTCTAGGTCAACATATTGTTCAGTAGTCGAAGCAGGAATCAGACAATTGTCCAAGGCAGTAGATTGGACATACTCTTTGATTGGAGGAGAGCGGTGTTGGACCAGGGCTGTAACTCGCCTAGAAAGTGACCGGCTACGTTTAAATATGGTGTAAGGATTTAACAGAGGAAGAACTGTTTCAGTAATCTGGGCTGATTCTGGGATATGGGTATATTCAACAAGGTGTTGGATCTTGTTTGTCTGAGTTTGTCTAATAGAAACATTAGAGGAAAGTCTAGAAGGAACGTTTTCAGTGATGTTGTTTGACATAGCTTAAGAGTTCCCTTTCTTCTTCTAGCTACCGTGTCTAATCATAGGGTTCTTCACGTCTGAAAAAACAGACAGAGGCTCTGATACCACTTGGGGTTAGTAATATATATATTGTAATTATTTTTTTATAATTTAAGAGTTTAGTTTTGATTAATTCATTTTTTGATATGTTTTTTTGAATTTATTTTTGGTGTGTTACTTTTGTTTAATTTAAAAATTACAATACAAAAATTATATTGGTTAATTATGTAATTTTTTTTTGATAGTTTTCAGTTAACCTACCAGACGCGTTTTTTTCCGTTTTCATTTTCAAATACAACTTTCAGTATATGCTACCAGACGCGTTTTCAGAATTCGAAACTGAAACCAAAAACACTGTTTTCATTTTCATTTTTATTTTCGAAAAACAATAACTGATTACAAGACGGGCCCTAAGTTTTCAATTTATTTTATTTACAATTTATCTTTTTTCTAATTTATTTAATTTGCAATTAGTCAATTACTAAGTTCTTAATTTCATTTTACCTTCTTTACCCTTTTATGATATCACAAGTGTTTGATTTTTAATTTAAGTTTGAAACTTGTGTTTCATATTTAGTTATGAAAATTAAATTATCTTGATACAATTTCAGTATTTGTTTTATAGTCTGCACATACCATACCATCATGTTCTAATATTCGTGTTGTCATTGCAGTTTGTTGTCAGTAAACTAACCATCTCAAGATGCTTCTTGTGTTGGTTTTTATCTATCATCATCGTGTGTGTTCAACAACGAGCTTTTAGGATGTAATTTTTTGACTTATATAGTTATATCTATGAGAAAGGAATATGAAGTGAAAGACATTCCTACGGTTATGGCTGGAACAGAAAGCCTCGTCGATTTCTATTTAGGAGGGTTTACATCCAGTTTTGCTGACAAGGGGAAGTCAGGTGAGAGCAAGTTCATGAAGAACAAGGAGAATGACTAAAAGAAGAAGGTTGATGGAAAGAAAGAGAATGAGAAAGAAGTCGAGACCACAAAAGGGAAGGATCATGTTTATAGGTTATTTTAGTTGCAATGGTCCATATCGTGCAAGAGATTTCCCCATGAAGGAGAAAGCCAGTGCGATGGTTTGCCAAGAAGCTGAAACTTCTGACTCGGATGCTAATATTGTGCGAGCAAGTTCCATGCAGCTGCTAAATACAATTAGGGTAGATAAACAACAGGTAAATGGCTTGATGCATATGAGAGCACAAGTCAATGTGAAACAAGTTTGAGTGTTATTGGATACATGTGCAGACAACAACTATTTGAGTCAGCAGACGGTAGGCAGGCTAGAGTTGGACTTGTCAAGCAATACCAACCAAGTGAAGGCAGTAAATTCAAGTGTTGTATAAGTACTTGGTGTGGCTGAAACAGAAGTAAGGTTAGGGTCTTGGCATGCGACATGCATGATGAATGTGGTTATTTTGGATGACTTTGAGATGATACTTGGCAATGAATTTTTTGTTAAAGTTAAGGTGAGCTTGATGCCTTACCTTGGTGGCATCGCGATTGGGGATGGTGAACATCCTTGCCTCGTTCAGACAGATGGAAGTTTGAACAAGCAGGGTAATAAAGCTTATTCATCAAAAGAAAAGGGCAACATGGCGTTGGATAGAGTGTGGCAGCAACGGAGACCAGGCCCAGTGTTGTGGCAGAATCGAAGAAAAATATGGATGACCTACAGGCATCCAAAGTTTCTTATGGTGGTCATGTGCAGTTTCAAAGGAAAATGTTAAATTCTTAGGAAGCCTAAGCAGCTGGTGAAACACGAAGGTGGAGTGACTAAAAGCCACAATAAGTGTGTGGTGGGTAATGGATCTTTGGGTGTGGGGATGACTCATCAAAGACTAGGGGTTTTTATGGTTGGAAGTCCTTCCTTAGTAAAAGGGGGGAAATCATATAGGGTTTCTCTAGAGTAGTTATATTAGAGCAGGTTGGGGACAGGGTCAAAAGGGCGTTTGAAGAACCTTCCAACGAGGACGTTGGTTGTTTCAAGCGGGGTAGGTTTGTCACACCCCCAATACGACTTATGGTGAGCTTGGTGTTGGTGCATCAGAGTTAAGACAATGCATGTTGGGTCATCAAATTTATATAAATGGATTTTGTTTTTACTTTTTTTTTTTGGATATAATATGAATGACTTTCACCCTGATTTTTTTTTTCGTAAATAGAAAAATGTAAAAAAAAAAAAAAGAACTGATAAATTATAAAACCAAGAAAAGAATAATAAATCATTTTCAAAAAAATATTGGGTTATTGGCGCCAAACCCCCTAAACTTTACGCGAGTTTGCATTTTACCCCATTTTTTTTTTAGGAGTTAAACCCCTTGAACTCTCATTAATTAACAAAATCTGACTGTAGATGCCCCCTCAAACAGGTGTTCATGGGACAATAAACTAAATTGTTTGTCAATTAATGAGAGTTCAAGGGGTTTAACGTCTAAAAAAAGTCCAGGGGTTTAACGTCTAAAAAAAGTCCAGGGGTAAAACGTAAACCCACGTAAAGTTCATGAGGATCGGTGCCAACAAGCCTAATAATAATAAATCACTAATCCCACTCATTTTCCACTAAATCAACAACTACAGTAATTATGGTAAAAAAACTAAGGGGGGTGTATTAGATTTAGATTTTGACGGACAAATTTGGGGTGTTAAGATTAGTATGATTTTAAAGACTTTTAGAACTATATATACTATACTTTTAGGATTCTAAATCGGTCTTTGGACTTTATTTATATATTATTAAGATTATCTTAACTTTATATATATACTATTAGGATTTGTTCATCGAAATCAGTGAAACAACCATACAACTATACAAGTAAGGTGAATCAGTGAATCAGTTGATCGATTAGGTAAATCAACCGATCATCATCTTTCTACCAGCACAACATAATCTCACTACCAACACAACACAACACCACACCACCAATTCTACCCACACCTCTAGACAAACAAGCAAAACTAAAATTAAAAAGTTTAAATATTTAATAAAGGAAACGAAACTCGGCTCAAGAAAATCGAGTTAAAAATCTCCGAAGTTTTTTTTTTCTTTCTTAGACCATCTCCAGTGGGTCTATATTTCTCCAAAATGGAGACCCGATTGGCTTCAATGGTTCTCCAAAATGGAGATTTTATTTTGGAGATTTTATTTGGATCTCCAAATTTAGAGATCCAAATCACTATCTCCATTTCACTATTTGAATTAATATTATTATTTTAACTATCCTATCTACTTTTTATATTTTTAATTAAACTCAATTAATTCAATATAATTTATTATTCATAAATATAATCACTATAAAAATTATACCATTAGAAATATTTTATTGAGATCTTTCAATTGATTATAATATTGACTATATATTAAATATTTTTTAGTGTAATAAAAGTGAGTAAGCTATTATCTAAAATAATAAAGAGAAAACAATTTTATTAAAGAAAGTTTAAAAATTATTAATATTTTATTATTTAGAGATTTTAAAATGGAGAATGATTGGAGTTGTAAATTTATAGAGATGAAATATTTTAGGAATATTCTATTTTGAGTCTCTAAAATGGAGAAAATATTTGAGAACAATTGGAGATGGTTTTAGAAATGGTAATGGAAAATTCGATATCAAAATCTTATAGTGATAGAAGAATGTAAATACATAGCTCCCAAATTAAAAAAAAAATTTGAATTTTGAAAGCATGGATTAAAAAAAAAAATTTGGTGAATTTTTTTTAGTTTTTTTTTTCATATCTTGGTGAAGACATTTTCGAAAACATAGCTTCACCGTAACCAGATCTAGGAGTTTTTTTTTTTCTCTTTATTTTGACAGATTTTAAATGAAGATCTGATAAGGTATTGAAGTTGAGAAGATAAACCGATTTTATAAGCGTGAAAAGTCTAAAAAGTCTTGTGAAAGATATTAAGACAATTTTAGAGTTGTGATATTTGTATTTATCACTAAAAAGTTTAGATAATCCATTTTATCACCGAATCCTTTAAATCTCGTTCTCAATCCAATAACATCTCACAATTTATTTCCACTTAAAAGTTTAGATCCGATACATACCATATTTTTTAAAATTCTAATTGAATATCATTATTACCACCGAATTTATCTACCTTATACAACTTATACAACTTATTAATACCACCGTATTTTTACTTCCAAAACTTGTCCAATCCGGTACACACCCCTAAGAACAGCCACTTTCATTTTGTACTCTCTTTTTTTCTCAATCGCTTCCAAGTTCCATGCAACTTGTAACAAGACAACAAACAAGAATTCCAAAAGCCTGCTGTTGCATCATCTTCAACTGTTCAACTTCTGGGTCTAATCAAATTTCTTCACAGAAGCTTAGCTTGAAATGGCTGCCTTATCAATAGGGACCCACCTGACCCCATTGCAGCAGCAATTGAAGACAAGTTCACTTCACTCTCCATCTCCATCTATCACGTCTCTCTCCTCACTTCACTCTGTGTCCCCTCCGACCTTCACCAGTTGTGTTTGTAGAATTAAAACTTCAAGATCTCTTGGAAATGGGGTTCTTGCTAGAGCTGAAGACAAGGCCAGAGACTCTTCTTCTGTTCCTCATGAAGCTCCACAACAACCCAACAATGACAAGCAGTTCCAGGTTCCTTTTTCACATTCTCTACTATGAAAACTTCAAATTTTTGCATTACCCACTTTTCTTAATCTTGCAAATTATTGATGTCATGTGTGAATTGAAAACAACCCCATGTTTTTCACCAAAGCTTCAAGTTTGAAGAGTTTTTATTTTTGGTTGTTCTGCTAATTTTTTATCTGGAACGGTCAACAGTGATTTTAAGTTCCATGTATGAATTGAAAACTGCGCCATTTTTTTTGTTTATCATTTTTATTTTACCTTCAGCTTCAACTTTTAAGACTTCCCATTTGTTTACTTTGCCTATTTATGGATTTGGATTGGTGATTTTGGTTGATAATGTAGCAATTGGAAAGTAGCTCCTAAGTGTTTATAAAGTTCCATTTTTTTAAGTATTACTTTCTTTGTTTTGCTAATTTTTTGTGTTTAGATAATGGATTTCAGTTAGGCATATGTGAATTTGGATTCAGATGATTGTCAGATGGTGCGAGGAAATCTGATTGGCTTCATAAAAGGCAGAATTTGAAATTCCAGTTTTTGTTTTAGATTTTGCATATCAATTTGATATATATTGTCTAGGACACAGATGTAGAATGTTTAATATATTTACTCAGCATCTTGCTGGTTCACTGTACTGATATATATGATGGAATGAAGTTTACTTAAATCTGAGAAATTAAGATGCCTTATTGCAGCTGCAGGTTGCCTGTTACTTGTTGCAGGGAAATGTTTAATAGTATAGTGTATCTTAAATCAAAGTGTCTGTAGCATGTCCTAATTGTCTCTAACTTTTATATATATATATATATATATATATATACATGTGTGTGTGTGTGTGTGTGTGTGTGTGTGTGTGTGAATTGAATTTTTACATATTACCACAGTGGAAAATGCTGTTACCATATTTATGTGGAATCTTTGCATCTTTTCAGCCTATTGTAGTGTTTCACACTGACCCTTTGCTTGTATCAGGACCTGCCATCAACATCTGGATCATGTGATCCTTTATGTTCACTTGATGAAACAAGCTCACAAGATTTTGAAGCCACTTACCAGCCAAAGACTGATTTTCTGAAGGCTCTTGCAGTTCTTGCAGCAGCTGTAACAGGGACAGTGGCTATCAACCACTCATGGGTTGCAGCCAATCAGGTTTATGTTTATCTTGTGTGATTTTCCTTTGCAAACTTTTACTGATGCTTTGGATGCCTTTTCAAAGAAAATGAACTCGTCATTATTTGGTGCATAAGAATCTTTGTGATTTGATTAATTCTCTTGATACAGGATCTTGCTATGGCATTGCTGTTTGTAATCGGATATGCTGGAATAATTTTTGAAGAGTCTCTTGCTTTTAATAAAAGTGGAGTAGGATTATTAATGGCCGTGAGCTTATGGATAATCCGAAGCATCGGAGTAAGATTCATAATTCATATTGACTATTTGAAATTTAGTATTACTATTTATCCAAACGTTTTGCCCAAAAAATCATCCTAAATAATTTGGCTAGTAATTTCTTACTACCACTTCATCTCATGATTTGCTTGGCAGTTAGAAATCACATGTCGCGTCATTTGGGATTGGGAAAATTACTAACAACGCAATAACATATGGTTTAGCTGCTTACCTATGGTTCCTTTTCTTACTATTGATTACCTTCAAGCACAATGAAGGCTTCTATTTGCTTACGGAGGCTTAGTATGTACTTCACTTTTGTTATGTCTTATGAGTTCTTTATATCTCTTGATGCAGTATGATGAATTGAATCATTGAGAACATACATTGCCACGGATAAATTATTTCGATTATTTTCTGTTTCGAATTGTTATAGTGTTTTCTAATATGCAAATTTTGTTTCGTAGCGAGATCAATGACTCAAGTGGATTCAAACATAGGTCCACTATGTTGTAATTGTATTAATAAAATAAGGGTTTCATGAGTTGAAAACAAGACATATTGTGCAAATAGGCTTTGGTACTATGTTTAAAAACCATTAATTCCCGAAAGCATATGCATAAGCTTTAATAATGACTACCTACTAGCTTCAAAAAAAAAAAGACTGCCTACTTTCTACTGTCTGAAAATGGAAAACCAAACTTGTGAAGAAGATCCATAAACCATGGTATTTAAATATGTTGCCTTTAACATATATTAGGTGAATCTTGCAGTATTTGCATTTTCTCGACAGTCAATATGGCTTGAATATCATTATTAACTTACCCTGTTGCTACGAGTAAGAAGAACAATCTAAGCTGCTACTTAATTTTTCCTCTTTTATAATACTCTTGGTGTTAATGACTAACTGCTTTAATTTAGCCTTTACTTTTTGATTTATATCCAGTAAATGCTTCTTTTCTTTTCTTTTTTTCTTGTCCAAGTATAATGTATTCCCCATTTTTCATGTGTACTGTTCTTTGGGATTCACTTATTTGATTTCTTGTGTAGGCTCCTTCAACTGAAATAGCTGTCTCAGAGCTTTCTCATGCATCTGCAGAAGTCAGTGAGATTGTTTTTTTCTTGCTTGGTGCAATGACTATTGTAGAGATGGTCGATGCCCATCAAGGATTTAAGCTGGTCACTGACAATATAACTACTCGAAATCCTAAGGCACTGCTCTGGGTGGTAGGTGCTCTATTTTGTATTTCATTGCCAAATTAACAAGTATTTTCTGCTTGAATTCTATATATCAAACTCACTTTGAAAATACAATGGTGTAATAGTGCATGAATTTTGTGTATTGTCCAATATTTAACCCCTTAATGTTAACAGAACTAAAGCTCTGGAAGATTTCAATGGATGAGATAGATTCATTGCAACTACAGACAAATGCCGTTTTACTTTTGAGGGGACCTTACTGGGAAATAAGGCATCTGGAAGGGTTGCTGAGTTCTGGTTTTCACTGTTTAAAAATGCACCAATTTAGATTGAAACTTGGCCTAAATTATATATTAACTGTATCACCAGAATGAGCAATGCAGCAATAATGGTTCTCTTGAGATAGTAATGCCGAAACTCTGAGTGTAGGTTATGGGACATTGATATATGGTTTCCCTGTTACTTCTATCTGTTGATTCTTGTGTGATGTCCCATCCGAAGCAAACATTAATCCCAGGGACATGAGTAAGGTTTTGGAGCCTGACATATTCTGACAAGCATTTTAGGCAATAATTGGTTTATGTTGAATTTCATTTTTTATTTCGTTCACTTTATGGTTTCACTATTCTCGTCTATAATTGAATGTCAAGAATATTGACAACGGGTAATTGTTTATTGTTGATAGATTTCTCCCCTTTTCAATGAAATTTCAAAGGTTGTATAAAAATTGTTTTCAGTTGTCTTGTTCTAGTTTTGTTTTGACATGACGCGTTTTAGTTATGTTTTTCTCACCACGGAAGATTAGAGACCTAATTTTATGGTAACATCACTTTCAGATTATGCTTCCTTTTAGTAAATGGTGTTTAACCTTTTGTCCTGGAAACTGCAGATTGGTATTGTGACTTTTTTCCTTAGTTCAATCCTTGACAATCTGACATCTACTATTGTCATGGTTTCTTTATTGAGGAAACTAGTACCTCCCTCAGAATATCGCAAGTATGTGCTACAGTTTTTTCTCATCCAATTACAGATCATCTTGAATTCTTCCTGATGCTGTTTCTCATTAAAAAAAATAAAAGAAAAAAAAATTGTTTGATGTTCTTATCATGTATCGAAATTCCCAAGTCTAACATAACAAATTAGTGTCTATAATGTATGATATTACCGTGTGCTCGTTTGACGTTATGCTTGCGAACTTGATCTTTGTGCATACGACAAACTGAAGAGAATTGAGTACCTTCCATTAAAGATGAATATATATGTATTGAAGAACAATGATCATAATTTGTTGAAAAAATGGGGATAAAATCCTACTTCAACTTTG
Organism: Dipteronia dyeriana; assembly: GCA_032871835.1. Classification (NCBI taxonomy): domain Eukaryota; kingdom Viridiplantae; phylum Streptophyta; class Magnoliopsida; order Sapindales; family Sapindaceae; genus Dipteronia; species Dipteronia dyeriana. The sequence goes on along the minus strand of CM065295.1, from coordinate 90,767,866 downwards.
CACTTTACCTTGGTCACAGTGGTATTGGAATAGAAATGTTGAAATTTGGAAGCTTTGAAGCTTTGTTTTGAACTTTGAATTCATTTTTGAAATTTAAGTCTCTTGAGGTATAATTTCAATTTATGAGAGTTTAAGAAGTAAAAGCATGTCAGATCTAACGGTCTCAAAGTTGGAACTTTGAGTTTCTTATTGCCATATTTTTGTTTGACCACACTCTAGATCCCTTATCAATTGTATATATTGACAGATACATGATTTGCTTTTAGTAATCTGAGTTCTTTTACATGTTAGTAGTTGCTAAAAGCATAGAGCAGTCTTAGGATTCATAACATCAATAAATACTTCTAAAGGATAGTAACTTTCTTTTAAAACGTCTATCAAGAAAATGAAAATATGGAAAATACAAAAAATCAGCAAAGCTTATTCAGTTATTACAAGCATCATGGACTTAAACATACACTTTATTATTTAATAATAGGGTATCTCTATGTTTCATAAGGTGCCTTCATCTATTGTTCTCATCATAGATTATTTTGCACGGCTTTAGAAAGCTCAAATTTTGCTTAATTATTATTCTGTCTTTTTTCTGCCTTTCGTAATGTGCCTTCATTTGTTGTTCTCATTGTAGATTAATTTGCATGGCTTTAGAAAGGTCTTTGCTTAATTTTTTATTTGTCTTTTTACTGCCTTCCATCGCCTTAAATTTGTCAAGTCAACCTTTTTCTTGTTATCTCTAACTTTCTGTTCTGCATCAAGAATTGAAATAATATCACTTTGACAGTTTGACTCAACAAAGCTGCACTTAAAAACTTTTTGATTTAATCCACAGGCTTCTAGGAGGTGTTGTTGTACTAGCAGCAAATGCTGGTGGTGCATGGACTCCAATTGGTGATGTTACCACTACTATGCTATGGATACATGGTCAGATATCAACATTGCAGACAATGAAGGTCTTTTCTTTCATTATATCAAATATATGTTCACTAGGGATTTATGCATGATGCATGTGTAATGTTTCCTATAGAAATGAATCACAAATAATAGTCATAGGCTCGTAACTATAAACATTTAGGCTTTTAGCCGCGCCTTGTCATTATAATACAAAAAATAAGATCTGCTCCTATTAAAAAACAAATCTCATATATGCAATTTCTGTGTTTGCAGAGCTTGTTCATCCCTTCAGCTGTTTCTATAGCTGTTCCACTGGCTCTTCTGTCCCTGACTAGGTACTATTCTTGCACTATCAAAGTGAAGTCAGGGAATTTGAGTTTTGAAAGTTTTAGTTACTCCATCAATTACAGGTTTAAATGATTTGAGTTTCTCTTCTTCCATTCAGTGAAGTTAATGGAAAGGGACAAGATATTCCCAATGTTATGGCAACTGAACAGATGGCTCCGAGAGGACAGCTTGTTTTCTCTGTGGGTATTGGGGCTCTGATCTTTGTTCCTGTGTTCAAAGCAGTAACCGGTTTGCCTCCATACATGGGCATGCTGCTTGGGCTAGGAGTTCTTTGGATTCTAACAGATGCTATTCATTATGGTGAATCAGAAAGGCAAAGGTTGAAAGTACCACAGGCTTTATCACGAATCGACACTCAAGGAGTACTTTTTTTCCTTGGAATCCTCTTGTCTGTCAGCAGGTATGGCCACAAACATTGTCTGAATTTCAGTTCCCATTACCATTAGGCGCAGATAAGTGATGAAAGTTTTTCCTCTCCGTGGTAAAAGATTTAAGTTGAGGATTATTGAAAAAGTTTTTACCTTTTCATATCATTTAGTGGCAAGAATTAGATTTCTTGTATCAATAGTTGCATTTATCATTGCTTTGCTGCCTCTATTTCCGGAGCAAATATCAAAATATCATTGATTCATTGGGTAGGTGTTTTAAGGATTGTAAAAATGGCTCTAGTTTAATTTTGCATGTATAGATGAGACATATTAGTCATGAATCATAGTGGCCGACACTTCGATAATAAGCTTATGTTAAATATCCTTCATTTTAACGTCTACACGTATCTGTTTACAGAAATTTTCTATTGCTTAACTTATGGAGTTTCACCGGGATTACCACTAATTTGACTTGCTCTTTTGTAGCCTGGAGGCAGCAGGCCTTCTTCGAGAATTGGCAAATTACCTTGATGCTCATATTCCAAATGTTGACCTTATTGCAAGTGCAATTGGGGTTGTATCGGCAGTAATAGACAATGTTCCACTGGTTGCAGCAACCATGGGAATGTATGATCTCTCCTCATTCCCCCAAGATTCTGAGTTTTGGCAGCTGGTAGCATATTGTGCTGGTACTGGTGGTTCCATGCTTGTTATTGGCTCCGCGGCTGGAGTTGCATACATGGGGATGGAAAAAGTGGACTTCTTTTGGTACTTGCGAAAGGTATATACCTCGGTTTTTTGACATCTTGATTGAAACATCCTCTATTTTTTCTGTTTAATAAAGAAGTAATCCTCCTTTGGTGCAGGTGAGTGGTTTCGCTTTTGCAGGATACGCTGCTGGTATTGCAGCCTATTTAGCAGTTAATAACCTCCACATCTCTCTCCCTACTATTCCTCAGGCTCCCTTTCTTCCCGGTTCTTAAATTACAGCGCTCAGGTTCAGACCTGTTCCTTTCTGGTTCCGAAGAAGGCAGTATGTTTCTCAAAATAGTGGCAACAGCCATCATGAATGATGCGAAGAATGTGATCAGTGATACAAGTTCGATATGAGAAACATATATTATTGCAAGTGAAAAATGTAACGATTGAGGTACTTAATAGTCCAATAACATTCTTTGTTTTGACATTTTGGGTCAAATATCTTTTCAATGTTCTTGAATGCGGTGAACTGCCGCAATCTTCTCCATTGAAATAGAACATGGAGCAAACACCGATTCATGAAAGCAAGTTCATCTACAGAAGAAGAAAGTTTAAAAGGAAAACTTTAATTAGAGATGGTAATAACTCGATAAAGTACACACACCTTCGCAAATCTGGAATTATTTGTTTCATTCTCGCCCCCTAAAGCTACCGTGAAAACAGTAAAATGAAAATGATCAAAAATCGGGCACTACAATGCAGTAATGACACCCATCTCTCACGTTCTCTCAGCCGAAAAAAATCAAAACAGCAAAAAAGATGTAGTATTATTGATGGTGACACTACAGCTTAAGGAAAACAAACTCTTCAATGGCTGGAATGTTCCCGATTTTCTTCAGAGTTTCTCTGCTGGGTTGCTCATCCACTCCGATTGCCATCACTGCTTGCTTACGAGGAGCAATCCTTCCGACACTCATGAAACTGACATTCACGTTCTCCTCTCCCAAAACACTTCCAACTTTGCCAATCATTCCTGGCTGATCAACCTGTCTGCAGAGTATGATGCTGCCTTCCAAGCTAACATCAACCTCAAAAGATCCTACCTTTGTCAAATGTGGAACTCCATCCTTCACTTGTCCCTCGACCTTAATCTCTCCGGAATCAGATATGGCACTGGCAAATTTTGATTCCACATTGGCAATATGAACCTGGATGAACTCAAGTGGATTCTCCGGTGAACCATCTAGAAGAATTCTTTCTTCAGCTATGCGAAGGCCTCTCTGTTTGGCTGTGTAATCAGCATTAACCAAGTTCACAAAAACACTGGAAATGGGCTCAATTAGACCCTTGATGATCATGGCACGGAGGAGCCTTGTGTCAAGGTCATCAGGGGTTCTAGAAGAAGCATATGTCACTTTCACACTTTTCACACCGCTTCCTCCGGTTGCTAGTTGGACAGCAAGTCTCCCAAGTTTCTCAGCCAGTACAACATATGGTTTCAACTCTGTCAGAACCTGCAATGGGGAGTAACCATTATGTAAACAAAAATGTTATACTCTTTAAATTTTTTCTCTACTCCACCATATTATTCAGTAATCCATCATAAACTAGCGTTATTTAAGACAATCCCAACTGCTGGCAATTGGTACTAGAAACTAATTTGCCAGTGCCATACATGCATGCCTTAAGAACGTTGAAACTACAAAATGTTTGTCTGAGGTTAGTCTGGCTAAAGTAAGAGCATTTATGGTCCTGGCCATTGGCATTAGTGCCCAGAGTGACCATCCTTAAGACTCACAGCCAAGAACCGAGCCTTGGGAGAGACACCAATGCGTCTAACATCATTAAATTGTAGGATCATGTTTTCTATAGCCTATCCACTATAATTAGGGAAATTGAGGTATATATTAACAACAAAGTGATAGAACTCAAGATGATACCTCTGCAGGAACCATTGGTGCATTGACTGCAGTAGCAGCAAGCTCTCCTTTCAAGGCTCCAACAACTGCTTCAGCTATTTCAATAGCAACTCCTTCCTGAACATCAAATCAAAACGTTATTCAAAAATACTAGTCAGTGAAAAAAAATTATTAGTGAATGAATCGACTGATCATTGAACACACCTGAGCCTCCATTGTACTGGCACCAAGATGTGGAGTCACAGTAACATTCTCATGCTGAACCAGCTTGCTGTCTTTTGATGGTGGCTCCACAGTGAAAACATCAAGAGCCGCCTGTGACAAGGAGATCCTGTTAGTTACAGCCCTTAATTATAAAAGATTCATGATTCAGTGAGTGAGAAGGCTCACCTGAGCAACAATTCCAGAATCCAGTGCCCTCACGAGAGCTTCTTCATCAATCACTCCTCCACGAGCAACATTGATTATTCGAACTCCTTTCTTCATCTTTACGAAAGTTTCATCATTCAGCATCTTTGATGTAGCAGAAGTAAGAGGCATATGCAAAGAAATGAAATCAGCAGTTGCTAAAGCTTCCTCAAAGCCCACAAGCTCCACACCAATTGCACGAGCACGGTCCGCTGCAGCATAAGGATCATGTGCGATGACATGCATACCAAGACCCTTGGCACGGCGAGCAACTTCTGATCCCACCTTTCCGAAACCCAGCACAACAAGTGTTTTCCCCACAAGGGACACACCCACGTATTTGTTCCGTTGCCACTTCCCTATACAAACCAACAATATTAGAATTACTCATCATATATGGAACTTTCAAGTTTCACCTATCCTCATCGGTCAGACTCTTCAGTATAAAAATATAACATAATTTTGAAAAATAAAACTAGCAGATTTCAAGGCAAGTTTGTAAATACAGTAAACCACTATATTTCTATCAAGTAATATTTTTTTACTTATTTTCTTAAAATAAACATAAAACATCTACCAAAGGAATTCTTATGCGCAATTTAGCAAATAACTTTTTTGTAAACGAAGTTTTAGACAAAAGTCTGGATTTGTTACATGAATTTGACTAGCATGTTAAGAGACGATTGCCAGAATAAATTCTAAATTATACAAACACAACACATGCAATCCAAATCTTCAAAACCACTATAACTACCTATCAACCAGATCGGACACGTTTCTACATTAATCAATTCAATTATCATAGAATTTAAATTTAGGATCAAAAACAGGAAATTTAATGAAAACTAATATACACTGACCAGCCTTAATAGAAGCATCGGCTTGCGCCACATTTCTGGCCATGGCAGCCATGAGAGCAATCCCGTGCTCAGCAGCCGCGACGGTATTCGCCGTCGGCGCGTTCACAACCAAACATCCGAACTCGGTGGCGGCGGACAGATCCACATTGTCGATGCCGACGCCGGCCCTACCGACGACCTTCAGCCTGCCGGAGGACGACTCGAACACTTGGCGGTTGACCTTGGTGCCACTGCGCACGATAAGAGCGTCGCAGAGCGAGATCTTTGTGCAGAGCTCCTCCGGCGACAAGTTGTAGGCGCAGTCGACGTTAGCGAATTCCTTGAGGAGATCCAAACCGGCCTCTCCGAGCTTCTCGGCGACGAGAACGGTCGGCTTCGACGGCAAGCCGGTGCAAGCCACGATGACATAACGCCGCGACGGTGCTCGCTTGTCGTTGAAGCTGACGGAGAAAGCTGACGGGAGAGGATTTCTGGAGGAGAGGGAGGAGAGCTTGAGCGACGGAGTACGGAGAGTGGAGGCTGCTGACGTGGACATTTTCGGGCACTGAATCGGTGAATATAAAAGTACAGAGAGGGAAAAGAGGGAGATCTAGGATTTATATATGTGTGTTTGTGGAGAGGGTTTGGTGGCTGATGGCGAGTGAGAGAGAGGCTTTTCAGGTTGGTGTTTCAAGTTTGAACGGAATGCAAGGGTTTTGCGCTGGCGCGTGTTGTTGGAGCATGGTGTTTTGAGAGTGGAGTTTTCTTTACTGGTTTAAAAATTAAATAATAAGTTTGGTTTGGTAAGTAAATTGTTTTAGCGCGTTCTCTCTGAAATATCTGGAATTATTATTATCATGATTCAATTAATTAATTTAATTCACCACTTTATTCATATTTATTTATTTATTTCAGGGGTTTTTTTTTCGAAATTCTTAAGCATATTAATTTATATATTTTTTGAAATATATTAATTTAGGTAATTTATGGAAGATTTTTTAGTAATTATTTATTTAAAATAGAAATAAACTTTATTAATATTTATTTATTTATTTCAGATTGTGTTTTAAATTCTTAAAATGTTAATATATATATTGAAATATATTAATCTATGTTATTTATGGAAATTTTTAGTAAGAGGAAGCAAACTTTATTCATGTTTATTTATTTATAAGGATGTTACTTTGTCTTAAATTTGGTGTCCAAATTTTATACCAAATGATGTGGCAACAGTTTAATCTATTCATTTAAATTATATTAAATTTATATGATTTAAATTAATTGACTTTATTAAACATATTATATATATATAGTAATCTATTCTATTTATGGAAGATTTTTAATAATAAGAAGCAAACTTTATTTTCATGTTTATTTATTATTTATTTATTTCAGATTTGTTTTTTGAAACTTTTAAACATATTAATTTATATATTTTTTGAAATATAATAATTTATTTTATTTATGGAATATTTTTAGTAATGATTTATTAGTAATAAAAATAATCATCGAAATGTTTGTTAAAAACAAATGGACAATTATCAATTAGGTCTTGAACTTTTATTATAAAAAAAAATCCAAGTTGTTTGAGACTTTTATAAAAATGACCAAATTGGTCCTCACGTTCTTTTCAAGTATCAAAGTAGTCCCTCTCTTTTTTGAAATGATCAAACTGATAAATCTAACTGTTTAGTGGTATTTAATATAATATTTGATTTTAACAATTTTAGTTAAAATACGTAAATACCATTTATTGATTATATTAGAGTAAAGTTGTTTTGTCTTTTGTACATTAAATTCACCATTAGAATTACAACAAAATCAAAATTACTATTAATGAAACGTCATTTGTACCATTTAAAATAAAAATTTCTAAAAAAGAAAAAGAAAATTAATAAAACAATGTCAATTATACATTTATTTTATAAACAAAGTTATCATTCATTCCCAGTTTAATATTTTACATTTTTATATTATTGTTTTTTGTGTTAATATCATACCAGTATTATTGTTAAAAGTATTCAAAAATCAAAACTCACAAATAAAATAAATAAAAATGTGTTAAATATAAATGTTCATGTGTCATTATTATATTGCTTAAGAGTAAAATACAATTTCACCCATACAGAATGAAAGTTGACTGCCGAAACTTAATTAGGTAAAATAATTTGGCACTTGAGAAAAAAAAATGCAAGGATCAATTTGATCACTTTTGTAAAAGTTACAAACAACTTGGAATTTAAAAAATTATTCATGACTTAATCGGTAATTGTCCAAACCAATTTTTTTTTTTTTTTTTTTTTGGTATCGTGGATCCTGGATTTCGTCCAGGTACCCATCCTTCTGTCATCCCCAATTGCATGACACACCCATGGCCAATAAACTGGTCTTACGGTCTATTTGTTGGTTGTTGTGTAGTATAACGGATGGAAAACCCATGGTCACACGAAGATGTAAGCTGGTAAATCAAAACTCGATTCGTCTGGATAGGATTCGAATTACTGATTTGGAAATTACCCATGCCTCGAGTTCATCATTCTACCAGTTAAGCTAGCCCCCGATACAATGTAGTATAAAGTTGTTATGAACTTATGATGAATGGTGTCTACATTCATTAACAAGTGTAATGGATTCATTAAATTACAGTTCCATGATAATATAATGAGTAAATTAATGTAATAAAATAATTTTTCTATTATTTAATAATCTGATACGCTGATTAATAAATAAAGATATAATTATTAATTGATTCAAATCAAAACAAACCAAACCTGATTTTTTTTTTTTACAAAAATAAGAATAAAGCAAACTCTAATGAGATTAGGTTTAGGTTTGTTTGGCAGAGAAGAACGATGGAGGTAAAAAAAAATGGGGACAAGTTATCGACGCTCTTGAGATTGGCGCGTGCATTGCAATGTTGGGAGTAGCATGCGAATCCAAAATGGGGTCCAACTTCCAAGTATCAAAAGGATCTAAAACAGTATTGAGTATGTGGGACCCAGATGGGTTGGTAAAGAGATTGAAATTTGAAAATTTTGCTTTCTCAAGTAAATCAATTGGATTTTGTGGGTAGGTAGGGTGGTAGGTATTAAACACTTGGAATAAATAATGATATCATTTTGTAAACAAAGATGTTAACGTCCGCACGTATTAATAGTAAAAGTATACATATTTAACGGTTGAAAATTAAATAAAAATTAGATTAATTTTTAAAATATTATTAATTTTAGATTCTTCATATGCATATGTTAACACAATCCTCTCCTAAATCTTTAAATCATTTGATTTTAGTATTTATTTATTTTTTAAAATTCTGATGTATTAAATATTATTCAACTTAATTTATAAATCAATTCTATGAGAATATATTAAAAATTAACATTTGATATTTTGATGGTCAAAGGCTATGAGCATTTTAAAGTGAAAAACTTCAATGCCCCCAAATATGGAATCTAACCAACAAATTTATATTCATATAAATTCCCTTATCACATGGCATCAAATGCATTGCATATTTGCATTTTCTCTATTTTTCAGAAATGGTGGATTGGCTGGCTCTGCGTGAAGTGCAGCGGCATGGAATATGGACTTATGGAGTGTGGACGTATTAATAACACGTGCGAAGTTGGTGTTTTGAGGCGCAATACGACAAACACTAGGCAAGAGTTTAGAATCCACTTGACTTATCAAAAAGACAAAAGCATCCCCGATTTTACGGTGATTTCAATGGCTACTAGAAAGTAGAAACCCACAACACAAGAACAAGATAATAAGATATGCCTACAGACAATGTCGCTTACTACTTTTTCCTCCCTAATAAAATATTATGATTTGTGTCCCTTCACAAAATAAAATATTAAGGCTTCGTGGTGAGATTTTTTAAGGAGAAGTCGGCCATAAATATAAAATAAATACAAGGGGGAGTGACCATGCACTCGAAACTTCTACAATATACACTGATGTTGGTTTTTATATTTATTTAGTTTGCATAGCTAATAAGTTAATACAAATGCAAATGGCATATGCATCCACCAACTATTATCAACTGGATCAAACATAAATATCCTCATCAGTTGAACCGAGTGGCATCCACCGCCTATACTTCTCTTTTAGGTTTTGATTCGTATTCTCAAGTGAACTCAATGTGAATCAAACAAGACCCAACTGATGTGGAGCTTTCTGAAGACGTTAGATAACGTCCGGAGAAGTATAGGCATCCACCGCCTATACTTCTCTTCAAGTGAACCAAGTGGTTCTCTAAACCATTATAAATATTAGAGCGATCTCTTTGTAAATGATGTTCTCTCAGATTTATACAAAAGCTCTTATCTCTATCATCTCATCTCTGGTGTCTCTCACTTTATTTCATATGTCCATCTCTCTCATCTCATTTCATCACTTTATTTTTAATTATTTGTTCTTAAATTATTCTTCATTCTTATTTTATAACATAACGAACTTTTTAAGATCGACTTTTAGCAACTTGCACCTCCTCCTTTTAAGAATAGTGAGAACTAAAGCATTTACCGTAGACCTCAAAAATCCACAGTTAAATTTGGTAGAACCGAGGGTAATGATAATCCTGCAAAATAAAAAAGAGAACAAGTAGTTGGGGTGGTCCCTTTGGGTACTCTCCAACGCTCAAATCAGATATTCATGGGGAAAACTGTTTGTACAGAATAAAATTTGAGTATAATCAATTTACCATAAATAAGTCTGATCGAGTCCTAATGGTATCGTTCAAATAGCTTTATGTTCGTTTGGGGACTGAATGTAGGGTTAGTATTGCTATTGATAAATCGTAGAATCCTCGATTTGGATGTATTGGCATTGGGCTTGTAGAGCCATCGATTTAGAGGTGGAATACTGGACTTGTAGATCCCTCGAATTGGACTTGTTGAGCAATCGATTTGAAGGTGGGTTGGCAAGTGAAACTCTATTATGATAGAACAAAAGAAGTCATTCTACATGTTGGTGTATCCAACTAGCTCGGAAATAAATGGAGATATATAGATGCAGATATTAGGTTGGCAACTCTCAAGTGCATGGTAGATGTAAGGCTTAGACATGACCTTTTGGAATGTTGATATGTTGACTCTGAATAAACAGAGAATGATCGCAAATTGAGAGTGAATTGCAATAATTGCTCTTTTCCTACGCGAGTGGGAGTGGAAGAATTTCCTTTTAATGGAGGCAGAATGAACCTCTTATCTATAGATAGTCATGTTCCATTTTACGGATGATGGATTTGTTAATTTCTTTTCAATAATTTCGGGCTAAAAACGTGGGATGAGATAAACTGTTCTCTCTAGATTTTTGGTATTAAGATATACATAAATGAGTCAGCCATGTACTTGGTCTTTGTTGACTTGGTCATGAGTTATAACAACTTTTTAACTTGCATCTAAGCCTAAACTCATACTTAAGCTCCAACTTTTTGATATGATTTTCAAACTAATTTTGCAACACCAAATATCTTTAAGAGCTCGGGAATTGTTACCACATCCTAGTGGTGGGGTGTCATGAGTCATGACATAAGTTTTGTATAAAACCATAAGAGTCTCAAATAGGTCTTGAAATAAACCAACTTTGCACGGTCGAAGGTGGGGACAAGGTCACAAGGGTGTCACATACTCACATAGGTTTTGAATAAAGCCAAGAGTCTCCTTTCTAAATCTTTAACCTCGAAACCAACGTTGCATGGGCAATGTCGGGACAAGGAAGAAACAGAATTTTCACACTCTCCTAACAGCTTATGTGTATGGAGTTTGGTCATTTATCTATCAATTTAAACTTTAAATTTGACACATATTGACATGGTATTTATATATATTAGAGTCAAAAGGTTTCGGGATTGAATCTTCTTTTCTTTTTTTGTCTAGATTTCTTATTCAATGCATACATTATACAGTAAGACGCATCTAAAGTTATACACCATCGATTTATATCTTAAATAATGTAATTAATTGGACTTATTCATTTCACATCTTATACCCTAGAGCTTACACAATAAGGGATATCTAACATTTATTTATCAATTGCTGTTTATTTCCACATTAAGTCTCATCAACTATATCTTAAATGCTTTAACTTAGCTTAGACTTAAGTTTTTGGGTAGCTATAACCAACCGATAATATATAAATATGTTTTAGAAGTATTAATTTATATGTTAGTAACTAGTAAGTATAAAATATGTATTTGTTTTAATATGCATTTCATTTGGTTACAACAAAAATGAATAGATAAATAATTAAGTTACAATTTCTATTTATATCTAGAAATGAAGTTTTAGCTACACGAATTTTCAATTAGTTGATAAAATGGGTGAGTCATGAGTGATTATAGCATCATTGATTTGATAACTTGCCTGCTTTTGTTTTATTAAAATGGAAATTGAATTCTGTATGTATGAAGCAATGATTTTAAAACCCTTTTTGAAGGTATAAACTAACTAGCAAACAAAAGAATTGGCAACAACGACAATAATGATATAAAGACCAAATCAGGCCAATCTCAAATATCAATCGAATCAATCGAATTCAATTTCCCAATTAAGGAGAGTCCCAACATATACTCTTAGGCCCTTTTTCCTTTTCTATTTTTCAATTTGTCTCTATATCTCTCTCTTGTTGAAGATTAACATTTCTCTTATTTTATTTGACTAATTTATATATATAAATAAATTTATTTTACCTATTTTAAAAGTACAACCATATATTTAATTAAAATAGTATTTTTAGTATCAATTAAATATAATATTATTTTTAAATAGTTTTATTTATTTTATAAAATATGTTGATATTTTTATTTTATTCAAAAGTTTTTTTTAATATATCTTATTCAAAACCTATCTTAAATAATTTTATACTATATATAGAACAATTTAAAATAATTTAATTCAATTTGTGTGAACCAAACTTAATTTAAAATATTTAAAAATATATTATCATTTTTTCACGAAATAGGTTTAAAACAATTTATTTTATTCAAAATTAATTTAATCAAATCTTTCTTGATCAATTTCACATTGTACCAAACATATGATTTTTATTTTTTTTTCCAATCCTATATTACGTCAAATCAAATAAAGGAGTGGATACAGTTTTCATTATAATCTCATATTACATCAAACACGGCACTAATTTAGTACGTTCCATCCAAATCTCATAAAAATAATACAATTCAATCATGTATATCAAACGAGTCGATTTCCGAGTTGATTCTTTTGTAGACAAGTTATTACAAGTTTAGGTAATTTCAAATGGTTTGGCAAATAACATCAATAACATCAAGTAACACATCTAAGAATTGGAAGAATTAATGAGCATGAGAGGGTGCAAAATGGTTGAAATATGCATGAGCAAGCATGTGACCCAATTGAACTTGGGACTCTGTTGTTAGATGAAGGTTATCTTCCTTGAGATGCAATCCCTTGGCATCTACACACACTACATTTGAAACCTTCATGCCCACTTGTGCTTCTCTCACTTTTTCTATGTACTTTTTATCTCCTGATGCGATAGCAATCTGTCAACAAAATCAAAGATTTTCCAATTGTTGTAAATATTAAAAATTACAAGGATTGGATTTAAATAGCAACAATGAGCAAGAAGAGCAGGCGGTGTGACCTGAATAATTGGAAGATCAGGCAAGGCAAGATCTTCCCTGACATTATGAATCAACGACTCCATATTCCTCTGGTACGTCTCCGCATCGTGTTCATGAATCGTGTCACTCTCTCCTTGGTACCACAACAATGCCTTGATCTCTCCACCGTTCTTCACGCTCTCTTTGCTCCTCCTCACCATATCTCCGTACAACTTCTCCCCGCGCGCCCACTCTTTTATGGCCGTGCCTCCAACCGCGCACGGCACAAGACCCACGCGCTGCTCTCCCTCTCCCTCCTCCGCGCGTGATCTCACCGTGTTAGCGAACGACATCCCAGGTCCGACACCGCATGTTTTCTTCGTGTCGATGTCGGCGTGGAGTGGCTCACGCGCCGGCTCCCAGTGGAGTTTGGAGGTGAGACGGAGGATGGATGGGTGAGGTTGGCATTCCGGCGGCACAACGTTGTCCCAGTGGTGGTGTTTGGTTACACCACCACGGCCTGCCATGTTGCTCTGGCCGGATAGGATGAAGATCTGTGTTGGATTTGGGACTGTTGAATTCTCGCCCGGGTTGGGGGTTTCCATGATTGTGGATCGATCTACACAGGTCACGATAAGGGCTGTTTGGTGTTGTAGTCAATAATGATTCTTAAATTTGAAGGAGAATGGGAAGAAAGTTGTTGGGAGTAGTGGTCCTGGTAGTGGGAAATGGGAATCACATTTTGTTCCTTCGGTTTTAAAAGAGAGAATTTCAATACGGTCCCTACTTTTTAATAAACTATCATATTTTTAAAATATTATATTAGTAAATTGAGTCCCCTATTTTATTTTATTTTTTTGAAATAAAATCCTTTATTTTTTAAAAATACATCATTTTAATTCATTTATTAATCGACCGTAAATTTTGACTAACAATATTAGGGATATTTTTTAGTTAAAATATGATACTTTTAAAAAAATTGTGCCACTTATATAAAAAGAAAACAAAATTTAATTATTTTTAAAATGATATATATATAAACATGGGAGATCACATTAGACGCGATCTCCCACAAGCTTCAAGCTTCAATCTTCATCTCCACAGATCTTTTAAACCTATATTTTTTTCTTTGTTTTTTTTTTATTATTTTACTTCATGAATCCTGAATCTCTTCCATTCCATGAATTCAAAATCACTTTTTATCTAGAAATATTATGATTTTAGTCTTTCTATTTTACGTTAATCTGAGTTTGGTCCACTAGATTTTGGATTAACTAACTTTAGTCTTTCTATAATAGTTTCCATGAAATGACAAAGTCGGAGGGCAAAATGACCCTGCTGCCCTTAGCACCTGTGAAACGACCCTTATGCCATTCATGAAGTGGGTTGTTGGGTGTGCCAAGCATACCCCAGCCCATATTCAATCGCACCCTAAAACAAGCCAACTAAGGCAACTGAGCGCACCCCAGTCATTGCTAAACATACCCCACAACACCAGTGTGATGTCATGCCATCTTCTTAAGTTAGCTATCATTTTGACTTGCCCGTGCCCGAACCGGACCCGGTAGACCCGACATGTAACCCAACTGTTCTACACAGTTTTCACCCTCGTTTTTTATGATTTTCTGCCCATAACGATGGTCGGCCCTTCTCCGGTATGTTTTCCACCTATTCCAGTCGCTCACGCACACGTTTACCTCTCCATCCAATCCTCCTAAGTTCCATGGAATCACCAAACCCTCCCACCAACAAAATCCAACCCAAAAACTCATCTCACCACTAAAATCAACCAACACCACACCCAGCGAATCGTAAATCACCTAACCACCATCATCAAACCAAGAACCCATTGAATCGGTCATCGTAAAAACAAAAACAAAAACCCATTGAATCTTTGAAGAGGTCGAGATCGAGATCGAGAGAGAGATGAGATTGATCGAGAGGGGGAGAGAGGGGGAGAGAGAGAGAGAGAGAGATATGAGATCTCGATAAAAGGTTTGGTGGTGGTGGTGGTGGCGGCAGTGGTTCGAGTCGTTTGGTTTCTGGTGGTGGTGTTGAACGAGTGATAGAGAGATGAATGGATCTAGAACTATGATGAATGGAGAGTTTGATGTGTTTTATGGTTATTGTTTAATTACTGTTTGGGTGGATATATAATTATATAATTTTGTCAAGGGCATTTGTGTCTTTTTTATTTTTAATGTGTCATATTAATTATTTTTATATATTTTTAAAAAAATAAAAATTTTACATTATTAAATATCATTTTTACCCTTGTTTATGAAATGCTTCTAAAAGTTTTCATCACACTTCCCATATTACCCTTGTCGACCAAAGGAAAGTCAACAAAAATCTAACGAAATTGGATGATAGGAACTCGAATTTGTATTGTCAGAGAACTAGTTGACTGAACTCAGTAATTTAAAAAACTAATTGACCAAACCCAGATAAACTTAAAATATAGGGACTAAACTCATAATATCCCTTTTATCTATCGATTCAAAATCCCTTTCCCATCTACGGTTTCTAAATCTCCAAATATATATATTATTTTACTTTGCTAGGTTGATGTTCTTGAATTTTATGATGAAATTGGAAATAGAGATTGTGTCGGAGATGTGGTTGTTGATGGTGTTAGAGATGGGCATGGAATTGGTGATGGTGCGTCGACGGGTGGGGATCTTTGATTTTTTTTTCTTTATTTTGTTTCATTTTTTACTTTGTTTTCTTTTTTATCGTTATTTTTTAATTGTAAAATGTATTTATAATTATACATAAACTTAAAGTGTAAATTTAAAAAACTAAAAAAAGAACGTTTAAAAAAATATAAAAAGAAGTAAAGACGGAGGAGGAGGTGCTTACACTGGTTTTCTAATATGTTTTAATGCTTCTTTAAAATTCAATTTAATATTTTAATTAATTAATTTAATATTTATTATCATAATAGTTTTGACAATAAGATTAGTTTAATATAATTTGTTTATTAAGAATTGTTTTTGTTTAGTTAATAATTTTTGTATATTTTACTTTTAGTGAAGATTTTCTTATGTTATTATATATACATATATATTGGTAAATATGTAAAAATTCGGTAATGTTTGAGGATATTTGAGACAATATAAGTAAAGATGTAAGATGCAATATTGTAAAAAGTTAAAAGAGCAAATCACCATTTTAGCTTAATTTACTTATATAGGGGTAAAATTATACTTTAATAAGTTCTATCATAGTTGACCATTAGTAAATTAGCCGAGGACTAAAGCGATGAAAAAAAAAATGAGGAACCGAAGTTACTAATATAAGAAAGATATTTAAAATGTGGTATTTCGTACAAAAGTAAGAACTTTAGAGATATTATTCCATTTTAAAATGTTTGTAAGCATGCCAAAATTTGGGCATTGTAATTAAAGAAATATATTTTTTAACATTAAGTAGGATATATTTACAAATTATGAAATTTTTAAAAAAATTGATAGATGTAATTACGAAAATTATGTACATATAGTTTTTAATGGTATTATTATTGCCACTCAAAAATAAATTAAAATAAAATAAGCTAATTAGGCTTAGGCTTGGACTTGGGCTTAGGCTTGGGCCTGAGCCCATGTATATAGTCCATATTTACTCCAATTCTTTATTTTTGTTCCTTTTTTAATAAGCTTCACTGCATGCTAATTCAATTTAACACAAATTAAATATAAGCTATATTTCATATTGTTGTAGCTTAAGAAATAATTATTTATAACTTAATTCATGGAATAATCCGTTTATAAGGAAAAGTAGATATGTATTTAGTAAATTAGTTTTTAAAATGATCAACTTAATAATAAAAACATAGAAAATGTGTTTGATAAACTTGATTAGATTACGTAAAAAAAAAAAAAATGGACATCATGCTATATACTCTTCTCTTTTTATTTTAAATTTTTCAGAATTTTAGACAGTTGGATAAACAAACTCATTAAACTCAGGAGCAGTTTCTTATTACTTTTGAAAAGTTAAAATTAAATTATTTTATAATTTTAACGTAAAATGATGTTTGGTACAACATTCAAAAGTAATTTATTTATTATTTATTTTAAATTTATATTTGTCATCATAATTTTTTTTCCTTTTTAATTTTTTTTTTCTTTTTGTAGCAAATAAATTTTTGTTTATAACCCATTACCCATTTTAATATTATTTATTTGTAAAACTCAATAAATTATTTTAACAATGGTAAAATTATACTTTTTAAAAATATATAGAGTTAGAGTTGACCATTAAAATTTTAGTCAAATGGAATAAAGTGATGTATTTTAAAAAACACAAGGAATTTAAGTTGCTAATATAACAAAGACGTTTAAATATGTAACACGTCATCAACATATAGGGATTTTAGTGAATTAACCGTATTATTTATTACTTAATGTCATATCTTATTGTGGCGCAAAAAAAAATGTAACTAAACGTAATCTAATAGCATCCAAGAGGCCCATGAATTGCAAAATGAAGAAGTGTAAAATCAATTATATCGATATATAAAAATCGAGACTATATTGTTATTAATCGTTGGGGTATTATCATTCAAGTTCCAACTTTTTAATGAATTAATACATTTTTAAAGGTCTTTATCATATCAGTCACTTTAGTCTCATGTTTTTTTCAAAATATATCACTTTAGTCTATTTGACTAAAAGTTAATGGTCAACTAAAGCAGAATGTGTAAAAAAATGTCTCTGATAAGGTTCAAACCAAGGAAGAAAGTCCAAACTATAGCCAACTGAGCAACACCAACTCATTGTTTCAAATTTGTTGATTTAAATGTGGCGTATTATCACTAATGTCCCAATTTTTTAAGGAATTGTCACCTTTTAAAACGTCTTTGTCATATTAGTCACTTTAGTCCTTTGTTTTTTTTTTTTTATATAAATACATCAATTTAGTCCATTTGACCAAAAAACTAACGGTCAACTATAACAGAATGAGTAAAAATACTATTTTACCTTTATTGTTATTTTTTAAATTCTATCTTTAAATCCCTCTAGTTTCAAGCTTTAATCAACTGAGCTACATTAGCTCATCGGTGAAGATTTGTTGATTTAAATGTATTTATAGTTATATAATTTGTTTAAACTAATTTAAATCTATTTAAATGATTTAAAATAAATTCATATATAATTTAAAATAAACTCATATTTAATAATAATATATAAAAACATATTTATGAAAATAAAAAAACAAAAGGAAACTCAGAAAATCCAAAAAATCAAAGCCTGTAATTTTTTTTTTCTTTTTTGAGTTTTGTTCCTTTTCAAAAAATATATTATTTTCGATTTGAGAAAAAAAGAAAACCAGAAAATCAAAGCTCATAAATTGAAAAGTGAAAAAATCAACAACAAAAAAAAGAACAATGATGATTTTTTTTACATTTGTTTCCTTTGTTTCTTTTTGTTTTGTTATTTTCTTTTCTTTTTTCATAAATATTTTTATATATTATTATTATATATTAGTTTATTTTAAAGATACAAATATGAGTTTATTATTCTTTTTTTTCCCCTTTTCAATTTATGGATATTGATTTTCTGGGTTTTTTTTATCAAATTAAAATAATATTTTTTTTAAAGGGGAAAAATCCAAAAAAAAAAGGATAAAATTTACGGGTTTTGATTTTTTGATCTTCTTTTGTTTTGTTATTTTCTTTTCCATTTTTATAAATATGTTTTTATATATTATTATTAAATATGAGTTTTTAATATATATATATATATATAAGTTTATTTTCAATTATATAAATCGATTTAAATTAGTTTAAACAAATTATATAACTATAAATACATTTAAATAAACAAAGTCTTTGTATCTCTTAACCATGGTTTAAACCTAGATGGAGGCATTTTTTTCAATGATTAACCGGCTATTATTGAAATTAGAGGGACTATAAGATAAAATTTTAAAAATAACAATAAGGGTACAATGGTATTTGTACTCATTTTGTTATAGTTGACCGTTAGTTTTTGGTCAAATGGACTAAAGTGACTAATATGGTAAATACGTTTAAAAAGGTGGCAATTTCTTAAAAAGTAGGTACTTTAGTGATAATACCCCTTTAAATATGTGTATATATATATATATAGTTATATAATTTGTTTAAACTTATTTAAATCTATTTAAATACTGTAATTTAAAATAAACTCATATTTAATAATAATATATAAAACCATATTTATGAAAATAAAAAAAGAAAATAACAAAACAAAAGGAAACCCATAAAATCCAAAAAATCAAAGTCTGTAATTTTTTTTCTTACTTTTTTGGGAATTTTTTCCTTTAAAAAAACATATTATTTCAATTTGATAAAAAAAAACCAGGAAATCAATACCCATAAATTGAAAAGGGAAAAAAATCAACAACAATAATAATAATAATAAACTCATATTTATATAATTTAAAATAAACTAATATATAATAATAATATATAAAAACATTTATGAAAATGAAAAAGGAAATAACAAAACAAAACAAAATAAAAGAAACAAACGAATTTTTTTTCATTATTTTTATTTTTGTGTTGTTTTTTTTTCTTTTCAATTTACGAGCTTTGATTTTCTGGGTTTTTTTTTTATCAAATTGAAATAAGATCCGATTTTTCATTATTATTATTTTTACGTTTCTAGGAGTTTTTCCATTTTTTTGTTGTTTTCTTTTTCATTTTCATAAATATGTTATTGTATATTATTATTAAATACGAGTTTATTTTAAATTACAGTATTTAAATATATTCAAATTAGTTTAAACAAATTATATAACTATATATATATATATTTAAATCAACTAATCTTTAAGAGTGGGCTAGTGTAGTTCAGTTGGCTAGAGTTTGAATATTTCATCATTGATTTGAACCTTAATGGAGACATTTTTTTTTCAGGGGTTGACCAGTTATTATTGAAACTAGAGGGACTATAATAATTTTTTAAAAAATAACAATAAAGGTAAACTTGTAGTTTTACATATTCTGTTATAGTTGACCGTTAGTGTTTGATCAAACTGATTAAAGTGATGTATTTTTTTAGTGTTTGATCAAATGGACTAAAGTGATGTATTTTGAAAAAAAAAAACAAGAACCTAAAGTGACTAATATAGTAAATATATTTAAAAATGTGACAATTCGTAAAAAAGTAGGACTTTAGTGTAATACCTTTAATTGTTGGTGAAAAATAAAAGCCAAATACAAATTTTGTTCCCAACTACTTTTAAATTATTGCAATGTACAAAAATTGTTCCAACTACTTTTAAATTATTGCAATGCAATTGATAATAGGAGTTGTTAAGTGTCAAACAAGAACCATCAAATCCATATTCTGTTTAATATCACTATAAAAAAAAAACAATATTTCTTGACAGTTTTTTATTGAATGTTTTTCAAAACTGTCAATTAACTTATAAAAAATAACAGTCATTTTTAACTGTCAAAAGGAGTTTACAGTTTTTTAGAACTATCATATATTAACTGTCAAATATGATTGACTGTTTCTAACAACTGTGAACAAATTTGTTTTTCAAAATTTTATTTATCTTCACTAATTTTTTTAAACCTTTTACTTCCTATTTTCAACACTAAACAAAATCTTGTTTTTTACTAAGTTCCCACTATAAAACTTTATTTCAGTATAACTGTTTCCCTCTCCTTAACTTAAGATTTCTCATAACTTAAATTTCTATGATCCTTTGTTTCTTCAATCTACCAAGCTTCTTTCAAATCTGCATAACAGTTTGAGTTGTTTGTGGTAAGTACACTAAAATCTTTAACTTTTTTTTTGTTAGTACACTAAAATCCCTAAAATTCCAAAATTTTAGGGTATTTATCTCTCCTGCTGTTTTAGAAAATTTACAGAAAAAGATTATTAAGATTCAAGATTTATTTGTTTTAAGGTTCAATTTGGTTGGATTTTACAGTTGTTGTCATTAATAAGGAATACAGACTGGCAGGTTTGAAGATTTGTTGCTAGGTGAGGAATTTTAAAAGCTCTGAGTTGTTACGATATTCGATTTTTTTTTTGCCAACTCTTTCCACTTTTACATTCTAATCAAATTTTTTTATAATAAGCATTGATCAATTAATTTAACTAGTTAAAAAATTTGTTTGAAATCACTAATAATTTTATGAATAAAAAATGTACAGTGCTCAAACCAGGTTCAGATAACGAGATTTTTTTTATATAAAAAAAAAGTTTTCTTTAATAATATTAATTTGTCTTTATAAATTGCATTTGCTAAAGAAAAATCTATTTTACTCAAAAAGAACTTAATTGTTGGAAAGGTAGACCTCAAAAACTTCATATAGTTTGAGAAACTTAATTTTAATTGTATCTAATTTCTAGATAAATGTATCATTTTATTTGAAATGAGTTAGTTGTCTTGATATTGTGAACATATTTTATGTTTCTCTGTATATACATGCATCATATATAGAGAAACAGAAAACATATGTAATATTAGATTATGAAGGTTTTTGGATCGCAGAAATAACAGAGCATAAGCTAGGCAATGGAAAGATTCAATGATATTTGTTATTGCATGTTAAATGGTGTTTTTTTTTTGAATTCGAGTTTCATTTTTTATTATTGATTTCATATGTATGTAAAAAACTGCTATATAAGGTAGTTTAATATTTTTTTTTTATGTATTGTACATATATTTTTAATTATTTCTCTATTTTTTATATTTTTTTCTTATCTTTTTTGAGTTGTAGACATAGAACAATAAGGGAATGACTTACCAATTAGTACTAGCTAGAGCACCATGAGGATTGACAACAAAAGCTCAGATTATAAAAAACAAAAGCGAGGGAATTAAGCCAGTGGTGCAATATAATGACATGAGAGTAATGGCGGGGGACGTGAAAACTGACCTGGTTAGCATCATTGGTATTTTAGCACGAACTACAATTCTCATCACATATGATGATTGGCGATATGTCCCACGACATATTAAAGATAAACGGTGAGAATATGTAAAGGTAAGCAAAAAAAAAAAAAACTCTTATTTGTAGATTTCTAGCAATATGTTATACATATGTGTAGTTTTAGCAATTACATTTAACATTTTCAAGCCTATTGTAGACTATTAACATTTCAAAATATGTATAATCTATATGTTCATCACAAAGGCTTGGAATCATTCAAAAAAAATATATAATCATTTTATTTATATGAGATATTTGTAAAATACAAATCTGTTTTTTTTATGACAATATGACAATATTATTTGTACATATTTTTTACAGTAATTTATAAAGTAATCGACATTTTATTAGAAAAAAGAACATTACAATACTAACTCAATTATATATATATATAATTGTGTGTTATATAGTGTTCGTATCATTTAATCTAAAATGTTTGCAGGGTTCATTTGAGCTTAATCTTAAGAGTAGGAAAAGTGTGTTGCCAATTTTTTGGCAGTACATTTCGATCTTTTAGACACACATTGACGGTTAAATACATTCTTCCCTTCAAAGCTAATCCTGAAATTTTGGAGTACCCTCCAATAATTTATAGCTTTATTAAAAAGGACCACTAGTATCAATTTGTGGCTAGCCGTCTATCTGAAAAGTTCACAGTGAGTATATCTAAAGTGATTTTTGTTGTTTTTATTGATTTAAGTTACTCTGTTTTAATATGTACTAATTAAGTTGGCTTTTATAATTTTTTAGAAAATAAGAAATGAGCAACAAAAGAAGCGGAAAAAAAACAAATATGACCACAGACTAAGTCGGAAAGGTTATGTATGCCTTATAGAAGAACTAGTAAGTCACAAATTTTGAATATTTCTAGCAAAACATTTATGATTGAATAACCTATATTTTTTGCTTACATTTACTTGAAATAGAAAAAGAATCCTAAATATGAAGGAAAATCCCTTGATAGAAGTTTGCTATGGAGGTTGGCACGTCAAGATAAGAATAAAAAATTTAACTCTGACACGCAGTCACTTGTCGATAAAATAGTAAGTTTTTTTCAGCTATAGTATATATGGTTTTGTAATTAATTTTTTACAATAAGATTTTATAATTTTAAATTATATACAGGTTGTATTGTTTGCTAATTTTTATCCATGAGTTATAGGATCAATTAATGCAACAATATGATGAGAGTTCCTTACAAGTAGTTGATTCTCAAGATGTTTTAACAATGACACTAGGAACACCTGAGCGTTCTAGTCGAGTGCGTGGTATGGGGCATTTTGTGACAAAGAGAATGTACTTTGACTTACCCAAATGCTAAGTTAATTTGTAAAATGATAGAACTGCACAACCATTAGCTGAGTTGGAAACTGAAATTAAATCAATTAAACAACAAAATGCTACTCTTAAACATTCCGAAGTTTCAAGCTCTAACATGCCAAAGAAAGTATGCATGGATGATTAAGAAATGAGTATATTGTCTGGCTTGGAAACAAATGTAGTGGTAAATATTTTTATTTACATTTCTAATACATGTTTGTTTTTGTATTAATGTTGTCATTATCACTATATATCACCGAATTTTCTCATGCTTATTTGGAATTTGAAATGCAATTATATGTAATCATTACTATTTCTTGTGAACAAGATCACACTACTTACACACATTAATTAAATCATTTATGTAATAGTTATAGGTTATTGTAGGGTGAAGCCTGTAAATTGGCAATAGACGGTAAAGAAAATATTGTTGTCATCAGAACCAGTAGCAAGTGGTGTTTGGCCAAAGAATCTTGTGATCCATACTCCAAAGGTATTGTTATCATATTTTTTATTATTATAATGGTTCTATTTTTTTTCCACCATACTATTATAGTTTAAATTTTTATTCTATACTTTTTGTAAGGGGGAAATTAAAAAATGTAGAATGTAATACTTAAAAAATTTCAAAAATACAACAGACAGTAAAAATTCCTCAAAGCTTGAAAGCTTTTGTTACACTAGTTGATAAATGTGTTACTCCTTCAACAGATGTTGCGATAAAGAATGATTGTGATATGTTTAGGTACGAATGTAGTACACGTATTTTTTTGGATAACTGTAGACATATCTTGTCCATGGTAGAAATAGGGTTTGTTGTCTAATTGTATATATAAGGTAAGTAAAATTTTAAAACTATTATTAAATTGATGGTATTTATTTAACTTATGTTATGTTATTGACATGACATTATATATGGTTTTACTGTAGATTACTCTATAATGAATTGAAAGAGAATGAAATGGATGACCAATTTGGATTCATCAATCCTGCAAGTGTATCCCTTTCTGGTGGACTAGCAAATACGAAAAGATGCATTGAAAAATCATGCATGGTCGCAAAAGGCTTGGAAAACGCATCTCAATCTCGTTATGTTTTTATTCCTTACAACCCTAGGTAATGCTTTTGCTATTTCTTTTTATTTTTCCTTTTTAATAAGATATCATAATCATATATAAATCTTTTGAATCAGATATCATTGGATATTGATTGTTATCGATATGTTGAACATACAAATCTATTATTTGGATTCCTTGAATGGTGAAACTGATGAATATTGTGAATACGTAAGTGTGAAATTCTATTTTATTTTGAAAATTATTTTCAATGTTATGCTTATTTATTTAATAGTATTAAAAAAAATCTTTTATCATACAGTTGAATAACAATTTACATTGCACAAAAGAGCACCACTTTCAAGAGAGTTAATTTACAATGAAGATCAGTTAAGGTGATAAATATTATATGTATATGCACGATAGAAGTACTTTAATATTAATGTCTATTATTTATATAACTCATATGAGTATAGGTACCACTACAACCCAGTTCTTTGGAGTGCGGTTATTATGTCATGAGATATATGAAAGACATCTTTGTTGATCCAAGTTTACTAAAAGAAAATATAAAATATTTGTATCTTGTCTCGTTTGTTAAATTATATTATTATTTATTTAAGTTACATTTTATTAATATTGTTTTATTTTTTTGAATATTTAAAGTTTCATGGGAAATGTGCATATACTCAAAAAGAGATTGATGAGATTCGTTGTAACTGAGCTGCATTTATCTGTCAATTCATTTGAAAGGTTGGTACCTATACTATCTTTTATTAACATGTATCAATTTTTCTTTAATATTAATAAAAGTGGTTGTGTATCTTGGTCACGATTAATTGATTGTTACACAGATAATCAATTGAAAGATTTAGACTTTTCCTGGAAGAACTTACACTTTGCTAGAGGAAGCCACACCTAAAATGCCGCGCCGTGAAGTATTTTGTCGATATTTGATGTTTATATGATATTGTATGTAAAATAAACTTCAGAATTATGTTTAGATGAGCAAGTAAAACTCTAGTTTTACGGTTATATTAGATGTTTACATTGTAGCTAGCTTGACTATGTTTATGCTATTTAATGAAGATTTAAATGTTTTTAGATTGAGTCCATTTCAATAACTTCGGCTAGCTGTATATAGTCATATATATATATATATATTGGTTATACTTGATAGGTAATTATATTTTATAAAATAATAACAATGTATAAAATTTTATAAAATTTTCAATAAAAAATGTTAATGATGTAATGATAATTTTTTTAGTTAAATATTATCAAGTTATTTAACAATTAAAAACGAATTAAAAAAACTGTCGACAGTCGTTGACAATTTTAAATTGTTAAGATCTTTCTTGATATGGACATTATTGACAGTCAGAAAACTGTCAACGCAACGTCTATTGACAGTTTTTAACTGTCAATAAATATAATATTTTCTTGTAATATATGAGAAAGTCTTGGGTGCATAAGATCAATGCAGCATATATATATATATATATATATATATGATCTAATCACTTTTTCACGTGTGAACAATCAAGAATAATACTAAAGTTTATTTTTTGATATCTGAATAAAAATATAATTGTGACTTCAAAATTGTGTTCAAAATTGTGTTTTCAAGTAAATTTCATTTAAAATACAAACTTTAATTTTATTTATCCTACACTTCACATATTATACAAATATGAGAATCTTCTTTTTACTACTCAAAATAAAATCGAAGCTATATATATATTTTTAAAATCAATATAAAACATATGAATTATTGATTAAACACAAATGGATAATTGATAAAACAAATGATTCTGATTGTTAATAGTTGAGAAACTAAAATTTGATCAAAGTATCAAATCCATCAAAAGAATATAATATTAAAGGCTACAAAATTCATGATAAGGAGCAGGTATATATGTGTAACAAAAGAGAAAGCATTATTATCGATGATGACTCACATCATCAAACCCACAATTGTCACCCCCAAGAATATGTTATCTTTGATGCCACATTTGACATTACTGAACAAGTCTGTCTAACATTATTCTAATATTATTAAATATTTAATTTAATCTAATAATTCAAAGAAATCAAATACTTTAAAAATAAAAAAACGAAATATTTTTTTGGAAAAGACACCATACAAAAAGAAGAAGTCAAATACCAAGCAGTTTCGGGAGTGGAGCCAGAAAATTTTATTTTAGGGATTAATACAGTAAAATATGACATTTTGGAGGGGCCGAAATGAAAATTTACAAATTTTAATATAAAATATACAAAATTTTTAAACATATTTTAACATTTTTTTTAAACCAACTTCATCAAATTTAAAAGATTGAAAAATATATAAAAAAATTAGGTAAAAATTAAATAAATTTAACCATATAGTAATTAACAACATTTTATTAATCAGTAAACATACATCACTTTCTGACCATATAAACATTAATTCCTCCTACTAAGTACTAACTTGTCACTTTTCTCTTTATCTTTATGCAAACACATTCTTCAAGTCAACAAAAGAACAAAAGATACATAGAAAGATACCACCACCACATCACAACACTTCATCACTTTGATTCCAACAAAAGATATATTTGTAGGACCCAAAATCTATCATTAATCGGCATGCATGGAGATTAAAGACCCAACATCAAGTATCAACTATCAACTATCTATCAACTTGGGATCTTTTCAAGGATTGTTAGTGCTTCTTTCATGGAAGGTCTCTTTTGTGGTGCAAAAGCAGCACAGCTAAACCCTAACTTGAAACAAGTCACCAAGGCCTCTTCTCTGCTCTCCACATCAGCCCTAATTGCCAAGTCAGCCATTCTCAAAAGCCGGTACTTCTCCTCTATCGAACTCGAGCACGTGGCAGCAGCGTATTGGCTCAGCTCCCGTTCCGATAATGCCCTCCCCGTGAGAAGCTCAAGCAAAACTACACCAAATGAATACACATCCCATTTAGGGTTTGGCTTCAGGCTCTTTAGTGCCTCGGGGGCCTGATATGGAGACAACGACAATGACGTAGAGCTGCTGGGTGCATAAGGGGTAGAGGTGGTCGGGTGGTGGTGGAGGTCTAGTGGGATGTCGCGGGTGGTGGCGGTGTTTCTTTGGCTTCCGAAAAGGCAGGCGGAGGAGGCGCTTGGTTTGTGAGATGATGACGAGTTGCTGGAGACAAGACGGTTTAGACCTAAATCGCTTATAAGAGGCTCCATATCGGGTGAGCTTAAAAGGATATTGGTTGGTTTGATGTTGCCATGCACGTGTTTCTTCTCATGAATGTAGGAGAGTCCTCTAGCTACTCCTCTTGCTATCTTCAACCTCACTTCGAATGCTAAATGGCATGGCGATGAACCTGCTTTCTCTGCAATTTGATCATGAAATAAAATTACGCAAAGTTGAGCGATATCAATCTCTAAAACACAATCTTCCCACACTTTACAATTTTATCAAAAACAATATTTACAATTTCAGAACTCGAACCATGATGAGAGATTCTTTCAAGTCTCCAACAACCATTAAATTTTTAAGAGCAGTGATAACCCATACCCGTATACACTATCCAATTTTCAAATACCATAACTTTCTAAGATACTATTAAACTGCATGTACTCCTAATTAAGCTTCTAATTTTTATCTATTTTTAAACTAATAAGAATTAAAGGTAATCAAATTTTCGATTAAATATTTTGTTTGAGGAATCCATGTCATCTCTCGATAGAATACTATAATTCACTCAAGGTAACGAATTTAGAGCTCCAAAAATCTTAAAAAGTTGGACAAAATTCCACAAACAGCAATATGATTACGACTTTAGGTAAAAAACTATTAATAACTAGCGGTTTTTTGGCCCAGCAACAATGTGTTTTTATCTAGTTTCGAAATTATAAGATCGTCTTTCAATTTATATCAAACTTTCATAAGAGTTTTTGAAATTCTCTAGATTGAAATTTAAAATCTAGAGAATTCAAATATTAATCAAACTACAATATCAAGTAGGGTTAGGTGGGAAAGCATAGCCAACTTTGGCTCAAAATTCAACTAAATTGAGCTGGTATAAGACAGCAAGTAGGAGTAACTCTGGTTATATATGCCAATGGTAATGTCCTGTCAACATTTGTAAAACATATCAAATCCTAGATTGGACCTACATAATGACTCCTGGACCATTACCCATCAATTTATTAAAATAAGAATATATGCAACATTCAATTTATAATAAGAACCTGGACCAGAAAACTTCAAAATTGACAAATTAGTGCCACCAATTACCAATATGGAGTTGCCTACCCTGGGTGTGTTGATTCTTGAATCTTGATTACTTTGGGCCACTTCAAGGAAGCCATTGCATATTTATCTCTTTCATATGTATCACAAAATTTGTGTAAAGTATTTTGAAAACAAATGAATGATTTTGATTGAATTTTGTTTTCAAGTGTTTTGAAATTTACTTTTAATACGTTAACTTTTAATTAATTAGTTAAAATCTTTCAAGTTTATTTTTGTAATATTCGGTTAAAATATAGGGAAAAAAATGTTTAAAAGTTTAGAAAGTTGCTTGGAGTATGTAATTCAGAAAAATATTATAATATTTTAGAAAAATCTGAAGGTGTTCTTCAAATAATCCTAATCAACACCATAAAATAGATATTCTAAGGCTTTTAATTATCTAAAAACATTTTGTACAATAAAAATAATTTCCAATTAAATATACACTTTCGTATATTTCCTTAAATCAAACATTTTTTTTAAGTTATAAATAAAAAATTACCTTATTTTTTAAGATTTAAATATATTTTGAAATCATAATAATAAATATATGTTTCAAAATTAAAATTTAAAAAATACATT
Organism: Dipteronia dyeriana; assembly: GCA_032871835.1. NCBI lineage: Eukaryota > Viridiplantae > Streptophyta > Magnoliopsida > Sapindales > Sapindaceae > Dipteronia > Dipteronia dyeriana. The sequence continues at coordinate 90,738,630 of CM065295.1, read as the reverse complement.
TAGTAAAACAATAAAATAATAATAATAATAATATTGAGACAAACATATTAATAATAAACCCACAACCACAAGCAAATAATCACGAGGCCAAGCTAGAAATATATATATATATAAAGATGTGGAGTTCAATAAACAGTGAGCCACTCACGGTGGCGTTTTTTCTACTAATCCAACAGTAACACATGCTTTGATGTATTATTTGTTGTTTCTTTCCAAAAGCACTTTTTCCACAGTTTCACTACTCCGCTTCGCGGACTACCGAGATTCCACTGCAGACCATGTGATCATAGACTCATCACACTGTACCCTAAATTTCACCATTCTTTGATGACAAAAACTTGCATGAAATTTTGCACCGTCTGATCTAATAAATATCAGGCCCCACAAACTAACTCTAAAATTCCAACGGTGAATCTCTATACGGTGCAGTTTACTGGAAAAAAAAAACAGATATATACTAATTTAAGCACTAACTTATCAGTTTTGAAAGACCTTCATTCTATTTAAACATATCAAGGAACCGTAATTGATATATATATATATATAACATGTAAAACATGTGAATGATTTTGGATATGTATAATCAATAAAATCATGTGATCGTAGATTTGTCGTTTGATTAGATGTTCAGTCCATATGATGTAACATTAGTAAATCGAATGCCTATTTTGATGCACGGTTCATATAATAATAATGTCGGACGTATATGATATTGAATAGCTCCAATTGACGGAATGAAAGTTATATTTTAGTGAAAAACAGTTAAGGATGCTAACATGCACGACAAATGTATGATGTATTTTAGCTTTAAAAAGAAAGTTTTGCTAAAATGCGCTGGAGATGGAACTTACTGTAACCAGAAGCAGCGAGGCTGCCATTGGAGACAAAGTCACAGATGAGAAGCTTTTCTTCTTCTCCCCAGTAAAACCCACGAAGCTTAACCAAATTTGGATGCTTCAACTTAGCAATTGCCCTCACTTGGCTCTCGAAACCCTTCAATTTCACGACGCCGCTCTCTCCAATTCTTCTCACCGCAAGCGCCGTCCCATCTCCGAGCACCGCCTTGTACACAATGCTCGAACCAGTCGTCCCCAATATATACGCTGAAGCCTTGAACAATGTCTCCAGCTCAAGTTCTATCTCTCCATTATCAACTGTCACGAGTATTCCTCCTTTGTGTTTGTTGTTGTCGGTAGTGTCTTCTTCTTTGTTGTTGTTGTCTTGGTCGCTGTCAGAGTTTGTAGTCGCCTCTGATGTGCTCTCCTCCTCGCCGCCGGTTATCGTCAGACAAGACGACCACGTTGCTGGTTTTCTTGAATAATGTTCTACTTGTTGTGCTGTTTTTGTGATGGTCTCTGTAGGCTGTTTCTTTTCTTGGTTTGCAGAGTTGTTTGTGTATCCTCCTTCTGTTTCGTTCTGCTCTGCTTTTCGTTTCCTGAGTTGGTAAACGTAAAGTACCACCATAGCGATAATGGCTACTCCGGCTAAGTCCGCGACGGCGATGGCTGCGATTGTTCCTGGTTTTAGACCACCTTGTGGGGATTGATTCTGATTCTGACTCTGAGGTTGATTTGGGATTTGTTGTGAATTTGCAACCGGAACAGAGTCTATGTTTTTGGGAATTACAGCAATTGCTGGTGATATTGTTGACACATTTGGTGGTGTGGACAGGGTTGAAGGTATTGAACAGAGATTCTTCAATGGCTTCCCACAAAGTTCAAGATTTCCAGAATATGATGACGTTCTCTGATGAAGCAGAGGCTGAGAATTTGGAATAGCTCCTGTCAAGTTGTTGAATGATAAATCAATGGTGGCATTTTGTGGGATTCTTTTTGCAAATTTTGGTGATATAGGACCTGAAATCTTGTTGTATGACAAATTCAAGTAACGCAAACTATCACCACCAAAATCTAGAGGAAGAGAACCATTGAACAGATTTGAAGACAGATCCAACACACCAACTGAACTGAACCCACTTGGAATTTCACCAGAAAAATAATTACTTCTCAGAGAAACAACAGTTAAATTCTTCAAATCTGTCAGATTTTGAGGCAAGTTTCCAGCAAACGCATTATCAGAGAGATTCAAGACCTGTAGAGTTTTCATTTCACCGATTAGTTCGGGCAACTGACCAGAGATCACATTGTTAGAGAGAGACAGAACCTGAAGCTCGGTGGAGTTGAAGATTGAAACAGGGAGGGACCCATTGAAGAAGTTGCTGGAGAGATCTAGATGTCTGAGGTGTTGAATAAAGCACAAGTCTTTAGTGATTGAACCCAGAAGTTGACTGTTTGGGAGGATCAAACTGGTGACTCTGAACATGTCAGCTGTGCCTGGATTGCCAATTTCGGTGCAAGTGACTCCATTCCATGAACATGGTGTCTCGTCGTCATAGTTCCAGTTTTGCAAAACTGATAATGGGTCAATGAGGATTGAGTATTTGAAGGAAAGCAAAATAACCCCATCTGTGTTGAGAGCAAACAGTGAAGGGACAACAAGAACAAGAGCATTAATGAAGGCCAAAAAAAGTAAACTGCTTTTACTGATGACGCTCATGGTTTTGATTTTTCTCTTGGAAAACTGCCTGAGAATCCTAGGCTGCTCTCTCTACATATTCAGAGTGAGAATCTGGAGAGAGAAGGTGACCTACTGCAGTTATGGTTGTTCTGGTGACCAAATCAACGAGAATATTTCAGATTAAGAAAAGTTGGTGGTGGGTTTGTAGAAAGACAACAATTTTACAGAGTTTTGAGCAGAAGTGGAAGTGGAAGTGAGTTGGGTGGAGTTGTTGTAATGGATGGAGCTGAAGTGAAGCTGAGATGGGTAATCAAAAATGGGTGCCCGCTGTAACTGGCTCTGCCAAGACTGACTTAGTTTTTAGTTAAAACATAGTTTTTCGGTGCATAAAATTAGAAAGAAATTGCAGACAGGAATCTAATGTCTGTTACTACAAGACACCCAAGTGAGTTGGAGCCCATCAGGCCATCACCCTCCTCTTTCTCCATTGACTGTGATGTCCTGTAATTTTTTTTTTTTTTTTTTACAGTAGGTGAATTTTTTCCTTTGTGATTTTTGTTTTAATTAATATAAATTTACAAGTAGAAAAAGAGGATATAATTCGACATGTATTCTCATTTACGTGGGTGGGTAGAATTTTACCGTTAGACTATTTCATCATTTGGTCCATACGTTCATTCTTAACTCAAGTGGTGTGTATCTCATTATGTATGTATATGATAGAATTTTAAATCACTACATACGAGTTAACTAATTTGAATGAGAAGCTATATTCTTGTATCATGTAATTAGACATCTGAACCACGTGTATAGCGATCGATTTTATAACTCACAGATAAATCATAACACCCAAACATAAAGCAGTTTGTAGGTAGGTCTTGGTAGACACTAACCATAGAACATATAACAGGCATGTATCGACCGATCCTGACCCCGCACATTTAGTAAGCAGATACCGACCGATCACCCCAACTCATTTTTTTTTTATCCATTTAAACTTCAGTTTTATCTCCATCACTAGTTTTGTGATGTTAGAATTTGCCCATTTTTGTAGTGTTATCTCCTCCTTGCATATTTGTTCTCAGCCTTTTATTTAATTTGTAATTTTGTATAGTTAAATCATTTTCTTCGTATTTGATGTGAAATGTGGATTCTCCCCGTGATTCCAAATGAAAAGTAAAAAGAACTTATTAATTAGTGACTACTGATCAATATTTCCACCATTGTCAATATATATATATATATATATATATATATATATATTTATTTATTCTCAGACAGTGAGGAGGTTAATTTATGGTTCTAGTATGCTACCAAAACAACTCAGCTGCCTATATGGCTATATATAATGCCAAAACAAGTAATCTTTTATAATCCAAAATACTCTAAATCTCTAATATAAGAATATACAGTTGCAATTATTCTTATAATCTCATTATTTAATAATAATAATAATAATAATAATCAATAAGAAACGCAGGTTATGGGTAAATCTAAATTTAAAAAGTTGGTAGCAACAGATGTTTTGGTATGACTGACTACTTTATCTGGTGATGGGCCATTTATTACTTTCTATTCATATGTTAAAAAATAATAAGAAATAGTTTTTATTATACATAAAATATTAAAATAAAATTGATTCCAAATCTAAAAATGATGTTTGGATGGATTTTTAATATCATATTTGGATTGTTAAATAAGAGGGAAAGGAAAAGAAATGAAAGGAGATGGAATGAAACTGAGGGAATAATTTACTTGTTTCATCAAATCTGGTTTTTATCCAAATTTAGGAGAAAATGAGGGAGAGGAATCCAGAATTAATGATTTTTTCAATATCCTAAAACTATCCCTATTAATATCGCGTATTCATATCGTTAAAATAATGATATTTCCGTAAATAGAATAAAATGAATTCATTTATTTCTCTTCACCAAATAAGATTGATTTGATTTCATTTCTTTTATATTTATGACCATCCAACCAACAATCATTAAAAACACTTTCTTTTAATTTCCTTTCATTTCTCTCATATTCCACCAATTCAAACATAGTGTAAATACTTTTGATCACTGTGAAAGTGTGAAGGGCTCAAGTTATTCCTTACGTTCAAATAATGCTCATATTTTAAAGCAGACAATTTTTCATACGCTCCTTTCAATTTTTTATTTTTATTTTTTTTAACATTTTATCAAAAAAAATATTTTTATTTTTTTAACATACGTTTAATTAATCTATACGTATAATTTACAAAGACATGCACTTCATTTGAGTAGATTATTGAAAGTTTAGGAGTAAATATGTCACAAAAAATTCACATGCACCCTTATAAAGTGTACCAATCCGCAACATTTATATGAGTATATATGACCTGAATAACTAGTTACATTATCTAAATTATTCTGAATAACCAAATGATCGAGATTTTAAGTTCCATATATATCACCCTCTCCGGACCTTAATTGTTTAGCAATCACATCAGCATATATTATATATGTGACCATAAGAATTCAGAGCAGTTGATGAGTTGACTAAAAATTGCCACACATGGAGTTGGTCTTTGGTTATCATATAATCATCTACCGATCCTTTCTCTCTAATATTCGTTGCTAAATCAACCACTCAAATACAAAAACATAAAGAATAATGTTAATTATTACATAATTTAATATTATTGAGATATATAATATCATATAATCAAGTTTGGGTTGTTCCAAAAACAATAATATAATATATCTCAACTAATCTTAAAGAAATGTAATTCGAACACTTTAAAACCAGTTTTATTAAGATGAAGTGCTTACTAAAATGAGAAAATCCAAATAAGTACAATTCAAAACTCGGATGTTATATGAAATGAAAATTCTTCATTTATTATTTATTATTTATTTATTGGATTTAACTCGAATATGTAACACAAACCCTTATGTGAACATTTTGTATTGGTTGATTAGAATCAACAAGCTATGATTAATAAATTATGAAAAACTATATTAATTAGTTATAATTGCCATATTTAATTTCAACTTAACTTCTAAGTCAAAATAGGGTGATCATTGACTATGCTCATTCTTTGATATATACATTGAGTCTTTTATAAGGGATCCCTTATTTTAATTTCGGTAAAAACCATAAAAAACCATAAAAAATCACATTGATTTAAATGAATTTTGATTTGATTTTTTTTGTGGATGATAAATTCATTGAAATCTATTTATAAATAAAATTTGAATTTTTTCAAGTACTAGAAATTTTTATCCGAATTTTTTTAAATATGAATACATCGAAAAAATGGATGAAATATAAAAAAAGTAAAAAAAAAAAAAGTTTTAGTCTTGAAAAAATTTCAAATTTTATTCAATGGTAGATTTCATTGAATTTATCATAAAAAAGAAATCAAATCAAAATTCAAAAAAAAAAAATCAAAATTCATTCAAATCAATGTGATTTCATGGTTGTCCTTATCGAAATTAAAATAAAGGATCTCTTATACAAGACTCACTATATATATATATATGATCAATTAAAGTATATGTGTTTCAATAAGTAATATTAAACAACCCATGCAATTATCTTAAAATTTACCGACTAACGTAACAAGTGATTTATCTTTACGATGTCATTAACGACACATCATTCTATAATTTATATGACAAAGTTAAATTAGTTATCATATCATTTGGGTTCATATTCGAATAATAGTATGCTATGTATTTATCATTTTTCATTAAATGATTGATTCTTATCTTCTTTGTCAAAATGAATGGTCAAAAAAAAAATCTCAATAGTGAAACTCTTACTTTCTTTTTTTCATGTGTTATTAGTTCTCTTCCCTTCACTTCACTTCACATGTTGCTTTTGAGTTGTTTGTAATTGTAACTATTGCTGTTCATAGAATGTGCTACACTACTTGTACTTTTTACCTACCAGCTACCACAAGGTCAAGGTCACTGTTGCTCTACACCTCTTGACTAGTATTCATTTTTTCTTAAAGAATACTCATCACTTTTCAATTCAATTATCAAACTACTACATTACTTCAGCAAGTTGAATCAATAACATATATACTTCATCATTACTTACTACAACATAATTATAACAGACATGTATGATGTACAGCAGACGTATACAAAACAATAACGCTATAAAATTCGATTTGAATCTGAAATTTTGATGTGATAATTTCATCTAATTAATATGTGACAAGTGAAACTATTGTTTTTATGAGTTTATATTTCTAACGTTGCTTTAACGAAAAAACATAACATATGTTGATTAATGACTGTCACAGTACAACATAATATTTAGCATGATAAATTAAATTTTGTTATGTTTTAATTTATTTTTTAAAGAAAAAATGATTTTGAAAATAAAATAATACATTCCGTAATTTTAAAGGGGTGATTTCCTACATCAATGGGTTGGAATCCTTTTCCAAACGTTTTCAAGGAATATGGATTTCATAAAATTGAATTATGACCCCAAGAGATAGGAAACTCATTTCTGATCATTTTAAAAGAATCTAGGTTCGTTTTGAAAGAGTTTTTCGTTTGTCGTTTTTCGAAAAAATAAAATAAAAATGAAAACAATATTTTTAGATTTCATAAAATTGAATTCCGACCCCAAGAGATAGGAAACTCATTTCTGATCATTTTAAAAGAATCTAAATTGAATTCATTTCATCTATGAAATGAGATAGGAAACTCATTTCATAGATTGAACTCCATGGAATCCAAATTCCTTTTACTTTCTCACCTCCATTGCAAACACCACATTTAGAATTTTAAGAGAAAAATCCAAAGCTTGGGCTGAACATGGCCTAGGTCCAATGACAGGCCCAGGCTTAGGGCCAGTATTAGGCCCAGGTCAAGTCTCAGGCCTAGGCCCAGGCCCAGGCCCAGTTTTGAAAAACCCAACCAGTATTCAAGAGAGAAAAGAAGTGAGGCAGTTCTCACTTCTCAGTGTAGTACCTTTTTAGCTTGAGCTAAATTTCCCAGTACATACTACTATACAGTGGTTCGCTCAATTAATAATCGTAAAATTATGCAAACGCTACTCTTGCCGGCGGGGTTCTCCGGCTTCTCAACTGCGGCGGCGGCGACGGGTTCTCCACGGAGAGCTCTCTCCTTAAACGTCGCCACCAATGTCGGTGTCTCCTTACGGAATTCTTCTGTCTCCTCCATCAAAACCCTCCATTTATCTTCATACGGTGCTCTGGCAAGCAGAGGATCAAAACAATCCTCCACTAAGCTCGCTTCTTCTCCGGTCTCAACCGCTTTCACTTCCCCCAACGACGAATCCGAAAAGGCTAAACTTGCTCAGGTTTTGCCTCTCTTTCTTTATTTATTTTTGTGTTTGGATAATGAGAAAATGCGGCAAACGATTTTTTTTTTTTGGGTGCAAAGTTGAAGGATCATTAAAAAATAATTCAACTAGTTGACTATATGATAAGCGTGTTATTATAATTCATTGATTGCTTGCATATTTAAAATTTTATAATAAGGTTGATAATTCTTTAACTAGGGTTTTTGCTTCACTAGACGCTAAATGTGATGCTATATGTTATTCATTCTTCTATTATGGGTTTGGTTTCAGTGAATTCTAAATGCATTATATTTGTCATTTGTGTTATCAAGTTTTATTTTGTTTTATTAAGGACTTTTGATTTTACTATATTTTAAGCTCAACATTTCTGTAATGTTGAACTAAATTGAAGATTATGGATATTAAATTGTGTAGGTTGCAAAGAGATTAGAAAACACGTCGAGGTATTTCAAGCGGTTGGGTAGTTTGGGTTTTTGGGGGCAGCTAGTGTGCACTGCAGTTGCGGCAGTGATTCTGTCTTTCTCCGTTGTTGTTACTGGGAAAGTCACATCACCTGCAACCTTCTATGCTACTGCTGGTGGGATTGCAGCTGCTTTTATTTCGGTGTTTTGGTCATTCGGGTATATTCGGCTTTCTGAGAAGCTTCGGAAAACTGCCAGTGAGCCTTCCAAGGTACTATTTAGTTGAATAGGCTTATCTTAACATTCTTATCTTGTGTGAAATTTAATTGCCTTATCAATTGTTCTGGAAGTTAGGTGCTTTATATACTGTTAAAGTTGTACCTCTGTTGTTTTAAATGAGTGTTTGCTAGAGGAAACAGATTTGCATAACAATTACCATTGTTTTGGATGAATGCTACATCGCATGAACATAATTGATCAAACTTAAATGCGTATGATTATGCATTTTCATGACTGGAAATTTTGTAGTTGATCATTGCAGAGGACAGGTTGTATTATAATGTAGTCCTTCACTTTAGCGTTCTATTTAAATTCTAGTGCTAAGTATATGTATATTAAAACACAAATTTTATAAATGAGAAATTGCGAATTCAACATATACCGAATTGAGTGATACCTCTGTGGTCTTCCAAGAACAAACAAGGAGTGAACATTATACCAAAAGAAAAAAAAAACATAAACGAAAGGAGCCAAAAAAGTTCCCCAACCATCATACAACTGGGCGCTAAGTCTTGATATCTATGGTTTTGAATTGGATGTTATTAAACCTGCCTGTATACTCGAATGAAGTAAATAAGTTGTCATTTATTATTTAAGAAAAATGTTGACATGTATAAGTGTATAACTGAGATGTTTAAGTGCAGGGCCTGAAGACAAAACAGGAAGCGAAACGTTATTAACACTTTAACAGGCCTTTGTAGAAAGCATCTTTGACATTGTTAATTTGTTACATCAATTTTGAAAAATCATATACTCGTTTAAGATCTTCAGAACAGAGGTGCTGTAGTAGAAATACATGTATGATGTATGTTATCATCAATAATGTCTTGTAAGATTGACCGCAACTGCGATTCGTTTGACTTGTATTGAGAAGGAAAATCTCTGTCTAGGATGATTTCTTAAAGTGAGTTACAGTGGGCTATAGAATTTCTTTTTTCTTTTTTTAATCTTCTATTTCATAATGTGTTTCCCTTGTCTCTCAAGAAATGAGTGGAAGATCAATTCAAATAACAAGTTTAGGATTGCATCAAGTGTCCAAGACCCGTTAATTGGAAGACGTCTAATCGAATTTAGCAGTAGTTGAGTTTGCTTACTGCGGGTTATATCTGATGCCTGTGAAATGAACAAATACATGTTACTTAGTGCTTCATTGAACTCAATTGCTTGTGTTTTCAGGCTCCTCCTCGTGCCGATGTTGTGAAAAGCTTGAAAAATGGAATAGTAGTAAATCTTCTGGGAATGGGTGCTGCTATTCTTGGCATGCAAGCCACAGTGGGATTGTTGGTTGCGAAGGCTCTCACTACATCGGCGAACCCCTATTATCAAGGAATCACCCCTGGCTATAGTCCAGTGCTGGCATTGGATGTATTCTTGGTGCAGGTACACATACTGAATTTCGACTATTGTTACTTCTTCAAATCTGGAAATTTTGGTTTCATGTGATGTATATATTGACTCTGAAATCTATTAGTTTCTATTAATTAAAATAAAGAAAATATCTAAGAGGAAATAAGGGCTTTTATCCAAACTTCCGAGCTTAATGATTTATGTGTCGTACTCCATATCACAAAATGTCCTACCTCTGAACAATACTTGTACTATCTCCATGCTTCTCATCTCTGAAAGTTTTAGGAGGCGACAAACTTTGACTAAATCATATGAGGTATATGTGTCTGATGAACCCAAGTGCTTCACCGGGCCAGCTAAATGTTTAAATTGGCACTAGAATCTCTCATTCTATCATCAATTGAGTTCCAAGTCCAAAAGCAGCAAATAAAAGCCTCACCTGGTTAAGAAACCTTGAGTTTTCCCAATTTAATAGATGTGCACAAACAGAAAAACACTACTCACTCAAGTGGGGAGATTTCTTAGTATTGGGTTGTTATTTACTTGTCTTTTGTCATCATCCATTAATTGCTTGTGCAGGCATCGGCAAACACTATCCTTTCTCATTTCTTGGGGCTTGTTTTCTCATTGGAGTTGTTGCGCTCGGTTACACTACCATCTTCAGAAAGCATGCCAGTTTTTAAGGTCGCATAAACTCAGACCTGTTGGTTGTATTTCAATACTAGTGAAAAAACATGATTTTGTAGCCTTAATTGTTAACAAAAAATGGAATGTTTGCATGAGTTTTTCGTAAGTTCCAAGTCATGTGCGTTTCATATCTTAGATCTTGGGAGCCCATTTTGTATCGCATTTTCATTAATAACAAATACTTGCTACTTGAGTATGTTGACCCCCATTTTAAGTACAGAACTTAGAGCTTCCCAACATCATAGCACGACATCAGCACATTTTCATATATTCACTAAAAAAGGAGGTAACATTTTTTTCTTCTTCTTTGCCCCTTATCGAATATCATTGATGATGCAAAGACACCAGAAGAAATTTTTTAGCTTTGCAGTAGCTCATTCTAGCTCTTTGATGTTTTAGCTTAGTTGTTGTTCTTATCTTCATAAAATAGCTTTTTCATCTTGATAGGAACAATTACCATTCTGGACAAAAGAAAATTACACTTTCCATTTATAAACTTTCTATATGCATACTGTTTGCCTTGTCGAGGCTGTTTGTAGAAGATAACGAAACAAAGTAAATTGACATGGCTGAGCACTGATGTATGAAGTAGAAGAAAACTAAAATTCCTGATATTCGATCACTTGGCTGTGTTCTCCATGGTCTTGATTAAGTGAGTAGTGTGGCAATTTTGTGCTATGTCTGTTTCTGTTAGGATGGAAAAAAAAAAAAAAAAATCTATCAGCAAGAGCTATATGAGAGAAGGAACCTCAAGGCTTGAATTTCCCCTTGATGCTAGTTTTCATGGTATAGAAACATAACATAGCTATTATCAGAAAACTTGATGGTTGCTATCTTCTTAGACTAGTTGTTATTGCTTCCTTTGCAGTTGTCTTGGAGAGGCTTTATTGCACCCCATTTCATTTCGTTTCCTTTGTATTTGGTATTTATCTAAAATAGCCCTGTGTCTACTATTATTATTTTGAAACATTTTCAAGCCAAAGATAGCAATATAAACATAATGTTGTGGTTTGGTAGTAAATGATGCTCATTCAGTTAAAAAATGTTTCAAGCAGTAGCAATACGAACCTCATGGGAGATCAATGCGCACAATTTTGATCAAAATGTTATAAGAGCTCCTATGATCATGAACTATGTTGGAAAAGTTATGATATCTGGGCTCCAACCTTTTGAATTATTGAAAAACTTTTGGGTGGGAATGTAGGATCGTTGTACGTGTTCTCACCCAATAAAAATATGCTGTGCAATACAAAAATAATATCACATTGGTTATTCATATTAGTGTCGGTCATATACTCTTTCCCTAAACTTATTACCAAAATATATGCCAGAAGTGTAACTCCACCGCAACTTGAATCATTTTTCTTCACACCCACTTTTAATCAAAAGTACTTCTCTTGACACCCAATGTTTCATAAAGTGTAATATGTCGTTCAAAATCAAAACTAATTACTTAGCCAAATATGATTTTGACATAATTGAGTAATTGACATTATTTTTACAAACCCCAAGAAAATCTAAATATAATTTATGGAGAACGTGGTGAGACCTAGTGGTAGAAGCTTTTAGATCAGATGAAAAACATGTAAAATTCACACATGGATAACCTTTGATATAAGGAATTCATGCATCATTTGAAATCTGAATTGATACAAAATGAGAAACCCAACTTAAGCTTTGGCATACGAAGAACGGAACTTAGAAGAAGAGACAGAAGAATGTAGTGATAACTATATAGAGTGATTTGTGATAATAGAGCCACCCATGCCACAAGCTTTTGCCTAATTACATCCTTTTGCTGTAGTAAATAAGGAATGTTCACAATCCGATTTGGAAGACACAAAAGCTGTAAATCGATCATATAGCATGGAAACTTATAAACTTGAATTCCATTACCAAAATCCAAGTCTCACCCCCACCATTAGAGGACTTTGTCAAGTGGAAAAGACAATGTAATCACGAGTTTTAACTGCACACAAACCTTATCAACAATATCGACCCCCCTACATGAGAAAAAAGGAACAAAAAATCTCAATTACGGTTAGTCCAGTCCTACACAATTAACCATACTAACTGGCATCTGATTATCACTCTACAAACAGTATTCCAGGAAAAACAACCCAAAAAGCATCAAGTTGAAACCGGTTTAAAGCCTCAAAGAACTACTAGGTAACCTGCAGCAAACAAATATAATATGCTTTAGTCCACCTCCACAAAACAAGGTAGAGAGAAAGGGGGAGAGAGAGAGGGGGGGGGGGGGGGGGGGGGGGGGGGGGGGGGTGTGAGGCAATTAAACCCAACAGTACAGTTGGCCATCACGGTTCAAAAATAACAAGCAAAGTAGGAATCCATATTTTAAATAATTGTGAAGGTTGACTTATGCTAGTGAAAATGTGTCTGCACCTGTATAACAACACCATATATCTCTTTGGTTTCTGGGCACGGTATTTTCTATCGAAAATAGTAAAAATGATAATTAAGCAAATGAATCAATGATACCCAAATTCTATACTGAAAGGCAACACATAATTGGTTTGTATATGTAACTATGTTTATGGTAAAAGAAAGCATCTCACGTGTTTGATTTTCCTACATGAACATGTTTAAGTAGAAAAAAAGAAAAATACAGTTAAACTCAATCAAATATGAAATGATTGTCAACCATATGACATAAAGACTAAATGCTTCATAAACTATCATACACAGAGGGAATGTTGTCATACAACTCTTGAGAAAGCATATAAAAATATATAGAAAAGGAAGGGAACCCTAAATGCTAAATCGTACATCAAACATAACAGGATCTGACAAATGATTTAGCTCAGGCGTTCAGCTAAATCCATAACACAATTTTCCCAAACAGGATATTTCAATTTTTATTGAAATCTTAATAAGTAACGTCTGTTTCATGCTTAACATCCTGAAACATTTTGAGGGCATTAGATTTTTTGTACTGTATCTGCTATACTCTGATGTTCCTATATGCAACTACTCTTGAATATTTAGTTTAAAAATAGACCCCAGAGCACAGAAGAAAAAACACTCAATTTCTCATATACCACAGAATGTACGATTAACACAAGTGAGAGAACGAGTAATTCATACAAAACAAGCAAAACAGTCTTGCCTATTGAGTCTTCTTTTCCTTAATTTGGGACATCCGAATCTTCTTTAGAAGCTTTTCATCAATTTTATGATATTGCGTTCGAACAACTCTAGTTATTATGCACAACTTTTCATCAATGTGGTCCTGGTACTTGTCATACACCACTGGAACTGACAGACTAAGAAGAATCCCTGAAAAAAGAACCAAAGATGTAAGCAATGTTATGCCTAATATATTTATAAAAATCAAAACACAAGTAGCAGAAAACTCACCGATGTAGACCAGAGTGAGAAAGGTGAAGAGACTACCAATATAAGAGATCACCAACAACACAAAAGCAACCTAAGACCAAATCCACATTACAGTAAAACGTTTCATTTTCCCATTTTATTCAATCTCACTAGAACACTTAACACTTAACAGGATGGGCATCAGCTAACCTGAAGAAATATTCTCAAATTCCTTCCCACAGCAACGTCACGTGCAATAGACAATCTAGAATTGACCCACTCTCGCATGGCATCAGCGGCATTCACAACAGTCTTATCCGAGATTTGCAGATCAGGAAGAGGAGGCAGAGGCCTAAATCACACCATAAACCAATTTCATTATTTAAATCCACTCAGATTGTTATATACTTTCAACCTCAACTTTACTCTCCCATAGACTCTAAATCCCAGAATTATAGAACTGAGTTCATAGTTTTTTATTTTTCAAATAAGAATATTTTAACTCGGTAATATTATCATTTCTTCTTCCCTAAAAAGCACTACATGTCTACTTTAACCATTAAACCAGGCAATGACCATATTAGAATCAATCGACATTACAACAAACATTGATAATTTTGATCGATAACAGGAACAATAATAAGCAGAAACAAGAGGATGCATGGGCTGATGGGCATTATAAATTGCAAAAAGAGATATAAACTACCTGTTGAGAAGGGAAGCAGATTTGCCCCATAGGAAGAGGATTACGACGAGAAGCAACAAAACATTAGAGACAAATGATAAGAGATTATAACCGGCTTGTTCGAAGAGGAACCACAAAGTCGTTGCAGAAACTAGCAATACAACACCTCCATACCATTTCTTCCATAGCAGCACATCAGCAACTACACAAACAACCATTAAACCACACTCATTTAAATTTCAAATCACTATTTTGATAAATCAAAACGTACTCTTAACAAAAATGGAAAATCAATATACAAATATGGATTCTCTATCAAAAAAAAAATTAACAAATTGCAGAATCATGTGTAGAAGTAAATCGAATCGAAATCATGAGACCAACATATGCGATGGTATACACGTTGAAAAACGAAACTGTATATGTATTTGTATGCGCTTGTAAATTTAGAGAGAGAGAGAGAGAGAGAGAGAGGAAATACCATAGCCACCACCGAGTACATGATGGACGGAAATGCGACCTGAAGAATGAGAGTCTCCCATGGAGATTAAGATTAGGGTTTCGGATT
Source organism: Dipteronia dyeriana (assembly GCA_032871835.1). Classification (NCBI taxonomy): domain Eukaryota; kingdom Viridiplantae; phylum Streptophyta; class Magnoliopsida; order Sapindales; family Sapindaceae; genus Dipteronia; species Dipteronia dyeriana. The sequence continues at coordinate 90,723,488 of CM065295.1, read as the reverse complement.
GAAGCTTCGATATATCAGAAAATTGAGAGGGACATAAACGGAGGGAGACGAGAATACAAACAGCGGTATGATGATTCCTATATTAAGGAAACAAAACCAAGAAATTGAATTTGATGTTGACAAAATGACAAAGACGACAATGCTGTGCCTACCTCTTCTACTGGGCTACCTTCTACCGTGGACCACAGGCCCAATAATCTTTTATACAAATTCAAAGAAAATGGTGGCTCGTTTGGTGAGCTTTCTCATTGTTTAAAAATTGTACGAACGTTTATTTAAATTTTTTAGAGTTGTTTAGCTAAGTTTTTAAGAATATCTAGTTTCAATTAAGTAGAGGCTAGTAGAGTTTAAACTTCTACCAGACAAAAGCTTATCGGGATGTACTTCACTAAGTAGATATTTTTTAAAAAAAAAATCTATCAACCAAACAATTATATTATTTTTTTTCAAAAACTCTATTTTTAATAGATCTACTACAAGTAGTGGTTTTTCAAACAAGTAGATCTTTTACCAATAGTGGTTTTTCAAAAGCCAAACCAAACAAGCTCTTAATATGAAAACAAATATCTTTTTAAGTTTTTTAAATTTATTAAAATTTTAAGAGTATTGATTTATTTTTTTTAATTTTTACTTGGTATTGATTTTTTTTTTAATATTTTAAAAATTCTCCCATAAGATAATTTTCCCTAATTTTCAGTTAAGTAAAAACAATCAAATTTACACCCACCCTCACCAAAGTTGCCATTAATTTCCCATTCAAGATAAACGGAGGGGTTTGAATATCAAATTTACCCGTTAAATCATTACAGTAGGAGTTGTATTCCAAACACTTTTACTATTGGATCGCAAAGTGTGAGTGCTCCTATAGTAATGAGAGTTCCCGACTGTGCATGCAGCGGTTGATCTCTCTATGCTTGTGGGAGTTGCGGATGCCATTTGTATATATTATTTAGTTTTATCCATTTAAATTATTCTTAATAATTTCTACAAATTTCCGGACTTACTATCAATTTAGTTTAAGAAAAAAGAAATGTGTACAATGGCAAAAATGTAAAACAAAAAGATCCCTTGGGCAATTTAAAAAAATTGCAGTAAATTAGGTCAGGGATGGACCAGATTTGGCTGGTAGAATCGATCACCACCAACCTGGATTTCTTACAAGAGTAGAGTAGTTTATAAACTTTAGTAGGCTAAAAGAACAAATCAATTTCCTTGGCTTTTATAGAAATATGGTTTTGGTAGTCATGAAAACTGAGTACCAGATCAGCAATTCACAGTGGGACACATAATGAACATGCAACTCGGTAAATTCTTTTTCATTTCCCATTAATTGATACACTTCACATGATACAATTTTAAGGAATCCAACCTCAACCGTGCCTAAATAAATACCAAAAACTGGATTACAAGACCCTAAATCATACCATGTTATGTGATGTGCCATGGTGTATTAGTGATGCCATGGCCATTAGAAACCGAGCTTGGGTAGATGCAGGTGGAAAGAATTATTCAGTTAAATGTTATCATTTTGCGGCTTCCTCTTTGTTACCAGTCTCCATCATCATCATCGTCGGATGACTGTTCTTTCTTATGCTCTTCCCCATTTGCATTCAGTTTGCTCCTTTTCTCTTTCTTCCTCTGTTTTTCTTTTGGCGTTTCAAACGCTTCTTTGCTGTGCGTTCCTCTTCAGTTTTCACTCTCTCTTCCATTCTCATATTGAACTCCGCCACTTCTTTCCTTCTCTGGTAGTCAGCATCCATCCTAGTAAGCCGGTCTTGCTCTTTTCGTCTCATCTGCCGATACTGTAACAAGCAAAATTTACGAAACTATTATGTAGAACTACAAGTTATGTTTTAACTTAATAAAACGAATTACTTCTTTCACATGTTACACCAAAAGCATTGCAAGAAAACATTGATAATTCAAATGCAGGATGAACAAAATGAAGATAAAATTGCAAATTCTATTAGGTTCCTTGAGGTATGGAACACAGATAGACAGCTGAAGAGAGAGAAAATGAGAGGTTGCCATCCAAACTATGGTAAAATATGCACAGCATGAATGCAAATAAATAGAGCTTCCCAGAAAAGAGAGTCCATGAAGAAACAAGCAACAGGCAAAAACCTCTGGTCAGTGGTCACCATATTCTCAATGCTAACTGATTAAGGGAAAGAGCTTACAGACTTACAGTATTGCCAACAATCTTATTTTGGTTCTAAACCATCACAACTCGGTATAGCATTGTCTGTTTCAATCTGTACTCTATAAATTATTGAAAAATGGTGAAGCTGATATCCTTGCTAATTTAGGGGTTAATTCTTCTGGTTTTATTTGGTGAAATAATCCACCTTTCATGTCTGAAAGTAGCTTCTCCTGGATTCCTGGAGCATTCCTGCTTTTGGGTTTTGTTAACTTCCCTAATCCTTTGTACTCTTCCTTTCTTAAATAAACTCTTCTCTAAGCGTGCCTCTCTGGCCACATAGTTTTTCTGCTTAAATAAAGGTTAAATTCCTTTGTATCTTTCCTCCTGAAGTCCTAATGACCTAACAAACTTCCACGTTAGCATCTTTTAAAGAATTTACATTTTACAGCAAATGAATATGAAAACACTAAATTGCTGTTTGATACCATTTAAAAAAAAAAAAATCCTTTTCACTTACAAACTTGAAAAATGCATGAAAACCGTATTTAATTATTGAATTTGAAAAACAGGCTCTTCAAAAACAGTAGATTTTCTCTCTAAAAATTCTATCAATCCAAAAAATTCTAAAAGCGAATTGTGAAATAAGATTCCAAAATTGATTGTTCACTATCTCATACTGATCTTTCATTGACCAGCCAAACTATTACTGATTTACCATGGGCTAGAGAACGATCATACCAGAGTTTACAGTGTGCCATTGGTGGACTCATTGGCAACCACAAAGCGTACTCATAAATTAGTTGAATAAAAAAAAAGTTGTGGTATAAATTATTATGAATAAAATCACTAATACTAACTCGATTCTTGTTGATAATGTGTTATCATAAAATGTTTAAAAAAGGAAGTTAAGAAGAAAGAGCAGAGCATGATGAGAAGTAGAGAACTGATTTAGCTTCTCTTTCACTATCAAAATCTAGTGTGTAACATGTGTACTTTTATAGTGCACAAAGGGAGACAATACACTTTCACTACATTTATCTTCTCCATTCACCAAATCTTTGAATGCATTGAATACAAATAATGCTGTTGAGATATCAGATAAGCAAAAAAATCACTTTAAATTTTCATCTAACAATTGTGGAGCTCCACCTTTGTTATAACATAACAATTTGATAATTTTAAGATCTGGGAATGTGTATAGAAGAGTTTTCCGCATATAATTTTTGAATAGCTGAAACATAGCAAATAAGTTTGCCGTTAACAAATCTTCAAGGAGATTTTAAATTTTTTGTTTTTCCTCTACAAATTTACATTTTATACCCAAAAACCTCCTAATCTTTTTTGTTCATCGAGCTTAATATAGGAGAATCTACAGCTAAACTCTAAACCTTTGTAGTCAAGAAACTTGTGCGCAAATATATCATTATATCCCAAATAGGTGGTCCAAAGGAGATTCCAACTTGTGACCACTTCATTGGAACCAAAGGTCATTTACCACTCAACCCATTCCTAGGGGACATTTTATGAATTATTTTTGCAGAAACTTGTAAGCTACCAAATGGGCCAGAAGTCCTAAGTCTCCAAACTTCTGTAAAAAATAACCGTGATCTTTTGTTGTAACTACACTAAAGCTCTTCATAATACCTACTTATAAACCTAGAAACTAGTTATTTTAAGCACATACTTTCGCTAACCACATCATCTGTATAACTGCGCCATTTATTTGCTGACAATTCGATCAGGAGCATTGGCTGCCCAAACATTAATCTAACACTCCTATGGTGTATATCAATTATACCAAAAAAAAAAAGTTCAGTAGACAATCCTCGATCACTCCACCATAGACCTATACAGATAGATATTCCTTCATCAGTGTATCCGCCAGTCCTCAATCACCAATCTAAATTTTATAGCTTTCCTCAGCTATACATCACATGTGTAACCATGAAACAAACCTATACCTGATTATGAAATAAGATCACAATTACCAACGAAACCAAGTTGCTTTTAAACCAATTACCAACCCCACCATTCCTGATACTTTCAGGTTTCATCAATTAACAAGAGCGGAACTACAATAGTTCAGGCCATGATTCGGAATTTCCGATCATATTCCCAGTTGCTCTAACAACTAGGCATTTTAGTCCCTCCAACATGCCAAAGCGCATAGATAGCTTACTTTTACTTTCAGTTGTCTAGATTCCTCAAGATTTTCAGTTCAGGCCATGATTCCGATCATATTCAGGAGATGCTAAAATATATTATATGATATTTCTATTCTAAGTCATCATTATATTCCCTAACTAATTTTCCGACTTCTTATATTTTCAACATTTCCCTCTTAATAAAAAAATTAATGTCGAACAAATTGCACTTAAATCACTAAAAACAAATTCAGAACATAGCTATCTACACAAATCAAATATTTAATTTTAGTACAAAGACAAACTAAAAACTAACAAAGTACCTGGTGGAAGTCTCCGGAGCCGGAACCGGCGGAACTGCCGGAGGTGTTGCTGACGCGGACGGGGACGTTTTCCATGATGCGACGGAGCTTAATTTCCAGATCTTCTTCCTCCTCCTTGAACACCGGCGGCGTGTACCCCACAAGTGCCGTGGATCCTGGTTTCTGCTCATCAGCCACCGAAGCTAGCTGTAAGTCCTCATCCTGCGGTCTACCCGTCGACATTTTTGCGCCCTAGAAATTGTGCAGATTGTGGGGATTTTATCAATAATGTTTATGTTTTGGTTGATTATATTAAAAAAATAAAAACAAAAAATTAAGGTTTCTTTTGGGTTCTGTAACCGAACACATATTGATACCCCGGTTTTAATAGTCTGGGCCTGGGATTGGTTGTATTCCCGGGTCCGGCTGAATCGGTCGGTTAGGTAAATAACCGAACCCGTCGATTCCACACATGCTGAACCGAACCCATGAACAACACAATCTCATTAAAGTCCACTGATCCACAAAGCCGGGCCCAGTTGATATTTCAGAAGGGAGAAATTCATATATAGTCCCCTAAGGCATGTAAAATTTGTTTTTAACGACATACATAATTTAAGTTGTTAATAACCAATTGAAATGTGCAAATGCACCAAATACCCCTCACTTAATTGTCTCCCTCAAACTCACTCTATTGTTCACAGTAGAACAAAATTGCATAGAGAGAGACACGTGACTCCAATGCGACGCTACTTATACGTGGTTGTTCAACGATATCACCGCTTAAGAACATTGTTGCCCACGATAACACCATCTAGGGTTCTTTTTCTTTGATCTGTTAAACTTCATTGATCTCTCGCCCCTCTCCTCAAGCTGTGTGAAAAAACGAATGATTTCATGACTCATTGTATATATATACGTAAAATTGCTATGTGGTGATTTCGTGTTTGAATAAAAGTGTTGGGTTAAATGTAAATTATATATAATTTTTGTGGTCATTTTCATAAATTCTCACTTTTGAAATTTCATAATTAATAGAACTACTTAGAAGAGGACATTCTTAGAAATAACCCTTGAATTATGGGACATTCTGATAACTAAAAAAACACTTTAATACAATTTTAGAAGAACAAATTTAGTCACAGGTGATTTTACTAAAATATTTTCAAATGACTTTTAATTAATATACTTTATGTCTTTATCTGAAGAATAAAAAATGACAAATATATTTTATAAAAACATGTTAGAAGAGTATAATCACACAAGTTTGCAAGGAATAAAAGGTCATTATTAATTAATTTATTGGCCAATTGGAGGTAATAGAAGCATAAACATGTGGAAAATACTTGGGTACTGACTAATCAGTACCCAAGATACTTACCATAATGGTTTGATTGGTTGAAAAAATCAATATCAATCCTATGTATTTAATGCTAAACATTTTAAATGGTTTTTAAAACCAATTAACATCAAAGGTAAGTATCTTGTATACTGATCGGTCGGTATTCAAATATTTTCATAAACATGTGCAGTTAGTTGGGTAAAGGAGTAAAGCAAGCCTAGATTTGAAGTGAATCATTTTGGTAGGGGAGTGATTTTAATAAAATGTACAAGGAAACATCCTCCACTGTTCTCCGCCCACGTGCACATCGTTTTTTTTAATAGCTATTTATATATTATTTAACACATCCATCACCCAATTCCAATGCACTTTGAAGTTGATAAATGTATAGTATAAATTAGCATGTCTCTTGTTTTTTGGTCATAGGGACATAGGGTGGATCTGTCATAGATACTGTCTCCCTCATCTTTAAGATGCTTTCACCGCCAACTTTTACGATTATTTATTTATTTTCATTTTTTTAAATATGAAACCGATTAGATTATGAGTTTATCGGGATCTATCAATATAAATGATTATACGTACGATCTGATTTTTTTTTTAAATATTACCTATCCATTTATTTATATCAGATATTTTTTTTAAGTTTATTATCATTGATAGGATTCGAGCCGCTGACTTAAAAATAATTTACCCAAATCATTAACGGTCCAACTATACTCTCACATTCTCTCGTATGATTGTAATATGCCTACGGTGATACCTAAACCCTCACGGATGTGTACAGTGGAAATGTGTAAGTGGAGGTGATACAACTTGTGTTAAGAAAGGATATACTTGAACCTGAGAGACATATATCATTACATCTTAAGTTTTTTCATTTTCAGCCCCCAAATTTTTGTATTTTTGTATTTTTGGCTCTGCCACTGTTGAGAGGTTAAGACATTGTCGAGCTGAAATGCTGAATGAAATTGGGCAGTAAGTTTCACGATTGTTTATTTAAAAAATAAAAAATAAAAATAAGGTTACAACTGTTGGGACCTTAACGATATTGAACCGTGACGGTGGAGACTCTCAAGGGAGAGTCCAACCACATTGGCAAGAGGCCTTGTGCTTTTCACGATTGTTTATATATATATTCATTTTTCTATTAGTGCGTACTAATGAATTATATAAGGATATTAAATATGAATCACCGATTTATAAAAGAGTTTTGACAAGTACATACATGTCAAATCAAAGTATGTAAAATGAGTGACCCATATTCAATATCCTTATATACTTCCGTTAGTGTACACTTATAGTGAGTCTCTCATGATGCATATCTTATTTTAATTTCGGTGAGGACTTAGATAAAATCATACCGATTTTTATGAAATTTGTTCTGGTTTTTTTAGGGATGATAATTTTAATGAAATTTACCTATAAATAAAATTTGAAAATTTTTCAAGCACTATAACTAATTATCCCGATTTGGTTAAATATAAAAACATCCTACAAATTGGCAAAATATAGAAAAATTCAAGAAAAATAGTAATAGTGGTAGTACTTGAAAAAAATTCAAATTTTATTCATAAGTATATTTCAATAAACTTATCATCCGTAAAAAAAAATCAATATTTCAAAAAAAAAAGAGAATGAAATAGGAATTATGGAAACGAGATGGGTATGTATAACATTACATAAACAAGTTCTATATATATATATATACAAAAAATTCCAAACGTGGGGAATCCTGTATAGAATCATCGATACAATAGTTACTAGTAGTTATCGACGATTTCGTATGAAATTTCCCACACTAAAAAGTATATATATATATATATATAATTGTTTTTCAGTAAGTGCGTACTGATATAAGTTATATCAGTGCGTTGTATGTGGACCATTGATTATGAAGAAGTTTTGATAAATGCATACACTTTGAGTCAAAGTATGTAAATCTAATGGTTCAATTCCAACATACTGACGAATTTATATTAGTACACACCGATCTGAATTATATATATATATATATATATATATATATATATATATATATTGTATGTGTGTACATATCAATTTAGTCGTTATTTTTATCTCTTATGCAAAAGCAATTGAAGATAGAGTTAATATATTTTTAGCTGATGAAAAATAAATTATATAATTTATTTTACTCAATTTATAATCATATTTTGTCATAAATTTATTATTAACGAAATTTATAAACATTTCGTTAATAATAATTTTTTTTGTAACATTTTTTTGATAAACTAATTTGAATATCAACTTGTAATGTAATAATTAAATTCCCCAAGTTCAAATATCCTACACAAGCAACAACAACAAAAAAACAGCCAATTCAACATTTGACATATAAATGGTGGGATATGTCATCATTAATTATTCATATCTACCCATTTTTATAAATATTTTTCAAATATCGAATTGTATTTTTTTTTAATATATGAATATTTTTGTAACTTGGTTATTGTTTTTGTAACTTGGTTAGCTCTTTGTTTTCCTTTATATCATGATACGCATCATACATGAGTGAATGGACGAAATTAATTCACATTTTTCATCTCCATTAAACATTTCATATACTTGATAGGAATGTACAAGTGACGGAGACTTTATTAAGACGAATGCTTTAGATTTTTTCTATACTAAGAGTAGATATTTTATGATCGTGGAAAGAAATATTCAAATTATATATATATATAATGGTAGACATCTAATATTTATATCCAACTTGATATGACAACTTACATGATACTTCCTTATCAGCTGTCACATCATCATATTATCATGTCATTATACTTTTAATTTTTTTCTCAAACCCTAATTTCTAACTTCATTCAATTTAATTTAGAAGTTGATAAAGATGTCTGGATGTGTCATATAAGCTGGCACATCAAATTGGATATAGACACTGGATGAAAAGGATCGGATATTTACCATTATCCATATATATATATATATATATATATATATATAGAGAGAGAGAGAGAGAGAGAGAATTTGACTTGGTTCTGGCATTCTATTTTTAGGTTGTAATATTCCAGCTTATACTTTGTGGTATTCTACAAAGTTTAACGAGTTTTTGAAATATCTATATAATTTGATTGCGAAAGATTTTATATAGAATCAAATTCATTTTCTGTTTGTTAAGATGTTAGGTGGGAGTCTAGTTTAACCTTTATATAATTTGACTGCGAAAGATGTTATATAGAATCAAAATCATTTTCTGTTTGTTAAGATGTTAGGTGGGAGTCTAATTTAACCTCTTATTTAGATATTCCATATTTCAATTTTCCACATATTTATAAGCTATATTATTGTTCACTTTAACATAATTACAATTTTTATTTTTTTTTAAGTATTAAGATTTAATATTTTTAATATACACATTCATAGGTGTTGTATGTAAATTTTACCAAACATACACGTCATTGACAGAAAGGAAAAAATAGCCAGGTGGACGCTCAAATGGGCACCCGGGAAATATCTTGTAAGGCATCATTAAAAAAGAAGAAAGCCCGAGTAAGCATATATTGAATAAAACCTACTCGGGATTTGCTAACAGCACTCGGGACTGGTTAAATAACGCTTCCACTCGGGCTCAAACGGTGCTACTCGGGACCATTAGGTATTACTCTTACTCGGGAATAAATACGACTCGAGTAAGAACTTGGTGTTTATTTCATACGGATTGTCATTAAATACGTGACGATATCCATCATGAGGAATCACAAATGAAATAGAGTATTAAATTAGAAGAGTCCTCAATCAGGAAATAACTTGATTTCTTTACGAAGACTACATTCTTATAAGGAAACAAGTACAAATTGAACTGCACTACTAGAATCCCATTTGATTTCCATAAGAGACTATGAAACATGAAAGAAGACAAATCGACATCAAGAAAGTAACCGAATCACAATTAAATACAAGGATCCTGTATTACTTGTACAAAGCAGATTAGGGTTCTATAAACATATAAATAGACCCATAATCTCGTCCAAAAAAAATATAGGCAAAATATCATGCAGCAGATATAGTAAACACAGAGAAAAAAAAGAGATCGAGAGTTTGTAAACATCTTATTCTCTTAGTGGATTTTTGTTTGGTTGATCCTTCAACCACCCGTGGATGTTTCTCCAGCCATCGGAGTTTTACCACGTAAAACTTGTCTTTGTTACTCTCTCTGCATCTCTTTCTCTTTGATTCAATAGCCGAAATCCAATTCTTGTTGGCTTTTCTGGCATAATCCAGAAATCGACGTCAACACTAGGTAATTTGGATCATTTAATAACCTGATATTTTTCCTGATCTTACTTAATCTCATAACACATAAGCATTTCAAGCATTTCAAGCATTTACAATAAATGAGTTGTTAAGATACGATTGATTTTCACAATCATTTCATCAACAACCACTCACATGCTTTCAAAATAACGAGATATAATTTGATTGCATAATTATGTTTTTTTTTATTCAAAAATTAAATAGCATTTTTTTGAGATGACCTTTTAACATTGTCACTGCTTTAATAACTTGTGTTTAAAAGACACATGTTATGGTTAACGGAAAAAAATGTCTCCAATAGTTGTTCCATCATTCATTTCTTTACGGTGAGAGTTGTGAAATGGAGAGAGGAAGTTCCGTTGAAATTCAGGTGCTACGTTGACACATTCGGGGGCAGAGTTTTTTTTTTTATTTTTATGGTCAGTACTTAAAAGGCTCAAAATCTTTACTAAAAAGCTCACTCGATTTAACTAAACCAATTTTTTTAAAAAATATATTATCGATCATTTGAAAAATATTTTCGATTCTTTCAACAACAAAAAATCATCGATTCTCTCTAATATATGTTTGGTTTCGCTAAAAATATAATCGATTTAACTAAACCTAATTTTCTTTTAAAAAAAAAACCGATCCTATGCAAAATATTCTCGATAATTTTTAAAAAATTATCGATCCTTTGAAGAAAAAAAAATATTGATCCTTTGAAAAAAAATGAGAATAAATCTTGATCGTTTGAAGAAAAAAAAAATCTCAATCCTTTGAAAAAAATATTGATTGTTTTCAAATTGTAGATGGAAGCATAATGAAAATAAAAAATAGATTATTTAAGGGTAATTTGGATAGTTCACCATGTCTTTTAAACTTAAGTTATTAAAGCGGTGACATCATTGTAAAAAAAAAGTAACATATCTTGCAATTTCTATTTTTTTTAAGTATTAAGAATTAATATTTTTAATATACACATTCCTAGGTAATTTGGATCATTTACTAATTTGATATTTTTTATGATCTTACCTAATCGCATAACACCTAAACATTGTAATGAATGAGTTATTAAGATGTGATTGATTTTTAAAACCATTTTATCAACAACCACTCGTATAAAAAGGCAGAATAAAGATCATATATCCAAATATATACATGATAAAAAAAAGGATAAAAATAATAAAATAATTATTTATGATTTTAAAGCGTTTTTTTTAAGTACATGCATTAAAATTATAATTCAAACCTGAACTTAACGGTGGGAGTACTTGCCTTCCGGTAACGGGTGTACTTGATTCAATCCAGTCGATCAAATCTATTGGATTAGATTGGATGGATGACATGATTGGATCATAAATTCTAAAATTCATTAGATTGGATTGGATCTTGGATTTTTATATGAAAATCCGCTAAATCCAACAGTTCCGCCAAAATATAAGACTTAATTTATATTGGCCAATTTATTTTTGCTTAAAAAAATGAATATTGTACAAGGATTATATTTTGTACTTTTGGATGATTTTATTTATATTTGTATTTAAAACCTATATTTAAAGTTTATAAATTGTTAGATTTTTTGAACTTTAAAGTGTACAATTATGTTTTTTTATGTTAATTACTAGTTTGTTAATTTTATTTGAAGTGTTGTACAGATAATTATTGATTTTGTTAATTTTATTTGAATTACTGTGCGATTAATTATTGATTTTGTTAATTTTAGATATGTTTTAACTTTTATGTATTAAAAATTGCTTCCTATGCATTTGATACATTGAATCGACTCAGATACGATTTAAGTATTTTGAAATTGGAACGGATCAGATTAGATTTTAACATAATTGGATTGAATTGGAAACCACTCTAAAATTGGATTAGATCGTACTGCAATTTATTCGATCTAATCGGACCGGATCCGACATTGGATCATAACAAATCTAATGGATTCAATCCACCGTATACCCGTCGATCTTATCAAGTCATAACAGTTGGTGTAAAAAAAAAATATAACCCAATCAATATTTTGTCTATACTATCACACAATCAATATTTTATATGAAAAAAAAAACTAATTCAATAGATAATGAGAGAATCCAAACTCTATTTATTATAAATTTTAGTCCATCCATTTTCAGTTAATTAGTTTTGTCACGATTATGTCAAAGTATTCAAATTAAACACATTTTAAATGGTTTATTTTGGTACCATTTTATTTTTAAAAAATATGAATTATATATAGCTTAATTTAGGAAACGTGGATTATACTAAAAGCATGTAGTGAATTTTGTTTTTTTCAAATGTATAGAATATTGATCAATGGTAATTCTTAAATTCTTAATCAAGGATTCAAAATGTCAATTTGGAGACGCAACAATCAACACCTTGTTCAAAATAAAGTGGAACACGTTTGCTCAATCCAGTCCTTCCATTTAATCTATTTTACAAATTGACCCCAAATCGATAATTGAAATTGTACGTACCAACTGCCAACTAAAACCGGTACCGGAATATACACATTAGGTAGTAACCGAGTAACCGTTAACTTTTTTATTTAAATTTTAAAATTAAATTTATAAAATAAGGAAAGTGAAGGTTACAACTTACGAGGAAAGTTCAGCAGTTTATATAGAGTATAGACTGCCCTTAACTGTGGACGTTAAAGTTAACGTCTTTCGTGAAATAACGTGTTCATATTTGGTTGACAACTGTTATGAAACGTAACGGTGTTAACACCCAACTACATATATAAACGCCAACAACTCCTCTTCTCGCCTCTCAAAATCTCTCTGTCTGTGTCTCTCAGCAGCCTCTCTATGCGTATTTTTTTTTTATATTCGTTTTCCTGTTATTAGTTTGTTAGTTGTGGTAGGGTTTTCGGGTTACGGAATATGGATCGGGTTAAGGGACCGTGGAGTCCGGAGGAGGACAATCTGTTGGAGAAACTGGTGGAGCAGCACGGGGCGAGAAACTGGTCTTTGATATCCAAATCTATATCGGGTCGGTCCGGGAAATCTTGCAGGCTGCGGTGGTGCAACCAGCTATCTCCGGAGGTGGAGCACCGTCCGTTCACGGCGGAGGAGGACGAGATCATCGTCGAAGCACATGCTAAGCATGGAAACAAGTGGGCCAGCATAGCCCGACTCTTGAACGGCCGTACGGACAACGCGATCAAGAATCACTGGAACTCCACCTTGAAGAGGAAACACGAAGCGGCGGCGGAGGCTGCCGCGTTTGAGGATCGAGAAAGGAAAAGACCAAAGACGGTTTCGGATTCGGTTTTTTCCAATAGTAGGTCTGGCGGATCCGAAGTTAGTGATTCGGGTCTACCCGCAGTATCTGCTTCCAATGAATGTGGTCCGTTCGATGAAACCGAAACGCAAAACAACGTTGATGATCTGTGTCGTGTGTCGACGGACCTCACTCTGGGTTTACCCGAACCCGAGCCGAAAACGGTGACCTTTGGACCGGAGTTGTTGGCTGTGATGCAGAAGATGATTAAAAAGGAAGTGAAGAATTACATGGAGGCAGCAAGATTGATCGGATTGATTAATTGATACTTGATAGTTGTTTAAGTGAAAGATTAAATGATAATCAAAATTTAAGTTCAAGTTAGAGAGAGATTAAGGAATCAAAGAGAAAAACCGTTCGTGTTTTTCCAATATTATTTTACTTCATTTTAAGAAATAATTTTCGATGCTTGTACAGAAATTGAAAGAATCAGAGTGCTTAAAAATTGTTTTCATTTTTCAGTAATGAATTAGTAATGGAAGGTATTTTATAAAACAAGAATGGATGAATTGCTAAAAATAATTATTTTAAATCAATTTTTTCGTGACATGTTCAGTTTTTCATTTCGTGACATATGTTTAGTTTTCCATGATATATTTTAAGTTTTTACATAAATATTTTTTAATATGTCTATTTTTATTGTTTTCCATTATACATACATGTTTTTATATATATCTTGTGGTTTTGATTAGGGATGTACATTAATCCCCGGGGCCCCAAATCCCCGCACCCATATCCTCATTTGGAGATTTTTTTTTAAGAAAAAATGGGAAAATGGGGAGGAATGGGGATGATTTTCATCCCCAAATTAAAATAGGGATGGGGATGGGGATGGGGATGGGGATAGTGGGACCCCTCCCCATTTCCCCATTTCCCCCACAATAAAATTGAAATGGGGATGGGGATGGAGATCCCCATTTCCCCTAAAAGTATATAAATATAATTATAATATATATTTGAATTATTTGAAATATTTTATGTTGAATTTGTAATGTATTGATATTTTTTATTTGTAACGAAATGTTTTTTTTTTTTAATTTTTCAGTTAAATAGGGAAATGAGAAAATGAGGGACCAATGATACGAGAAAACAGGGAAAAACGGGGAAAATGGGGAACTGAGGATGGGGATGGGGATGGGGATGGGGATGGGGATGGGGGACCTCCCCCCAAACATCCTCATCCCTATCTCCATTTTCCCCAAATGGGGAGATGGGGGGACCTATATCCATCCTCATTCCCCAAACGTGCATCCTTAGTTTTGATGTTGAATCACATCATTCGGTAAATATCGTTTTTTCTTACCATAACGAATGCCCTTTAGATGAAGTAGTTGTAACATACATGTTTTTTAGTTTGCCTCTTTGATTCGTGTTCTTTTCTGAATCACGTCATCCCCTCCTTCATTGCACTCTATGTCATCTCCTTTAGCATCGATCGGAACTTCCTTTTTAGGTTTAATTTTTGTTTTTTAAAATCATTTTTCATTTGCAATTTAATTTTTCCTAGTTCCTAAAAAACTCTAAATACTTTTCTAATTCCAAAAAAAAAAAAAAAACTTGTTAATACCTATCTAATAATAAGGTCATAAATTGTTGACGTTTGTTTCTGGATTTTATCAGAAAGGCCAATAAGGACCAGATTTTAGCTAAAAATCAAAGAGGAGAGAAAAATGAAGTAATAAGACACAATTTTTACGTGGTAAAACTCCGGTGGTCAGAGAAACATCCACGGGTGGTTATATGATCCACCTAGCCAAAATCCACACTGAAGAAAGTAATTACAACCCTCGATCTCTCTTTCTCTCTTTTAATATTTTTTTTGTATGACCGTTGTCTCTGAGATTATGGGTCTATTTATACGTTTTATAGAATCATAATCTGCTTTTTACAAGTAATACATGATCTTTGTATTTTACTGTGCTTTTGGTTACTTGCTTGAAGTAGATTTGTCTTCTGTTTCGGAAGCTAGTAATGAGATTAAATGTGATTCTAGTAGCATAGTCCGATTAAGACTTATTTTCTTATAAGAGTATAGACTTCTTGGAGAATCAGAAGTGTTCTCGGAGGAGGAACCCTTTATGCTTAACATTCTCTTTCTTTTAGAATCCTTCTTTAACAATGAGCCTTTTGACTTGACTTGTGGGCTACTCTCTAAGCTTCTTACTCGGTTGTCGTGCTTATCCCGAGTATAATGTTAAGTATACTGGTCCCGAATGACGTCTCATGATCCGAGTGAAAAATGTCTTTTTACTCACCCCGAGTAAGTTTAATCGTTTTAGCTGATCCCGAGTAGGTCTTGCCTTGATACTTGTTTACTCGGGTTTCTTCTCTTTAATGATGCCTCGTAAGATGTTTCCTAAGTGCTTATTTGGAAGTCCATCTGGCAACTTTCTCCCTCTTGTTGATGACGTGTATGTTTGGTGAAATTCACATACGACAATACCCCTTTTAAATATTTTTGCCGAGTAAATTTCATTTATGGCAAGAGTATTTTAATCATCTCAATTTTTACTCGTGTTAAAATGGTCGTCTTGTCATAATGGCGTGTCTTAATGGTGACCCTGTAATTTCGATTCGCTTCATTACGCGAGATCTTAATGATGGCGATGTTTTGATGTTCTAACGGTCGAGGGCTAGTTCCTGTTTTGACACATGTCCCTAGTCTCTTCGTTTTTAGATATCATTTATGAGAAATGATTTTTGCGTCTCCCCAAAGCCGTCTACTTCGTCAAGCTTCATCATAAAAAATTTCCACCTCGAGGCCCTAGGGTTTTGTGTCACCACCCCTTTAAATTCTTCACTGAATTTGTGGTAGTTTATTCTTATTTGAGAAAACCAGAATTTTCCTTTCAGTCCGAATTTCGCTGCAGATTGCTTTCTTCATCAAGGGTTTTTTGCTCCAGTATTCCATTCTTTTTAAGGTTAGTTTCGATGGAGCCTTCATCTCGCCTTCGTCTTTGTAATATAGCTCTTGATGCTCTAAATCGTGGGGATTATCAGTTAATTTCCTGTGTTCTAAGATTGTTGGGGGAAACTCCTCCTGGTGAACCTTCATATTTAGAAGTCGATGTTTCTGGGCTTTACCCTGACGTCGTTTTTAATAGCCATTTCTGATTCATCTAATACTTCATCTAGTTCTGATTCTGACATTTTTGACCACAGGGTATCTTTTCGAATGATGGGTAAACATCAGAGCAGAAGTGAGGTACACAAGCATGGCTCGAGCAATGTTCAGATCAGGGAACAGACTGTTAATGAGAATGATGTTGATGAGGTGTCCAGGGTGTCTCGTCTTTCATTTTCTGATGCTCGTCGGAGTGGTTTTGACACTGAACCGAATGTGGTCGGGCCAGCTGAAATAGAAAAATACCGCTCCCCTATTCGACTTGCCCGACTCGGTCACTCTAGTTCCTGCGGGGGATAGAGCCGCATGGAATCCTCCTGAGGGTATGGTCGCAATTTATGGATCGATGCTATGTTGTGGTGTCACACTTCCCTTTCAGCCATTTATTGCCTGGTTTTTGGCTGAAGCAAGGATAGCCCCAGCTCAGTTGGCCCAGAATAGTTATAAAGTCTTGATGTGCATATGGCATATGCTCAGTAGAATGAACCTTTCGCCGCCTTCCCCAAATGAAATCAGGCATTTCTTTATGTTGAGGCAGGTTAGCAAGACGGAGACCTATTTTCTTACATCTACTCCATCAGACGGCTGGGTCCCCAAAGAAGCAAAGGTGAATCGGGAGGTCGACACCTCTGATGACTAAAAAAAAAAAGGTTTTGTATGGGGATTCCCTACATCCAACAAGCTTTGGAAGAACAGTTGATTTTTCGCTGGAGGGACTCTCAGGCTCAACGTCACTGTTGGATCTGGGAATTCCCGAACGGTGTTGAGTGTTCCCTGTTTCTTCTGTTTCCCCGAAGTGTGAAACAAAAAAATAATTGATTATAGTGATTTTGAGCTGAAGAGGCTGACTCGGGCAGCTGTTCGTACTCTGGAGAAGAGGAGCAAGAGCTACATTTTTAAAGAGGAGTATTTGATAAAGCTCGGCTTCTTCAGACAGATTTTGGGGCATCGCAGGCGATGTAAGTGACCTGGCGCCCTATCTATTGTATTTTTCTGCTTTTTATTTTCTGACATGAATCATTTTTTTTAAGTGTTCGATACGGACGTCGTCAGCGATCTTCAGGCTCACTAGGTAAAGTCGATTATGCAGGCGAGTAGAAAAGAAGCTTCCCGTCAGGGCGATAAAGGTATTGCTTCACCCGAGTCTGATGAGGAAACCGACATTGCTGAGGAACAGATCCCCGCGTACGTTCATCAGGGTGCTTAGCCTTCTACTCAGGATTCTGCTGGTTCAAGTGGCCAAAGTGGGCCAACTGCCTGATAATAGGGAGAGGCAATGTGAAGGCCCGGGTGAAAAGCCTGTTGGATGGATTGAAACTGGCGATGATGGTGACATCTTTACGGATCAAGTGCCTGAGGACGCCGAATTCTTCGAGTTTTTTCTGGACGATCTGCAGAAAAATCCTGCTGCTAACTTAACTTCCACTGTTCTCAGGGTGAGAAGCGAAAGGCAATTAGTTCACCGACCCGTCCTCTTAAAATTCCTCGGGTAGTCTCATTCATCGACTCCAGCGATGAAGATGTTACGGATGATATTGCTCCGAGTGTTGGCGTTGGAGCATCAGTAGACGCGGCGGCCTCAGAACCGAACAAGGCTTCTTCTATCCCCGAGGTTGGGAATACATAGGCTGAACCTTCGGGGGCGCCTTTAAATCCTTCTCCCATGGATATGCTACTGGAGATGTCCTCCGGTTTGGCTTTCATTTGGGAGGACCGCTAGAGCGGCTTTAGGGATGGTTCATTGTCCGAACGTCTTCAAAACGTTTTTAACGGTGCATCTTATCTAAGTTAAATCTGACTTCTTTATTGTTTTGCTTCTGCCAGATTTCTAAATATATTCCTTTGCAGATGGTGGCCGAATTTGCTGAGCTAATTCAGACGCAGCAACATCAAGCCGATCGAATAAGGCGTCTAAAGGCTCAGCTGAAGGCGAGTGAGGAAGGCCGTGCTCGAGCTGAGAAAGTCTATCAGCAGGAGGTTGGTTCTGTACAAATATTCACCGACCATTGTCTGGCGAAGCAGGTCAAAACCGAGGAGAAGGCATATTTGGCAGAGGAAAATGTTGCTTCACTTCAAAAGCTTCTATCGTCTGCTGTAGAATCCATGCTTAAGGCCGAGCAGGAGGCGGAGCAGTTGAGGTCGGCGTATGACCAAAAAATCGAAGATCTGCAGCGCCAAGTGTTGACAGTTGAATCCCTTTCCCGAGAGGCCAGGTTAGAAATTGAAATCCAAGGGGTGGATCGTTTTAAAAGATCCCCTGCTTACGATGCTCTACTTCTTCGGGAATTTCAACGCGGGCTAGTTTCGGCCGGTAAATTCTTCAAAGTTAAGAATAAGGCGACTGAGAAGGCTCGAGCTAATTGGGAGCTGTCAATCAAACATCACGTGGACCAGTTCTTGGAGTCTCTCTTGATTCAGATGAAGGAATGGAGAGCCTACTGCCGTAGTCAAGGCAAAGAGCCTCATCTCATGCATTTAGAGATTCCGTCCGAGCATTCTCTCTCGACCTTTTACGCCAGTCAAGAGTCTGTCGATGGTGTGGTCCCAGATGTCGGGCCTGTCCCGGGTGAGGATTACAGCCAGTGGATGTATGATACCGTCGACCCTATCGTTTGGCCGTTTAACGAAAGCCTGCTCTGTGAATACGAGATGGTGCCAGACCCGAATATCGGCAAAGGCTCGAAATCCTCACAGCCTTGATTTTTGTAAATTTATAGAAGATTCCTTTATATTTTTTTGTAAGGTTCTTTAAACTGTAACCATTTTTTTTAGAGCAATACAATTCTATTTTATTCTTAATTGAATGGTCATGATCTATTTATTGCTGATTGTATCCCGAGTAAGCGTCCATGAAGCTGAGCAATTCGTGACCTGCTGTGATCCTTGGAAGTGGGAAGTTATCCTTTGGGCATGCCTTGTTCAGATCCGTGATGGTATTAAACTAGCTGATGTCCGGGTAACTCAATCGAGTATCTTATTAAACCGATTGTCACCCGAATAACTTTAATTGCCAAGTATCTTATTAAACTGGCTCTTCAATGTTCGGGTGACTTAACCGAGTATCTTATTATACTAGTTGTTACCCGAATGTCTTTAATTGCCAAGTATCTTATTACAATGACTCTTTATTATTTACCGAGTTATCTTGAAACAGACAAGTTTACACGTGTTTCATACCCGGTTGTTACCCGAATATTACATCAAGGCTCACCATGATCATATGTTCGAGTCCTTACGCAATACCAATGACGTCTCCCCAGTTTTTATGCGCAAGGGTTTACCGAATCGTTGAGCACTCTTTAAAATTGCTCAACACAGCTATGCATTTCACCGGAACTTCTTCCGATAGCGTCCCGAGCATTTTTCCAGAATCTGATGCACCGGGTTTGCCTTTTTGCTAAGGTCGATTTGATCTTGCTCGGCTGGCATGCTCCTTCGAGCTTCTCCGCCCATTCGGGATTCGATGGTCCCGAGTATTCTATTTGCATGTTATTATCATGCTCTTCTATATGCTCTTATTATCATATGCTTCTTTTCGGAATTCCCGAATAATTTTTATTTATCACTGCAAAATCAACACATTTAAATTCCATAGCTAATTTTTATCGCAACTAATAGCCCTGACTAAGAAAACAAAAAGGAAAAACAATTTAAGGATAGAAAATCTTTAGATATTGAGCGTTGCATGGTCGGGGTAAAACCCCTCCGTTGGGTCGTGCAATCCAATATGCTTCATGGCCAGCTATTCCCTCGACCTTGTATGGGCCCTCCCATTTATCTGCCAGGGAACCTGCAACTTTATTTTTTGTGTTTAGTGATACCCTTATGAGCACTAGATCTCCAAGCTGGAATTTCCTGATCCGAACACGAGAATTGTAGTGGCGAGCCACTATTTGTTGATATGTTGTATTTCTTATTCGGAACTTCTCCATTTTTTCTTCTAGCTCAATTTTGTGAGGTTTCTGAGCTTTTCTGGGGGTTTTCGAATATCGTTAGCAATCATTTGACAAGTATAGCAACTTTTTGACCACTGCTGTGCATCTGAGAAAAGCGTAGGCCAGTAATAGCCTTGCCTGAGCACCTTATGCGCTAGACTTCTACCCCCAGTGTGGTTTTCGTAAACTCCTCCGTAGATCTCTTGAAGTATTCGATGTGCACCCTTCTGTATAATTCTCATCCGATCACGGTATACCTAGTCGATCGATACCTGATGCGATTTGCTAGTACTGGATCTTCCGGGAGCACGCCTTCTTCTAGGAACCTTCTCAGTTGGACCATCCAACCTTCTTGCGGTGTTCAGACTTCTGAAATTTCCAAATGCTCAGGTTTAGCTGTACTCGGTTTAAGGAGATGTGCAACCGGAATTGTATTTGGTCTGATTGTGGTTGTTGCTGACGCTAATTTAGACAATGCGTCAGCCTTTCCATTTTCTTCCCTAGGGATCTGAGCGATCTTGTATTCTTTAAATTTTTGGAGGAGCTGTTTCGCGATGTCACGGTAGGCTATCATACCTTTATTTTTGGCATGGTACTCGTACATAACCTGCTTGACAACTACCTGTGAATCGCTGAATATCTCAACTTCATCTGCCCCGAGAGCTATGCAGACTCTGAGTCCAGCTAACAATGCCTCGTACTCGGATTGATTATTGGTTGCTTTGAAATCAAATCTCATGGCATATTCAACATCATCTCCTTCTGAGGTGTGAACTACGATCCCTGCCCCGCTGCCATGAGTGTTTGAAGAACCATCAACATACAGTTTCCATGGGAAACTTTTATCCAACAGTCTTTTTTCTTCCAGGTTTGGTTCTATGAACTCGGCTATGAAGTCTGCCACAGCTTGTCCTTTGAGGGAGGTTCTAGGGACATAATGAATATCGAATTCACTTAGCTCGATTGTCCATTTGGTAAGTCTTCCTAATATTTATGGTTTTTGTAAAATTTGTCTTAATGGGCAATTGGTGAGAACTTGGATTGTATGAGCCTGAAAGTATGGTCTCAACTTTTTCGCTGCTGAAACCAATGCTAATGCCATATTCTCTGCCTGTGAGTACCTGGTCTCAGCCGGTAAGAGTGTCTTGCTGGTATAATACACTGGTTTCTACACTCTATCTTCTGTTCTGACTAAGTCTGAACATGCTGCAAGCTCGGTTATTGACAGATACATCTGAAGTATTTCCCTTTTTTACGATTTTGAGAGAACCGGTGCTTGTCATAGATACTCTTTTATTTTTAAGAATGCCAGCTCGCACTCTTTATTCCACTCGAGTCCTTTCCTTTTTTTGATTATCTTGAAAAAGGGTGTGCACCTGTCTGTAGCCCTCGAGATGAATCTTCCAAAGGATGCTAAACACCCTGTTAAGCGATGTACTTCTTTCAATGTTTTGGGTGAGGTCATTTTTTACAAGGCCTGGATCTTCTCGGGATTAATTTTGATTCCTCTTTGGTGTACTTGAAAACCTAAGAATCTCCCCGAAGGAACTCCGAATAAACATTTGTTCGGGTTTAATTTCATCTGGTATCTTCTTAGGACACCAAATGTCTCTCGGAGGTCCTGGGCATGCTCATCTGCCGAGACACTTTTAGTCAACATGTCATCAATGTACACTTCCATGTTCCTTCCTATTTGCCGAGTGAAAATTTTGTTGACCAACCTTTGATACGTAGTACCTGCATTTTTTAAACAAAAGGGCATTACTGTGTAGCAATATAAACCCTGATCCGTTGTGAAAGCTGTTTTTTCTTCATCAGCTTTGCTCATCCGGATTTGATTGTATCCCGAGTAAGCGTCCACGAAGCTGAGCAATTCGTGACCTGCTGTGACATCCACCAGCTGGTCTATCCTTGAAAGTGGGAAGCTATCCTTTGGGAATGCCTTGTTCAGATCCGTGAAATCTGCTCACATCCTCCATTGTCCGTTTTTCTTTTTGACGAGGACTACGTTGGCGACCCACTGATGGTAGCTGACTTCTCTGATTGATCCAGTTGCCAGTAGCTTTTCCACCTCTTGTTTGATTGATTGACTTCTTTCAGGATTGAGCGATCTCCTCTTTTGTATTACTGGTCTTGCATTCAGGTCAACTGCGAGGTTGTGGGATATTAATCGGGCATATATTCCGACCATATCTTCGTGACTCCAAGCGAACACATCTTTGTACTCTCTAAGCAGATTGGTTAGTTCTTGCTTGACTTTTCCATCCAAGTTAGCCCTGATCTTGATTTTCTTATCCGGTCCGTCTTCTTTAAGTACTACTTCAACTAATTCTGTTTTGGACTCATTCGAGTCCTCCATCGGATCCAGTTCGAATGACAAGGACTCTTTACACTGATTTGGCTGCATTATGGTGAACACTTGTTCATCATCATGCTTGTCTTTGTATACTGACAGGTTTGCTCTTCGGGCCATCTCTTGGGATCCTTTGACTATCCCAACCCCTTATTCTGTTGGGAACTTGATCATTAATGCATAAATAGCCGTCACGGCCCTTGTTTTATTCAGGAATGACCGACCCAATAATGCATTATACGACCAATTATCCAAGTCAACTACCACGAAGTTGAACAGGACAGTCCTCTGGCATGGCGCCGTTCCAATCTTTACGGGTAGTTTTACCGTCTCGAGTGACCTAACCTCTATCCCTCCAAACCCTCTTAATGAAGTATGAAAAAGCTGTAAATCTTTTCGGTCTAGTCTTAGCTGGTCATATACGGCCACACTTAGGATATCTACCGAACTCCCATTATCTATTAGAATTCTCTGGACTTCCCTATGGCCAATCTGGGCACTTATAACCAAAGCGTCATTAGGCCGAACATCGACGCCATGTGAATCTGCCTCTATAAAGACTATCGGGTCCGATCATTCCTTCGCCCTTTTCGGGTCTGGCTCAACCGAGTTTACGTCAAAGTTATTCCTTGCTTCTATTGCTTCTCTGATTTCCTAAGTTCGCTCTCGGTTGCTTTTCCCAGTAGAGGGTCCTCCGAAAATTGTATGTATTACTTGATTGGCTTCGGGACTGACCTTTTGATTTCGTCCAGAATGATCAACTTTAACTTCCTTCTTAGCTTCTGATTTCTCATCTTTTTCAAGATTATATCCCGTAGATGCCCTTCCCGAATGAGAGTCTCTATGTAATCTCTGAGCTGGTAACATTTTGAAGTCTCGTGCCTGTTTCCTTGTGAAATATGCAATACTTTGTTGTATCTCTCCGGGCAAACTGAGATTGTAGCCGCGGTTCTTACACTATATTCTTCTCTTCCAAGATGGCTAAAATTTCTTCTTGCTTTTTCCGAAGAGGGGTGTAATTGGTATATCTGCCTCGGTATTTCTTTGTGGACCGTTCGGCATTAAGCCCATTACCCCCATCCTTGTTTTTCTCCTTACTGTTCCCTTTTAGCTTTCCCTTTTGATTCTGCCCTTTGGTTTTAGTATCCTTCTGTTCAGGCTTTCCTCAGTGCATATAGCTCCCCCCTGTAGCTAATTCTTCTTCTTCGGCCAGTGCGTATCCTCCTGCCATATCCATCATGTCAGCATACCTAGAACTGTCAATTTCTGATAATGCTTGGCCGAACCGGCCCAAGTACTTTTTTAATGACTCGTCATTCCCCTGCTTTATTTGAGAGAGGTAGGCCACCGACTTTTTCCTGTGAACATTGCTCAGAAATTGCCTTGAGAAGTTCCTGCTCAATTCGCTGAAATTTTTGATGCTCGCCGGAGGTAGTCTCCTGAACCATCTTGACTCTGTGTCTCCTGGTGTTTGCGAAAAGTTGAGACACAATAGGGGGTCACTGCGGGCATATTGAGCCATGACACTTTTATAGCGTCTAACGTGCTCCTTTGGATCCGTATCTTTTTTTAATTGCTCCACATGCGGCATCCTGAATCTTTCTGGGAAAGGGGTCCGCAAGATTTTCCTGGTAAAAGGACTGTCAGAGTTATCGTCGGATAGATCGTTATAGCCATAACGTTTGACCAGCGCTTCCATATGACGCCTGTTATTCTCGACTTCGCGAGTTAGGCTCTGGATTGTAACATATCTATTTCCCATCGGACTTCCCTGACGGTTAAACTGTTGGGTTATCGACATTCTTTTCTCGGACTCTTCACTCTGATGCCAGACCACTCGTGTGACTCCATGATGACGTTTGCGATGGTGTTGATCACTGTCTTCTGATGATGACCGACCTCTACGCCGATCGTATTTACGATGTCTGGCTCGTACTGTTTGATTGTGGTCCAGCCTCTGGTGAGGTTGTTCCTCTTCAGGTGTTTCCTGTCCAGTCGGGTTGATTGGGAAAGAGTTCCTTCTGATTTTTGACATAATTATTCCTGGCCCAACCACCACCGAACGGAGCCTTACGGGTGGAGGATTGGGAATATGTGCTCCTGCAGCCAGTAGATCAACCATTTCCCTTGTTGCGTATGTCACCAATTGTTGCAATGCCTCTTGGAAACGCAGCGTCAGATCTCTGTTGGTTGGAAGAACTTGCTGGATCCCTGCCAGGTGTGCGGGCTGGTATTCTGTGTTTGCTGCAGGATCTCGTGACGTGTTGCCAACATGGAAATCGCCTGGTGGTTTTTGGCCGTTCCCTGAACTACTTCTGCTTCCTGCCATTGTTTTTAACAAGGTCGGAGGTTCAGCCCCTCCTTTTAGCGCCAATTGTTGACGTTCGTTTCTGGATTTTATCAGAAAGGCCAACAAGGACTGGATTTTAGCTAAAAATCAAATAAGAGAGAAAAAGGAAGTAATAAGACACAAGTTTTACGTGTTAAAACTCCAGTGATTGGAGAAACATCCACGGGTGGTTATATGATCCACCTAGCCAAAATCCACTATGAAGAAAGTAATTACAACCCTCGATCTCTCTTTCTCTCTTTTAATATTTTTTTGTATGACCGTTGTCTCTGAGATTATAGGTCTATTTATACGTTTTATAGAATCCTAATATTCTTCTTACAAGTAATACATGATCTTTGTATTTTATTGTGATTTTGGTTACTTGCTTGAAGTAGATTTGTCTTTTTTTATGTTTCGGAAGTTAGTAATGAGATTAAATGCGATTCTAGTAGCATAGTCCGATTAGGACTTATTTCCTTATAAGAGTATAGACTTCTTAGAGAATCAGAAGTGTTCTCGGATGAGGAACCCTTTATGCTTAACATTCTCTTTCTTTTAGAATCCTTCTTTAACAAGGAGCCTTTTGACTTGACTTGTGAGCTACTCTCTAAGATTCTTACTCGGTTGTCGTGCTTATCCCGAGTATAATGTTAAGTATGCTGGTCCATAATGACGTCTCATGATCCGAGTGAAAAATGTCTTTTTAATCACCCCGAGTAAGTTTAATCGTTTTAGTTGATCTCGAGTAAGTCTTGTCTTGATACTTGTTTACTCGGGTTTCTTCTCTTTAATGATGCCTCGTAGGATGTTTCCTAAGTGCTTATTTGGAAGTCCATCTGACAACTTTCTCCCTCTTGTTGATAACGTGTATGCTTGGTGAAATTCACATACGACATAAATAATAATAATAATAATAATAAACAATACTCTTTTAGCTATCACTTTCCTAAGTCCAAAACACGATAAAGAATGTTAGGAAAACTTATTTTAGTCTAAAAAACTCTAAATATTTTTCTAATTCAAAACGTATCTTTAAAATTGTCAAAATGACTCATTTACATACGTCAATTAAATATTTTGACTGTCAACCCTCACATAACTATCTAAAAGTCTTTTTTACCTTTAGACTGTAATTATCAAATAAAAAATATTAACACATAAAGTAAAATAAACAAGAAAATAATAAATTTTTAAAAAATAGAAATTAAAAACAAATTACCAGAGAAAAAATCTCCACCATTTTGAGTTTATTCTAATTTTTTGAAAGTGAGTTTATTCTTTTAACTTGTGTTTAGGTTCAATAAAGAATGTTAACAAAACTTACTTTAGTCTCTAAAAATCTATAAATATTTTTTAAATTCCAAACATATCTTCAAAAATGTCAAAATGACTCTTTTACATACATTTATTATAAATTTTGTTAGTCAATCTTCACAACTATCTAAAAGTCCATTTGTTAACCGAAAATTCGCTATATGTGGAGAATCTCAGTTAACACCCACAGGACCATAATATCGAATAAATTGCAGTCTGTGTAGGTACCTTCATTACTGGTTTCACGTGTAACGATGGATGAAACGAATTAACGAATGATAGCGAGCAAATGAAAGAATGATGGTTTATTAGATGATATTCTTTTATTGAACAATGTGATGAGTACAGTAAAGTGATTAATAATACAATGGTGCAGAACTCTCAATTTATATCTCTCATACTTAACTAATTGGAGCTAACGAACTCGTATATGTCGATAAGTGAACACTTCTCTCAATGGCGATGGCTAGGCTTTTCCTTGATTGTAGAGTTAAGCGATAGCTCTTCAAGTTTTAGATATCGATCTCTTCGTCCCTTTTTCGTGTTATTATCTTTGTATCTATACATGATTGGCAAGGGTTTTTCCTTGACGTACAATCCGAAGGTCGCTGGATTGATCTTCTTTCCCCATTTGGAGAGATTTTCTGTTTAATACGATTGACCTTGAAGAATCGTCAGACGGAGGATATCTTGGTGGAAAATGTGTTTGTTTTCTTTTTGAACTCTTTCATCATGGTACTGTGTACGTAGAGCTTATTTATTGCTTGGGGAACAATTCAACTTCCTTTGTTAAATTTGTGACACCTCAAAGCATCGACATGGTGATGTGGCAAGGTACCTCGAAGTACAAATATGCTTACGAGGTGTCTTGAGGTACCATCATAGTGAGGTGGCGCTTGATCGGTGGCGATGACGAGGTACCTCGGGGTACCGTTCCGATAGCGAGGTGCTTGGTTGACCTCGTTGGAGCTTTACGATCTCTTAAGAGCTTTACGGACATCTTTCTTTCTGCTTGAGAGGTAGGATATGCACCTCGACGGGATGACAAAGTAGTTGCCCAGATACCTGTATACCAGTGAACCGTGGAGGTGTAGGAGCTTCGTCTTACTTATTCAACGATGTCGAGGTTCCCGAGTCTTGCTGGGCCTGGTATTTCGAGGTAGACCATTGTGTCTGGTCCCTATCCAGTGCACGGAGATGTTTTCTACCATGTGCTACTTAGGTGGAAAATATCCCCTTGGACCCCTGTCAAATTTGGTTATTAACAGTCATTTAGAATGTAATTATCAAATAAAAAAAATAAAAAATATTAACACATAAAGTAAAATAAATGAGAAAAGAATAAATTTTTAAAAAATAGAAATTAAAAACAAATTACCAAGAAAAAAAAAATCTCCACCATTTTGAGTTTATTCAAATTTTTTGAAAGTGAGTTTATTCTTTTAACTTGGGGTTTAGGTTGGACCAAGAAGAAAAAATTGAGAGACAATTGTCACGGGCCGCAAGCTGTCAAGCCCAAGAGCCCAACAAAGGCCACAACTATGCCAAGCTCTTGGAAGATTCTAGAGACTTCTCCACAATTACAGCATTGGTCAAACTTCTGGAAGTCTCTAGCAACCCAACCCTCTCTACACCATTCTTGTATTTAACTAGATAGTTGTAGAATAATCTAGAACCTTGTAAAGGCATATAAATACATGTAGAGTATTCTAGCTAGGTGTAGAATATTCTGGAGACTTAATCTCCTAGATTAATCTATAACATTCCCTAAGGAAGTGGCTCACCTATAAATAGCCAACCCCCCTCATTTGTAAATCATCCTAGAAACTCAAGCATTCTAGTATCCAAAGCATTGTAAAGCTTCCTTCATAGCAATACAATCTTTGTTTTCCATTCAAGCTCTTCTAATCTTTCAAATCTCTCTCTTGTAAGGCTTACTTAGCAACATTCTCATAGAATTTGCCTAAGTGCCGCACGGGTGTGCTGCGCAAACTCTAAGCCCGTGACACAATGCACTAAATAAAAGTTGGGTTTAAGTTGGAGTTTCTAAGTGAGAGAAGCCCAATTCAAAGTCCAACATCTATGAAATTACGTAGACAGTCTCACTGTCCTTATCTTAACCGTTAAACTTAACGGCTTTGGTTAAAATAACGTGTTCACATTTGGCTGACAACCTTCAGGAAAGTAACGGTGTTAACACCCAACTGTATATAAAAGCCAACCATTCCTCTTATCGTCTCTTACAATCTCTCTGTCTGTGACTCTCCACAGCTTTTCTCTATGTAAATTTTTTGATGTTCATTTTCTTGTTATTAGTTTGTTAGTGGTGGTAGGGTTTTCGGGTTATAAATATGGATCGGGTTAAGGGACCGTGGAGTTCGGAGGAGGACAAACTGGTGGAGCAGCACGGGGCGAGAAACTGGTCTTTGATATCCGAATCTGTATCGGGTCGGACCGGGAAATCTTGCAGGCTGCGGTGGTTCAATCAGCTGTCTCCGGAGGTGGAGCACAGGCCGTTCACGGCTGAGGAGGACGAGATCATCGTCGAAGCACATGCTAAGCAAGGAAACAAGTGGGCCAGGATAGCCCGACTCTTGAACGGCCGTACGGACAACGCGATCAAGAACCACTGGCACTCCACCTTGAAGAGGAAATGCAAAGCGGCAGCGACGGAGGCGGAGGCTGCTGCGGTTAAGGAAGACGTCCATCGAGAAAAGAAAAGACCGAAGACGGTTTCGGATTCTGGTCTTTCGTGCAGTCGGTCTGGTGGATCCGAAGTTGGTGATTCGGGTCTGCCCGCGATATCTGCTTCTGTTGAATGTGTTCCGTCGGATAAAACCGAAACGCAAAACAACGTTGATGATGATCTGTGTCGTGTGTCGGCGGACCTCAATCTGTTTTTACCCGGACCCGATAAGTCGGCTTCGGAGAACTAAACGGCGACGTTTGGACCGGAGCTGTTGGCTGTGAGCCTGTGATGCAGGTGATGATTAAAAAAGAAGTGAAGAATTACATGGAGGCAGCAAAGAATGATTGATAATTAATTTGATAGGTGTTTAAGTGAAAGAATAAAGATTAGATGATAATCGAAATTCTAGTTTAAGTTAGAGAGAGAATATGGAATCAAAGAGAAAAGCTGTTCGTGTTTTTCCGATTTTATTTTTCTTGTTTTAAAAAATAAACTTCGAGGCATGTACTGAAATTGAAAGAATCATAGAGCGTAAAATTGTTTTCATTTGTAATGAATTAGTAAAGGAAGGTATTTTATAAAACAACAACGGAGGGTATTTAAAACTAAAGATGTCACAATCCCACATCTTTAGCAGCAAGAGTCTTGAAATCTGTACACCATCCGTATAACGAGTTAGGAGCCTCTCCTTGCCTTTTTCTTCTAGTGTTTTTTCAAGTGTATATGAAATATCAATCTGTAGGAGAGAAAAAAAAAATCAACAAATCTTGACCATGTATGATCTGTTATACATATGTGTCTGTAAGGATTTCGATTAATACAAATGTATAGACACATAATTAATCCGAATAACCTAAACATATTTCTATATCATGATTAATCAAACTCTAATATATATAATATAATCCATATCAATTCAAGATAAAATAAGTAAATCTAGAAAGCGGGAGCGTACCTAAATTAATTGCTAGAGATTTGTGAACAAGTTGTGACATTCCAAATTATCACGACCTTTATGAACCCCTATTTTGCTTTATTGATGGGGATACAGAGAAAATAAAAGTATCGTGTAATTTGGGGACCATAACCCTAAATATATATAATAATCAAATTATTATATGTTGACTATTTCTAATTCGGCCCCTCAACAAATTAGAAATAGCACACTGACATCTACACATTAATTCCATGACAATTATACTCTTAATTCTTAAAACTTTAAATCTTAATTAGACTACTTTAATTTAGGCTTAACCAAAAGATAGCACAACACATTTAATATTCATATGTGTGGCCTCATATGATGGAATTTTTCCAATAGTGTCAACATCCACGGAAAAACTAAGATAAAAAAAAGGACACGAGAGAATCGTATTATGTGGCGACTTCGTGTGTTCCTTTGAAGCAGGATTCATTTATTTATTTATCTATGGAGAGCGTGTATTGATTGGATTCCGACACCGGTTAATTTGACAAGGAGGAATATTTCGGTTGATGGTATTTTTCCGGTGTGTTGTCGTTCTCCGGAAACTACTATTCATGCTTTGTGGGGATGTTTTTTTTTTTTTTAAAGGTGATAAGGGAGCTAGAGTTGTGAGTTCATGGATGGGATTACATTATTCATTTATTCATCGTCAATTTATTTCATGGATTTCCTTATGTCTTTGCGTCACAGGTTACAGTTGGAGGAGATGGAGAAGTTGATAATCATAATCTGGAAAACCTGGTATCGCCCGGAACTGTGTTGTTTATTCACAACAAGTCTTTTCTACATGTGATTATCAAGAGGCAAGTGCCTTGCCATCAATCGAAAGGGCTCCAGATGTTATACGATGGAAAGCTCCTGATGCCTCTGTGGTCTTGTGCTTTGGTTGTTAAAGCTTTGCCTGACAGTAGAGATCGCTGAAGCTTTGATTATTTTTTCATGGTTTACATTTGGCAAGAGATGCTGACACATGCCCAATTTTGGTGAAATCAGATGCTTCTACTGTAGTTGGTTATATCTTGCAACATGATCCTGTATACCCAATTGTTGATGTGTGTTTTGTTCGAAGAAAGGCAACATGATCCTGTATACCCAATTGTTGATGTGTGTTTTGTTCGAAGAAAGGCAACATGCTTTGGCTATATATGCTGTCGATTCTAAATATGATTCTTATTGGATTTATGAAGTCCCTTCTGGGATCAATTATATGGTACTAAATGATATTTATCATTATAATTTTCTTTCTTTAATAGAATTACTATTCTCAAAAAAAAAAAAAAAATCAACTTTTTGTTTCGTGACATATCTTTATATATATTAAATTTTTATGTAAAATATTTTTAGTAGTTTTCCATGATGTGTGCATATTTGTATGTATACATTTTTGTTTTGATTTTTTATTCACGTCTTCCGATTATCCGGTCAATATTATCTTTTTGACGTTAATTAATGTCTCTCTCCCTTGTAATGGAGTAGTTGAAATACATGTTTTTACGTTTGCCTATTTGATTTAACGTGGCTGGTGTCTCAATAACATCGTCCCCTCCTTCGTT
Source organism: Dipteronia dyeriana (assembly GCA_032871835.1). Lineage (NCBI taxonomy): Eukaryota > Viridiplantae > Streptophyta > Magnoliopsida > Sapindales > Sapindaceae > Dipteronia > Dipteronia dyeriana. Next base: position 90,691,712 of record CM065295.1, on the reverse strand, counting down.
GCAACATGTCTCGTTTTCTATAGCTTCGGCCAAAACATCTTAAGATAAATTGGATCCAAAATTATCTTGAATTAAATTTATCCAAATTAATTTCGAAAATGGGTCATCCCATTTAGATCCCCTCTAAATGGGTCCTTTTTCCCCACAATACAACTAAGATAAATTGGATCCAATTTTTTTTCAAACACAAAACCCATTGTGTGCCACGTCATCATTTATGGGTTTTGTTTTCAAAAAATGGGTCATCCCATTTGGATCCTCTTTAAATGAGTCCCTTTTCCCCACAATACAGTTAAGATAAATTGGATTCATTTTTTTTCCTACTTTTTTTAAAACAATCATTACTTTCATTTAAAATATTATTATTTATTTATTAATTTAAAATTATCACTGAATTACATCAACGATAAAAATAATATTTAAAACAAAACATTGTCTTGGACTACCGCAACAACCATCATTTTTCTCATTATATCCCTCTATTGTTGTATTAGTTAAATTCTTGCTTCATCCGAAGGTATTCAAGTCTAGTAAAATTAATTAAAAAAATTAATGTTTTCATTCAAATTATTTTAATTTTATTCAAATAAAATTTTAAAATTAAAATTAAAATTATTTATACTTTTTCATTATATATATAATTACTGAAAATAATAATTATATATTAATATTTAAATAATTATATATATAAGCCAAATGATTGAGAGTTATTAGGAACCAAACTAAAATCATTGAGCAAGAGTCAAATGAAGTTCCATATTTGGAACTCAACCTGGGTTTAGTTTGGTGGGTCACACATTTGCGGTTTGTTTTTGGATCCCATTGTTCCCCACTGCGCCTTTCCACGAGACCCATTTAAAAGTGGCTCTTCTAGAATGAGTCTCTTTTGTATCCCATTGTGGATGCTCTCAGTACCTCCGTCGAATCATCAAGATTCTATCTAAATTTATCTCTTGACATATATGAACCGTGCAACTATTTCATGATTTGGATCAATTTTATATTTCAATTTTTTAATTTAATTATTTGTTACTTAATTTTACATTTCAAATTTGTAATTATCGTTTATATTCTGTTTTCAGTGAAAAAAATCAAACATACTATTCAATTTTCAGTTTTCAGTCGCTATTCAGTCTTCAGTATAATTCAATACTGCTTAGTCTTCAGTCGAAAAATCAAACACAACCTAAAATTGTCAAAATGTCTCTTTTAGATCCCTCTTACCAAATTTTGGATGATCAACCATCATAGGACCATCAAAAAGTCTATTTTGTTCTTATATTATAACTTTCAAATAAAAATAAATAAATAATATCAACATTTAAAGAATAATAATTTAGAAAATAAACGTGTTTTAGAAAATTGATTTTTTTTTTTAAAAAAAAAAGATTTCCAACATCAACTTTGAGTGGAAAAAAAAATCGTGACGGTATTTGCACCATTTATAAACTGTATGTATACCCCAAACTAGTATGTTTTTAAAAATCCAATAATTTTATTGAGTAAAATCACCAAGAAGACTAAATAGTTTGTAATATTTCAAATATATATATATATATATATTATTATTATTATTATTATTATTAATTAGTTTTCTATTTTAATCTTTTGTGAACATAAATTGCGGATAATGATTTGATATTAATATATATGATAAAAAACTCTCTCTATTTTCTAAAACTCTAGATTCTCTTTTACATATCAAATTCAAATATATTTTCAAAAAAAATAAAATATATTATTATTATTATTAGAAAGAAAAAATCATTATACAATGTTTTCTCTTGGATCATGATCTTCTCCTCACCTCACTTTTTTACACATTTTTAAAGAATTTGATTGGTCGTTGATAAAGTACAAGTGAAAAGCAATCGTATATTAAACATTCATCTATTGCAATTCTTATATGTTACGAGATTAAGTGAGGTGAGAATGAGGTGAGGTGAGGTGAGGTGAGGAGAGGATCCAAATCCCTCTTACAAGGGATCCCTTATTTTAATTTTGGTAAAGATCTTGATGAAATCACATCGATTTTTATAAATTTTAATATGTTTTTTTTATAGACGATAAGCTCAATGAAATATACGTATGTATAAATTTTGAAAACTTATATCACTAAAACTATATTTTTTAATTTTATTAAATACATAGACATAAAAAAAGGAGCAAAATATAAAGATTATTTTTTTTAAAAAAAAAAATGGTCTAATGCTTGAAAAATTCTCAAAATTAAAATATAGTTAGATTAAAATGAACTTATCATCCATACAAAAAATCCAGGTTAATATTCATAAAAATCAATATGATTTCATAAAAATCCTTACTGAAATTAAAATAAGTGATATTTTATAAGAGACTCACACTCTCTCTCCCTTTCTCGCTTTCTCTCTCTCCCTTTCTCGCTTTCTCTCTCTCTCAGACACACACATATATATATATATATTCTTTCAAACAAGCTTTAGATTTTTTATCTTATCAATATTTGTTGTTCTTTATTTTCATCAAACACTTTTTCTATTTTCAAATCGATTGAGATTTGACACAAACTTTTCATCTTACGACTTTTACAAACATAAAATGGATTTCCAACCGAAAAACCTTAAATCGGAATGATTTTGTTGTTGACAAAAAACAATCGAGAAGAAATGGAGATAGTCGCTTAACATGAGGAGATAGATTTATAAAATAAGAATGGAGTGTGATTTTGTAGAAGGAATACATAGAAGACAGAAGTGAGGGAATATAAAGAACATCTATAAAGTTAGAGATGATAACAAAAATTTAAATAATGATGAAGTTAATTAAATAATATAATGATATGATAATATGTGTAGGTGATGTGTACATACAAAAATACTATATAATATAATTCCAAAAATGATATTTTTGGTATCAAATGGAGTTTATTCATAAACTATAATTTTTTAAAAGATTATGTTATAGCGTGATTACAACAAAGAGTTTAATTTAAAGGGTACCAATTACACAAAATAAAAAACAATGAAATGCACCTAAATATTAATAATAATAAAAAAATTCATATACGACGTAGATAAATAGCTTAGACTTTATATACATAACTTTCGATTCTCGAATCCTATCTATAAGAAAAAACTTTTATATATATATATATATATAAAAGCTGATACGGATATATGCGGAAAAAATGGAAAAAAAAAAAGATGGGTTTAAGTTGGAGTTTGGTATAACTTATAAGTGAGCGAAGCCCAATTCAAAGTCCAGCATCTATGAAATTAGCATCACTGCGTTAGAGAACAGAGAGTGAAAAAGACGGGGAGAGAGAGAGAGAGAGAGAGTCGTCGTCGCTTTTACGCATTTGTACTGGAACTCTGGAAATTAGAGACAGCGAGCCAACTTTGAAAATTGTAAAAACGATCTTCAGATCTTCGATCGAAAAACATCTACAATCGAAATCGAAATCGAAACGTAAAAGAAGAACGTTCACAGATAGAGAGAGAGAGAGAGAGAGGAGATGCTGCCTACATCAATGTCGAAAGGGCGTTCTTCGTCCTCAAATTCGCGAGCAAGCCCTATGTTCCCTCAGTACCTCCGTCGAATCATCAAGGTTCCCTCTAAACCTCTCTTTCTTGACGGATCTGAATCCTGTTTCGTTTCACAACTATTTCATGATTTGGATCAATTTTACATTTCAATTTTGGAATTTAATTATTTGCTGCAATTGTCATGAATCGTGTATGTTAATTCTTTCATTTTCGGAGAAATGTTCATGCTATGAAGATTTGGTTGTCTTCCTATTTGATCGGTTGAGGTGACGAGTGAACACATTTGTATCAGCTATCAATATTGTGATCTATGAGGCTTGACTTTGAAAATTTTCTGATATTCTAGCGCTTCATAGTTCAATGTTTGATTTTACGTATTACACTTATTATTATTATTTTTTAATTCTAATTTTTGCGTGATGCAATCGAACTATATGCATTTTTTTTAAAATCACCTTGATTCTATTTTTGTAAATTATTTTTTGGCAAAGACGAAAATTACCTGTTCGGACATGTAGTATTTAACGAGAATAAGAAGAATTGCTTTTGCACATTTAAGAATTTGTATATTGTAATTATTTTCCTTCTATTGTGTTGGTTCTTTGTAGTGGCAACAAATGGATATTGAATATACTTTCTGGCAAATGCTTCACCTATGTACTTCACCAAAAGTTGTGTAAGTATTGTCACATTTACTGTTATTGTTTTTTGTCATCACAAAGGTATACGCATGTGGTTTTCATCATATTTATAGATCCATGGAAAGTTGAAGTATACAAAATAAATTCTTTAGTGTAAAAGTTAGAAGTAGAGTATCTAGTATGAATCAAATTTGCAGCTTGCTGCTGAAGGATTGTCTTAAGAGAAGCAACCCTGCATTGCCATAGGTTGCAGGCTAAGTTATAACTTAACTTGTATACTTTCTAGCATTGTTGAAATGAGACAATTTTGCTAGTAATGTGTTCTATTCAAGACTTCAAGTCAGTTTATACAACTTTTTCTTTGAAAAAAATTCTGAAGAATTATTCCATATTAAAATTACTGCTGCAATGTAGGGTATGAGCCAACCTGATTGTGTTGAAGAGATCCTTGTATAAGCAACTTTATTGTTTGTTTTGACTAGGTGTCTGTTAAATTTTGCTTGTTAATTTTTTTGTCTGCTTCCTTCATGAATTGAGGAAAAAAAGGTTATTTTGCTTAGACACGAGTCTAAATCCGGAATAACCGTGCTTAAAAGATTGTTTTTTAGTTTGATAGCTGACAATGTTTTAATTATTGTGGTTATGATTCACATGTGGAATTGCATGATGGATGCAGCTATCAGCACACCAAGTATCACAAACGTAAGTTCATTTCCTATTAAAGAATAACTTATGAGTTTCACCTGGTAGTATGGAGATTCTTTACCACTGTATAGTTATAAATTATGTGATATGTTGTCGTAACTTTTAGGAAAATATTTATAAGTTGGCTGTGGTAGTATTTTGCTGGATATTATTTTCTAGAAGCCATAATTTTTTGTATCAGCTAGTCTTGTGATTATCTTTTAGTTGGTTTTGGACAATTTATTGTTGGTATTGTGTCAGAATGAAGTCGCAATCTGAAACTGTCAGTTGCATTTACCTTTTGTTTGGATGCCACTAAAATAGTTTGGTGTAATTTGTTATGGATGCATATGCTTTTGGCAATTACTTAAGGTGTTGACGTGATTTAGGTGTGCAATTAGATAGGAGTGTAATACTGTTACTTTATTCTTATATCAAGCATGTAGTGTTATGCTTTGTCATGATGGTTTTTTGTTTTATGCATGCATCTACATGCAAAGACGCTTATATGTTGGTTCTTTGATACTTCCAACAAACGTTCTTTGTGCCATATCCTTAATCCTTTCTTCTTAGTATCCTTTTGATTTTGTAAGATGGACAATATAACTGATTAATCTAACAATTAGGCTTTATTTGTGTCAATTGAATCTGTGGGAAATGTTAGAAGGAGCCAGATTTTGGATACTTATATTACAACATGTAAAACTAGAGAAAAGGGTCTTCAGGGACTTATATTACATCAATATTTGCATGCATCTACATGCAAAGACGCTTATATGTTGGTTCTTTGATACTTCCAACAAACGTTCTTTGTGCCATATCCTTAATCCTTTCTTCTTAGTATCCTTTTGATTTTGTAAGATGGACAATATAACTGATTAATCTAACAATTAGGCTTTATTTGTGTCAATTGAATCTGTGGGAAATGTTAGAAGGAGCCAGATTTTGGATACTTATATTACAACATGTAAAACTAGAGAAAAGGGTCTTCAGGGACTTATATTACATCAATATTACAACAGTGTATCATAGAATTATGACAATCTTTTGGGTTCTCAATTGAATCTATATGATTTATTGATTTACGCAGTCCTAATAAGCAATGTGCGTCGTGCATCAGTAGTAGGCAAATGAACCCAGTAAAAGAGATTTGTGGGCCTTGAAATTAAGCTAGTTGAAAACGGAAATGGTTTAAAATTGTGTTGTACTGCATGATTACCTTTTTGCAATGCCATGGTATTGTTTTTCTGCTAATAAACCAATGTTCACTGAACCTGAAATGAAGTGGCTAAGGAGTAGTTGCATAAATCTTTTTCAAGAATGCTGTCATGACAGTGGGATATCAGTTCTTAGTTCTTACAAGTAAATATCCTGAAACAATTTAAAAGAATGTAGTTTGTCTGGTTAAAAACCTGGTATGCATTATGCAATCCCCTTTGCATTGATAGTATGAAAACTGGTAGGAAAGTCATGTTAACATATTTTTAAGATTTCATAAATTAACATGAAACATGAATCCTGCTAGTGTTACTTAAACATAATCGTGATATCATTAATGTGGTTATTACTGAAAAATTATCTTCTTTCCTTTGATCTCAGAAACTAAGAATCAATGGGCACGAGATGATCCTGCTTTTGTTGTAATCTGCAGCCTCCTTTTGTCTGTTGCAACTATTGCTTATTGTGCCGCGTAAGTTTCTTGTGTGCAATATATATATATAAAAGATTCTTGTGTACATTGAATGGTTAATTGGCTAATTTGATAGATGGGAACAAGAATGGGTGGGCTGGGTCACCATTCAGGATAGGTCTGAAATTTCAATTTTATGGACTAGAGTTGAAAATTGTGAGAACTATTATGATGTTTCTCTGAGTTTCTCATTTACTTTCTGAGGGAGATCCTGACATAAGTTCCATTGTTGTTTGCATAGCTTTTGGAAATTGAAACTTGAGAGTATGATGATCTAAAGTCCCAGCTTGCATATTTTAACTGCTTCATATTAAAAGTGATGTTGGGGCCCAATATTTTAGTTTATTTTGCTGTTAGACTGTTAAAATGTTTTTTGTTCAGTTCAGTTCAGTTCAGTTTTCATTATGGTTTCATCTTATTTTGTTGTCTTCTTTGTGTTCCAGGTATGACCACAGTGCCACACATGCTGTTTTTGTAGTTATTTCAGTTTTGCTTTTCCATTTTCTGATTACTGGAGCAATTCTGGCTACATGTTGTTGGTAAGTATCACCTTTTCTTTTGGATATCTGATATTTTCCTTATCTTATTGGTTGTTGAATTGGATGCTGACATCAGTGGGTTAGTGGTAATTTAAATGCTGTGCCACTTGTTAGTAAAGTCGATGCTTACTGTTTTTCTGAAGAGTGCTTATTTTTGGGTTGGTATTGGTTGGTTAGTTTAGTTAATTTTGGAATATGTGGTTACGTGATTGTGGTACCTATAGCATGAACCATTTTTAGGATTCAACAGTGGCTGGTTGTCCACAATATAAATACTATTCAAACATAAGATTCATAAAATTTAGATGTTGGTATATTTTGTTCATTTAAACATACAAATGACTTTTTTTTTTGGTTATGTTTAATCTTTTATATGAAAACAGATAGCATATAAATGTCATCTGAATATGTAAAGTGTACCAATTCTTTTTTAATCTTTTTTAACATGGAAACGAGCTTAGATTCATTTTTTGTAAAACTAAGAAAATATTGAAAGGAGCACTAACGGTTGCTTTGACACAAACAAAATACTAAAGGGAAAAAATCAAGTCTTTCTTCTTTTCTTCCCTTGTAGAATTCTATGGGTAGAGTTTGCACATTATATGTTCGAGTAAACTGTTACAGTATTCAAATCTCCTCATTCCATGTAGGTTCTTGACAAATACTTACCTTCGGGAAGAGTCTCCAAACAGTCATGTCGTTGAACAACGAGTTGAGTGGTAAGTCAGGAGATTTCCTACCTTTTCAGTTTGATTTTTGTATTATGTATATGGGCTGGTTGTGTTTGTGTAACGTTGTACTAAATAGATTCTTGCATCAGTGTCTTCACCATTTACTTCTCCTGTGTAAATGTTACTCTTTTGAAATGTATTCAGTTCATTTCTAGTGGCTGACTCTGATTTTCTTTGGTTGCAGGCTGTATGCTTTTGACGTGAACTGCAATTCTTTCTTCCCAATGTTTATCATGCTTTACGGTAATTGCTTTATTGTAATGTCTCGCGCCGTTATGTATTTTACCTCATTAATGAATTCTACACCATAATAAAGTGACTGATATATCTGTTTTGTGGCAGTTATACATTATTTTTTGTCACCCCTATTGGTAGCTCATGGTTTCATTCCTCTATTGCTATCAAATCTGCTTTTCATGGTGGCGGGTTCTTATTATCATTATCTCAACTTTTTAGGCTATGATGGTATGCTGATCTTGAACTCTATTATTTTTCTACTTTTTAATTTTTTTTTTTTAAACACGAAGGTGGAATATTTTGATCCACATTGTTGTGTGAAAGCATTCATGACTATGCTGTGCACTGAGGACGCTTTGGTTGTCAAACGCCTCATGTGATGAGTGTCATCGATGCTATGGTATCTACAAATCATGCTGTTCAGATTATCCAAATATCTTATTTGCTGGATTATGAAATTTATCTTTGACAACGGCTATAAAAAAGTTCCATTGCTTTTCAACTGAGATCCTTAGTTAAAATTGGTTTTTGGATAACTGGATATTTAATATTGAATACATAAAAAATGTTAATTACTTCCCTCAACTTTTTGGTTTTTGCGGCGAGGGGGTGGTTTGGGGACGTGGGAGAAGATGAAGTTGGACAGATAGCTGGCTATTTTTTTTAGTATGTTCTTTTGTTTGAAGAAAAAAATTATTGTGGTTGTGAAATCACGTCTACTAAGTTGATTAAGTATAATTCCTTGATTGGTTTTTGAAAATTTACTAAAGAAATAGTGAGTAGATCATATATTGATGAATCCATATTGTGATTTGTGACAACACTTGTTGCGGTGCAGTGTTGCCGTTTCTCGAGAGGACCACATTTTTCCTCTACCCAATCGGGATTGTGATTGTCCTTTCTCCTATCCGTAAGTTTCGAATGTGGCTACTGATCGTGTCTTTCCTTTGTGTTTGTTCCCATGTAACTGCAACTTTTTTCTTTGCAGTGATTTTAAGTGGCTTCAATCCTTCAAGATACTTTATGAACATTTACTTCAGTCAGAGGTTATGATTTTACTAAGCCTTAACATTTCATATAGCACATAATTTGGGTGGCCGATTAGTTCGGGGATACATCAACACTAGAAGGCGGCTTGATGGTGGTTCACGCACATGTAGAAGGAAAGTGATGATCTCAAACTTTGATATAGCCTCGTAGCTCTTTTTGTGTAGGCCTTGTTATACTGAGCGGAAAATCATAACCAGGTGAGTCCCAAGGGTAAAGAGTGATTTTCAACGATTATAATTGATCGAATGGATATATTGAATGTGATGATTTTGATCCATGCCATTCTTTTTTCGTTAATATATGTTATCGATCTGGAAAAGCAGAACAGATGCTCCTTTTGAATTTTCTCCCCAGTAAGTGTAACCTCATTAGATCATGCCACGAAATTAAAATTACTGGCATCGAATGAATCTTGAAATTGATGCGGCTGCATGTATGAACTTGATTTGTTAATTTACTTAAAACAGATGATTTGAATGCAATGATACAAAAATCATGCTGTACAGATAGTAAGCTGTACCAAATGAGCATTAGAACTTTTCCAGGAATTTTGTAATCTGACTTGGGTTTGTTTGTTTGTTATATATATACCATATGCTGGTATGGTTATTTGAACCTGAAACATTATCAGATTAAATATGCGTTTATAATTAAAGTTTGTTGTGTACATATATTTGGTAAAAAACTAGATTTTAAGGAGAAAAGTAATACAAAGTTGAATAAGATATTAAGATGTCCAAAGTGTCCAACTCTGTGGACTAAAAAAAAAATATAAAAATAAATAAATAACAGATTAGGGTGGTTTTCATAGTTAAACACAGGTTTAAATGCATGTTTTACTAATCAACTCTATATATAAATTCTGGTTTTGTCTTGTTATATTGACTTAAAGAGTTAAAACTAGCATAAAGAGACATTTGGACCACGAGGGTCCTTTCCCTCGTCAATTGGTCCACTCTGAGGACCATATTTCTGGCAAATTGGTACGGTTTAATTTCACATCACACAATTAGGATAGGATCCTAGTGCTGCATTATCATCTATTTTTTTTCTAAAGCTTTTTTCGTCCTCAGTCGTCCCCACAACTACACTAATATATATCAAAATTAAATTCAAAATATCTATACATTTATCCTAAAATGTAACAACACTAAATCCAAAGTTAACTCCTGATCTAATGACTTAGACAAATCATTCCACGAATTTGGTATTTTAATATATAACAGTGCAATAAAATACATAATTTCATGGTTGAGACTTGAACTATTTAATGCTTTGCATTGATATTTTGATTTTGATTTTTTTTTTGAGAACACATCAAGCCCGAAAATTACGTACAATATTAGCATGCGGACGTAGGGTTAGAAAGGCTAGCAGGTAAAATAATTTTCGTGGAAAAGAAAATTCTCTGGAGAATTTTTTTTTTATGCAAGATTAACTTTATTTATTTGGCTTATAAGCATTACAACTTAGCTTTAATTTTACACACAAATTCAACCAGTGTTTTATTGAAAAAAAACACACAATTTTAATATTATTGTGTTTTTCATTGATGTTGAAGCTGGCTGCCTGCAACATCTACAACAAATCTGTATTTAACATCATTATTCTCAAGCCTCAGGAATGCAGTGTTAATATAATCCATCTTGATCACTTCAATCATGGAAGACAATCCTTTTTCTTTGCAGAATTCAAGCATTTCCTCTGCCTCTTTCATGCTCCCTACGAAGCTCCCTACTATTGATTTTCTACCTGCATAAAAAGAAAAAAATAAATAATCAGAAGTCGGGATAAAGAGTACTCTGCCGGGATTTGACGAGATTGAGATCTATAAGTACGGCTCATTTAGTGGGATTATATTTACAGGTCTAATGGTGCATGGAACTTTATTTCGAAAAGAAAAACATTAAAATGTGTACGCTATCAATGCTATGAAACTAAAATATTTAATCTCATGCGGAAGATAATAATATCCCTAGCTAATTAAATCAAAATAGAGGCTTCAAGTTGCAAAATGTATACCAATCAAGAGCATGGGGCTAACAAATTGGAGAGGGGCATTACTAGCTCCTATCAAAATTAACTTCCCATTCAATCCTAACAAAGAAAGGTAGGGTTGAAGAGGGTGAAATGCAGGCACTGTGTCAAGAATATAATCGAGTGAGTCAGCCGCTTCTTGCATACGAGTTGCATCCGAGCTGACTAGGTACTCATCGGCACCCAGATGCTCCATAGCCTCCACTTTTTTCTTATCGGAAGAGCTGATAACAGTCACATGGTGTCCCATTGCTTTTGCTATCTTCACTCCCATGTGCCCTACTCCTCCGAGCCCTAATATTCCTCCTCTCACTCCGCTCTTATTCAGTCCGAAGTGACTCAGTGGGCTGTACACCGTTACCCCTGCACATAGCAGCGGCGCCGCCTGCTCTAACACCATCCCTTCCGGTATCTTAACCACAAACCTATGATAAAAAAATATTAAATAGCTATAAATTAAACCGTTCTGCGTTTACTATAAAACATCTTATCAACTAAACTGGTCAGTACCAATGAATATAAAAGAATATATATTTTTGAATCTTCAACATCAAATTTAATTTTTGCCTTTGATTTCAGACCGAATGAACCCTTTTTACTATTAAACCAAATTTAAAGCGAAGTTGTTATATATAGTTATAGAATTAATTACTTTTGATCAACGATCATGGAATCAGCAAAGCCGCCTTGGGTGAGTTGACCGTCGGTGTAAACGTCGCTGAAGGTGTAGATTTTCTTCTTGCAGTATTGCTCCTCGCCGGATCTACAAGGTCTGCAATTTCTGCAGCATCCAACTAAGTACCCCACGCCAACTTTGTCTCCTACACTGAACTTTGTCACGTCTGATCCCACCTCCAATACCTCACCCACCACTTCATGCCTATTCATATGATATGATCACCAGTAATCAATCAATGAAAACATATCATATATAATCAACCCATCATCTAATCAATAGTAAAAATAAAATCAAAACTGGAAAACTATAGATTCGTGAAATCGTGCAAACATATCATATATGTAGGTATATATATTTACCCAGGAACAGCAGGGTAACGTGTAATGCCAAAATGATTTTTGACATTAAAAAGATCAGTGTGACAAACTCCACAGAAGAGAACCTTTATTACAACATCTTCTGCGCCTGTTTTCCTGTTCAAATACGGCAACAGTAGAGAGAGTGAGGGAGTGAGATCTTTGTGCAATTAAATATTGTAGAGTTGGAAAATTTGAATATTTTGTTTTTGTTTTACCTAAGAGTGTAGGTATAAGGTGATAGAACTCCAGATGAGTCTCTTGCTGCCCATCCTGTTGTTGCTGTTCTTGGAGCTTCACTGCTATTCATAATTTCTTCAAACAGTTGATGACAGAGAGATAGAAAAGATTGAGATATAATATACTCTTAAGGAATCAGGAAAGCTTATCTTAATTATTATATGAGATAATTCTCATATATATAGCCTTAATTATCAATAACGGGTCATTTCTGTCAAATTTTGTCATGAGTTGCCAGAAATGCCCTTTAATGTATTACTCGTATATTTTTTTCTTCTTTTCTCTCTTACAAGTTGCAACTTTATTAACTTCGCTTTCACTATCTCTTCTCTCTATCCACCCTTCTTTTTCCTCTATATTTTAACTCTCGTTAAAATCCATGGATGTTTTCTATATATTGTCAACTTTTATATCTTGTCTCCTTTCATTTGAAATACTTATAACACTCGTTTCTAAACAAATATTATATTGTTTTCCATAAACCTTTGTACGGTGAAATTATAGTTTTATGTAAGAATGAATTAATATTATCAACTAAAGTTTTGTCATTTTAATTGTTTAATAAATGTAATATTGTAATCTGGATAGTAGATTTGTGTAAGATTGTTGTATTATCTTTTCGTTTAGAGTTGAGATTCCATTGTGTAAAGTTTTTGTATTAAATTGTCATATAAGGTTGATGTGTTATATTGGTATCCAAAATGTAATTGAGTAGTCAACAAATAAAATTTCCCTCTCTCCCGATTTGAATATATTCTCCATTTGATATGTTAAAGCATTTTACAACGGATAAAAAATATATGATTAAAATAGAAACTAACTATATAATTAGTGAAGTTTTTATTTTTACCCGGCATTAGTGTTGTTAAAAGTTGAATATATTCTCTCTTTGATATATCAAAGCGTTTAAGTGCGGATAAAAAAAATGGTTGAAATAGAAAATAACCATATAACTAGTGGAGTTTTTATTTTTACCTAGCATTAGTTTTCCAAAAGAAGAAGAAGATAGAAACTAAATATAGAATTAGTGAAGTTTTTATTTTTACCCAGTATTAGTGTTCTAGAAGAAGATAAAATCTAACCATATAATGAGTGGAGATAGAAACTAACTAAACACACCACCGATTTTCATCAATTAAACACATCACCGGTTTATAATTCCCACCATGATTAATCTGGTGTGTATAATATCCTTCTTTATCACATATTTTTTTCCCTTATTCTTTTTTTTTTGTGCGGCAGGTGACCTCCGATCATTAAAAAAATATTTTTAAAAAGTTTTTGTTTTAAGAAAATAATTAATAGAAAGTGTAGGGCTTCGGTAGAAAGTTGGGAAAGAACAATGAAAACACTTATTTCGTATAAAAATAAAAACCCCTTTTATTTTTTGGTTAAAAACTATTATTTCCTTAAAAAAAAAAAAACTTATTTAGATCAGATCCTTTTGAGGTTTGAAACGTCAATTAATTTAAAGGAGTATTTATTATAATTTTTGCATAATTATATTTCTACCCACAGGCCACAGCCATCCTTTTCCGGAAAATAAAATGTATTTAAGATTTTAGTGGTAACGAAGGGAAAGAAGCCTGTGACGCTTGTCCCACTTAAAAAAAAAAAATTAAGAATTTTATTTTTTTCCAATTACCAATTTACCAGTACATTCGGATAAGAACACAAACGAGAAGCACGCACAAACAGTTGGCCTGAGACCTGAGTTAACACCGGCTCACGTGTCTACTAACTGACGTTTACTTGACTAGAAGGTGCAATTGCTTCCAAAATAAATAAATAAATAAATTAAATGAATTATTTTCTTGCTTGCTTTGAATTTGCTTGATATTACTTTTAAAAAATAATTTATTTTTATTTTATTTTATTTTAACATATAAAAGAAAGAATAGTAAATAGTCATTTGATAGTCGGATAGATAGATATTTTTATATATATTAAAAAATCGCATCATTTTTAATGAAATGGAAAACCAAATATTTTAGTTTGAAATATAAAAAAAACCTCATAATGTTAATTAACTTTATTTAAATAATTAAATATAATAAAATACGACTATTTAGAGATTGTTTATTATTTATCTGAATAAAAAATGTATAATAATAATAATAATATTGACTTTTTTAAAATTATAAAGTATATGAGTTATAAAAATCTATAGAAATAAAAATTAATTAATATTTAATATAGAATAAAAACTATATAAAATATGAAATTAAATTCAATACATAGAACGAATTCAGATCGTTACCGTTTACTATACGAAAATCCAAATTCTAGCGGCAGAAGCGGATCGAACACCTGAGATTGTATCATCTGTCGGAGGACGATCACGCGATCGAAAAGCCCATAACAATACATATATCCATACTTTAATCTTGGATGGGAAAAATCTCTCATGAATTTCTCCACATCTCTTACCTGTGTTTTTCTCTGTATATTGTCTTTCCCAAATTTAGAACACATAGTGTTTTCAGGTTAATTACACATGCATGTATACACTATTATACATGTTCTGTTTTACACCCAATACACTAGACAACACTCGTTGTCTCTTACGTATTGTACAAATGCTCCTTTATTCTTGCACATGCTTTGTATTGTAAGGACAATGCCTGACTTCCCATACAAAAACAAAATATATGTATTATGTTTATATTTGTGTGTTTTGTGTATTTATATATCAGTTTCTTCAACTGCTATATATAACCACTCATAAAACTGTCAACGCAGTTTTGTATATTTGTTGGGCTAGGTGATTTGGGTTTGGTCCACTTGGATGTATAATGAGTTTTCACCGTATCAAAATATGCTAACAAAAGACATACGTATTACCAAGATGAATATGTGTATGTGAGTGTTCCCTCTCTCTCTCTCTCTATATATATTATTTAAAATAATTTTGTTTTGTTTTTCGTTTTTATTTTTTATTTTTTATTTCTAGCATATTTTTCAGTTTTTTATTAACAAATCATATGCTTTATTTTCTAAAACTTTTTTTAGAATATTTTCTTTTATTTTCATTGTTTTTTTAGTTTATTTATATAAAAAATAACTTAAATAATCATATTTCATTATATTTAATTAAAGTAAGATCGACTAATATTGGTTATTTATTGATTTGCTATTTAATCAAAAGTCTCACACTTATTTCCAATTCTCCCTAAAAAAATGTTTGATGAACTAGATTTATTTTAAAAAGTGAATGATTACATTTTAAAAATATCATTAAATACAGCCGCGTTTATTAATCGGGCGTCTTAACGAGGAAAATTGAATTTTATTCTTGTTTGTGATTATTAAATTTTTTGAGAATAAAGTTATATAGAAGAGCCCACACATAAAGAATTTTCTAGACCATCCATTGTTGTATGATTTGATCTGGGAGAGAATTCGAAAGACTAAGGCTATGTTTTGTAGGATGGTGAGAAAATAGGAGGGATGGATGGATTAATATCCTTCATATTATATATAATTTATAAAATTATTATATTTTTCTTTAATAAATTGAAAGGTAATTAAAAATTAAAGGGCATTATAGTCATTTTTCTACAGTCATCTCTCCCTCCCTTTTCATCCGTCCAAAGATGGGCAGATTCATTTTGGTGGGTCTGAAAGGATCATCTTTTCCTCGTCTTCTCCTCTCCTCTCGTTTGTCCCTCCAACCAAATAAGGGATTGAAGCTCTCTTCTCTCCATCTCTCCTTCATACCAAACAAAGTGTAAAGAGTGTGAAGTAGCTAACTTTATTTATTTATTTATTGAACTCAAGTAACTTTATTTATTTGGCAATTAATGTTTGGTATGACACATGATTCAACAATATAGAAATAAAACTTATAAGCATTACAACTTAAGTACTATAAATTGACATACACATTCAACCAGTGTTTTATTTTTTAATTTAAAAAAAAACTCATATATATATATATATATATATATAAATTTTCAAGTCAATGTGTACCGATATAAATTTATCAATACGTTGGATGTGAACCATTGGATTTATATACTTTGACTCAAGGTGTATGAACTTGTTAAAGTTTCTCCATAATCAATGGTCCATATGTAACACACTGATGTAAGTTACATCGGTACGTATCGAGAAGAATCGAATGTTTTTCATTGATGATGAAGATTGCTGCCTTCAACATCTACACCAAATCTGTATTTAACATCATTATTCTCAAGCCTCTGGAATGCAGTGTTGATATAATCCATCTTTATCACTTCAATCATGGATGACAATGCCTTTTCTTTGCAGAATTCAAGCATTTCCTCTGCCTCTTTAATGCTCCCTACGAAGCTCCCTGCTATTGTTTTCCTCCCTACAACAATTTTTTTTTTAAAAAAAATATTAAAAAAATCCTTTTCAGTTCACCGTTGGTTAATGTTGTCTATTTTTTCAATATTCAATTGAAAATAGTAAATTAAATTTCATATTTTTAGGATTCGAAAATATATTTACTACAAATTGTTATAAATGACATTTTGAAAAGGAAAACAATAAAATGGGCATGATAGATTGATAGCATGCAATAAATTAAATATCAAATAGAGCCTCTAAGCTTAATTAGCAACAATATATAAACAATAAAAGTAAGCAAAATGCATTTACCAAGCAAGAGCATGGAGCTGTCAAATTGGAGAGGAGTATTGCTAGCTCCTACCAAAATCAACTTGCCATCAACTCTTAACAAAGAAAGGTAAGGTTCAAGATGGTGAAATGTAGGCACTGTGTCAAGAATATAATCAAGTGAGTTAGCTGCTTCTTCCATACGAGTTGCATCCGAGCTGACCAGGTACTCATCGGCACCAAGATGCTCCATAGCCTCCACTTTTTTCTTATCGGAAGAACTGATAACAGTGACATGGTGTCCCATTACCTTTGCTATCTTCACCCCCATGTGCCCTACTCCTCCTAGCCCTAATATTCCTCCTCTCAATCCGCTTTTATTCAATCCGAAGTGATAATTTAGTGGGCTGTACGCTGTTATCTCCGCGCATAATAGCGGCGCTACCTGCTCCAACACCATCCCTTCCGGTATCTTAACAACAAACCTGTGACAAATAAACATTATATATTTATAGTTAGGGGGGATCGGAACAAAAAATGTAACTTTGGAGGGGTCATTATATGTGGAAATCGTGAGAATTGTCATTTTTTTTTCTTATGTTGTGATGATGTCATCGGTTTAATAACTTATATTTAAAAGGCACTTATTATGGTGAACTATCCAAAATGTCCTTAAAAGTTGTCTTTGTACTTCAATCAGTTCTTACTTTGAAATTTTCAAAGATTTTATTATTCCATCTTCTTCATAGAAGTCTGTTTAACAGACCTCCAATGAAGGTCAAACATCATAACATTATTAATGCATCATCATTGGATAATTAGTTTATCGGGGCTACACAGACGCATTCGGAGGTCGAGCTCCCTGCCAAGCTCGCGGGGGGCAGGGGGCAGGGGGCAGCGCCCCCGAAGTTTTTTTTTTCTGGTCAGTACTTATAAGACTGGAAATGTAATTACAAAAGAATCTGAAATCTAATTACAAAAGAATCTGAAATCTAATTACAAAAGCTCAGAACTTTAAGATAAAAGCTCGAATATTAAAGCTCCGAGCTTTTGTATAAAAGCTCGAAGCTTTTATATAAAAGCTCGATTTGAGCTTTTATAAAAGCTCCGAGTTTTTATAAAAGCTCGGATCGAGCTTTTGTATACTCATATCGAGCTTTTGTATAAAATCTCTCCGAGATTTTATACAAAAGCTTGAAACTTCTGTATAAAAGCAAGATTACATGTCAAAATCTTGAAAAATAAAAACTCGAATTCAAATAAAAGCTCGATTTTATCTTCCTCAATAACTTTCAATAAATACAAAACCTCGAATGCAAGTAAAATCTCGATTTCACTTTTTGTCTATTTACTTTTTGTCTCTTTCTTCACAACGACAATGATGACATGTGTATTTTTGTCTCAACACTTTAAATGGTGCATTTTAAACATGATTTATTAATATGGTGATATTTCTACAAAAACCCCCTTAAAATGTGCCATTAATTTTTCGAACCCGTCATTATATTTAAATAAAAAGAAATTAGGGGTCAATATGAAAAAAGTTTCAAAATTTAATGGTGATTTTATAAGTTCTTAAAGGAATTATCATTACTGATTATATAGTGTATATGTATAAAATTAAAAGATCTTATCAAACTAGGGCTCAAAAAATAAATATCACTTTTTGGAGGTGACGTTTCAACACTATTACTGCTTTTATGACTTATGTTTAAAAGACACATATTATAGTGAACGGACAAAAATACCCCCAATAGTTGTTTCATCAGAATATTTGATTCATTTTTTACAGTGAGAGTTATGAAATAGAGAGAGAAATCTTCATTGAAACTCAGGCGCTACGCATACTCATTCGGGGGTCGAGCTCCCTGCCGAGCTCTCGGTGGTCGAGCTGCTCGGTCAGCTCGCGGGGGGGCAGGGGGCAGCGCCCCCTGAGCTTTTTTTTTCTAGTCAGTACTTAATATGTTCGAAATATAATTACAAAAGGCTCAGAGCCTTTAGTAAAAGTCTCGAGCTTTTTTGGTAAGGGTTCGAGTTTTTTTGCCAAGTGCCCGAGCTTTTTCTACTGGGTTCGAGCTTTTTTATCAAGTGCCCGAGTTTTTTTGCCAAGTGTCCGAGTTTTTTTTACTTGATTCGAGACTTTTTGTCAAGTTAAAAAAAAGCTCGGGCACTTGGCAAAAAGTATCGGATCGAGCTTTTTTGCCAAGTGTCCGAGTTTTTTTTTACTTGATTCGAGCCTTTTTACCAAGTTAAAAAAAAGCTCAGGCAAGTTAAAAAAAACTCGGGCGCTTGGTAAAAAAGCCCGAACCCATTAAAAAAAGCTTGGACACTTGGCAAAAACACTCGAATCGAGTTTTTTTACCAAGTGCTCAAGCTTTTTTGCCAAGTGCCTGAGCTTTTGTTTAATTGATTTGAGCTTTTCTGACAAAAAAACTCTAAGACAAATCAAAAAAACTTGGAAGAGTATAAAAAAACTCAGAATCATATCAAAATAGCCCGGACACTAATAAAAAAGGCTCGAAGTATTTTAAAAAAGTCTCGAACAGAATCTGGAGACTAAATGTTCATACAAAGATTGAGACAACAAATTATAACGAATGGATACATTGTTAAACCACACAGAAATATATGATAATGTATAAAAGAAGATCATAAACATATGTTATTTTTTTTAACAGAATCTGGAGAGAGACAAGTTTTTTGGAGAGAGATGAGTTGTAGATCGATTTTCAGACAACTATTTTGGAAAGAGAGGAGTTATCGTTTTCAAAATGTAGATAGAAACACGATGATAATAAAAATAGATTATTTAAGGGTAATTTGGATAGTTCCCCATAATAGGTGCATTTTAAACTTAAGTTATTAAAACGGTGACATCATTACAACACACATATAAAAATGTGACATATCTCACCATTTCCATATCAAACTAACCTAGCTAGTTAGCTAATATAAACAAATATATGCATTTTTATCATATCTTTGTTTTGCAAAGAATATCAAATGAATTTTTTAATAATCTTGAACCTTTGAATTTAATTTTTGGTTTTGATTTTATATATAAGAAACCTGAAAATGGATGAAGGAATTTAATAGGAAGTCTTGTTTGGAATTGAAATATTACTTTTGATCAACGATCATGGAATCAGCAAAGCCTCCTTGGGTGAGTTGGCCGTCGGTGTAAACGTCGCCGTACGTGATGATTTTCTTGTTGCAGTATTGCTCCTCGCCGGATCTACAAGAGCTGCAGTTTCTACAGCATCCAACGATGAATCCCACGCCAACTTCGCCTCCTACACTGAACTTTCTCACATCTGATCCCACCTCCACTACCTCACCCACCACTTCATGCCTATACATATATCATATAGTTATCCAATAATCAATCAAAACTTATCATAATCAGCTAGCCCTCCATCTAATAATAATAATAATAATAAATGAAATATTATAAATCAGTGAAGTTGTGCCTGTGTACCACCTAGAATTCGAAACGGTTATTCAGCTGATAATGTTCTAAGTCGTCGCTCTCATAAATGGTAAAAAAAAATTATGTATACGTAGGATGCACCCTGGAACAGCAGGGTAATGTGTAGTGCCAAAATCATTTTTGGCCTGATGGAGATCAGTGTGACAAACTCCACAGAAGAGAACCTTCAATACTACATCTTCTGAGCATGTTTTCCTGTTCATATATGCCAACAAATTAAATTTCCATTAGAGGTGTTAGAAACTGTGAACAAGACAAAAATGCATGCTTTTCTTTGCATATTAAAAATTCATTAAAACACAAATATTCGTATTAGGACATAAGTAATGATCATATGAAAATTTTGCCTTTGTAAATAAATTATCTCTAGAGAATTGTCGGAAAATGGTTATTTCCTATGGTATTATTTTCAAGGGAAACCGATGGCCTTTTCCGGTCGGAATTGTGCATTTATGAGGACATTTGAATTTATTTATTTTTTGATGATTTTTGGCCCTGAAAGAAGACCCTATTTGTAATGTAGTGATGGAATAATGTTTGAGAATAAGTATTTTACTTAAGAGTGTAAGTATAAGGTGACAGAACTCTAGATGTGTCTTTTGCTGCCCATCCTGTTGTTGTTCTTGGAGCTTCGCTGCTACTCATTTTTATTTCTAACAATTGACAGAGAGAAATGAAAAGAGATTGAGATACTATAAGGAATCAAGAAAGCTTATACTTATTTATATATTTATATTTCTAACACAACTTGTTTATTTTTTTAATGTATGGATGTAAGGAATTTGGTAGTTGTAATTTGTGAACATATAAATTGAATGAGATATGCAAATTAGAAGTCCTCTTTATTTATTTATTAAACTTTAAAGTTCTTTTATAATTGTACCGTTTTTAACTTGTATTCCAAGAGAAAATCTTCTATGGTGCACTGGACTATTAAAAATTTGACAAGTGTTTCAAAACAAAAACAAAACAAAACACGTTTTGGTTTCGATTGTTTATTTACGTGTGAAAAGTGAGAAGAAACTCTTGAAATGATAGATACCGAACCGAAGAAGCAAATTAAAGAAACAACACTTTTATTGATTTATCGGTTCAACCACTATCAAGGTATCAAGTCAATGAAGAAGCATTGGGTGAGACGGTGAGTTTTGCTGTGACCGACAGTCTGACACCCACTCACATGTACACTTTGTATTTGAACTTGACACGATAGACACGTGTTTACTTGACGTAGTGAAATTGCTTTCATATTCACTTGCTAGACTGTGCTTACTATTATTATTATTTGAAAAGTATTTTTTTTTAAATTAAAATCATGTATGGTATAAAAAACGTTTACTAAATCTATTTTCTGGTCCATAAAATCCAAAAAATTGAAGGTTTTAAGATTTTTTTTTTTTTTTTGAAAAGCGTTAAATGGATTAAAAAAATGATTTTTTTTGTTGGAAAAGGGATTAAATCAAGATAAACAGCAACACATCCCTATATTTAAATTTAACGTGTCAATATAGTGAATAGTGGTCGCTGCTACAGTATTCCGTTAATACTACAGTATTTCTGTTACATGTTACGGTGATTCGCTACAGTGTTTCTGTTAGATACTACAGTGATTCGCTACAGTATTTTCTGCTACAGTGATTCGCTATAGTACTTTTACTACAATATTATGCTACAGTGATTTAACTACAGTATATCGGGCTCTATGGATTCTATGTGCATGGAGGCCGCTTTGTATTCTCCGATAGCAGTGGCTTCCATCTTGACTAGTCAGGTTGGTTTGAGTACGGTGAGTAGAATGAATTCCTATTCCCAGGTTGTTTCTCTCACATCTGGTGAGGTGTGTGCTAGAGGTAAAGTTGTTGGCGGGGTGGATCCGCCTGTGGGTAGCTCTTTGCCTACGTCATCTATTAGGGGTTTTTCTTTTACGGATCTTTTAAGACTGCCCCGATTCCAGGGGATTATGTTTCTGGTCCTTCGATTCTTTCGAAAAAGGGTGGTTATGTGGCTGTTCGGGTGGATCCCTCTGCTTATAAATCTAGATTGGAAGTTTGTAAGTATTCTCTCATTGGTCGGGTTGTCCTTTCTAGTGGTGAGAAGCCTTGGAAGTTGGTTGATCTTAAAGTCAAGTTACAGTCTGTTTGGAAGCTGAACTCTGCTTGGAGGCTGATTTCTTTAGGTAGGGGGTACTTTCAAATTATGTTGAATTCAGATATTGACAAGAATATGGTTTGGAGTTTGGGGTCTCTTAGTCTTAAACCATGTGTTTTACGACTTCAACCTTGGATTCCAGATTTTAATCCGATATTACAAAAGTCTTCAAATGCTCAGGTTTGGGTCCGTTTTTATGATCTTTCATGGGAATACTGACATCCGATGATTGTCTCCGATTTAGCTAGAGGGATCGGAGTGCCTTTACGACTGGATAGGGTTACCGTGGAATGTGATTTTGGACATTTTGCACGTGTTCTGGTGGATATTAATGTGTCTAATGTGCCTCCATCTTCTTTGCTTCTTGAGAGATGATTCTCATAGTTCTTTTATTTCAGTGGAATACGAGAATCTTCCGGCTTTCTGTTCTACTTGTTCTTAAATTGGTCATTTGCCCAATGCTTGTTGTTGGAACAAATCCGGCAAAGTGATTCCTGTTAACTCTAGTA
This sequence comes from Dipteronia dyeriana, assembly GCA_032871835.1. Taxonomy (NCBI): domain Eukaryota; kingdom Viridiplantae; phylum Streptophyta; class Magnoliopsida; order Sapindales; family Sapindaceae; genus Dipteronia; species Dipteronia dyeriana. The sequence continues at coordinate 90,668,573 of CM065295.1, read as the reverse complement.
AGCCTGATTCAGCTAGAGATGGTCCAACCACGATTGTTGTTGATAAGGGGTTTCATATTCCTCGAAACCGTGCTTCTAAACTAGTTTATCGTCCTATTTCTGGTACTCGGATGGAAGTTCGGTTTCTAATGTCGTTGCCACCATTCAACAGGATTTAGGGTCTCTGGATTCTATAGTGGTTCATTCTTTGGCAGGTTCAGATCCGATTTTGAGTATGGGATCTTCTACTAGTGTAGTTGCTTCACCAAGTTTAACTTCTTCGGTGGGTCTTACTATTTCAGTGGTGGCTGCACAGGTTGGTCAGCCCCAAGAAGGGGGGCAAAACGATGATTCTCTTAATAATGTTTTGTTAGATTCTTTAGATCCGGTTGTTTCAGCTATTTTATCTGATTCTACATCTTTAACGGTTTCACATGATCAGCAGTCTGTGAGTGTTAATGTAATCCCGATAGTTCCTAGGTCCTCAGCAGTAGTCCCGGTTTATAATGTCTTGGTGGTTCATGACTCTCATATGGATATTAGGTCTGATTTGAGTTTGGATTTGTTAGTGGGTCAAGCTTCTTCCTTTTCTGGATCTGAGATGATATTGGAGTCCTCTTCTACTTCGGGTCTGATTTTTGATAGTCATTCCACTGTTCCAAACCAGGCTCTTTCGGTCATAGATTCATTAGTTCAGACGGTTCCTACTATTGTGGGACCTTTCTCACTTCAGCGTCCGTTGATTCCTCATGCTGCTCATAGGGTTAGGAATGAATGTTCGGGATCTTCTCAGATTTACTCTTTGGTTATTGCTTCTACCTAGAGTTCTAGACTTCGGTCTCTGACTCTCAGGCTGAGTTCTGACTCATTGCTGGTTCTTTATGGGCTTCTCAAGCTGAGGCGGAAGGATTAGATGATAGTAATATTTCTCAGAGGACGACGATGATTACACATAGGCCGACGAAGCTAAAGTCCAAGATGCAGACTTCTTCTGGCATTTCCAATGATTAGGGTCTTTTACTGGAATTGTCATGGTATTGGGAATGGGTCTACGAGGCGTGTTCTTAGAGATTTGTGTCTTTTACACCGACCTTCTTTGGTTTGTATTACTAAGCCTATGGTAGCTATTACTTCTATCTCTTCTTGTTTCTGGTCTTCTCTCGATCTTCATTTAGTGGGCTTGAATGATAGGGGTGGTCTTTTATCGACTATTTGGGTATTTTCTTGTGATTCTTTTTCTGATGCTCAGATTGTCCTATTTCATGAGCAGCAGCTTACTGTTTTGATCACGGTTAACTCTCGGTTGTATTATTTCACTTTTGTTTATGCGAGTACGTCGACGATTGTCTGAAGATCGCTTTGGCAGTCTCTTCGGGACATGGTCAGCTTGGTTTCTTCCTCTTGGTTGATTGTGGGTGATTTAACACGGTTTTGGGAGCTCATGAGTCTTTAGGCCTTCATTCTCCAGCTCACAGCTCCTGTGAGGATTTCAAGTATGTTATTGAGGATTGTGATTTGGTTGGTGTTCGATCCCAGGGTGCTCGTTTTACTTGGACTAGGGGTCGTTATCTCCGTACTAGAGTTGAGAGGAGGTTATATAGAGTTTTGGTTTCTGAGAGTTGTATTTCCTGTTGGCGGGACATTTCTTGTATGGCTCTCCCTCGTAGATTTTGGGATCATTGTCCGTTGGTGATTCGGTTGTCAGATTTTGTGAACTTTAGTCCTAAGCCTTTCCCGTTGCAGAGCATGTGGTTGGATCACCCAGATTTTATGGCTTTAGTTCGTCGTATTTGGAGTTCCTCTTATGTGGGTAATCCTCCTCAGGTGGTTATCAACAAGTTGAAGAGGTTAAAGAATGCACTAAAGACTTGGAATTGGGAGGTTTTCGGGGATCTAAATTCCAAGATTTTTGGGAAATCAGCAGAGCTTCAGTCTATTCAGCTTCAGATTTCTAATATGGGTTTTTCAGAGAAGCTTTTCTTGGCCGAGTCTCGAGTTCATCATGAGCTTGATGTGTTGTTACGCAGACAAAAGTGCTTTTATCGTTATTAGTCAAGAGTGAAGTGGCTACACGATGGTGACCGTAATTCATCATTCTTTCATGCCTCTGTCAAACGTAGACAGTACCAGAACGCTTTGTCTTCTCTTTCGATTAATGATGTGTTTAATGATGATTGTTTGATTATCAGGGATCATATCATTGAGTTTTATTCTGATCTCTTTTCTTCGGATTCTTCTCGGGTTAAGACAGATTTCTCGGTGGTGGAGGATGTGATTCCTTCTTTGGTGACTGGTGTGGAAAATGCTTTTCTGATTAGCATTCCTTCGACGGACGATATCCATGATACGGTTTTTTCTATGGATGCAGCCTCTGCTCATGGGCCAGACGGTTTCTCTGGAAGGTTCTATCAGCGTTGCTGGGAGGTGGTGGGTAATGACGTGGTTCTTATGGTTCAGGACTTTTTCCGTACAAGGGTTATTTTTCCAGGATTGAACTCCAGTTTCATTGTTCTTCTTCCGAAGCAGAAGGATTCGATTTCGATAGACCAGTTTCGTCCGATTGTGCTTAGTAACTTCTTGTTCAAAATCTCTTCCAAAATTTTGGCAGATCGGTTAGCTCGTATTGCAGCTAGGATAGTCTATCCTCATCAGTTTGGGTTTATTCGAGACCGTCACATTGAGGACTGTATCGCTTTAGCTTCTGAATGTGTGAATGTGTTGCATAAGAAGTGTTATGGAGTTAATTTGGCCATGAAGATAGATATCTGCAAAGCTTTCGATAATTTGGATTGGTCTTTTCTTCGTAGAGTGCTTCAAGCTTTTGGGTTTTCTCCAATTTTTATGGATTGGATTGACTGCATCCTAAGATCTTCGAGGCTTTCAGTGTTGATTAATGGGTCCCTATAGGGTTATTTTCATTGTTCTAGAGGGGTTCGTCAGGGTGACTCTCTATCCCCTCTCCTGTTTGGTATTGCGGAGGATTTCCTTAGTAGACTGTTGTCGAGGATTGTGGATTTTTCTCAGTTATTGCCTATTTCTTCTCCGAGGGATTTTCTGCTCCTACTCATTTGCTTTATGCAGATGATGTTCTGATTTTTTACAGAGGCACGATTCGGAATCTGAAGAATATCATGAGTGCTTTTGAGGTTTATGGTAATATTTCAGGTCAACTGGTTAATTGTGGTAAGTCATCTATCTATTTTGGATCTTCTGTTTTCCCTTACCGGATTGGTAGATTGCAGTCCTTGGTTGGTATGCAGATTGGTCGGTTGCCTTTCTCATACTTGGGGGTACCGTTATTTCGAGGAAAGCCCAAGAAGTCCGTGTTACAGCCTATAGCTGATAAAATCCTGTCTAAGAAGTCGCGCTACTCTGATCAAATCGGTCATTACGGGATCCTTTATGCATTCATTCATGTTCTACAAATGGCCTTCTTTTTAGCTACGGTTGGTTAATCGTAAGTTGAGAAATTTTTTATGGACAGGTTCTTGTGAGGAGACTAAACTGATTCGGGATTGCTTGGGGTCGTTGTTGTAAGCCTTACTCTCAAGGTGGTCTTGGTTTGAAGGATCTGGGGTTACTGAATGATTCTCTTTTAAAGAAGCTCACTTGGAAGTTTATGACCTCTGAGAGTTTTGCTTTTTCATTTCTGAGAGAGCGGTATCTCACGCGGCTTCGAAAATCTCATGGGGGGTATGTCACTTCGACGATTTGGCCTTCTTTCCACTCTCACTATTCAGATCTTCTCAAAGAGGGCATTGGGCTCATTGGAGAGAATTCTCAACGAGATTTTTGGCGCGATAATTGGTTGGGGGTTCCCATTCTTGAGCTTCTGGGAATTCCTGATTACTTGGCTACCCTTTTTAAGGCAAGGGTTTCTGATTTTATTTATGAGGGTAAGTGGGTTCTTGACCATAGTTTTCGAGTCTGTTTTCCAGATCTATGTTCTCGGATCGATAGTGTTGCTATCTCTCCAGTTACAGATTCTTTGGTGTGAACTCATTCTCGGGATGGGCAGGTTTCTTGCAAGTCGGCTTATTCCTGTATGATTCATGATTCTCCGCAAGTCCCTTGGTAGAGAGATGTTTGGTGTCGTTTCATCCCTTCCTCCCGATCAGCTTTGACATGACGTCTTTTATTGAATCAGATTCCTACAGAGGATCGCTTATGTAGGGATGGGTTTCACTTAGCTTTCCGATGCAGTGTTTGTGGGGTTAGCAGTGAGTCGTCTGATCATCTTTTCATTCGATGCCCCTAAGCAGTTGCTTTTTGGGAGGCAATTTTCTCAGCTTTTCAGAGACGTATTTATTCCGATATGTGGAGTTCGTTATTCTCTCAGGCCATGTCAGTTTCGTTTAGCAATCAGGTGCGTGATTTATGGAAGACAGCTATTCATGCTGTGGTTTGGAGTGTGTGGCTTGCCCGTAACCAGTGGATTTTTTAGAGTAAGACTATGGATTTCAGATCTGCTTTGTCTTTTGTTTGGCGTGCGGTGTCTAACGCTAATCGGTTAGAGATTGGGTGTATGCGTAATTGTGTAGATGATCTTTTGATTCTTCATCGTTTTGATCTTCGTGGCCGTCCGGCTAGGGCCCCTGTTATCAGGAGTGTGATTTGGTCGCCTCCGGCTCCTGGTTGAACCAAAGTTAATGTTGATGGTGCCGCCTTGAGTTCTCCAGGTGCTGGGGGTTTAGGGGGTATTTTTCGTAATTGTAGAGCTTTTGTAAAGGGTTGTTTTACTGTTCCTCTTGATCATGTGTTCGCATTTAAGGCGGAACTTCCTGCAGCTTCGATAGCTATTAATTTTGCTTGGCAGAATGGGTGGCATCAGATCTGGCTTGAGAGTGATTCTTCTTATATGGTTCAGCTGCTCTCCTCTCGCTCTGAACAAGTTTCTTGGCTGATTTGGCAGGCTTGGCAACGCTGTATTTATCAGATATCAAAAATGGAGTTTCAGGTTTCTCATATCTTTAGGGAGGGGAATTAGGTTGCAGACGCTCTTTCTAAGCATGCTTTGGGGGTTAGAGGTCGATTCGTGGTGGGCAAACTCCCCGTCTTTCTGCTCTTTATTGGTTGACAATGATTGCATGAGTATAGATTCTTTTCGTTTTTCTTGATGTTTTTGGTTTTTTGTTTTTATGGCCTGCGTGCCAATGTTTTTGTTATGATTGTTTCCCTTGGTTTTTGTGTTTTTCTGGTGTTTGTTACTCTTCATTTTATTCTTTTTATATTATTGATGGATACTGCCTTAGGGTTTTTCAGCATATGATCGCTTGTGATGCTTTTTCTCTCTAGGTCAGTCCAATTTTATCAAAAAAAAATTAACGTGTCAATATAGACATTCATAAATACGATAAATATATCTATATTTTAATATAAATTTTAATTATAAAAATATCTCAATAAAAATTTACTAACAAAAGTAAAACAATTTAATTAAAAATAAATCAATTACTTACTATATATACCCATTAATTACACACATATCTTAGACTATATCTTTTTATTAAAAAAAACTTATGATAAATCTTAATTTAGAAATAATTAGGACTAAATCATATTCTAAGTTTTTCTTACCGACAACAATGATACACAAGAGATGATCTTTTATATATATATTGAAAAGCAATTGAAACTGGAATATTTAAAGGCAACTTAGGGTTAATTTGGGATTTGTAACCGTGTTTCTAATATTTATCAAGAGCATTTAAAACAGTTTTATTTCGGTTTTTTTTTGTTTTTTTTTTGTTTCACCGAATTAAACTTCTTGTTTTTTTTTTAAAAGAAAAGATAAGCAGTTTTTAGCTGCATAGTACATATGAATTTGAATATATTTTACTGGGATTTTTCTTTTATTTTATAAAATATTTACAGAGCACCTCATGCACAAACGGTTGCAGTATCATTACCATCGAATTTTAGAGCACTTCAAATCAAATCTAGGTTACCGTTTTTTCTTCTTAAAAAAACCTGTTTTTTCTTATTGAGTTTTCAAGCATTTACAATATCAAGCCTTCTATTATATCAAAAGATTAATTTTGTTTTTATTTTTGTTTCGAGCTCGGACGACTTTATCATTTATGAAATCAAGTGTATTAATAAGTTAAAAGTATTTATAAATAAAATCTATTAAAATGAACACATTCATTTAAATAAGGGTATTATTGACATTAAGATGAGTGTCTATAATAATGATTTAATTTTATATTTTAGATAGGAGTGTATTTATAAATATGAGTATGCTTATCATATTAATGAGTGTCAATATCTGTACTCTTATATTTATATTTATTTTATTGTTTATATTAAAAAGAATACTGAATTTTCGTTAAATATAATTATTTCTCAGTTTTTTCTGGAAGAAAGAAACCACATGGAGCAATGGAGGAGTTCCAGAGAGGGCTTTGCCTCCACAATTATGATGAGCATCAAAGCAAAGCCTCCATAATATTTAACGAGACCAAATTTAAATTTTATTTTCTTAAATTAAGAGATACATGTAGAGGGTGGCAAATTAACTTTAAGTTAGATTTAATGTATCTCATGACTATCGTTGTCGTGAGATAAAGCATTGTGGTGTTTTTGAGTAAAATGTGATTAGGTAGCACTATAAGAGCATGTTTGATGCGCCAGATTGGACTAGAATTGAACCATTCTGGTATTAATCCAATGTTTGGTATCGTTTTGGGCAAGGGATTATAAATCCTCAAATTTAGTCTTATGATCAAGGGACTAAATAAACCCAACACCCACCCCATCTCTATTTATCTTGGGACTATTTCTCACTGCTTGCTCCCTCCAACGGCGGACACCACAAGACGTCCACATGCCACCATCTTCCGCTGGTCGTCGCACCTCTCACTGTCGTTGTTCCGATCGTTGTCACTACCACCACCTCTGATACGTACCGGTGCAATCTCCTCTCACCATAACAGGCCACACACCTTCATCTTCCGCTGGACGCCGCACCTCTCATTGTCATTGCTCCGACCGTCGTCACTACCACAACCTCTGACACGTTCTGGTGTGATCTCCTCTCACCATATCAAATCTAGAATTTTTTTATACCATTTTTGTAACATATAAATGAGAGAAAGAGATGCGAGGAAAAAGAAAGTGAAGATTCAAAATTTCTCCCGGTAACAGAGAAAGAGAAAGAGAAGAGAAGAGATAAAGATAAAGATGGAGATGGAGGCGATTGTTGGATTTGTGAATGAAAATTGTTAATCGAAGATTTGGAGTTGTGTGAAAAAAAAGAGAGAAAGAAAGCAGAGGAGAAGAAGAAGAAAACAGTGATGTTTGGTGTGGGTTAGTGGAAGTGATTGGTTATTTTATTTTATTTTTAAGATAAAACTTTTATTTTGTCCAATCTCATGCTTTACCTAAACACATGATTGGACTATTTTAGTCCGATAACATATTTCTCCAAACACAATATAGTATTAATTTAGTTCAATCCAATCTCATCTAATCTCAGTCACATCTGAATAAAATATAATCTCATGAAATAGTCCAATCAAATCCCACGTACAAAATGACCCGTAAGTGGTATATGGGCATTGCAATTGTCAATGAGAAGCAAAATCTTTCGATTGGTCATAGGAAATGCAATTGTGATTAAGAATCATAAAGAAAAACAAAAGTTTTCTGAAGAAGAAAACCAACTAAATAAGGAATCCCGAGAAGGAATCTTTCCTATATTTTCTAAAACAAAATAACACTTTATAAGGAAAAACCTTTCTAATTAACAACCCCTCTAAATTAATATTCAAGTGTGTATCCCAAAAAATATTAATCTATTGGGGTTCTGTATTATATTCACAATTTATATACCATGGATTTTTTTTGGAACAATTTAGCATTATATATCTATCAAACTGAGTCCGCTTTGGTCAAAATTTGGATTGGAAAGTGATGTGGCTCAAGCATAGATAGACGTGTTGGTTTGTCATGGTTAAAAACATCTGGTCAAAAGCCTGAACTTGATTTGGTCACTGAAAGTCTTTAGGTGATGAGTTTGTATTCCAAGGGTTATGAGTCGATATGGGATTCAGCCAATTCAAGTTTTCTTTCACCTTCCAACTCTGTTGATCTTTCCCAATTTCAAAAAAAAATTGGATGAACAAGCTTCTTGGATGTCTACTTCTACATTAGACAAAGTATCGCAGTCACATATGAGGATATCATGGAGGGAAGGATTTGTAAGTCGGATGTTTGAGATGGATGAGTTTGATAGTTGTAGATACTTATCAAATGAAAAGGAAGATGTCCATGGCTGTTATAATAATGACTAGTTGAAATCCTGCCAGAGTCTTGAGCTCAATGTTGATGCAGGGAATTATGAGATTCTGAAAAATGGTTCCAGATCAACTGAATTTGTAGATAGAGATTTAGAAATCGAAGAAAAAGGAGATAAAATATCACATCCTCTGATGTTTAGGAAAACTCAAAAGTGTTTATAAAAGTAGATACTGATAGAGATTGGAGAATCATTGGTGGGCAAGTAAGGAATTTATTCACCGGTGACATTTGTTTTTTTTTTTTTGAAAATAGTAAAGTACTGTCGGGAACCAATACAAAGACCAAAGACCAATACAAAACTGGGAGCCAAGCGATGCGCACAAACAAACACAGAAAAAAAAACTACAAGCAAAAGCCAAAGAACGAAGAAGTAGATCAGACAAAACTTGCTCCCAAAACCGTAACAAAACATGCCAACACACAAACAAAAATTGCTAGAATAACCCCTGTACGGAGCCCAAGAAACGCAACAAAAGCAAGATGGTAAAAAGCCTCCTCTTCAAAGCAAAACTAAACTTGAAACTAGATTGCCCAAAACCAAAGAACATTATCGCCGACTGTGTTGCCACGAAACAAACGAATCCAAGCATCAACCGTAAACAACATCAGATCATATCCACCATCACAGCCAGAAAAAAAACAGAGATGCATGTCATCCCAGACAAAAGGAAAACGGGATAGAGAAACACCAGCTCCATGAAGCAAGAACCAAAGACACGATCAACATGAGCCGCCACCCAGAGAATCACAAAGCAAAACAAAACAAAACTACACGATATAACCCCATTCTAATCTATCCCCACAACCACTGGAACCTTTTTTGGCCAGACAATCCGCTAACAAATTCAACTCCCTAGGTAGAAATATAATCTCTATACCCTTCTAAGAAGATAGAACTTGTCTTATATTATACACTAGATTAACCATAAATTTCCACACTCTTCACCATTACACCACTCTACTGCTGACTTCGAATCACTTAGGATAGTGACATTACGACCATAAAATATCTGTTTGTCTATCAACAACTGACATGCCATGTGAATAACATAAATTTCGACTGAAATAGCATCTGTAACTCCTACATAATACAAAAATAAACATATAATCTTACCATAGTGGTCCCGAAGCACACCACCTATGCCAGCATTATTGGAATTGCCTCTCGATGATCCATCAACGAAAAAATGGAAATTCGAGATAGTAGGAGGCATCCATGACTTCAGCCTTACTTTTCTGTCACTGATCGAATCCACACATATTTCCTTCACATCGAGCACCAGTAAGGATAAATCCATTTTAGAGCACACCATGGTATTTAAACCAAAGGGCCACCCTAAAATTAATAGTATCCAACGCCTTACCAATATTAGCATCAATGATTTTAATAACAGAGTCATTTCGGCATTCCCAAATGGACCAAACAATAGCAAAAAATACTATGCTCGAGACTCTTGATCTTATGTAATAACCAAGTGAATTTAATGAACATGTTGTCTGATGTATATGTGTTGTTAGCTTCACAATACATGAAACAATATAGAGATTAGAGAACCTTCATTATGGAAATGATAGAAAAGTGTTAACCGAAAAGTTGCAGAGGTGGATTTCCGATTAACACTTTTGAACCACGACCTTGGTTGGTCACAGTTGGAGAGGTACCACCTGGTCTCGTGTGATTTACTGTAAGAACAAGGAATTATTAGCCGGAATGATAAATAATAGGGTGTGATACCAAAAAGAAAGTTTATTATATTCTCTATTTAATCAATAATAACATGGCATGATACATTATAGCATAGTGCAATGAAGGTTAAATGGATTTTTCTTGACACAATAGGCGATGCCGAATTCGTACTAATCGATAAGTTGAACTTGGGTTGCTAGGCGAAGGTTTCAATCTTTTTACTGTCAAAAAGTGTATCCCTCTCCTGAGCGAGTCTTGGTGTATTTGTAAGTTACAATTCTAACTGTCTATTCTTAATAATTCAGTCAATCAATTATAAAGCATTGAAACACTGATTTGGCGTTGACGTGGGCCGTATTTAAGTGCAGGAATTATCCCTTGAATTAAGTAGACAACTTCTTTTTTGATGAAGTTGACTGTTTCCAATAATGACGCTCGTAAATGGTGGGAGAGGTTAACTTTTTTTTTTTTTTTGGTTTGAGGATATTGTAGGCTTCGTTTGCGGTTTTGTTCTTGGTCGACTCATTGGTGTACTGGTTCTTACTCCTGATTGATCTTTCTCTCACGCATTGGGACTTTCTTGCTGTTGTTTCCCATGCTGAATAGGTGAAAGGTGCTTGTTGGACTGGCCCACGACAGATACCGCGGTACTGGGGTATCAGGGAATAGGGAGCGTGGTACCGTGGCCCTGTGATAGTTGGTGATATCGGGGCTCTCTAAACCGTGGTATCAACGTCTTTCGATATCGGGGAATCGAGGTGATTCTGGTCCTGGCTTGGTTTATACATGGTCACCTTGGGTGCGTCAATCCCGGCTCTATCAGGGGTCGGTCTTATGCTCTCCTTGTAGCGTCTTTCTACTACAAGCAATTTTGATAGGGATGAAAAATTCTTCTTTGGACCTTGCCTTTTAGACGGTTAACACATTTTTTCAAGCATTTCAGTACATCAACTTCTGCATAGATTGTTACTATGAATGTCTGGTTATTTACGCAGAAGGGATTCGGGATTCTTGATTCTCTTTTTTGCAATAGTTAGTAGCTATTGTCTAATGTCTATAAAATTTAAGAAAGTGAAATATGTTTCATGTATAACATGATAAGCTGAAGGTAGGTGGTGTTTGTTTGGAAATTACATTAATGATATAAAGGTGATGTTAGCGTGTTATATGTGAAAGATATATTCGATTTTTATTGACTTTCCTGAAAACAATATAGAGAACCTTAATTAGGACTATGATGACGATATAAATCGTTAATGTGTCTTGTTGCAAGTATGCATGTTTGGTTATTTGTACAAAAGGGATTTGGGATTCTTGACTCTTATTCTTGCAGTAGATAGTAGCTAATGTCTAGTGTCTATCATTTTTGAGTATTTTGATTCTTGATATTGATCTATATTAATTAAATTTATTTTGAATGAATGCAGTATCGATGCATGCTGATCATGGTCAGCAAGAATTTTACAATGCTTTAATCTTGTAACTGTGGCACAAAGTAAGAGTGAATCGACACCAGAAATGGTAAATGCAAAATTATTTGGTCCAGCAGCTACCAAAATTCTGCCAGCACAGATCAATCTCGCAGCCATACCTGCACCACTAGCAAATACAATGGCTGCTGCATCTCCCCCTCAGATGGGTGTAGCTACGCCAGTACCTTCTCAGAATTTTAGTTTTAGAGGACCAGGAGTACTTCCAAATGTGAGTATGGGCCAATAACCAATTAGACCATATCAAGTTGCTGCTCAGTCATCTCAGGGTGCTCATGGTCCAAATTTCCCAAAGGGAGGAACTATGGTTAGTCAAACTCAAATAATCACCGCTGGCACTGCTCCTCGACCACCTCAATCAATGCCTGCCGGTCTCAATGCCCCAAGCCCAAATATCTCAAATGATTGACTCAATGGAAGGGCTGGTGGAGCACCGACTGGGGTAACAGCAGTTAGTCCTCCAATACACTTGGCAACATCAAGGCAACAAACTCCAGTTTCATTGCCCTTTCATCCTACAAGTAATGATTCTAAAGCATTAGTTGTTTCTAGAAATGGGTCAACTTATTTAGCTACCAGTTCACCTGCTTTGCCAGTCAATGTTCCAGATTCCAGCACAGGCCAACCTCTAACCAAATCAAGCTCACTTGACTCATTGTGCTTTTTCTATGCAACCTACAGGTTGCCAGCTGTTGCGAGCATATTCCTCATTCAACCTGGGTTCAACAAGTTATAGTTCAAAGTTCTTTATCATTTGCTTCATCTGGGATTTCAGTTGGAGCTGGAAATTCTACCCCTGATAATTCCCAGACTCCATGGCCAAAGATGAAACCATCCGATGTTCAGAACTACTCAAAAGTGTTTATGGAAGTAGATATGGACAGAGATGAGAGAATCAATAGGGAGCAGATGAGGAATTTATTCACGAGTTGGAGGCTACCAAGAGGTATATTTTCTTTTTATTACTTTTTCATGGATGTTATAGAGGCATTGTTCTTTTATCTGATTGCATGCATATATTGTTATCCATTACCGGTCAACCCAATGATACTTAAGGACATGCAACTTGAGGTCCCAATCTTGGTATTGATTAGAATTGATTGTAACGTATTTTTATCTCTTTCCATTCCTCTTTAGCACCAAGTATATTTCTTGACAACTTGGTTGTTATCTATACATTATTAGGTTTTAAACGGCGGCAGTTGATGGGGGCACAATCACTGTCTCATGCTGCTGGTTTAAGGCCACCGTCTCCTGCATCCACTCCAAATGCTGATGGTGCAACGATGTACAATCAACAGAGGTCCACAGCACCTGCGATGGGTGATTTTTTTGCAAACCAACTTGATAATGGAGAACAAAACTGCTTGAATAAAAGAGTCTATTTAACTTTAAAAAAGGATTTTTTTTAACTAAGAATAAAAGAGTATTTAACTTTAAAAAAATAGAATAAAAGAGCCTAAATATTTACTTATATCAATACATATTGAACACAAAATAGAATAAAATCAAAGGCAATTAAAATCTAGAAAGCCTAAATTTTTAAAGTTTAAAATAACTAAAATTACTTCAAACCCCATAAGAGTCACAACTATGAGGACTTGAACTGAAATTATTTTGGTCTAATAAGTTCCGATCAATAGTAAACTCATTAGCCAAATTCCCATTCAAATTTCATCAACCCTGGCTTCAACAATTTTCCTCAAATATTCAATGGACTCCACATATTGTTCAAGCTCATCCAACTAATTAAAATTCTCAATTTCTTGATCATCCCATCAAAACCCTCTGCTAAAAGTACCGCATTTTATCCTTGCCAACCTATTAAGTGGCTCATTGTACTATTTTCGGACCCGTTGAGCCCATGGATATATGACGTTCCTGCTCGTCGGTGCTGGAGAGTGATTGTCGCTTCCGGCAAGGAAACGTTGAAGACTTTATTGGCGTCCGGATGTCCAAAAATAAAAGGCTTTGAGATGTGGCCGGTGAGAATAAGATTAAAGCAACCTCAGCACCACAAAACTAAGAAGCTTTGTTGAGAAGCCCTTTTTTTGGCTTGGAAAAACTCACTTCTTTTTTGGCTTCATGTTCAGCTGACGTCATCTCCGGCCTTTGAACCTTTAGTTTTCTTATTAGCGTTTATGTTATTTTTTTTTGCTTTGTGATGAAAAGAAAAAAAAAAGATTTAATTAATTTCTATATATATATATATGTATTACCTTGGTCCAAACACATTTTTCAAAACGATATCATTATAATAAATATTATATCAACAAGTAGAAGGCTAATAAGGTAACACCATTAACAATTCAAAAAAAAAAATTCTAAGATAAATATTAATGATATTACCTTATTAGTTTTCTACAATAATATTAAATCATAGGTTACATTTTACTTTTCATATTTAAAGAAGAATGATTCTATAAGCCTCCCTTAGAATACATATAAATCATGAAATAAGTGAAATTTTAAAAGCAAATCCTAAGTAGTGTAGGTGCAGACATTATAAACAGTTATATAAATTTTATTTGAATAATGTTATTTTATTTAAATCTGATATTTAAATGATGTTTAGTTAATTCATTTAAATTAGATTAGATTTACATGATTTAAATGAATAGATTGAAGTATTACTATATTATTTAGATACCAATTTATTATTCATTTAAATATAAATTTGATTCATCGTTATATGAATAGATCGAAATGTAGTCCCTGTAGCCGAAAAATTGTGTCCTAATATATACAGCTGTCCTTAACTAATTTGCCACCTCAGCTAGATAATTAATTTACACAAAGCCACAGTTATCAACAAATCGTCTACATACTCCATATACAATCTCTTTTTATCTCATTTTTGTTCACCACTATTACTTACAGACCCTCTTCAAACCCAAGATAGCGAATCATTTAATAATCTTTATTGATCGGGTATTAAATCCTTGTGGTATTGACAACAAATATTTTGTAATTACAAACACTCCTCAAATATAGAAGCGTGAAAACCAATTACTCTATCCACAATTCCATTATGTAGGATTAAACCAAGTTGTTGGGAGTTGTGTGCAAATAATGTTAGTATTTGTTAGTTGTTAGATGTTGTTTATGGTTTGTGGTTAGCAGGTGTGTTTAATTAATGGTTTGTTAGGATTACAACCTATATAAAGGCTTATCAAGTTCATTTCAATTCAACTTAATCAACAAAGAACTTATTCTACAAGATGAACTTATTCTATAAGATTGGTTATTGTTCACATTTGGTATTAGAGCTTGAAGCTTGAGTGTGTGAGTGGTAAATGCTGTGAGTGTGAGAGATACACTGTGAGGGAGGGATCTGAGCTAGATTCTAGTTGGGAATCGGATAGCCGAAAAAACTCACCGGTGCCGGATTTGAACCAAGAGAGGTTTAGAGGCATTTTTTTTGGAACTAGACGAAGAAGGTTCAGTCGGAAAAAAAAAAACGCAGCAGTGTTACTTTCTCAGTCGCCACCACCACGAGCCGCCGACCGCCGGGAGAGTGGGTTGTCACCACCACCACCAAAATCTGCAGAAGATGACCGTGATCAAAACCTAGGTGACCGAAGTCCAGATCTGACACCATTGACGACGAATCGGAGGAATTTCAGTTTCGCGACGTTTCGTTTTTCATCGCCGTTGATAAGCCAAAGTTGCTGGTCATCCTTTCTAGACCAAGACCGAGTCGACACTTAACCGGAAAATTCACCGGAGAAGAGAGAAGAATTTTCTTTTAAGGAAATTTTGGAATAGATGAAAAACAGAGAGGTGCTTGTGAAAAGAGAGGAGTGAGGTTGAATGTGATTAAAAAAAAAAAGGTGGCTTGCTTTGCTTTAAAAAAAAAAATGGTGGCTAAAAAAAAGTAAAAGCAAAAGTTAATTTTTTTGTTGACTTCGTGCAGGTCACGCCGAATCCATTCTTGGTTTGTGTATTGTGTGTTAAATTATATATAATACCTCTTTTTGGTAAATTTACAAATAGTACCATTTTTTGGTAAATTTATAAATAGTACCCTCTTTGGTAAATTTATAAATGGCTACCTCAAACAATGGAAATAATACAATTCAACCCAAAATACCTAAATTTGATGGGAAAACAAATTTTGAGTATTGGAGGGTCCAGATGCAACTTTTGTTTGAATACCAAGAGTTGTGGACTGTTGTGTCCGATGGCATTGTCGATTCAATAGATGCTGCAGCAACTCAGAAGGATCTGAAGGCGAGATTTTTCATCAACCAATCGCTGGATCCGATAATTTTTGAAAAAATTGCACATGCAACTTCAGCAAAAGGAGCATGGGATATTATGATGAATACGTACAGAGGAGTTGAAAAAGTAAAGAAATTTCGCCTACAAACTATGCGGAGGTAGTTGGAGCTTCTTCAAATGACGAAAACAGATAAGGTGACAGATTATTTCTCACGGACATTGGCTATTGTTAATCAGATAAAGTCCAATGGTGAGAAGATTTCAGATGTTCAGATTATGGAGAAGATTCTCAGAACACTAAATTCAAAGTTTGAGTACAAGGTGACTGCCATAGAGGAGTCTAAAGATCTCGAGACGATGACGTTGGATGAGTTGATGGGCTCACTCCAAGCCCATGAACAACATCTGGATGAGAAGTCAGAAATTGAGGTGGATGAGGCTTTACAAAGCCAGTTAAGTCTTAAGAAAGACAAAGACGAGACTCAGAGGAATTCTAAGTCAAAACAGTGGGGTCAGAACTCGCAGAACAGAAAAGGAGGTGATTCTAGTTCTAGACAGGAAATAGGCAGAGAGAGCAACAACACTAATCATAAGAATAAATCTCAGATTCAGTGTTTTAATTGCAAAAAAATTGGCCACTACAGGGCTGAGTGCAGATCTAGAAAGCAAGATTTCTAAACAAATGTTGCAGAAAATGGCGGTCATTCAGAAACATTGTTGCTAGCATGCAACATGGCAAAAGATGAAACCAATAACAAATGGTTTCTGGATTCGGGCTGCAGAAACCACATGTATGACGAGAAGAAGATGTTCACTCGGTTAGATGAATCCTTTACTTCATCAGTGAAGTTTGGGAATGACACAACGGTGCCAGTGATGGGGAAAGGTAAAATATCTATCACTTTGAAGGACGGGTCCCAGAATGCCATCTCAGATGTACTGTTTGTCCCAAATCTGCACAAAAACTTATTGAGTGTGGGACAACTTTCGGAGAAAGGATATGACATACGGATCCTTGAAGGAATTTGCACCATCAGTAGTGCACAAAATGGGCTAATAGCAGAGGTAAAAATGTCACAAAACCGTTTGTTTCCGCTACTTATTAACTGTGATAGTTTACCTTGCTTTAGTTCAGTAATTTGTGATGAGAATTGGTTATGGCATATGCGGTTTGGCCATGTGAATTTTGGAAGTCTGAAACAGCTAGCATCTAGGAAGATGGTTTTAGGATTACCTTCCATTAATTCCCAGATAAAGTTTGCGAGACTTGTGTCTTGGGAAAGAAGCACAGAGACCCGTTTCCTATAGGAAAGGCATGGAGAGCCAGTTAGCCCTTAGAGCTGGTGCATTCAGATTTATGCTCAGTGGAGGTTCCATCAAATGGGAATTCCAGGTATTTTATTACCTTTATTGATGACTTTAGCAGGAAAGCTTGGGTGTATTTCTTGCAGCAGAAGTCAGATGCTTGTGATGCCTTTAAAAGATTTAAGGCGAATGTTGAGAAGCAGTGTGGAAGACCTATCAAGACTTTGAAAATAGACAGAGGCACGGAATATATTGTATGTGATGGATTCTTATAGAATCATGGCATTAACCATCAGATGACAGCCAGATACACACCCCAGCAAAACGGAGTAGCTGAAATGAAGAATAAAACGGTCATGGATATGGTCAGGTGTATGTTGCACTTGAAGAATTTACCCAAAGGTTTTTGGGGTGATACAGTTGCTTGTGCGTTCTATTTTTCTTGAACAGGTGCCCTGCTAGAAGTGTTCTCGGAAAGACTCCACAAGAAGCTTGGACTTAACGTAAACCCAGTATTGGACATCTACGAGTGTTCGGCTGTATTTGTTATGCTCATGTACCTGATATTTTGAGGAAGAAGCTTGATGACAAGGTAGAGAAGTGCATTTTCCTCGGCTATAGTCAGATGACAAAAGGATACAAGCTGTATAATCCAGTATCTAGGAAGGTAATTATCAGTCGAGATGTTACCTTTGATGAGCAAGGCCGTTGGGATTGGTCTAGTGGTAAGGGGAGCTCTTCAGAAGTTAATGTTGATATGGAAGAGATTGGTCGGGAGGAACCTAACCCAGTGACACCACCACATGGCGTAACACCACATCCAGCAAAATCTTTCAGTCGTCCACAATGGCAACGAGTTTTGCCAGCTCGTTTGCAGGATTGTGTTCTCAGTAATGACGACGATCTAACTGATGAAGAGTTAGTGAATTTTGCACTATTTACATATTGTGATCCTATCACATATGAAGATGCAGCTTGAGATGATTGCTAGATAAAAGCAATGGATGAGGAGATAGGTGCAATTGAGAAAAATAATACATGGGAGCTTACTGATTTGCCTCGTGGTAAGCAGCTCATTGGTGTTAAATGGGTGTACAAGACAAAATATAAGCCAAACGGTGAGGTGGAGCGTTATAAAGCACGTCTGGTTGCGAAAGGCTACAAGCAGAAACCAGGAATTGATTATTTGAGGTTTTTGCACCAGTTGCCAGACTTGACACCGTTCACTTGATTGTGTCTCTTGCCGTACATAATCGCTGGATAATCTTCCAGATGGATGTAAAATCGGCATTCTTAAATGGTGAGATAGAGGAAGAGGTCTACATTCACCAGCCGATAGGTTTTGTGAAAATAGGGCAAGAAAATAAGGTCTACAAGTTGAAGAAGGCCTTATATGGGTTGAAGCAGGCACCCAGGGCATGGTATACACGCATTGACACATACTTTATTCAACATGAGTTTTAGAGATGTCCCTACGAGCACACTCTGTACATCAAGTCAAATCCACAGGAAGAAATTCTCATAGTGTGTCTGTATGTTGATGATTTGATTATTACCGGCAATAACCCTGATATGATTACAGAGTTCAAGAAAGCAATGATTGGTCATTTTGAGATGATAAATTTAGGGTTGATGTCTTACTTCCTCGGTATTGAGGTGAGTCAGACGGATGATGGCATATTCTTTTGTCAAAAGAAGTATGCCGGTGATGTGTTGAAGAAATTCAAGATGGAAGGATGTAAGCCGATTTTTACTCCTGTTGAGGAGAGATTGAAGTTAGTGAAAGATGAGTCTGGTGAGCTAGTCGATGCTACCATCTTTCGGAGGCTAGTAGGAAGTTTAAGATACTTAACTTTTACTAGACCTGACATTGCATATGGAGTTGGGCTTATCAGCAGGTTTATGGATTCTCCGAGGCAGTCTCACCTGCAGGCCGGCAAGCGTATTTTACGATATGTGAAAGATACATTAGATGATGGTATCTTTTACTCTTCAGCTGATAAGATTGAACTTGTGGGATACACAGATAGTGATTGGGCATGTGATATAGAGGAGAGGAAAAGTACTTCCGGATATGCTTTCCATCTGGGTTCCGGAGTATTTGCTTGGTCATCGAAAAAGCAACAGGTGGTTGCTTTATCCACTGCGGAAGCCGAGTATATTGCAGTTGCTAGTGGTGCTACACAGGCTGTGTGGCTGCGTCGTATGCTTTGTGATTTGAAGCATCAACAGGAGGCTCCTACAGTGATCTACTGCGATAACAAGTCTACCATTTCACTGACAAAGAATCTAGTTTTTCATGGTAGGAGTAAGCACATTGACATCAAGTTTCATTTCATTCGAGACTTGGTGAAGGACAACGAGATCGTGATTGAGTACTGCCATTCTGATGAGCAGGTTCCAGACATATTCACGAAGCCGCTCAAGGTTGATTCATTTCTAAAACTGAAGAAATATTTGGGCATGATGAGTTATGGAAAACTTGGTTTAAGGGGAGCTATGTAGGATTAAACCAAGTTGTTAGTGGTTAGTAGTTGGGAGTTGTGTGCTAATAATGTTAGTAATTGTTAGTTGTTAGATGTTGTTTGTGTTTTGTGGTTAGCAGATGTGTTTAATTAATGGTTTGTCAGGATTACAACATATATAAAGGTTGATCCAGTTCATTTCAATTCAAATCAATCAACAAATAACTTATTCTACAAGATTGGTTGTTGTTCACACATTATATAGCAATTAGCAAAAATGAGTGAATATAGTAACCAATTAACGTCTTTTACAAGGTAGCGAACGGAACATATTACACCGATTCTACATGTTATTTGACAATAATAAGTCAATGGTACCAAGCGTAACCAAGCAAGCCGGGGAAAACACATCGGGTATTTTTATTGTGATAAATATTAAGCACACAACTACACTTAATAATAAAAATTAAACATACAACTATAAAGAAATTTACAGTTTAACAATTCAATTATTGATCCATATAATAGTAATATGAACAAAAGACTATTAAACGGATCCACAATACATCCATGAGATCAAATAATTGTACTCACATTAAAAAAGGGATTATTATTATTATTTTGGGATTATTAAGAAGTATCATTTACACCCTCTTTTCTGATCATGTGCATTGTCTCAATTGATTATATTTCCATTGATACAACACTTTTTAATCTTGGGAAAGAAAATATTCTTTGGAATGAAGATAGAAGATGATGTAAGGAATTTGATTAACACAAAATCAACATGCATAGATACATAATTAATCTGAATCTCAACCTAAACATATTTTTATATCACGATTAATCAAACCCTAAATAAATATTACTAACCCATGTCAATTCAAGAGAAGTAGGAGATAATCGAGAAAGCGAAAGCGTACCTGAATCCATTGCCGAAGGTTAGTGGACGGACTAAGATCTTCCAAATTATCACAATACTCAGGACACAAAAGTGTTCTCTCTTCTCTGGTGATGGGGATCTAGAAAAGCCAAAAAGTGATCATATAATTTGAGGACCATAACCCTATATATAATAATTAGATTATTATATGTTTTGCTATTTCTAATTTGGCCCCTCATCAAATTAGAAATAGCACTCTGGTATCTACACATTTATTCAATGACAATTATACATTTAAGCCTTAAACCTTTATATCTTAATTAGATCACTTTAATTTAGGCTTAACCAAAAGATAACACAACACATTTAATATTTACGTTTGTGGTCCCACACGTTGGAATTTTTCAACAATCTCCTACTGGGCCACATATGTAACTTTACAAATGTTTATGACTTTATGAGTTCCAAAATTTTACTGTCATAATTTTAGCGTTTATCCGAACAATATCGTCCATTAATTATGCCGATATAGGATCAAAGCGGTTTTCGTCACATTTAGTGTGTTTAAACCCATCAATGGTCACGTATACCAACATAACCAAATGATATAGATCAATAATGGATGCATAGCATAGAAATTACATACAATGTGATCTGTACATATCTATTTCCAACTGGTCCAATTTTATTCTTTAGTGAGATCAATACTTAACACAATGTAATATAGTGTAATTAACTGAATACTTTATTTCTGATCAGAAAAATATCCAAATACATAAATGCATATGTCCATAAAGTAATCAAATACAAAATGATACAAACTCCCACTTATAATATGATATCCTCACACAAAATAACACTTATATGAGCAGTGTGCTCATAAAAGACCTTAGGTGGTAATCCATTTGTAAGCAGATCCGTTATCATGGAGTTTGTCTCAATATGCTCTATGGAAATTTGTCCACTCTGCACTCTCTCCTTCATAACTAGGAACTTAATGTCAATATGCTTTGACCTAGATGAGCTAATGTTGTTGTTAGAATATAACACTACTAACTTATTGTTACAATATAGTTTGAATGGTCTTTCAACACCTTTCAGAATGCGTAGCCCAGTGAAAAATTTCTACAACCATATTCCATGGTTAGATGTATCATAGCATGCTACAAACTCTGCTGCCATTGTGGAAGGAGCTATGAGTGTCTGTTTGGCACTCATCAAATAAATAGCTCCACCAGATAACATGTATACATAGCTTGATGTGGATCTCCTACTGTCTTGGCATCCAGCATAATCGGAGTCGGAATACCCTATGATCTCCAACTTATCCGATCTCCTATATGTGAGCATGTGATCTTTTGTTCACTTCAAATACCTCATAACCCACTTGGTTGCTCTCTCATGATCCATAATAGGGTTACTTAAATATTTTCCTAAAATACCAACAATGTACGCAATATCCAGACGCGTACACACTTGAGCATACATTATACTTCCTACAGCTGAAGTATAGGAAATCTTCTACAATTTTCTTAACTTCAAGGTTATTTTTAGGGCATTGACTGAGACTGAACTTTTCTCCTTTAGCGACAGGGGTGTCACCTAGTTTGCTATCTTGCATGCCAAAACTTTTGAGCACTTTATCGATATATCTCATTTATGATAATCCAAGAATACCCCAATAACGATCTCGTTGTATCTGGATCCCTAATACAAAAAAGGTGTTACCAAGATCTTTCATCTCAAATTTTTTTGATAGAAATCTCTTGGTTTTGTGCAACATGCCTATATCATTTGTGACAAGCAGTATGTCATCGATATACAAAACCAGGAATATGTGCTTACTCCCAATAAATTTGTGATATACACAATTATCAATAGCGTTTGTCTCAAAACCAAACGAGATAATCACTTGATGAAACTTATGATACCACTGACATGAAGCTTGTTTGAGTCTATAGACGGCTTTTGTCAATTTATAAACCATATTCTTTGGGTCTTCCAACTCAAAGTTTTATGGTTGCACTATATAAATTGTTTCGTTAATGTCACAATTGAGCTGTCTTGACATCCATCTGATAAAACTCAAGGTCAAAATGTGCAACAAGTGTCATGATTAACCTAAACGAAACTTTCATTGAAACCGATGAGAAAGTACCTTTAAAGTCAATCCCTTCCTTCAAGGTAAAGTCTTTAGCTACAAGACGAGCCTTATACCTCTCAACATCACCTTTCGAATCTCTTCTGGTTTTAAATATCCATTTACAAGTAATGGGCTTTGCACATTCTGGTAATAGGACAAGTTTTCAAACCTTATTGTCTTGTATAGACTTATACTCCTCATTCATGACATCAATCCACTTTTGAGAGTTGGAACCCTGCATGGCTTGATGTAAGTTGATTGGATCATTTTCCACCATTCTATTGTCTTCCTCATGTTCCTGAAGAAATATGAAAAAATCATTTGGAATAGTATTTCTCATTTCTCTAGTAGATCGCCTTAATGACACTGGTTCTTGAGGTTGTTGAGTTTGTTTCTTAGGAACAATTACCTCATATTGAATGGGGGTTTGTTCAACATTGTCTGGTTGAGGATCCGAATTCGCTTCTTGATCAATGACAAGTATAGAAAATTGACCTAAGTGTGGGATCATAAAACTTATAGTCCCTAGATCACTTATAGTAGCCAATGAAGTAGTTGCTCACAATTTTGGAGTCCAATTTCTTTTCATGTGGCATGTAAGGCCTTGCCTTAGCTAAACATCCCCAAATGTGAAAATGCTTTAGACTAGGATTTCTGTCTGTCCAAAGTTCATAAGGTGTTTTTGCAGCTACTTTAGTTGGCACTCGGTTCAGAATATAAGCTGTTTTTTTGAGTGCTTCTCCCCATAGTGACTCTGGTAAGATGGAATGACAAATCATACTCCTTACCATATCCTTAAGAGTCCAGTTACGCCTTTCAGCTACATCATTCATGCTGAGTGATCCTGGCATGGGGTACTATGGGATGATTCCACATTCCTCTAAGAATATAACAAACGGTCCTAAACTTTGTTCACCTGAACCGTCATATCTGTCGTAGTATTCACCACCACGGTCAGACCTGACACTTATTATTCTTTTGTTGAGTTAGTTCTCAACTTCAACTTTAAATGTTTTGAACAAGTTTAAAGACTCAGACACAAACCGCTCACCTCTAGTTTTAGAGATGTGACCTAAGCGTTTATGTCATAATGTGGTTGAATTTTCTTTATTCAGTTTGAGTTTATTACCTCGTGATTCCACATAAAAGGTTTCATTATAAGAAATGATTGTATCAAGAAAATATAAGTTGTCATGTACACATAGAGAACCAGTTCCAACAACATTTGAATTTATAGATAAACTGAATTGATTGTTTCTGTTGACGTCAATTTCTTGATGGGTAAGAAAGTCAACAACGTTGGATTTGACTATGACCTGTTAAAAGAGAAAGAGAAAGAGAAAGAGAATACAATTGATATTGATATGACACAAGTATACATGGTAAAACTTTGGTGATCGGAGAAACATCAACGGGTGGTTGAATGCACAATCAAGTCAAATCCACTATTAAATATTAAATTACACCACTCAATCTCCCTTGCCTCTCTTTTAATGACTGTTTTCTGTTGTCCCCCCTTTTCGATGGGATTTTGGGTCTATTTATATGTGTATAGAACCCTAATTCTTGTTATACAAGTAAGGGAAGGTGATTGTATTTAACTAAAATTGATTACTTGTCGAAGTCGTTTTTGTTTTCTTTTCTATTTCTGAGATCTTGTGGATCGAATATGAATCTTCATGGGATTCTAATTGCAGTCCGTTTAGCATTTATTTCCTAATCGGTGTGCAGTCTTCTAGAAGAGTAAAGTTGTTGCTTGATTTGGATTCGTTCCCTGTTTGGTGTTTTATCCATCTGAAAACTCTTTAAATTCTTCCCTCATCTGATACGGGGGATGAAAATTAGGACATTTCCATATTGGAGTATGATTCTAGATTCCTCCTTGAGCTTATTTTCTTTTGGATCACGTATTCGACTTCTTTACTTGGGCTTCTCATGTTGTCCCGAGTAAAGCTAAATGTGCCGAATATTTGTATTTGGCCTTACTCGAATTTTCGTGTCTTGGTAACTCCTCCGATGGTGTTTCTGATGCCAGCTTTGATACTTATCTTGCAATATTCCTGAGAGACTGCCTTATCTGTCAGTGATGTGTACATTTAATGAAATATACATATAACAGTTTCCAAATGAACAATAATAACCAGACTTGTCCAATAAAGAAACTAAAACCAAATTCCATCTAAAAGATGGTACAACAAAAGTATCCGATAAATCCAAATAATAACTAGTTCCTAATAACAACCTAAAATGCATTATCACCTCTATTTCTACTGACTTGCCATCACCCTCAAAGATGTATCTTTCAGCATCACTTGGTTTTCGGTAGTTCAGACAACTCTGCATAGAAACACGGATGTGAGTAGTAGCACCAAAATCTAACCACCACGTGTTTCTAGGTACTAAAGCTAAATTTACTCAGAATAGACAAAAGTAAAGAACGTACCTTTCTTTGCACACCAAGCGTGATACTTGGTACAATCTTTCTTCGCAAGTCCATGCTTATTGCAAAATAAGCAACCTTCATTGTCTTACTATTGTTTCTTTTGAGCTGGACCCTTAGCGGCTTCATTATTTTTCCTCTTCTTGCCCTTGACCTTAAAGATGTTAGCCAAATGAGCACTTTCAGACATTTCTTGCTTTAATTTCTCTTCCTCTTGCACACAGTAAGAAATGAGCTCATTAAGAGTTCATTTCTCATTTTTACAGTTGTAACTGACCTTAAACTAGTTGTATTGTGCATGAAGTGATATTAATACCAAATGCACGAGCAAGTCGTCAGACACCTCGAGCTTCAATGCCTTAAGCTTAGAAGTAATATGAGACATTTCCATAATGTAATCCATTATGTTCCCTTTGCCTTTATACTTTATAGAAATCAAGCTTTGCAAATGCGTGCTTGTTTCTGTCTTATCATTTTTTGTAAAACGCTTTTCAATTTCAGCTCGGAACTTTTTGGTTTTGGTTATCTTTTCATATACCACACCCCTAAATGCCTCCAGAATGCTGCGTTTGATAATCATAAGACTCATACGATTTGAGTGATCTCACTTCTCAAAGTTCTTCCTGTCATCAGGAGAAGTTGCATCCGTAAGAGAAGCGGGTTGCTCAATCCGAAGTGCAAGGTCTAGATCCGTGTAGACGAGAACAATGAGTATGTTCTCCTTCCAATCCTTTAAGTTGGTTCCATTAATAATGGGTATTTGGTAGATATTGGTAGATATTAGTAGATATAGTAGAAAGACTAGCTGAAAGAGAACAAAACAAACACACAAACATGTTCAAATTAATAACCGAATACAATAATCAACAAATTCAAATAATGGTAAGTCTCATATCAAGATACCTAGCACAACATTAATATCAAGTCTTTGGACAGTGATATTAATTGTAAGTGGTACTCTTGTTGTAGTGATCAAACATTGACAATAATTCATGTCAAATAAAAAATATATCTTTGGATCGACTTATTACTCATATGTAAAACCTTATAATCGTCACATGTTTACCACCATAAGTGTGTGTGCAATTCGGCCAATTATTAGCCTTCATTTGGGTCGGCTAATACCCGTATGAATTTACACACACACAAATATCCAACATCCCTCATGAACAATCTACCCAAGAGATGTCATTTTAGCGACATCTTGTTTCAATTAGCCAATTTAGAATGATGAACTACTGTATTTCACACTAAAAGATATACCAAAAAATATTTGAATTTGAGTTGATTCTTTAATTTATTTATTTTTTATCAAAATTAGAAAAGTGCCCCTGATTTTATAAAATTACAGAAAGGCCCCTCAAGTTTCAATAATTAAAAATCAGGCCCTGTATTTTTTTAAAATAAAAAAACTGACCCAGTAATTTTCAATAATTAAAATTGGCCCACAATTTTTGAAAATTATAAAATAACCCTGAATTTTATCAAAATCACATAATGGTCCAGAATAATTACAAAACAGATCATATACTATATAAAATTTTCAAAACATGCCCAATGCAAAAACGACATCTAAAACCCTAGGTTTCTTGTGCCGCCTTTCGTCCTCACTCGGTTGCCCAGTAGATCGACAGAAACGACAGTGGCAAACAGCCCGGATCAGTTCCACATCAAGAGATCCGCGAACAATCATGGATGAAAACCCAAGACAGATCCGTTTCGCACAGATCTCTAGCTCGGTGACGATCCATGCCATTATCGGAAAGGCAACGCCAAATTGTGACCACGCCATCATCGGTAAGATGACAACAAATAGCAGACCAACTGCCCGCGATGGATGCGTGCCTGGGTATAGGTCTAGGTCATTGACCCGTATTCATATCAAAACTGGTGAAGAAACTCTTAAAAAACTGGAGAAACCCAGTATTTAAAAAAAAAAAAGTTAAAATTCAAAACTCAAATCTCCAAAATTTTCTCAAATTCTCAAGAATCGATAATGGGTTGCTTTGATACCACTTGTAAGGAATTTGACTAACGCAAAATCAACATGCATAGGCACATAATCAATCTGAATCTCAACCTAAACATGTTTCTATATCACGATTAATCAAACCCTAAATACCTATTACTAACTCATGTCAATTCAAGAGAATGAGGAGATAATCGAGCGGAAGCGTTCCTGAATCCATTGTCGGAGGTTGATGGATGGGTTGAGATCTTCTAAATTATTACAATCCTCGGGACACAAAAGTGTTTTCTCTTCTCTAATGATAGGGATCCAGAAAAACCAAAAAGTGATCTTGTAATTTTGTGACCCTAACCCTATATATAGTAATCAGATTATTATATGTTTCGTTATTTATAATTTGGCTCCTCATCAAATTAGAAATAACACTTTGATATCTACACATTAATTCCATGACAATTATACCCTTAAGCTTTAAACTTTTATATCTTAATTAGATCACTTTAATTTAGGTTTAACCAACACATTTAATATTTACATGTGTGTCTCCACACGTTGGAATTTTACAATAGATGAAAAATATAAGAAATTCAGAAGATAGGCTTGACTATATTGATAAAGCATAGCATTTGAGTTAACTTACCAAGGCAATTCACGATAGGCAGGGCATCTGAACTAAGATGATGAAGCATCAGTTTCAAAACTTCGTAAGGGAATTTTTTAAGTATAATCTATCTACAAAACAATTTAGGATTTGGATTCTCTACTGATCTGATCTTTTTCCTGATATTTTTAAAACATATGATTAGTTGTTGGTAAAGTGGTTGTGGAAACCAATCACATCTTAACTACACATTCATTGCAATGCTTATGTGTTATGAGATTAGATGAGATCAGGAAAAAGATCAGATCAGTAGATAATCCAAATTCAACAATTTACTGACGATCCGAAAACAAAAGAGAATATATAAAAAAAATGAGAGGATGTTTGATTCACAAACCATAAATAGATTATCCGGATATAAACTCATTGAAAACAACAACAACAACAACAAAAACGATTTTTTCTTCCTTGTTTTAGAATTTTGGACGAGCTTTTAAAATGTTCTTTATCAAAATCATGAAATTTTTAAAATAAAAGACATCCAATTGAATTGAGCATAAATAAGCAAGAAAGTTACACTACTTCTGCAAAAGTTACAAGACTTAGGCTTAGTTTGGCATTGCTTCCCCAGCTGCTTTTGGGGTCAAAAGTGATTCTGGACCTAAGACAAGGTGTTTGGTAAAATCGCGGGGAAGTGATTTTGGTCACTTTTATCTTCTCCCAACTGAGTTTTTGAGAAGCTACAAATACATGCTTTTGGATTTTGGCTTCTGCTTTTAGAAAACGTGCTACAGTGATATTAAATGAAATTTTACTAACTTTCCAACTTTGTCCTTACCTTTAATGAAATTTAACAAAAAAAATTGGACTTATATTTCTGTAAAAAAAAATGTTGCCATAACTGTATAAAAAAATGGAATAATTAATTCAATAAAGTAGAATAAAAATGAAATAAAAAAAAGTAGAATAAAATAAATAAATAAATAAATGAGGTTAATTAATTAAATAAAATAGAATAAAAAATGGGGTTAATTAATTAAATAAAGTAACATAATTATATAACACTAAACACAAATAAACAAGAAAAATATAAAGTATAGCACATCAGTACCATTTAAATGTCTATGTCCTTTTAGTAATTTTACACATTCACAACATTTTTTTTTTCAGTTTACCAAACACATTGAAATTGCTTTAGTTCTCACAGCACTTTTGAAAATCAGTTTACCAAACACTCAGCTGATTCTTCTCACAGCAATTCTAAAAGCAATTCCCCCACAGCAATTCTAAAAACACTTCTCCCCACAGCACAACAATACCAAACTGAGCCTTAAAATCAGCGTCTGGGCAACTTATCAATGTAAAGAAAATAAGCAAGCAAGTTCACAACAAAAAACAACCAACTGCTTTCCCATTTATCTTCATAAGCTTGAATAAAAGCATAGAGTAAAAACAATTAAAAACCTTTTAGAAATGACTTAGATGACACCACTACTAATTGATAAGAATTGAAAAAGGAGATGATTTTCCAGCCGTGCACCCATTATGATAAAATAACAGGTTCTAGGAAAAAGAAAGGCCAACATCTCTCACAAGTCACAATCAATTAATTCATCACAAAATGAAATTGCTTACCAATCGAAATCAAAATAAACAAGTTAAAATCCAAGACTAAGCAGCAAGCACTCTCCCCTGAAAAAACAAAAATCCAAAATACCACTAGTAGCGGATAAAAGATGAAAAAAATGAAAAATCGCACCTAATCGTAAACAGATGGGAGGATAACAAACAAACAAAACCTCACGTCAAATCACCGACTTACAGAACAGGTTTGTTTAATTTCCTTCACTATCTGATTCACGACAAAACAATCACAAAATTTGGACAGAAAAAAAAATATATGAAAAATAAAATGTGAAAAAGATATGTCTCAGTAAGGGATACAATTTGCAATTAACGAAGAAATTATAAAGAAAATCAGAATTTAGGTTCTCCTTTGCTGTATCTACTAAATCAATATCTTCAATAACAATACACTTTTACACAATCAAGTTGCACTCTTCAATTCTAATAGAAAAAATAAAGTATGCCTTTCATAACACAAAACATTCGATTATGAACGTACAGAAAAACAACCAAACCTGATGATAATTAGAAAACTCTTGACTACTTAATTCTTCTATTTACAAGTCACAAGGCCAATGATTCTACGAAAAAATAAGTTTCCTGACAAATCGATTATTTATATCATTATAGTTGTACTATTTCGTGACAAACCAGAGAGAAATAAGTAAAAAAAAAAATAAAACCGTTATAATTAATTAAAATAATTAAAAAACTTATTATTATTATTGAGACAAGATAATTCATTTATCACATAAAAAAATCAATTTTGATTCGTCCCGAAAAAAAAAATCATGTTCGTGACAAATCCAAATCAGTAAAAAATTAAAGCTCAGGAGAAATGAAAGGATTTGACACGATAAATGATTGTCACAATAAAAATATGGTTGTCACGATAATTAATTATCCAAGAAATAATATATTAACTTTACATAACAGTGTTATATAAATCTCTGAAAAAAAAAAACCTTTTCTAAAAAAAAATCCAATTTTATGTAAGAGTATAATATTTAAAAATATATATATATCAAAAAGCTGAACCCTCCAAAAAAACATCAATTTTAAATGAGTCCATATCTTGTGTTTGTTAAACTAAATCAAATATATTTTCATTTGTATTACTAAGTAAATGATTTGATTCCAATTTAATTCCCAAAAGTTCAGCAATATCTCCTAGGGTTCAAGGAAAATTATACTATACTTAATATATTTATTATTATTAAGCTTTGTTTGATGTTGTCTATAGATAAAAATATGTTTGTCACGTTATTTAATTAACCAAGAAATAATTAACTTAAAAAAATGGTGGAAAAAACCGTGACAATATAATAAAAAAATAGATTGATTAATTATCGAAGAAATAATTAACTTTCGTAAAAAAAATATGTGACAATTGATTTTTTTCATCATGATAAAAACAAAAATATTTCGTGACATATGGTTTTTCGTTGAAAATAATTAATTTAAAAAAAGAAAAAAAAATTAATGTGAATGAGTAAAGACGGGGGAAATGAAAATAAAGTAGAGAGTTAAAGGAAAATATCAGGTAATTTTTAAGGAAGTATAAAGTTGCTTTGTCGGAGATGTGGATTCCAACTACTTTTTTATTTTTATTTTAAAAAAAACACATTTATATATAATATTATATATGAATTTAATTTCAACTTTTCCTATCGACTTATTTATAATTTCATATTATTATATTTTAATACATTTTTTTAGTTAGTATGTAATAGAAAAAAAAATTATATATATATGAAAAAAAAAACTAGAACCATCAGTACCGGAACCACTCCCTAAACCGTTCTGGCTCCGGTTTTAGATCCCATGGTGGGAATATTGTGAATTTCAAGTAATATTGTGAAAAGATTTGTGGGAATGTGGGATTCTCTTTGATGTTATTTATATAAATGATTAAGTTATTTACAATTATTTTTGGTTTTTATGTCGGATTTAAACAAAAATAATAATTTTATTTGAAAAAGTAAATAAAGGATTTGGTGTTCTGTCCTTAGATTAAATCGATTTCTTTATGTAATTTTTTTTTAAAAAAAATCCAGTAATGCTTCCTAATCTTGCTTTATAAACAATTTGACCTAAATTAAGTAATTGTTTTGCATATTAATGAGAGCAAATTACACAATTTTTTCCTCAAAAAAAAAAAGAAAGAAAAAAAGCAAATTACACTCGACCTTCCCGAGGTTTGTCTTCTTTCATCTAGAACCAACTTTATCATTAATTGACATCCACATCCCCTATTGATTAATTCTTATTTTAAAAAGACTAAACTACCTTTGATCCTTAATAAATATATAATTTCACTAAAATCCTTTTTTTTTTTACGAAATGTTACTTATTCAAACGTCTTTATCATATTATCAACATAAGTCCTTTGTTTTTTTAAAATACATCACTTTAATCCGTTTGACTAAAATATTAACGGTCAACTCTAATTATATGTATAAAAGTACAATTTTATCCTTATCAAATGATTTATTGAGTTTCAAAAATAAATAATATTAAAATAGTTTATAAATATAAATTAACCAGTAACATTTTATTTTCTAAAAAAAAAAAAAGCAGAAAAAAAACTAATTGGTGGATAATGGAAAATATAAAATTAAAATAAATAATAAATTGAAAATGTAATTATGAATACTTTTTATATAAAAAAAAACTACTTTTTTTATATCCATTTTTTTTTTGGCTATTCATTTTTTATAATAAACATTTTTTTTTATATTTTTTCCATTATCCATCTATTATTTTTTTCTATTATTACATTTTTTTAGAAAATATTGGATGGATAATGAAAAAGACTAATTGATGGATAATCAAAAAAATAATAAATTGAAAGTATGATTATGAATACTTTTTATAAAAAACTAATTTTTTCATATCCAACTTTTTTGGCTATTTTTTTTTTTAAACAAAATAAATTGAAAAGAATGATTCACTTAACCATTTAATAACTCTAAACAAAAAAATATCAAACATGAAATTATTGATCTTTCCCAACTATAGTTTTTACAAACTTCCATTTCTATTTTGGCATAACCTCTAGTTTTGAGATATGGATTTGACTGCTATAAAGAATCTCTATATACATTTTATCAAAATTAAAAAAAAATGTACATTAATTAATTTACAATGTTACATGTAATCATATAAGCATGATTTTTTCTTAATTTTTTAATTATCCATTGTTGTGGACCACTATAATAGAATCCGCCAATGATTAACAATCACTCATTATATATATATTGAAACATTTAAATTTAAATTTAGATTTCTAAAAAGATAAAGTACATGTCATTTATTATATATTATCAAATAGTTTGTAAGAAATTCATCTTCCATCTTATTATCAAAATTCAATTTTATCAATATATAGCTGAAAACGACATTCGAATAGTTATAGTTGAAAACGGTTAAATAACAAACTATAGAATAAATGTAGCAAAATCATATTAATAACTTAAATCATTTATTAATTTGTAATCTTGTATTTAAAGTTATTCTGACAGAGAATATGAAGAATTTAGGAAAAAAAAATTGTTAACCGAAAAACCGGGAGAAAATAAATAAATGTTATATAGAATAATTCTCTATTAATGTTTTGTTTTAATTTTTTCATCAGGTCATAAGAATTCATATATGTGGGAATTAATGTAAAAAAATAAATTAGACTATATCACAACGAATAGAAAATAAAATCGTAAAAGGATTTTTTTTTTTTTAATTATTATTCTATGTTCAAGAGGAATACATAAAATGGAATATAATGAGAATTTTGATGAAAAAAAAAAAAAAAAAACGGGGGTCCATCCGGCCTCAGCCCCCCTTAGCTTCGGTCTCTGCTTGAAGGCCTTCAACAACGTGAGGTCTTCTTTTCTCTTCCTTGTTTTTATTTTCTCTCTCTTATATACCTTAGTAAAAAAAATGCAAGTCTATAAGGGCCTAGATATCACAACCAACAAGATTGCCTTCCACGACCGCCGTGAAGTCCCGCACCATTTCCTTGGCGAGTTCGACACAGATGAGGTCGGTGAGTTGTCACCCTTCGAGTTTCGCTAGCGAGCCGAGTTGACTATCTGACATTCTTTATCGTAAAAGAAAACGCCGTTATAACGACCATCTTGTCTTTTTTGCGTTGGTGACGATGGTGGTGGTTGTGTTGCTGAACGCCTGAGGAGGAGACGGTGGAGGGGGCGGCGGTAGTACAAGCAGCCATGATGGGTCTTCGTCGTCTTCGTTTTGAAAATGAAGGCAGAGAGAAGAATAAAAATGGTGAAGAAAAATGTTGTTGGTGGTGGTGGAAGTTAGCAGTAGTAGTTGTCGATGACAAAACAGGTTTCATAACAGCCTGGTCTGGTTGTTTTTTTTTTCTTCTTCTTTTCTGCTGAGGTATATAAGAGAGAAAATAAAAACAAGGAAGAGAAAAGAAGACCTGCAAGCACGTATTATACTCAATACACATAAAAGGCACAATCTTTGTAAGTGAGAGAAAGAGGAGACCGTTGAGTGTGATAAGAAATTTTGAGGTTTTATTCTTTTGTTAGTGCCGGAGAGAATTTAGAGCATCTGTGTGTTGTAAATTAATAAATAATAAATTAAATAGATGAAGAAGAATTAATAGAAGAACAGCTTAAAAAAGAAACGAGGGATGAAACAGACGAGAGAGATATTGTGTATATTGATTTTGAGAGCTTTCACTGATCGATCTTTTACGATTGAACGCTACATACATATAGGCAAGCTCACCGCCTCTCAAGCCTTACAAATATCAAAGCCTTAGTCCTTAAGTTACAAGCCTTCTTCTCCAAGTGTGTCATCGAGTGGGCAAGTGTAGGTAGGTCCACGTAATTTATAACACTGCTCTACTATTTCCATAGCTTGTATTTCAATTTGTTAGGAAAAATCCAGTGGGATAAAAATCTGTTTTCTTCAAAACATTTCTCACATTTATACTATGTTATGAAAAACTTAGTGGGATAAAAACCTTAGCAATGATATTCATTGATCTGTCTAATCAAAATAATATTTATGATGATCTTCTTACTCAAGATAACATATATACGATGATTAGTAAGATCAAATTAATAGTTACAATGATCTTCGTGATCAAGACAATATATACGATGATCAACATGATAAAAGTAATATTTATAATGATCATTATGGATCAAATAATTTTTGGGTGTGCTCAGAGAATTATCTCATTAAAAACTTATCAAGAAAACCCAATGGGACAAAAACCTGATTAGAAAAAAAAAAATAGTACAATACCCATATGTCCCAATATAATTAATATACTTCATTTGTTATGCTCCCTCTGATGGAACATCCCCTGATGGAACACTCCCCTTTATGAGACGCTCCCCCTGATAAAAGTTCATTCGAAGCAATATTCTAGATTACTGAGCTGAAACACACTGATTTTATTTCATGAAATGTAATAACATTATAAACGATTAGGGGGATTATAAGCAAAGACTTGCTTTATGAAACGTTATTAAATTGTTGTGCAATTATAGGCAAAGACATGTCTATGAAGACACATGCGTATATAATATAATTATTATATCTTTATCTTATCAGATATTCACAGAGACGGTTATACCACATTCGCCCATACTGATTTTAATCCATATGAGGATTTCCTTATGTTCATCAAATACAGATTATGAGATCTCGATTTACATGCTTCTAGCATTTTAAATCCTTTATGGATTATAAATATCTGCATTGAGTGGGTTATATAGGTAAACGATTACTACGTCTAGAAGACGTATTTCAAGCCTTTTAAAAACAACCAATTTTATCAAAAATTCAGAACGTAATCGTATTCATCACTAGTACCAATTTTGAGTTTATTGGTGATTGTGATGTGGATAAATTTGACATTTTACATTGATGGAGGGAACATGAAAAACAATTTCTGATCTCGTCTATAATAGCCAAACAGATTCTTGCAACACCGGTTTCTACAGTGGCTATTGAACAAGAGTTTAACACCGGTGGAAATATTTTGGACGCAAGACGATCGCTTTTGAGTCCAAAATCAATTCAATTCCAAGTCTGTGTTGATGATTGGAAAAGACTGACTATAGACAATAAGAAATGGAGCAAAAAGTGATTTACGATTTCTTCGATGATGATCACACCACTGGCACCGGAACAGAAGACAACGATTAGTTATAGACTTACAGTTATAGATGTAAAAGACAATAAAATGTAAAATAACTATGTGGTCTTTGATTCCTCTAAACCCCAAGAGGATACATAGGCAACTTAAATTTGGTACAAATTAACCAAATTAAGTGCAAAACCAATTTTAATTTTTTAATTTTATACATTTATTTCAATTTATGTATTTAGTTTTTTTTTTAAATTTTAATTTCGGCTTACGGCCTTACGCAATAAAATTCATTTACAATTTCACATTATTACATGTCTTATGTTTTGGTAATCGTCTTGAAACCAGTATATTGTTTTTTTTTAAATGGAACCGAACCGTCGGAACCGAACCAGAACCGGTGGAACCGGAACCAGAACCGAAACCGCCGTTCCACGGTTTCGGTTCCGGCTTCGACTCAGTTCTGAAACCGAAACCGAAACCGATGATTCGAAACCTAAACCGGAACCTGGACATGTCTAACCAAGTCAATATATGGATCTAATTTTGTTCAAACTTGTCCCCAACCAAGCCAGTTCCATTTTAACCAAATGTCTTTTCAGTATACTCCAACATGCCTTACTAGTTACTACGGGTAAATCCAAAAATGTGTAAACTCATATGATTAAGAGCTTGTTTGGTTGAACTTTTGAAAAACCTCTATTAGTAAAAGTTCTATTTGTAGTAGATCTATTAGAAATAGAGTTTTTTTTATAAAAAAAAAATTATAGTTGTTTGGTTGGTAGACTTGTTTTAAAAAAAAAATATCTATTTGGAGAAGTGCCTCCCCATAAGCTTTTGCCTAGTAGATGTTTAAACTATACTAGTCTCTACTCAATTTAAAATAGACAATCTCAAAAGTTTAACCAAACAACTCTAAAAAACTCAAATAGACGTTTGTAGACCAGTATAAAGCTCAATCAAACGAGCACTACGTGGTATATGGGCGTTGCAATTGTCAAGGAGAAGCAAAATCTTCCGATTGGTTATAGGAAGTGCAATTGTGATTAAGAATCCTAAAAAAAATATAGATTTTTTTCTAAAGAAGAAAACCAACTAAACAAGCAATCCTGTAAAGGAACCTTCCCTACATTTTCTAAGACAAAATAATACTTTACAAGGTTAAACCTATCACATTAACAACCCCTCTAAATTAATATTCAAGGGTGGATCCCAAAAATATTAATCTATAGGGGTGTATTATATTCACACATCATATACTATTAGGGGTGTGTATTTTCGGTTTGGTTTGTGTTGAAGTTCAATGTCAAACTAAACAGATATGAATCAGTTTGACTATATTTCAATCTTAATCAAACTAATGTGATTTGTCAAACCGATTCAAACGAAACCAAAAAAGTCGGGGTGGTCTGAGTTGATTTAACGGTTTAAGTTTGAACCTAAAAATCATTTTTTGTATTATTATAAAAAGAATATTTAAATATTTTTTTTAAAATATAGGTGTTATTTAATTATTTTAAAAATAAAAAAAACTATATACCTAACAAATTAACAATAAAAGACATCATAACAGAAAAATAAAAAAATAAAACTCATATTCTAAAATGCATTGGAAGGGATGAGTAATAGTATTTTATTTATTTTAAAAAAATAGTATATAAAAGAAAGAAGAATAGTACAATACCAAATTATTTATGATAATGAATGAGAAGAAGAAAAAACTTATTTGTATGTGAAGCAAATAAATATAAATAACAGTTACAAAACTTGGTTTATTAAATATATGGGTTGGTTTGGTTTGGTTTGGTTTGATTGGTTTGTTAAATGACAAACCGATTAATAATTTTTTTATATGTGAAACCGAACCAACCCATAAGATTTGGGTTGGGTGAGACGGATTGATTTAGTTTGATGGGTTTTTACACACCCTTATATACCATGGCTTTTTTCTTATATATATATCAAAGTGAGTCCGCTTTGGTCTAAATTTGGGTTGGAAAGTGATTTTTCATTTGGAAAAAATCCATCAAAAATTTCAGACCAAATCGGACCAAATTGGAAAAAAAAAAAAATACGGATTATTGGGTTCTATTATGTTTGCCATCACTAGATATATGTTATGTAATTAATTTTATAAAATTTAATAAATAAACAAGGTAACAAGTAATTATTTTTTAAAGTTTAAATATTGATTTAATTTGCATTGCAAAAGGAAAAAAGAGAGAAGTTTTTTTTTTTTAGCTTGAATTTACTGAGTCATCACTGCAAAAGAGAGAAGTGTCGTTATATCATGTCTAATCTAATTTAGTTATAGTAGCGTCCAACCATATAATTCAAGTTTGGGACCTTTATATAAAGCAAAACAAAAAAGGGTGGAATCAAAAGTGAAAAATAATTAAAATTTAATAATATTTTCTTAAATTTTTAAGAGAAATTAAAATAAAACGAGGCCCCCTCCCACTTCATCGTAACTTTTTTTTTTTTTTCCGTCTATCATATATTATTAATGGAAAATGCTCATCCAAACAATATTCAAGGTACGGGTTGATGCTAATATAGATATATCATTTCTCATTATCATAACTATTTCTTTGTTGGCTAATCTGGTTTTTTTTTCTCCTTGATCAAATATCTGAGCTTTATTTTGATTAGGGTGTGCATTTTCAGTTTGCTTTGAGTTGAAGCTCAATGTCAAAATAAACCATTATGGATCGGTTTGGTTATATTTCAACACAACCCAAACCAATTTAATTTTTCAAACCGATTCAAACCAAACCAAACAAAAAAATGTCGGGTTGGTTTGAATTGGTTTATCGGTTTATATTTGAACTCAAAAAACTTTTATTTTTGGTATTATATTATAAAAAATATTTTTTAAAAATAATCATAACATGAAATATTAATTATAATCATAAAATGAAACATCATCTATGCTCTTAAAACCGTAATACGTCAATCAATCAGAAGAATTGTATCAAAACAAATAAATAAACTATAAAAACTTAAAGTAATCGGTAAAAGTTATAAAACATAGACTGAATAAAAAGCATAGATGATTTGTTTTTTTTTTTTGTCATTTTATGAATATAAGACCTGAGATCCACATATGTTTTCAAAACAAAGATAGTTAACAAATTATAATTTACGGCCCATCGTCTGCATATGTTTTTTGAACGGTAACAGTGGACATGGTCATAAATATCACTTTTTATTTTATGAGTTGCAGTGATGTTATCGGTTTAATAAGTTAAGTTTAAAATGCATATATTATGGTAAACTACCCATATTGCCCTTAAATAATCAATTTTTAATTCTCTTTGTACTTCCATCTCCACACTTTGATCACTGAAAGTAATTATTTCTTTCTCTCAAAAACTTATCTGAAAATCGATCTATAAATTGTCTTAATATTATCCAGTTTTTTTGATAAGTTTACGATCTATTGTATATTTTTGTTACATTGGTTCGAGCTTTTTTTGATATGTTTACGAGCTATTTTGTAATTGGTCTGAGTATTTTTTTTTTAAATTTGTCTAAGCTTTTTTACATTTGTACAAGCATTTTTAAACTGCTGCAAACAAGTTATAATCTTGGGAAAAAAAGCTCAAACATCTAAGAAAAAAGCTTGAGCCCTTAATAAAAAAACTCGATCCCTTTAAAAAAAAGCTCGAGCCCTTTAAAAAAAACTCGATCATGTTAAAAAAAAAAAAGACTCGATCCCTTAAAAAAAGCTCGATCATTTTAAAAAAAAAAACTCGATTCTTAACAAAAAAAGCTCGATCCCTTACAAAAAAAAAACTCGATTATGTACAAAAAAACTTGATCTCTTACAAAAAAAACTCGATCATGTAAAAAAAGTCTCGATCCTTAACAAAAAAAACTCGATCATGCATATAAAAAAACTCGATAATGTACAAAAAAGCTTGTTCCTTTTAAAAAAAAAACTCGATTCCTCTAAAAACAACTCGATCCCTTACAAAAAAAGCTCGATCCTTAACAAAAAAAACTCGACCTCTTACAAAAAAGTTCGATAATGTAAAAAAAAAAAAACTCGATCATATACAAAAAAAACTTGATCCCCTTAAAAAAAAGCTCGATCCATTATTAAAAAACTCGATCATTTAAAAAAAACCCGATCATGTAAAAAAAAACTCGATTCTTAACAAAAAAAGCTCGACCCCTTACAAAATAGCTCGATCATGTATAAAAAAAACTCGATCATATACAAAAAAACCCGATCCATCATAAAAAACCTCGATCACTTACAAAAAAAAGGTCAATTATGTAAAAAACAAAAAACTCGATCTCTTACAAAAAAAGTTCGGTCATGTACAAAAAAAACTCGATCATATACTAAAAAACTCGATCCCTCACAAAAAAAGCTCGATCCCTTACAAAAAAAACTCAATCCTTTTAACAAAAACAACTCGGAAATGTTTCAAAAGTCTAAAAAACAAAGATATTCATCTTCGTCAATACACAACAGATCAAATAAAAAAAAAACTCTAGGGGCGCTGCCCTCTGCCCCCCGCGAGTTGAGCTCGACCCCCTAATGCGTGTGCGTAGCGCCACTCCATCGTCGTTCGAGTGATTGTCTGAGTTTCAACGAGATTTTCTCTCTCTACTTCAAAACTATCACTGTAAAAATGAATGAAAGAAATCTGATGTGAAACGACTATTGAGGGTATTTTTGTCTGTTCACCATAATAGGTGTCTTTTAAACATAAGTTATTAAAGTAGTGACACTGTTGAAATGCCACCTCCAAAAAGTGCTATTTATTTTTTGACCCCCTCTTATAAAACTGTATGTACATCCAAAATCTATATATTTTCAAAATTTCAGTATTATCCTTAAATTAAATTATTAATATTTTAATCTTAAAATATAATAATTTCTTATAACTATTTATTTTTTTGAATTTTAACTAACTAAATCCTTTTTAAATAAAAAAACTAACTAAATCAAATTTAAAATAGTAAAGAAAAAAAAACACAAATAAAAAATGGAAACTCATTACCAGTCCATTCTCTTAAGAAAAAATTGAGGAGATTGACTGTCCAGAACAAATGAAAAACTCATCCAAAATTTGAGAGGAGTGCGGCTCCTCCACATCCACACACCCACACTCACACACACACACATATATATATATAAAAGTCATTTATAATTTTGTAATTTACATATAAAAAACCAACAACGTAGAAACGAGAAAAAAATATAAGAACACATAACATTATCTCTCTATCTCAAGGGAAATAACAATTAACAATAAAAGTTACTTAATTTTTTTTAATAATACATGAAAATGAAGAAAGATGGGGAAGGAATGAAGGATGAACACGAATCAGATCAGTATATTTCTTTTCGTTGTTGCTTATTTGTTTTTTTATTTTGTTTTAAGTTAAATAAAGAAAAATAGCTATTTAATGTCAACTCTTGGACTTAAAAATAAAAATAAAAAAGAGGACATATTTAACAATGTTTGGGTGTGCTTTCGAGATTTCATATTTTAAATTTTTTTAAGGTGTGTACATACAAATAGTAGTGAACATACTGTTTTTTAAGGACGTAGATATTCGACCCTCGTGGTTTTTTTAATAAAAAAATGACCACCTGACAATACAAAAAACTTACCGTTAATAAAAGACCCATAAAAAACGCAATTATAATTATTACAATAGACGACAACATATCAAATCCCTTGATAAGAAAATTCAGACATGATATCTCAAAAATACTTAATTCACTTGTAAAAGAGTTGAATTCATTGTCCTTGTCATCCCTTTTTTTTTTAACGAAGGTTTTTATTTTCTAGCTAGTAACAGTTCGAAATTTGACACAGAATTTAAATTTCTCGTATGAAATTATAGCATATATGTTTTTTTCCTTTCAAATTGAAAGGAAAGATCAAAAGAGTTGAAATAAATTTTTTATTTCGATCAAAAGAATAATGCTAGATATCACAACCACTATCACAACACATACTGTAGATGAGGTGTCAATCGATGAATGAATATATTGATAAGTAAGATAAATCATTACAATTTATGAAATTCCGTCTAGTTAAACGGAAGAATTATAAATCTCCAAAATAATAGATAGAAATACCGTAAATAGAGTCATCACGACAACCATCAAAGGAGTAGTTTCCATCCAGGAGCTACTTTACCATATTCCGAATTCAATGGTTTCAATAAAACCCTTATAGACGACCGCCTTGGACTAGATCTATAACTACCCTCAACGGTTTGTGCAACAATAAATCCTATTTTGTATTTATTGAGATCTGTTGACTTTGTATACCATTCCATTGTAAATAAACAATTTTATCATAAACCCATTCTGGTCTTAAAATTATATAATAATGGAAACAACAACCCTAGTGACCTAGTCGCTATCCTAATCATCAATTGACACGCCTGCAGCTACATATATTGTAATTGAAAAAATGTGATAGTGGTTGTGATGTATAGCGTCACTCCTAAAGAAAAGAAAATTAAATAAATGTATATGGACGGTCGAAGGCCTTATTTTTACATTCACCTTAGGTTCCAAAATCTTAGAACTGACCCTGAGTTACAACCATGATTTTTTTGTTTTGTTACATTATATGACATTTAATTAAAGGGACGCATAAAATTGTTGTCTTTATATCTTGTTAGTTGTTACCGTTTTTATCTAGGTTTCCATAAAAAAAAAATATAAATGGAATAAGAGATTGATTGAATAATAAATTAATTTCTTATTTAGATAAAACGTATTCAACAGGATTGATAATGAAATTATCATTTAATATTTCCAAAGAATGGTGTTATTGATATACCTACTATTGAACTATTTATACCTCGTTTTTTAAATTATTTAATAATCTTTTTTTTTTCTTTATCAAATTACTCAAAGAGACATACAATTTTTATTAAAAAAAATCCTAAAAAATGTAAAATTAATAAAACTCCATATTTTTTATTTCAAAACCTTACTGGCAAAAACTTTAATGACATAGATTATCTCAAATCATTGAATGTTTACTATTTTTATTTATATTATATTTCAGGTCTCGATCTCATGTTTATCATATTTAGTATTTATATATTTTATTATTTCACATGTTTGTTTTATTTTTCTTTTCAATTTCCAGATCTATGTTTGCTATATTTTTTTCTCGGTTTATTTTCTTTCAGATCTTCAAGGTATACTATAATTTATATTAATACTTTTGTAGATTTTATTAATGATATTTACAAATAAAAACAATGAAATCGCACCAAAAAGTGCAACCAAGAAAACTTAATTTCTGACAAAACGAAATCACACCAAAACTCTAACTCAATTGTTTTAAAAAAAATCATCAGATGATTAATATTACATTCACACTCAACCACCAACATCGTATCTAATAAATATGGTTTTACATTGAAATAAGAAGAAAAAACAAGTTTTATGAATGAATATGAGAAAACTATGTATACAGATTAGAGATTATGTTTTTTTTTTTTGTTTTTTGTTTTTTCGAAAAATGATATGGGGTGTATTAAGTTTAAAAAATAAGTAAAAGATAGTTCTGGAAATAAATAAATAAAAAACCATATAAATTTATAAAATCATATTATATTTTTAAAAAGTGGGACATAGTGGGGGCAATAACACCACTCA
This sequence comes from Dipteronia dyeriana, assembly GCA_032871835.1. Lineage (NCBI taxonomy): Eukaryota > Viridiplantae > Streptophyta > Magnoliopsida > Sapindales > Sapindaceae > Dipteronia > Dipteronia dyeriana. The sequence goes on along the minus strand of CM065295.1, from coordinate 90,625,670 downwards.
TTTTCAAAACGTGAATGCTAGATAACCTAGATGATTTACGAGATGTTTATAACTCACATGTTAATTTGGGCATGAATTTTTATATATATTTTTGTGCAACCTATCATTATATTGAAGCTTTACCAAATTTAAACATATTAGACTTGTAAGATTGAAATGATGGATTTTAGGGATATCAGTATACCACATTATGTGAACCCTAAAATTAGATAAAGTAGAATTACTATTCTTATTATTATCATTACTCTTTTCAAAACTTGTATAAAATAATGTGGTAAGCAATTTATTATTATCATATCATTCGCCACATCAGTCTATTTATTTATCGTAATCATTTAAGATTAATTTTGAATAAATTATTTTGCTAGTCAAGCTTTAGTTTGCATTTGATTTTTTGTCTGAATATTGAACAGTGCTAAATTGTATCGAAACCAGAATGATGAATGAAAACTAAAAAACATGTTTATTTTGTTTTACTGAAAACTGAATATAGGTTATTATAAGTTTTGTTTTTTAAGTTACAAATATCCGAAAATAAATAAATTTACATATATACCCATAAACTACTGTTTTTTATATGATTACATTTTAATATATAAACATTGATTAATTTTTTTTTCAACTGTTCTTTAATCTATTAATATATATATATATATATATATATATATATATATGTTTTTTATTATCTTGTTTTCCATATTGAATATTGAGAAACTATATTAAAGAACTAACAATAAATGGAGAAGAAGGTTGTGGGGAATTGCAAATATACGAAGTTGTTGAAATGTTGTCTTTGCTTCTATTAACAACTAAAGTTAAAAGATAGTAGAAGTATAATTTTTTCCCCAATTGCAATTGTAGCAAGTGAATTTATATGATTTTGGTATAAAATTAATTTTGTTATAGATTATTTAAGCAATAATATTTTTAAGAAAAAATGGATGTGGAGAGATATTTCATGGGTGATAATATAGTCACCTAAAAAATAAATATTATGGTTCGAACGACGGTTGGAGAAGATAAAGTTGAAAATTTATTAGATTTATAAGGATAGTTTTCGAAGCATTAAATTGATATAATTCAGATGTGTTTTTAATTTTTTGACTAACTAAAAAGTAAAAAAAAAAAATCAACTAAGTGATTCTAAGAGTGGTTTAAATGATTTTATCGTTTAAAAAACGTCAAAGCGGAAAAATCAAATAGATACCAACATGCCTTCAAAATATGAAACTATGGAAGCCAAAGACAACTTAGACTCAGTTTGACATTGTTGTGTTGTGGGGAGAAATGCTTTTAAATTATTGTGGGAGAAATTGCTTCTGAAATTGCTGTGGGAAGAATCAGCTGAGTGTTTGGTAAATTGATTTTCAAAAATGCTGTGAGAACTAAAAGCAATTTCAATGTGTTTGATAAACTGATATAAAAAATGCTGTGAGTGTGTAAAATTACTAAAAGGACAAAGACATCTAAACGGTACTAATTTGCTATACTCTATATTTTTATTGTTTATTTGTATTTAGTGTTAAGTGTTATATAATTATGGTACTTTATTGAATTAATTAGTCATATTTTTTATTCTACTTTATTTAATTAATTAATCATATTTCTTTATTTCTTTATTTTATTCTATTTTATTTTTTATTTTATTTTTATTTTACTTTATTGAATTAATTATAGAAACATTTTTTTTTATAAGAAAATATAAGTCCAATTTTTTTTTGTTAAATTTCGTTAAAGGAAAGGACAAAGTTGGAAAGTTAGTAAAATTTCATTTAATATCACTGTAGCGCGTTTTCTAAAAGCAGAAGCCAAAATCTAAAAGCACGTATTTGTAGCTTTTTAAAAACTCAATTGAGAGAAGCTAAAAGTGACCAAAAGCACTTCCCCATGATTTTACCAAACACCCTGTTTAAGGTCCAGAATCACTTTTGACCCCAAAAATAACTGAAAAAACAATACCAAACTAAGCCTTAATTGTCTAGGCTGCTCGTTGGTAGTACTTGGTAGTGGTACAGCGACGAGGACAATCCAGCCATTAAAGATGTGATGTGGATATATGGTTGACTTGACTACGTGTGATGTGTCACAATTTCAGTGGTGGAATGCCATGGAATTATACATCTGAGAAGTCAATGGATTGGGAATTTCTAAAACAACTTTTACCTTCTTTTCAAACAAAAGTTGGTAAGCTTTCGCTAACACCCCACGCCAGATTTAGTTGACACCACCACAAACAGATAGCATAAATTTTAAAAAACGTATGTGATCCGATTTAAATTATTATACCAATACTATCGTTTAATAATAAAAAAAAAATACATGTTTTAATATACTATTAAAACATTATACTAAATTCGACACAATATATAGTATATGTTAAAACTTATATAGAAGTAACTACAATCATATTTGTTGACCTTTTAAAATTTTAAATAATAAAAATTTAATAAATTTAGCCGAAAAAAATAAAATTAAAACAATTCTAAAAAGATATTTAATGTATTTATTGGATGACATTTACTGCATTTATTGATTTTTAAAATTTTAAATAATAAAATTAATAATAAAAAGCATTTCAAACACAATTTTACATTGAATTACAACATTAAAATGTTATATAACATTTTGTTATTTTTTACTAAATTTGACACTATCCTTGAGGACTTTGAAGTATTCATGAGAGATATTCTAAGATAGCACTAAAAGAGAGATTTCATATAGAAACACCACCTAAGCTTGTTTTTTATTACCCATTTTTTGAGACAAAAGAAAGATCAAAGCAACAACAATGAACAACAAAAAAAACACGCACACAACACTCAAAAAGACAAAAGTCACAAACCATGTATGATGATGATGATGCATTGTAGTATGTTTTGTTTAGTAAAGTTGATCCCTGAATGAGATTGAAATTGATTTCTCTATTGATCAAGCGTGCTTCCGGCGACATCTACGACGAACCTGTATCTAACATCGTTCTTTTCGAGCCTCTCGAATGCAGTGTTGACGTAATCCATCTTCACCACTTCAATCATGGACGTCAATCCCTTTTCTTTGCAGAATTCAAGCATTTCATTTGTCTCCTTTATGCTCCCGATGAAGCTCCCTGTTATTATCTTCCTCCCTACACAAACAAAAAGAGTTGCAAATTGCAATCATCGGAATCAGAAACCATGAAATTCAATATATATATAAAAAAACAGAGCAAAAAACAGAGATGGAGGCTGACCAAGCATAAGCATAGGCGTGACAAACTGGAGAGGAGTACTGATAACACCCATCAAGATCAATTTCCCATCAAGCTTCAACAAAGAGAGATATGGTTCAAGTGGGTGAGCTACAGGGACTGTATCGATGATATAATCGAGTGAGTCAGCGGCTTCTTGCATACGAGTTGTGTCCGAGCTGACCAGGTACTGATCAGCACCGATATGCTCCAGAGCCTCTACTCTCTTCTTATCAGAAGAGCTAATGACAGTCACATGGTGTCCCATTGCCTTGGCTATAATCACACCCATGTGTCCTACTCCTCCGAGCCCAAGTATTCCTCCTCTGAGTCCACTCTGTTTCAATCCAAAGTGACTCAGTGGACTGTACACTGTCACGCCAGCGCACAACAGCGGCGCCGCCTGTTCCGCTGGCATGCCTTCAGGAATTTTCACCAAAAACCTATTGCACATTCAATTCATCGGCGGTATAATAGATGTTAGTAACTAAGCACGAAAGGACAATGCAGACTACGGAATAAATACAGAAATTTGATCCTAGAACTCACAGATCAAACCTATTAGTAATCATCAGACTGTAAAACTTAAAATGATAGAAGATGACTCTATAATAATATTTAAACACCCTATTAATGATATAATATGGAGTAAAGGTCAGGAGTTTATTGATTTTTCAACAAAATCCTATTGCAAATTCAATTCATTGGTGTTGTAATTGTTAGTAACTAAGCAGGAAAGGGCCCAAATTGAGATGCATGTGAGAGGGGATTCAAATCCAGGATTTATACGTTGAACCTGTCGGTAATAATCAAATCTGAAAGCTTAAACCGATAGAAAATGATTCGACAATGGTATTAAGAATATTGTAATTATTAGTAACTAAGCAGGAAAGGGCCCAAATTGAGATGCATGTGTGAGGACTCGGATCCAGTATTTATATATCAAACCTGTCAGTAATTATCAAACTTGAAAGCTTAAACCAATAAAAAATTATTCAACACCGGTGTTAAGAAATGTATTGATTTTTGATAGTTACTTTTGATCAACGATCATGTTCTCAGCGAAGCCGCCTTGTGTGGGCTTGCCATCGGTGTAGGTATCGTTGTAAGACCAGATTTTCTTGTTACAGTACTGCTCGATGTCTGTTTGGCATGGACGGCAAGTTCGGCAGCAACCGACGAGGACTCCGACGCCGACGATGTCTCCTGCTCTGTAGTTGGTCACATCTGAACCCACTTCCACCACCTCTCCCACCACTTCATGTCTGCATATATATATATATATATATATATATATACATGTATGTATCAGTAAACATGAACTATGAAGTCACCATTAACAAAGAAAAAAAATTGCAGAGGGATTAATTGTACGGAAAATACCCGGGAACCATTGGATAATTAGACATGCCAAGTTCATTCTTGACTTGATGGAGATCAGTGTGACAAATCCCACAACAGAGAACCTTTATAAAAACATCTTCTGGTCCTGTGTTTCTACAATCATGAAAAATAAAACAAAGATCCATTGACAGGCAATCAAGTGAACATCTCTATAAGAAAAAAACCCAGAAATGAAAAAAAAAAATTGAAAATTGAAAAATACCTGAGAGTGTAAGTATAAGGTGACAGAACACCAGATGAGTCTCTAGCTGCCCAACCAACCACGCTTCTCTCACTTTCATTGCTACCCATTATCTCTATCTGCAACAATGTCAATGAATGTCTGGTTTTATTTGTGATGACAGTGAGAGAGAAGATAAAAGGGATGGGTATCAAAGTGGCTTTATTGCTTTATGTTATATATATATATAGAATTGAAAGCGAATCTTTTTTTTTTTTTTTTCTTTTGCCAGGAAATCGGCATTATGATATAAGGAATAAAGTACGTTAGGTGAGGATTGAGATGGGGATTGTGTGGATTTTTCTATATGTTACTTACGCTTCAATATATTATTGGACCACGTTATCTTCATAGACGGGTAGCGACTAAAACTTGAGAGAGTGTTGGTGCATCCGATGCACCATACATGTCTCACCTGATGCTGTCAGGTCAGCTAACTTTATTGATGTGGCAGCATTTGAGATGCGGGTCAAGTTCTGGTGGGGTTCATTTGATCAACGGACTTGATTTAAAGAGTGGGTTAGTCGTGGACGGTGGATCGTTGAGATTGTCGAGATGATTTGGTGAGGCGTCATGCATATGTCTGCTCTCATTTAGTGACTTGCTGTTTATACAACTTACCCATCCGGTCTGGATTTAGCTTATTATACAGATAAGATAACTAGATTTAGTTACCGTATAGGTCAATTAGTTACTGAATTTAAATTCAATACTTTAATATTATTTTATTCGAATTTGATATTTAAATCTGATATTCAAATGATACGGTATTATTATAATCTATTCATTTAAATTGTATTAATTTTATATGATTTAAATGAATGAATCACGGTGTTACCATGTCGTTTACGATTCTAAATATGTACAAAGTAGATATAACATTACTCTTATAAAAATTAAAGATTTAAAATTTTAAAATAAGGAATTTATTGTCCATACAGTCAAACAAAATTAACTACCTTACCGTTCTCTTATTAAATGTTAATCGCTTACCGCTAATCATAAGGGATGTATGTGGCAACATGCAGTTTGTTATTATATCAAATGTTCATATATGTGCCGCGGTGAGGTTGGTTTGATAGTAAATCCATTACACCTAAATCACAAGGTTACATAAAAAAAAACCTATACATGTTTGTGCAACTTCCCCTTTTAAAAATTAGGAAGTTTCTAAAAAAGCTAATCATTTTTCAAAACAACCTACTAATTTCAAATTTAGATGGAAATTCCTGTATAACAGGATTTTGGGTATACAATCGGTGGAATTTTACCTAAATTTGAAACTACAGGGTTGTTAATGAACAAAATCAAAACTTCATGGGATTTTTAACTCCCTGAAAATTATTAATTCTGTTCAATAATTTGAATTTTAGTCTTTATATTGCATTTACTATAGAAAAGTCTATGTCAGTATCAAAATAATCCTTCAAACTTGTAAGTATTGTTTACATATATCCCTTTATTAAACCAACATCATCACCACAATATTCAATATAAATTGCAAAAGTACTACCGTCTAATCATGAAAAAAATCTCTTTACTATAAAATCTTAAATATATAAATTATGATCCATCAATTACCACAATTTTATAATTTAATACAAACAGAATAGAAGACCATAAATAGTCTTTCAAGATTAATATTGTAATAATACTATTTTATCTAAATAATAAAACGATAAAATAATCATATTTTATTAAATTTATATTATTAAATAAAATAATTGTATGGGACCCTTTTTGTCTAATGCAAAATATCTAGGAGGTAATCAAATTGATAATTTTTGGAAGTAATTTGAAATTGTCCAAATGACAAAAAAAAGGTATATTGTATAATAAAGTGAGTGATAGCAAGAATTACACAAAGTCAAAGGAGCATGAGATATATGAATTTTGGTATACTCGAAATATGATTATTGATTGCCATCACGATCACGCGTGGCAGAAAAGCTTTCCCAATGATGTGGATATTTTATCATCACTGCCAAATATTATAATTTCAATTTTCTGAAATTTTATCATTTATGTTACTTGCTGTTAAAGTGATTAGAAGTATCAATGGGGCAGGGTTAAATAGTTTTTAACCATTTACAGTCCCAACCCCAGATGTGGATGGGATGGGGTCGAAGAGTTTAGGGTGGGGATCCCAATCCGGCGATCCCATCCCGATATGTCAATAGAATGGGTTCGGAAAATTTAGAGTAGAGAGTTCTATTTTGGGAAAAGTCTCTCTTATAGGTTTTCTCTAAACCCTAGAATGAGAGTAAATTGGTTTTTTCTTCTTTTAGGGTGTAACTAATATCTGTAACTGTGAACGAGGATGATATTGCAGCGTTATGTGCGACCATGTCCTTGAAGGAACTTGAAGGACCTGTACGTAAGTTGGAGGGTGATTTAAAGATTGATGGCGAACGGAAGTTGTCTTTATGTTTGGTTGGAAAAGTTATGGCGAACAAACTTATTCATCGTGATGTCTTTTGGAGGGTTTTACTTCGGATTTGGAAGTTAAGGAAGAGTATTTATGTTGAAGTTGTTAGTGATAATATATTTACTTATCACTTCCAAGATACAGAAGACCGTAGAAGGGTTCTTACGGGAAGACCCTGGAGCTTTGATAATTTTCTCATTGTTTTGGTTGAACCGAATGGGAAGAGTGATATACTGCACATGCCTTTTGACAGAGCAGCGTTCTGGATTCAAATACACAATGTTCCACTTTTGTGTATAACTAAACGTATATGGCAGTTTTTAGGGAATCTGATTGGTGATGTTGTGGAGATTGATGAAGGCGCCTCAGGCGACTGTGATGGTAAGTTTTTTAGGGTTCGTGTGGTCATCAATGTGCTGATACCATTACGACGAATTCTACGGTTGGATATGCTTGGGGATGGAGAAGAATCTGTAATGCTTCTCTAGTATGAGCGATTACCGAAACATTGTCACCGCTATGGTCGACAGGGGCACAGGACTATTGAATGTACAGACTTCGAAGCGGAAGAATTGCTATTTGGAGCTTGGCTGAAAGATAATGTTCCCATTATAAGGCCGATGAAACAGGAGACCACAGTGTCCTTACAGTGTAGGTTAAGCCAAGAAAGGGACAGTCGAGGAGATCGAAGGAAAGTAGTAGACATAACTCATAAAAGCCCATTTGCTGGTTCAAATTTGGTCGTGCCGGTACCAGCGGAGGATTGGACCTTGGACATGGTACGGCGAGAGTCAGATATGGAAGGTGTTGATAAAGGAAAGGAGATATTGACAGGATTAATGGAAGCGGATTATTCAGATATCTTTAAGATATCTCATAATGGGAAGAAATTGGAGGGAGTTGGCAAAAATTTAGAAGATCCCATAATAATCATACATTCATGTTCTCGAGTCAACGGATTGATGAACAAGCAAGGAATAAGCAAAAAGTGAGGGACAAGGGACTTAAGAAACAAATGGGCCACCTAGGCTTTGTAGTAAACGAGGCCGATGGGCTTGACCCAAACCTAGGCAATGCAATTTATCTCTTTGAGGGGAAAAATGAGTGCTATTGATTGGCCTTTAGTAGGGGAAAATGGTGATGGACTTATGACAAGTGTTTTTTCAATGGGACAAGTTTTGTTGAATAAAAACAGAAGAGTGGCAAATAAAACGGGTGGGAAGCAAAATAGGGGCAGGTACTGGAAGGCATGAAAAGCAGATAATTTTTGGTGAAGCGAATTTCGTTAGAGGATGTATCGTCTCAGCATGGTCGAAATAAAAAATTGAAGACATTGTCGCAACGATCGATTGATAATCTAATTGATGTTGAGGTAGAGGAAAATATGAGTTTACGCAGAAACAAAAGTTGGTAGAATCTGTATTTCAAAATGGAGAGAATATAGATGGTAAATGCATGGTGGATTCTGCCAATATTTTAGGTGCTTTGTCTTTTGTTGGTAAGGCTTCGGATTGTGATTCTAACGATTTCAAATTTGGTAGGAGTTTGGGTGTCGGCCATGAAGTGGGGTTTTCAGTTCAGATCAGTGATGAAACAGAGATATCGGTGAGTCGGTCTCTACCGGCTTTTCGGAAGACATGAATATCATGGTCCGGAACATCCGGGGGTTGGGTAATGGTCGGGCATTCCGTAGTTACTGATTTTTTTGAAACGAAAGTTACTCATATTGTCATGGAATCTATTCGGGTGAAGCTTGGTTTATGGGGCAAACTGGTGGTGAACAGTGTTGGTCGAAATGGGGGTATATGTATGTTATGGAAGGATGGTATCTCGGTTAATCTCCTTTCTTATACTCAATCTCATATTGATGTGAAATTGATCTCTCATGGTTCGGTTGAGTGGAGGCTTACTGGAACTAATGGCCACCTGGAAGCGAGTCAAAGACGTCACTCGTAGACTCTTCTGAAACGTCTCAGTGAGCTTGTTGATTTGCATTGGTTATGTGTAGGTGATTTCAATGAAATTTTATGTAATTCGGAAAAGGATGGTTGGCTGGAAAGGGCACTAAATATTATAGATGGTTTTCGGGAGGCAATTGACTACTGTTGCTTAGATGATTTGGGTTACATTGGGCCTCGTTTTGTCTAATAAAAGAGACGATGCTTAACTGATACAAGGGAGACTTGATAGGGGATTGGGTTGCTTTCGGTGGGAGTCATATGTTCCCTTTATCTTTTGTAAAGCATTTGGATTTTTGGAGGTCTGACCATCGGCCTCTATTGGTGGAAGTATCTAATTCTCGCAGGTGTCATGAACGTGATCGCTTCAATAGAAGATTTCACTTTGAAGCTTACTGGGCTGAGGATGAGGGCAGTCAGTTGTTGATTGAACGTAATTATAAGATATCGCCTTTGTCGGGTGCATGTAAAATGTCTGATATAGTTTCAAAGGTTGGGGCTTGTAATAAGGAACTTGCGGTCTAGAATAGGCATAATAGGCGGCGTCTTAGTAAGGAAATTGTAGATTGTAAGCGGAACCTCAGCAGGGCTACAAGTAATATTGGTTTAGGTTCCTGGAATATTATCAGGCAAATTGAAAACAAATTGGATAAACTCCTTAAGCAAGAGGAATGATTATGGAAACAAAGGGCAAAAACGAATTGGTACAAGAATGGTGACAGGAAGACAAGGTTTTTCCACTGGAAAGCTACTGCTAGGCGAGCCAAGAATATGATTACAGGTTTGCTGGATGACAGTGGTGTGTTGAGAAACGATCAGGCTGAAATGGAAGGTATTCTAGTCTGGTATTTTAGCAATTTATTTTGTTCGCTTGAGCCTAGGTTAGAAGACCTTGAGAGGGTGACCGCTCTGCTAATAACCGTATTTCAGAGAGAAACCGTATTCTGATGGATAGACCTTTTACGGCGGAAGAAATTAGAAAGACTACTTTTGATATGCACCCTACAAAAGCTCCAGGACCGGATGGCCTTCCAGCTTTGTTCTATCAAAATTTTGGGGTACAGTGGGGGAGAAAATTACAACAGCTAGTCTTCGGTGCCTTAATGAGGGGGAGTCTGTTGAAATGGTAAATAACACTTTGATTACTCTGATTCCTAAAGTGCCAAAGCCTATGAGCGAAACGGAATATCGACCCATTAGTCTATGCAATGTGACCTATAAAATTGTGGCTAAGGCCTTGGCTAACATACTCAGACTAGTTCTAGGTGAGGTAATTTCGGAGACCCAAAGCGCTTTTATTCCAGACCATCTGATTACGGGTAATGCTATCATTGGGTTTGAGTATATTCATGCTCTGAAAAGGCGAAAGAGAAAAGAGGGTTCTATGGCACTGAAGCTGGATATGTCCAAGGCTATGATAGGGTGGAGTGGGGGTTCTTGGCCAGAATGATGATGAAGTTGGGTTTCTCTAGTAGCTAGATTGCAAATATTATGCGATGCATTTCTTCTGTTACCTCTTCTTTCCTGCTAAATGGTCAGATTTGTGGTCATATTCGACCTATCAGGGGACTTCGACAAGGTGACCCTCTTTCCCCGTACTTTTTTCTCATTTATGTTGAGGGGCTATCAAGCATGCTGAACGCAACAGTTGAAAGAAAGTGCATTTCAGGTTTCAAGTGTATCAGGTCTGCATCCATTATTTCTCATTTGTTTTTTTACAGACGATAGTTTACTATTTTCTAAAGCTTCTCGTAAGGAATGTATGGCTCTAAGAGGTATTTTGGATACCTACTCAAAAGCTTTCGATCAAGTAGTAAATTTTAATAAGTTTAGTATTTGTGTCAGTAAGTCTGTGGGTAGGGGGAGAGAGCCAGGTTGGCTGGCATTTTTGGGGTGCGGCTGGTGGAGTGCCATGAGCGTCACCTGGGCCTTCCTAGTTTTGCTAGTAGGAACAAAATGCAGTTGTTTATGATATAAAAAACAGAGTGTGGGAAAAAGTTCGTGGGTGGAATTGAGACTGCCTACAGGTGGCAAGGAGGTATTGCTAAAAACGGTGATTCAATCTATTCCCACATACATAATAAGTCTTTTCCGCTTGCCTAAGGGCCTTATCTCGAAGATTCATCGTATGTGTGCTAGGTTTTGGTGGGGTGGAATGCATGATTCTCATAAAATCCACTAGTGTGAATGGTCCAAGTTATGTTCAGGGAAAGATACGGGTGGCCTAGGTTTCCGTGACATGTTAACCTTTATTCAAGCTCTTCTAGTAAAGCAAGGTTGTCGATTAATTAGTAACCCCTAATCACTGGTAGCCAGAGTTTTGAAAGCATGTTATTATCCCGACTGTTCTTTTCTCCAGGCTTCAAAGTGCTCTTTGGGTTCGGTCATCTGGAATGGCTTGTTATGGGGAAAAGATATCTTAAATGCTTGGTTCTCGATGAAGGATTGGAGATGGGTGGTCTGTTTCTATTTATGAAGATCGATGGGTGCCCAGACCGTCTACCTTCAGAATTTTATCTCCTCCGAAACTTGGACTTAATACACCTGTTAGTGCCCTGATTACAAGCTCAGGAGGGTGGAATGTTCCTCTTGTTCGTGAGTCTTTTCTCCAGGAGGATACTGAGGTGATTTTAAGTTTGCCTCTTGGTACGAGTCAATCTACTGATTCCCTTCTTTGGCATTATGAGAATTTTTGAACTTACTCTGTTCGTAGTGGTTTTAAAGTCGGCTATCATATGACACAACTTGCTAGTTCGTCGGGTTTAATTAGTTTAGAGTCGTGGTGGAAGGCTTTATGGAGATTTCGGATTCTGACGAAGGTGAAGATATTTATTTGGAGGGCTTGCCACAATTGGATCCCGACTTTTTAAGCTCATCTTTACGCAGAATTTTAAGTGATCTCACCTGTCCTGTGTGTAGAACAAAGCCTGAATCAGTTACTCATGCTTTGTTGGGTTGCTCCAGATTTCAAAGAAAGTGGGAGAATTGTTCTTTTCTTCGAAAGGTTAAGTGGCCTGAACACATTCCGTTTATTGATCTGATCTCTTCTTACCTTGACGAGATTCCAGATGGGGAATTGGAGTTTTTGTGCATTATTTTCTGGCAGATCTGGTGGATACGAAATTAGAAAGTTCACAATCCTTCTGCTCGCATTGATGTTGATTTTGTGGGGTGGTCAGTGAATTTCATGGAATGTTTCCGTTCTGCAAATTCTGGTGAAGATCAGGTCTCAATTAGAGGCAGAGGTGCTAATATTAATTGGTGCAAACCTGATTAGGGATGGTTTAAGGTCAATATAGATGTTGTTGTTGACAATTTGAAGTGTGGTGTAGGTGCTGGGATAATTATCAGGAACCATTTAAGAGTGGTTAGGTTCGCTATGGGAGAGAATTTTGTTCCTGCTGTTATTGAGTCTGATGTTAAGGCTGTGGTGGATATGATAAATATGGGAGTTGCACCTACTGCTGATGTTGGGACCATTGGTGGTGACATTCTCTGTCTTATTTATGGGAAACCTATTCTATTTCTTTTGTTCCTAGAGCGGCCAATTCGACTGCACATGGTCTTGCGAAGCTTGCGTTGTCTGTTGCAAATGGGTCTGGTTTGATGCGTACCCTCCCTGTTTAGAGGACACTGTCCAGGCTGATTTTTTGTTTAGTTTTATGTTTTGTTATAAAAAAAACAACCAAAAAAAATTATCTATAAGGGTTTAGAGATTTGTTGGATTATAAAAAAGATTACCTAGTCCCTACCAACTTAACCATTTGAGACTGTTATGGAGGTCAACCACCTTGACACCAGAAGAATCGACCCTTGATCAACACGTAACACAACGTCCACCAATCGTTCCTCCATACCATTAATTCTATGAAGCCTTCCCCAGAAAGTTGGATAAGTTATTTTATGCTGTAATAAGTAATATCCAACATATTCTACTGTAAACAATTGCAATACCTAACAATTTTGTCCATTTACTTGCATATTTTAGTTTCTATAAAACATCACACAATCATATTGACAACTGTCTTCTCAACAAGAGAATAAAAAAAGGCATCAACCCATCAACCAACCAACAAAGCTTTTCGATGTGAAATTTTAGAGTCAAAGAAAGCGATGTACTATCTCCACTAGTGTTGCTTCTAATCTTTCTTCTACTCACCCACCCACCACATCTTTGAAAGTTTTGCCCAGAAGGGATTCAAATTCTCACTCTCTTGACTATTGATTTGGAATTTTTAATTTTTTACTGGGTGTGAATTCAGAATCTCACCAAACACATTACCAAACCACTGAAAATGCTTACTCTAGGAAAAATATTAGTTATAAGGTAGTATATGGTATTGGACCATTGGTAGTGTGGTTGGTGCTATGGAATTAAATGCCCTAACAGAATTAGGATCCACACCGACATGACATCTGAGAATTATTATGATAAAAATATGATTCATGGGGAGAACAATATTCATCAACACAATTACACCTATCAAATGTATTATCATTCGGAGATTCTATTGCATCTATTTTTTTAATCCCTAATAAACAGGGGCATAAACGCACGATATTAAATCACTTCTCACATTATTGTCACAAAAGATACAGAAATGCATGAGAGAGAGATTCTGTCTATCTCCTGCAACAAGTATGATATCTTATGTATGCAAGATCTAAAACACTAGCACCAGCAACTCTTCAAGCACTATCTTTCCTTGACGATAATCATTTTTTCATGCTTCCCACTAAAAGTTTCAAGTAATAATTTTCAAAAGATAAGAAAGAGATGAGCTAGGTCCGTGACTCCGTTAATTTAAGTGGTATTCAAATCAAAGTGAATAGATGTCAACAACACTTTCTTTCCTTGTCCAACTATCCAACTATCTAACTACTATTCCTAGTCTCTTTATTGGTCACTGCTCACCGGCCGACAACCTAACTATTGCAAGCTAACGTGTCAATAATAAGACTATCTCCAACCCATTGTACTATTTTATTACAATTTTACAGTAAAATATAGCAACTTTCACTCCACAATCTCCAACTCATTGTACTAAATATTACTTTAAAAAGAATATTCTCTAAATATTCACTTTTTCATTGTTTCTTAACAATTAACATTTCACCCCCCAATTAATAAAATATTACGATAAGTTTATAAATCAATAAATTAGTAAATTAAGAAATTAAATATAATTAACTAAAATATTACATTTATTATTAATTGATCTTCGACATTACATTTCATAAAAGAAAGGAAAACAGCAAAATGAAAAGTACATATTGTCATTTAATTTTTTGAATTAGTATATTCATCCGAAAAATGATCAATTAATACATTTCAAAGTGTAATATGAGCTTCTTTATCCTTGGTTTGTCTATATCGAGCTATGAATTCTTGAAATCAAGTATTTTTATTAATATTCTTATTAATATTTTTGTTGCTTGCTTTGTTTTGTTTTCAATTTAGTATTTTTTATTATTAATGACATTTAGTAATTTTTGTATTATATAGTTCATTTTAGTTTATTATAAATATTAATATAAAAAATAATCCAATTAAAGCAAATATATGTTAACCAAAAGCATTAAATAATTACAAAGATACAATTGTAATAAATTTTGTTTATTAGGACAAAACTGTAATTAAACAACGTTTTAAATAAATGATCAAATCGTAATAGCATTAAATAAAGTTGCTAAAATTGTAAATTCTATAAATTTGAGAGACTAAAAAAATATAAACCAACCAACAAAGTAGCTCAATCTCACCGGATTGCACTACTTCTGACGCTGGTTTTTAGTTAGAGGTAAAGTAGCGTGAAGATTGGTACAGGGTTGGAGAGGATTCTTGTACTATTTTATTGATTGGTGTCAACGTTGGAGATACTCTAAATATATCAATGACCGTTTAAGCTTAGATTGATATATTTAGTGGCTATAAACTCCACCGTCCATTTGTGAAGTCTATTCCAAATTCTATACATATGCTGTCATTTTTCGGTTCAACAAATTGCATATAAGACAACCAAACAGTTTCATAAACAATCCAGAACTGAAGCGGTAAAAGAGAAGATGCAGTAAGCAACTCTGGCATTACACTATTACAGATTATTATAATTTCCTGTTTTCCACGATAATGATGATACCAATGATAATGAGTTTGTTCCATGAATATAATATAATTTACGAATTAATATATTACACGGGTCTAAAGGTAAATGTAAAATATTTGTTGAATAAGTCTTCCAAATCACATATGAGATCATTATTAGGTCTATGTAAAATGATGTCAATTCTTCGCTATAGCAAAGCATATCATTCATAGGATCATAATATAATTTAGTTGCAATTTTATTACAATAAATGTAAAGAAATACCTGACTGTGGCAGCCACACATATATATCCCTCGGTTTGAAGCAAGGCCATCAATTGTAGACTAAATGGTCAGTATATGCATACTGATTGATGTACAACAAGAACATGAACTTTTGCAGAAAATGGTCAAACAGGTTATAGATTTATCTAATTAATAAGACAAGCATGTAGTGTTAACAGGAAAGACTATGAAATCACAGTCAGCGCGCTCTGCTTCCATCTATCTATTTTGCTAATGTCATCACTATTGATATTTAATATGTTCATGGTGTAAAAAAAATTGATTGACCAAGTAAACCTGAATTTTGTCATCCCCAATTTGGGCAATCCAATCATATTTTTGTTATTTAAAAAGTTAAAAGAAAGGGAAAAAAAGGCCTAAATATTTCAAATTGAGATTCTCTTATCTTTCTCCATTTTCTTTTCTGTTTCCGTTCAATAATCCAAAAAAAAAAAAACAATAGAAAGCAAACCCAAAAGTTTGCACAATTTGTAGCTCAAGAATTCAAAATGTCCCAACTTCTTTGCATGTGCAAAGGCAAAGGTGCAACCAACTTAAGGCTTTCCAGTTTTGAAAGATCACAGTCTGAAGATAATTGCACATTTTGCAAGGCCTGAGAGACATCAGGCAAAACCATTTCCTTACAGTGAAGATGAAGGCGAGGTTGCTTTTCAGATATACTTCCATTTTCCAAATCAAGGCCAAAGGGAATAGATTTTTCCTTGAAAAGCTTCTCATTTGAGCTCTTACCAAGATCAGACGAGTGCAGTTCTTTCCACCTCTTATGAGCTTGCCACCCATATTTGTAGTCTCCAACTATAGGAGTTCCCAAAACCTCAGCACAGTGTACACGTAGCTGTGGTATACAAACATTGTTAATATCATTTTCAGAGCAAAAGGAACAAAGAAAGAGACAAAGATGCATTCAGATATCAGGATAGCAATGGGTTCTGACATATACCTGGTGCTTTCTACCGGTGAGAGGGGACAACTCTAACCATGTGTAACCTGCAATATCACCACCAGCATAAGAACTTAATGAAAAAGTTACATTTATTAACAATCTCCACTAGAACCAATTAAGACAGTCAAAATAGTCTATTATAATATTTCCATTAAAGAAATTTGCAGGCTGGTGTACAAATATTAGTGGAATAGACACTTAAAGATCAAAATTACTAGAAAAATCCCCTAATATTGTATTTGCTCCTCTATGGAAGATTAGCCACATTAGTCCAATAGCATATAAATTATAAATTAGAACACTCTTCTTAATGGAAAGCTGAGCTATATTACTCTAATATGCATATGAAATAGAATGCTCTTATTCAGCACCAAAAGAGCCATAAAGACACACACAGCCAACGGACAGGTGGGGGAAGATCTTTATAATGGAAGTAAATGTTGTAATAAAATCGTCTGCTCACCATGAGAAGATGACCCAATTACTCGGTACTCTGTTATTGCATGCTGAGATAACATATTTTGAGCGTTGTCAACAATTGTGATTCGGTCGGACTTTCCATTGTCAACAACTACCTGAAAGCAATATGGCATGAAGTTTCAATAAAATTAGAGTTGATAAATAGTGAGATGGGAATAGAGTAAAATTTGTAAGACTAATTTACAAGAAAGAAAGTGTTCACCATATCGTAGGTGAAGTTTTTTATTCCCCCTGGTTATAAAGGAAAAAAAAAACAGCGCTAATAATAAGATTCTTTCTAGAAAAAGCATGGTTAAACCAGCATCAATATATCTAGCTAATGTACAAGTGACTCCTGAAGTAAGGCACGTCATGTATATTTCCTATGCCATGACTAAAATTTCTAGTTGCAAAACCTAATCTTGCAAGTGCCAACACATCAAAATAATTCAATCGCCATATTATATGTTACTGATCTGCACATTGTAGTCATTGAAAAATGAGTGAAAACAATTACCGCAATGAATCATTAGACTTCTATTTCTATTGTATGAAACAGCTGAAATTATTTTGCAGAGGTGCAAACTACTTGTATTAAGCACTTCAAAATTTTCTTTCACATGGATTGTTAAAGTGCACAATTTCTTTTGGCAGTTAGGGAGACAGTTACTATATTAGTCTATTAGATACATCAAATAACTTTGATTATGTCACATGTCCAAGTACAAATATAAGAACTTGTGTAGCACGCCAAACAACATAACTCTAGGCAATTGCCTAGTAGCCGATCTTCATTGCTCCCAAGTGCATTGCCCAGTCAATAACAACGAAATGTAAATTGAGCAAGAATCAAGGGTGTACAAACCTTTCCCAATGGTGCAGAAATCAATCCATTTGGGCGCCTTGGAGACCCAATGACAAGGGCCCAATACCGTCTTTGTAGGATTCGTTTTTCATTGTCAAGGCCCTTTAACATAAAAAGTTCAACTGTAATTACCAAAACTGAACGATCCATTTTTCATAGATATGTAAGGCTTCTTACGAAAACAAAGTGCAGATAAGAAGAGATATTTACGTCTTTTGATGCACCAAAAGTTTTCACACGGAAGATAGAATGAAGGACTGTTGCACTCAATTGTGTTCTCCCCATCACCAAGATACCACTACTATCTCTGTCAAGTCTATGCACCTAATAAACACCGACAAAAAATGTGAACATGCAAGATAGGGGATAAAAAAATATATCATCCGATCACTTCCATAATTCAGCACGATCTCGTAACAACCAGAAAGGTCAACAAACAAGAAAATTATAGAACAAGCAGCACAGGATGAAACATGACAATCATCAAAATTGCTGTGGTGCAATCAAAAATTATGGAAGGCATTTATCAAAAACACAAGTGTTCAAACGGAAGGGTGATAAGCAACTTCTATGAAATATAGAAGGATAAAAATGCTTCTATGTGCTTCTTAACAAAGAACTCAGGATTCAGGTCAAAAGCCAACCATGAAAGCAGTGTTTTGGAACCTTATTTACTTGTATCACCAACAATTACTTAGAGTAGATAGTATTTCATTACTAATGTCATACTAATAGCTATACCAAGACCTCAAAGATCAACTAGTATATTATTGTTGCATATGTGCAATATTTCTCTATTCTTTTCCTGCTTTAAAAGAGGGAGATCACAACTCATTAACTAGGGTGATGATGGCTCAGGAATCAGTGCATACTTGTTCCCTTATTAGCAACTCTAATGTGACACTTCATGGAAAGTAGGGCTAAGCTTTAGAGGAAGCATATATTAAGAAAAGTGCTAAATTGAAAAGAAAATACAGTCCTGCAAACAAAAACAGATAAAGTGGGGGAGACAGACAAAGAAGACGAAAAAAGACATGACCTGAACACCATATTCTAGAAGATGTCTACCTTAGATATGCATTAAGCTTGCAGTATGAATATCAAAAATACGTGCAATTGTTTATACTTAAGTCATCGGGAAACTCACCAGACGTGGTGATTCTAAGTAATCATATGTTAAACAAGCAGCTGCCAACTCATCTAAACTTCTTTTAATGCCAATGCCACCCTGTTTAAACATAAACATCAAGCAGATTTTCTTAAGAACTTACCAAAAAGACTTAAGTTCTGTGAAAAAAAGTGACAAACATCTGACAGCTTACCTGTACAGCCATCCCAGGAGGTTTGTTGATAGCAATAATAGCTGGATCCTAAATTTGAAAAACCCATGTTGTGTCATGTTATTGGTGTGAATTGTGATATAAAAAAACATACATTCCAACCATAGAACAGCTGAACTTAAGAACCTTATAAAACTCCAAGCTTTGAATAAAATTCATTTCTTCTTCAGTGCAAGGGCAATCTTGTTTCTTGGGAAGCAACTCCTGAACGGTATTCGGAAGAAATATCCGATCTCCAGAGTTCAATGAGTCCTTAGCTGCCACCTTCCAGTAATTTTAAATGATCAGAAACAGTTGATCTCCTAGGTTCAATATATCGATGATAGCACTATAAGTTACTTCATTATCATTCAAAATCAAGTATATAATAATAAGATAATTTTAATCAAATAACAATGTAACTGCATCTTCAAATACCCTTTTCAGTTTAGCTGCGTGTACTTGATCACCATTATCAGAACTTTCCATTACAGAGGATTCTCTCCGGACCTGCAAACAAAAATCTTTATGAGAGATTCACTTCACAATAAGACATTTTTAATGATCATGTAAAATACGCTCCACTAAAGAGTTTTACACTTTCAGTTTCACAAACTTTATACAATTAAGCATATTAATTTCAAGACAATTTCAAAAGTTACAACATTTCATTACGTTTTGAGAAAAAAAAAAACTCACATACAAATAATAACAAACTTTGAAGAGAAACGAAAACCTGTCTCAGACGAAAGAGCTTTTGTATTAAACTTCTAGGCAACTCGGGGCAGCATCGAAGAACCCACTTAACCGCCGTCATTTCCGCAGTTGCGCCGCTTGAGACGCCGGCCAGCTGTTTTCCCAAGGCCGCGCCGCTGATGGTGGTAGTAAACGGAGGTAAAGTGACCCACTTGCCTCTCTTGCTGTTATCGTTATTATCATTGGTGCTGGTTAGGGTTTTGGTTGAATAGTGAGATTGGTGAGGTTGGGAGACTGATACGGCCAGTCTAGCGGCGCGGCCAGGGACGAATTTCCGTGGAACTTGGAGGAGGACGCGGCGGAGGAGTTCGGTGTACACCATCGCCCTGAATTTTTTTGGTTTTCGATGGACTAGTGTCAGTTTGCGAGGGACAAGAAGGGTTTTGCCACCGGCAAAGTCAGATATGTTTACCGGTAACCACTATACTTTTATTTTATTTTTGGATAAATTTTACTAAAGTACCAATTTTTCAGAGAAAGTCTTTTTTTAAACGTATTTATCTTACTAACAATGTTGAATCAAAATATATCATTTTAGTCCTTCAGTAGGTTAAAAGTTATTCAAACTTGACGAGGCTGAGGTTATTTTGATCTTTTTCATAACAACATATGGCAACTAAATTAAAAATAAATAAATAGAGTCAATCGATCTACATTGTCATTAGTACTACGCACGCTTAATTAGGTGATGCCTTTTTGGGTGGCACATGCCCAAACGACACCGTCATCAACTAGTGTGTGCCCAGGCGGCACCATCTCTGAGGAGTGTGCAGCGTCGAGGAAGGTGAGATTGTACGGTTGAGAGGGAGTTAGGGAGAAGCAATTACTTAACCGGTATTTGGACATTTCATAAAAATATAGTTATTAATAGTAAAACTTTTTTTTTTTTTTTTTTCGGTTTACACCATCCGGTTTTCTGATGGAGTGGATCTAACATACTGTACAATCAGCCCTATCAACATCTCGCACCGGGTAAGCCCATTAAGGGGTAAAATGTTATCAATATGTGTAGCTCCGTTCATGAGAGATGTTGAACCAACGACCTTACTTAAGGGATGAGAGTGTCGAACCACTCAAACCAATACATGATTGGTATTAATTATGATTAAAGACGAATCTAAAAATGTGTTATTATGTTTTGAGGAGTTATTTCAACTATTCTCATATTGATTGAGAACTATTTTTATGATTTACTTTTTGTTCGAGATATATTTTTTTTGACGCCGAACTATTTATATATATATATATATATATATAATGCTCTCATTTTTCGAAAGTACTTTATTTTTTGTTAGGAAGACAAAATTGAAAAACCAAAAAAAAAATACATAAAAAAGAGTTTCAAAGGCCCTGTCCTGCAGCTGTTTTCAGTCCGTTTTCGTTTTTATTTTTCAAAAACGATTTCGAAAACGTGTTTGTTAATCGTTTTTCATTTTATTTTCGAAAAAAAAATGAAAAACAAAACCAGTGTTAAAAGTGAAAATTTAAAAAAAAACACAAAATACTTATTTTTCGTTTTTGTTTTTCATGTTGTTTTTCACTTTTTTTATATTAAAAAAAATATTAAACTATTAATTGTACTGTTATATGTTTGATATGATTAGGACAAGACGGAACATGATTTTTAAATTACCAAAGTGCTCCTCTTATATATATATATATATTATAATTATTATTATTATATATATATATATATATATTATAATAATATATTTTATGTATATTATAATATATTTAAAATATTATATATTATAATATTCACATAATTAGTAAATTAATATATAATAATGTAAATTATATTAACATATCGCTCTGATACCATATGATTAGATACAGAAGTTAGAAGAAGAGAGGGAGATTTTCTCAAAATTATGTCAAACAACATCTCTGAAAACATGTCTTCCAGACTTTCCTCTAATGTTTCCATCAGACAATCCCAAACAAACAAAATCCAACATCTTGTAGAATACACCCACATCCCAGAATCAGCCCAGATTACCGAAACAGCTTTACCTCTTTTAAACCCATATACAATATTTAAACGCAGCAAATCACTTTCCAGACGAGTTACTGCTCTGGTCCAGCACAGATCACCTCCGGTAAAAGAATACGTTCAGTCTACTGCTCTGGACAACTGCCTCATTCCAGCCTCTTCTACTGAACAATATGTTGACCTAGAAATTGGTCAGCCGCTTATTGAACAGTGGATCAGAGAAGGGTATACCCACCTGCACATCGGAGCAATTAGAATAATCCTTACCTTACATGGCAGGAAAGGATTGCCAGTCACGGCCCGGATTGCCCTGCTCAACACCATCTACAAGCAATATGAGCATGCAGTCATTGGCACGTGCCTGTCCACGTTACATGCAGGAAGCATCTCGCTTACCTATTACCCAAACTTCAACATACCTCTCAGAGACCTGAACTTACATAATTGTCTCAATATCCAACTACAGATCATAGGAGCACCAATGATGCCAAATTCCTACATGGCAACTCTTCATCATCAGATTGCTTACATGCTCCAAGATCATGCTCTTGATCTTCCCATCCCTGGCCATTCAGGCGATACCATCTTCATCAAAGCTGAAAGAGAAGATGAGGTCCCCACAATTATTCAAACTCCTAAACAATTGCCTAGAGAAAAACTCACAGAGATCATGCCTCTCAACTGGATAACCAACTACGAAAAGACTTTTCAAAACACAACACCTGTTGTGGCAGCCGAAACAAAGTTCACAAAATTGGCAGACGGTTCAATCCAGACCACCTATGAACAAGTTGGCACCTCAGATGCTGTTCCCCCTATCCCAGAAGCATCGGCCAGCGCTCCCCCAGTTTTTCAAATACTGACAATCCGACCAGTCACCACTGAACAAGAAATCCCCATCCGTCATTTTGAAGCCGACGGATCTCCGGTCTACACTGATAAGATCAACGGGCATTTCATCTGGGACGTTGACCTAGACATGTGTGACGCAGACTGTGAATGTAGGTCCCTGCTCCAAACAGGAGAAAAGCTTCTGTAAACCTGTTACTTCTTACAGAAAACCAGAAGACCCTCACAGTTCCTGGGTTGGTCTCAGACCAATAAAGAACAAGCAGCTTCCCATATATGAAAGGGCACTCCAAATCCTTGAGAAAGAAGGCCTGCTCCATAAACAACAAATCACTCCGGAGCCAATCCCATGCTACATGGCCTCCAGCTACGACAAAGATTTCCCTCCTCTGGATTCATCTTCGAATCCTGACAGGAACCTGTATTCAAGGCCCTTTATCCAGTCAGCAGAAGTCCTACCTGATGGATCACACAAACAGCCTTCACAGGCTGAACAAGTCCTCAACTGGCACACCCGCAATGCATCGGTCCAAAATAGAGTTCTCCACTCTATCGACCAAAAAATAGACAAGGTCTCGCACCAAGTCTCCCAGGAAGACAACCACCTTCAGCATTTAGACTCCACATTGCGGAATATGTACACAGACTTACAGACAAAAGTTGCCAGGCTAGATACTGACCTGCATCAGTACATTAGCCAAGGGTATTTCGGCCCTGAGTTTGATAACAAAGAAAGAGAAATCAGGCGACTGAAAGACCAGTTAGACCAGATAACTAGAGACCATTTTGTTGCCTCCCCCTACATTCCTAGCCCTCATCCTTATTCACCAGCTATAGTTTTCCCAACACAAACACCACCTCCTCCGTTACGCCCTCCTGACCACTCACAGTTTTTCAAATCTACCGGAGACCTCTTCCGGAAATACCCACCATTGCCTACAGACAAACCCTCGTCAAGCAAGGAAAAGAAGCCTTCCCACAAAAAGAAGGAACACACTCCTCAATATTACCCTCCCCCAAATCACCGTAAACAGGCCTTTTACACATCTCCCCATCACCATTTTTCCCCAGACCTGTCCTCTTCAGATACAGATACCTCCGAACCATCTTCCACCTCTTCTTGGGAAACATACCATTCTGACTATACACCGGACACCTCCAATGGCTCAGACCCTGATGACCTGTCCCATGTTTTCATGGCTACAAGGGCCGATCCCTAGCCCTCAACCCAACCGGATCCTCAACCATCCACCCAGACCATGAGTACATCATCCGAGTCAGAAACCACAGAAATACCTCGGCCAACACCAGGTGACCGACCTGACCGTACCCAAAGGGACACTGCTCAGACAAACACTGTTACCTCTAAACCTACCAACGGTCCGTGGTTCAACTTCGATGAAGTTGCCCCCAGACAATGGCGCAAAAGAATGTCTGAAATGAGTGCCTGGTTAGACCTCCAGATTGCCAAAGGAGGTGACAATGTTGAAACCATTTTACGAGAATTTGTCTCTAGATTCACTGGATCTCTCAGAGACTGGTATCAGGCTCTCGGTGAATATAGACAACTACAATTGGTCAAATGTGGCTCAGTCTCGATAGCAACAGGGATCATCTTTAAAGAATTTCTCGGAGATGTTTCCCAGTTCTACAAACAAACCAGGCAAGAGTTTTTTGAAATGACAGTATGCTCCCTGAACAAGGAAGACATTGACTTCCACTACAGGCGCATGTCATTCAGATACCATGCTCTCGGTGGTGTTAACGACGAGACCTTAAGACAAGTATACCTGAACTCTCTCCCATCAGAACTCCAAGGAGAACTGCAAAGGCTGATTGAATTCTCAGGAAAGAGCCTCAGAGAAATTACCTTGGGAGAAATTCATATGTTCACCCATACTGCCTTGGAAAAGCTTTGCGCTACACAGAGGATTTTTTCAAAAATGTTAAAGGAGGAAAAAAAGTACAGCAGACACTGTAAGTTCCCGCCAGATTACCACCTGAAATGCAGATCCGACGAACATTGCAAATGCAGAGTTAACACACCAAACAGGGATAGACCTCACAAGGCACGGAATCTAAAAAGGTTTCCAGGTTCCAGAAAATACAAGTATTACAGAAAGAAACCGATAAGATCCTGGAACAAATCAACCAAATGTTTTGCCTGCGGACAAGAAGGGCATTTTGCAAAACAATGTCCAAACAAAAGGACAAAATCGGCCAAACTCATCAGGCAACTGAGACAAGTTGCTGAAGAAATCCCCTCAGACGCAGACGTCGAGTCCTATTTCTCAGAACAAGATGATGTCACCAAACTAACTTCATTTATGATGTTAGATTCAGATATCACCAGCCCCTCAGAAGACTCAGACGACTCCAGCATTTCTGACCAAGGTTACCCATCGGAGGCCTACCAGGCCACAAATGAAGGAACCGCTGGTCCACAAGTAAAAATCCAGGTCATACCGTCAAAATACTCCAAACCAGTTCCTGTCATCGCTTATTTTGATACAGGAGCCCACTCCTCCATGATGAACCCAAATGTGCTCCCTCCAGATACCTGGAAACAAGAAGAAAACCAATTTCTTGCTGCAGATGGCCAACTTTTCAGCACCCACCTGATCTCAAAACAAAAGGTTGGGCTTCAGTTCTTCCCATCCTTCATTCTCTGGACCCACATTATCGGAACTCCCCTACCTGACAAGGACATCCTCATCGGCTGGGACATTTACAGCCAGGCAAAATCCATCAGGATCTTACCTCATGGCATCCGGTTTAAAAGAGAATTTAAACCATTTATCGACATTCCAAAAAATTTCCCTCTGTCCTCCATGAACCCTGATTTCAAAAATGTTCAAAAAAGGCTCCAAAATTTCTGCGCCAACAGTCACACTGATTTTACTCATCCACACCCACTCTGGAAAAATCCCGATTTCTTCATAAGCCTCCCTTTTAAGCTAAATGAAGACATCAATCCCACCAAGGCGACCCATACAGGAATGTCCCCCTCTGACCTCGCCATGGCTACAGAAGAATGTCAATCCCTCCTCGACCAAGGCCTCATTGAGCCCACATCCTCTCCATGGGCCTGCCAAGCCTTTTATGTGGAAAAAAGGTCTGAAAAGACCAGGGGAAAGAAAAGACTTGTCATTGACTACAAGCCCCTCAATCTCTTTCTACAGGACGACAAATTCCCTGTTCCTAGGCCCAATGCCTTGTTTTCTCACATACCCGGCGCAACAGTTTTCTCCAAATTCGATTTAAAAGGAGCTTTTTGGCAGATCGGTATCCATCCACAAGATAGGCCCAAAACTGCTTTCTGTCTTCCCAATGCCCATTACCAGTGGACCGTTCTCCCATTTGGCCTTAAGACAGCACCTTCCCTATTCCAGAAGGCCGTAACCCGAATATTCCAGCCCCTGCTCTGCTCAGCGTTACTATATATAGATGATATCCTATTGTTCTCAAAAGACAATCAGTCCCATAATTTGCTCCTGGAAAGGTTCCACCAGATTCTTCAAGAACATGGGATCATGTTGTCCGACAAGAAAAGCTCAATAGGAGTTTCAGAAGTCGAATTCCTTGGCATGCGAATCAAAAATGGTGCCTATAGCCCCGGACCTCACCTTGCCAGCCAGCTGCTTGACTTCCCGGATAACAACCTCACTTTGAAACAGCTCCAACAATTTCTAGGAATTTCAACTATGTCAGGGACTTCATCCCACAAGCGGGTCGTTTCACTGCATGCCTAGCCAAGCTCCTTAAGAAGGAGCCTCCCCAGTGGAATACCCTACACACTGAAGCAATCTCCCAGCTAAAAAGGGCTGCACAGCATCCCCCTCCTCTGCACATTCCCTCATCCGGCCGTCTCATCCTGCAAACAGATGCCAGTGATCACTTCTGGGGTGCTGTCCTCATTGAAGAAACCCCAAACTCCCGCCAATACTACGGTCATGCTAGTGGCCAATTTAAGGAGTCCCAGAAACACTACCATACCATTTACAAGGAAATCCTTGCAGTAAAGAATGACATTTCTAAATTCGATTTCCACCTCAGGACATCCAGCTTTACAGTCGAAATGGACAACTCCTCCTTCCCGAAGGTCCTGGAATTCAGAAACAAACTTTCGCCAAACCCCCAGCTTCTCAGGCTGAAAGATTGGTTCGCCAGATATGATTTCTCAGTCAAACATGTAAAAGGACATCATAATATTATCCCAGACATGCTTTCAAGACCTCAACCCATCAACCTCCTTTCCCGGACTGGACCAATCCCTTTGATTTACATGGTCTCTCCCCAGTCTTCCTCATCAGCAGCCCCCCAAGTTCCAGTTTCCCCCGGTTTTCCCCCAGAGTTTTCAGCCCCTTTTCCTCCAGGCCACACCCCTTCCCCCCAACAAATTTTCGACTTTGCAAATACTCACCTTCCTATTTACCTGGCCCAGGTTAACAGCCAAGGTTGCCACCACCTAGTCTCCAACATAAAAAAGCCTTTCCTTGACCCATTTGTTTCCCCCCCCCCCCCTTTTTACTACTATTCAGACCAAGTACTATGGTTTTTATGGTGTTTATCTGTCTTATACCACCACGCTATGGTCTTCCCCCTACAAGCCTTGTATGGCTTTGTCCAGACCTCTAGCCCATCTAACCTCCTCACCTTCCTATAGTGGTTCAAGCCCATACATGCGTGGCAGGCCGAGCTCACACAGCTAATGGGCCAGTACCATCTTTGGAAGATGGACCCTGAACAGGCAGCAAAAGTTTGCTGCATCTGGATCTTTAGCAGGCCCTACAATATCAGCCCACTTACCCAACTCCTGTGGACTACCAATATCTGTTACGAGTGGGACACTTCCTATGACTATGAAGGCCTATACCGCACCAACATACAGGTCCCTCTACTCAATTTCCTCTGTGACGTCAACAATGACTACACAGACGTCATCTTCATACTGCCTGACGTCCCTATAGACCCCACCAGAAGCCTCCATCCTTTCCCACAGTCGTTCCTCCAAGATTCCCAGGACCCCACAGACACGTGGCCCTGTTCAATCTGTGGAGCCCACAATTCAGACGATGAATACCACTCCACGTGCAATCTCAGCAGTCCATAGCTTTGCCTCATCATGCTCACTGCTTTTCTGTCGGTCGCTTTGTCGTTTTATTTTATGCTTTCCAGTTGTTTGCTTTTATCGGCTGCCTTTATCTTTGTAAAATAGCGCAGTCTGATCCTTATCTTTGTAAGATATCTCCGTCTGATCCTAATCACTAGCTCTAAAGGGTGATCAACAGGATCTGGTTCTCTTCCCTTATAAAAGGAAGAGCTGGCCTCTTTGTAAGATAGAACTAAAAGAAATAAAAAGAGGATTATGGTTTTCATCTCGATGTCTAGCTAAACAGTTTCTCTCTCTCCCAATCTTCAACTGACTCTATGTCTGAAACTATGGTTCTCCAAGGTCCCAGTATGCTCTGTGCTTGCCTCTTATGAGGATCCTGCATATCAGAACAGATCCTGTATACTAGTTTGGTATATCGGCTGGACACCCTGGACACATCCGGAACCAGTATGTTTGCTGGCTAGGATGAACTCAGGTTTAACAAAGCCACGTACTGACTAGTCTGGCCTGCTGATCTCCATCCATCTCTGTCAGAGTCTGACCGGAACAGTACCCTGTTAGGCCGAAGGATGGCCGCCAGTGGGGAAAACCCGGTTTTGGTCCTTTCCGTGAGATGGTAGTGGAGCTCTAACCCCTAAATGATATATTTATATAGGATGTAATGTCATATATTATGTATTATTATATATATATAAATATAATATAAAAATATAATAATATTTCATATATTAAAAATATAATCATTTTTAATATATTAAATATTATTACATATATTATAATTTATTTATATATATAATTATAATATGTATATATATTATACAATTATATTTTTATTATATAATAATATATATAAATTATAATTATTTATTTATAATTTAAGAGTTTAGTTTTGATTAATTCATTTTTTTGATATGTTTTTTTAAAATAATTTTTGATGTGTTACTTTTGTTTAATTTAAAAATTATAATAAAAAAATTATATTGGTTAATTATTTAATCAATTTGTTTATAGTTGTACTAATATTAAACAAAATACTAAGACTGTTATTTCAATTTTTGATAGTTTTTGGTTAATCTACCAGACGAGTTTTTTCCATTTTTATTTTTAAAATACAGCTTTCAGTATTTGCTATCATACGCGTTTTCAGAATTCGAAAATAAAACTAAAAAAACTGTTTTTATTTTCATTTTTATTTTCGAAAAACAACAACCGAAAAACGCTTACAAGACGGGCCCAAAGAGTTCTGCTTTACTTAAACGTTTTTATAATTTACATTGATGATCATATTTTGAAGATGAATATGATTGGTTAGAATCACAATGCAAGGTGAAATTTGCTCATGGGTGCATAACTGTATTCATGAAAAGTTACTTAGATGTAATTTCTTGGTGTGGCTAGATAATGATATATTGACCTTAGAACATCAAAATTGTAAACCAAAATCTTGGCTTGATGGATAAAGAAAAATATAAAATACAAAACAAAATTAAAAAAATGACGGTTTATGAAAAATCGAGAATGACAAAAAAAAAAAAGAAAGAAGAGAAAACAAAGATATTACATCTCACCCTATTGACATTGTAAAGTTGTAAAAAGGCTAATAGTTCAACAAGATATACAGGCAATGAGTTTGTTGTCTTGAGAAAGTAAAAAATCATAAATGAAGTAATGCCTTTAGGCTAGTTGAAGTTGATGAAGTTTGAAATATTCAAACTCATTCAAGCAGGTTGAACTAATTAGGTTCCTGTTAATCTTTTTCATATGTCATATTAATTGCTAACATGTTTTCAAGTTCTACTAGTTTAAATCATATCTTTTAAGTTCATAAGTATTTTTTTCATGATGCTTAACTTGTCTTTCAAATGATTATTTACCGGTTAATATTATTTTGTTTTCTTCTATCTTTGTTATTGGACTATTCCATTCGGTGACGAAGGTAGAAATTTTATTCATCGCAACTTGGTTCAAAAATACTAAAATTTAAAAATATTAAACAAAAATAATAATATTTATTAATTTATCAGTAAGTATAAAATAACACTACTTTTCACATTGCTAAACTGAAAATGTAAACTTTACTTAAATAAATAAATCAATAACACAATAAAAGAACAATCAATATAAACCCAGTAAACATAACTAAATTCAAATCAGGGTGATAGCTTAAAAAAACAATAATTATTAATTATAATTTTCTACATGCTATAAGTTCCACCGTCTCCTCTTTATTATCTCTTTGATGGCTACAGGCTACAGGCCACCCAAATTTTTTGAAAATATATTTTAAGTTTTGTTTTATTTATTGTTAAACTTATTAAAGCCTAATAAACAAAACTATAGAAACTATTTTAAATGTATTAAAGATCGATAAACAAAATTTTATAAAATATATCCAATTAGCCTAAAATCTTTAATAAAATAGATCAGTCTAAATAAAAAACAATAAAATAAAATAGAAAAACTCATCTTGTTTCGGTAATCATCATTCGACGGATTCCTAAACCTTTCACATTTATATTTTTCCACTTTTTCAAATCTCAAACTCTAACTTCTCTGAGTCATCTCTTATCTTAAATATCTCAATTTGAAAGTAAATTCCCTTAGTTTTAATATTTATTTATTTATTTACTTATAATGAATTTGATTTTGGTTTTGTATTTTATGATTGTTATTTAAGTATTGTATTTTATTATTGAGATTTAGGTTTTGTATATTAACGGGTCTTCTTACGAGATAACAAAGTTAGAAAAAAGAAGAAAAATCTTACGAAAACTAAGGTTTATTTTACTTTTAGGGTTTTGAAATGAAAAATATATATTGAAATTTTTTATTATGTGTTACCATTATGTATATTCTTTTTTTTATTATTATAAATTTTCTTCCGTATCGTTTTGATGCGATTATTAAAAAGAATATTTTTATGATTTTTAAATAAGATTTTTTTTTGTAGAACTTTTAAATAAGAAAAAAAATACCCCGAATTTTTTTTTCAACTTCACCCCTTTACGTGATTAAGTTAAATAGTTGTAATATTACCACATCGGTCCCTCTTATTTGTCTATATATAAGTTTTTGTTTATAAATGTGATGTAATAAAAATGTCTCTGAAATCAAACAAAAGACTTTATTCTCTCTCTATCCCTCTGGTCTATCAAATCTAGTGCTGACAATTCGGGATCATGGATTGAGATGACTTAACCCGATAAGATCCGAATAGACCCGTTTAATTAAACGGGTCAATATTTTAAAACCCAATATGGCTCATTTAATTAAACGGGGTTGACTCGTTACTCGTTTGAAAGAAATGGGTATTTGTTTTTATGTGAAATAAAGATATTTGCTTTCTCATACAGTGATGAGAGGAGAATCAAACTTACAAATTCTGGAAAAAAGATTGACAAATTAAAGAAGAAAAACTAAAAACTAAAACTTCTAACTACAAATTACAAATAATCATAACAGTTACAAATAAAATAAAAGCTTCTCTAAGGTTCATTCCGACTTCAATCCATGAAAGAAAAAACTTGCAAAATTCATTCAATAGTACCATTTTTTCTTTATTTTCTCATTGTTGCACTGCTCCATTTTGGTAAAGATACAAAAGTCATCTTCCTCGATCCATTCAATCTTCAATTTTTGACGGATTGAGAAACTATGAAGAAAACCTTTTTCTTCAAATTCATGATCTCAATCTCAGTATGTTCAATTATTGATGATATTGAACAATATCATTGTTTTTCAGTTTTTTTTCTTTCTTCAAATCACCATCTTCTCCCTCCACCAATGATCTCTACATCCTAAGCTTTTCTCATTTAGCCCATTGATGATTATTTGACTTCTAAACTACAGAGATATTTGCTTCTATGTAAAAAGAAAATACGAACCTTAGAAGGGATGACGTTGGATAGACGGAGACCAGGAGAGAAGAAAGACGACGCCGTAGACTAAACTTGAGAGAGTGAAAGGCGATTTTGGTCGGTAGAGTTAGGGTTAGGGATTTTGGGTTGTGACTGCTGCTTCTGTGTGTGAAACTGAAGGAGTGAAGAATGAGTGATTATATAGTATGACAAAGTTTATTTATATCCCTTATAATAATCAAAATTACAAATATACCATATCTAATATACGGGTTAAATGGGTCACCCGTATAAACAAACCCGACCTAACATGTATAGCCAAACAGGTTAAACGGGCTAACCTATTTATAACCCGAACCCGTTTAAAGCTAACCCAAACCCGTTTATTGAGCTCGGGTTCATGTTGGGTTAGCGGGTCACGGGTCATTTTACCGACCCCCTCATATCTCTTATTTTTCTTTTCCCTATATGTCTCAATTTATTTCATTATCGGTCCTTGAAATCAAAACAGATTACAAAAGCAATATATTTATATTATCTCTCTCACTTTCTCACTTTATCTCTCTCACTTTCTTTGTTATGTATTACTGTTCTACATCTATTTTTCATTTATTCACATCACTACCACCCTGTTTATTACATATGATTGAATTGGGATTGGTCTAATCTCAGTATCCTATGTTTAGAAACAGTATCGGGCTGAATAAAATAATCTAATGGGACCCAATTTTAATGAAATAGTCCTACATTTTGTGGGACAACTAATTGTCTTGGACTATATTTTTTTCATGTTAAAAATAAGATAAAAAATATTAAAAAATCTTTTAAAAATATGAATGTATCTTAAATTTGAAAAAAAAAATCTTTAAAAATATAAAAATATAGTTTGTGTAATTCCCCATTGATTTTAAATAAATTTAAATTTTAAAATTTATTTATTATTAAATTGTTTAAAAAACTATTTTGTTTATGATTGATGATAAATTCCAATAAAATCTACATGTAATACACTTATACACCCACCTTAACCTCTCCATCTCATTATAGCTTTATCTTTAGACCATGGCTTCCAAGGAGGAAAAGGAAGCAGTTCATCATCATGTACTAATGGTGTCATTCTCTGCCCAAGGTCACATTAATCCACTGCTCAAACTTGGCATACGCCTTGTCTCTAAGGGCCTCCATGTCACCCTCGCCACCACTGAAGTCGCCCAAGACCGCATGTTCAAATCCTTCGCCGCCGCCGCCGCCACCACCACAATCAGTTCTGTCTCTGATATCCAACTAGCTTTTTTCTCTGACGGGTTTGACATGGATTATGACCGCAAAGCCAATTTAGATCACTACATGGAAACTCTTGGCAAAGTTGGACCCATCAATCTCTCAAAGCTAATCCAACAACATTACCATGATAAGCAGAAGAAACTCTGTTGCATTATTAGCAATCCATTTGTCCCATGGGTTGCTGATGTTGCTGTTGAGCATGGAATCCCTTGTGCTATGCTCTGGATTCAACCTTGTTCACTTTTCACTATTTATTATCGATTTTACAATAATTTGAATCAATTTCCAACGTTGGAAAAACCTGATTTAACTGTTGAGTTACCAGGTTTACCAATTTTAAACCCACAAGATCTTCCTTCATTTGTTCTTCCTTCAAATCCATTTGGAAGCCTCCCCAAATTGTTCATCGAATTGTTCCCAAACATGAAGAAACACAACTGGGTATTAGCCAATTCGTTTTTGGAGTTAGAAAAAGAAGCCATTGATTCAATGTCTGAGCTTTGTCCGATTCGACCCGTTGGCCCTCTAGTTCCTCCTTCACTGCTAGGCCAAGATCATGAAAACCTTTTTGATGTTGAAATTCAGCTCCGGAAACCTGAAGATTCTTGCTTAGAATGGCTGAGCAATCAAGCAGATTCCTCGGTTATTTACGTGTCATTTGGTAGCATAATAGACTTATCAGCAAAGGAAATGGAAGCCATAGCAACAGCTTTAAAGAACAGTAAACGTCCATTTTTATGGGTTGTCAAGAAACCAGAGTTCCCTACAGCTGATAAATCAGGGGAAATTCCACAAGGGTTTTTCGAAGAAACCAAAAAACAAGGTCTTATAGTGTCATGGTGTCCTCAGACCAAAGTTCTAGCACATCCAGCCATTGCCTGTTTTATAACTCATTGCGGGTGGAATTCTATGCTCGAGACGATCTCTGCAGGTGTTCCGGTGATTGCGTACCCTCAATGGAGCGATCAGCCTACAAATGCGATGCTTGTGTCCGATGTTTTTAAGATTGGTTCAAGACTTGGAACAAATGAAGATGGTGTTGTCAACAGTGAGGAAGTGGAAAAATGTATTGAAGAGATCATTCATGGGGTAAAGTCTGAAGAGTACAAGAAAAATGCAATGGAACTGAAGCTGGCCGCAAGGGAGGCAGTGGCCTGTGGTGGCTCGTCTGACCGGAATATTCAGCTGTTTGTTGAAGAGATTATCGGATCTTAACCTTTTTGAATAAACACTCTTACCACCCGGTCACATTGAGCGGTGGTAACATGGTTATTGCATTAAAAATTATTATTATTTTGTTGAATAATTAATGAATCCTTTGTAATTGATAGCATTCACGTTTGTGATGGTTCACATAATGTGATAGTTGAATATGGTTAGAAGAAAACGACTGTACTATTGTTGTATTCTAATAATTGAAGTGAAAATTGCCAATTGAAAATTTGTAATTGGATTTCTCGACTGTTTGCTGAGGAAAAAAGTTGAGTGACTATAACACAAATCTATCAATGTATCATATTTGAACCACATAAAGGTTATCAACAGAAAGATTTCCTCCTCTATATACATATATATAAAAAAAAAATCTATTTTTCTTAAAAAAATAAGTTGGTAGAGCTGGTTCTCTTGAAAAGGATGTATATTGTATACCAATCACGTGTGGTAGTGATTCGGTCCGGTTCTGTTTTCCGCTAAAATTCTATTTGTCTTGTATATATTCAGTTTTCATTTTTTTTAAATAATTAGGACTCACAAAAATGGATTAACTCGATCCGATTTGAACCCGATTTTCAAACTCGATTTGGTTTGATTTAATACGGTTTTGGATCTAATTAACATTTTGTATATTTTTTTCAAGAGTAATAATATACAACCCAAATAATTAACTTAATTGATGTGACAAGTAAATTGTCATCATCATACTTAATATGTGATAATATAGCTAATGGAAAAAAAAAAAGATTTACCACATCATTTAGGTTGAAATTTGAATTAAATTTTTAGATTTTGTCTACCATTAGTGTTTGTGGGTTGTTTCAAAATTTTACAGAGTGGCGTCACGGTGGTAGAGATTCTAGGTTTTCTTAAAGTTACTATTTACTATATAGATTTTTGTTTTTATAATATATATATATATATATATATATATATATATAGTATACATGTATAGTTAAAAGAAACTATATATTTAGTTTTATAAACATATATAATATTAATTCGATTTATTCAAAAAAAAAAATCGAATTGATTCGTCTTAATATTATCATTCGACATGAATACATAATAAATTTAATTTATCTCAGACCTTAAAATCGTGTATGCTCGTAATTCCAATAGTGTTTTTATTTTCTTGTCTTTGGAAACTAATGAGACCCGTGGTGATTGTAGTAGCTAAAAATGATCTATAGGCTTAGCACGTAAAAGACTAGACTTTTATTAATGTTGGGTCCTATCCAGACCCATTATATTGGGTCAACCCAATTCTTGCACCAGATGAAGGTGACTGTTTAAAACCAAGTCAGATGTCAGTTACAAAGACTAGGGTAACCACTGATTCAATGAGGATTCAAAGAAGAGGAAATCTCTCCTTGAATCACGTCCACTATTGGTAACTGACAGATGAACGTTGGATAAGGGGCTTAGTCTCTCTGAAAGTTCTGGAAAAAAAACAACCTCATCTAGCGTATCGAAGCACTATTCATAAGAATTTCGGTCATTAGAGTTCGATTTAATCCTTATTAAAAAATCATGACGGATAATTGCTCAGCTCAAGCATACTTTAAGCTAAGATACTAACCCCACCACCATTGCTTCATTTAAACCCATTCCTTTGTTTTTATTATTTTGCAGGTTCAACGAAGAAGACAATAGACCAAGTCAATATACCAATCATATTAGTAGGTTTATTAAGGAAACGACATCCTTAACTTGATCGGCTCATCCAAGTTGCATTGGTCGGCTCATCCAAGTTGCATTGGACCTAACATAACCCAACTCGATTCACATCAACTGTAGTCCGACTACCTACAGTAATTACTGTATGAGTTTCATAAAGATTGTCCCCTCATTTTTGTCTTTATTTTTCTTAATATTCAAATTATTTTGTATTTTTAACAATAATATATAATTACTTTATTTTATTTAATCTTTTTTTAATGTAAATATTGGATAAAAAGGATAGATGTATCGTCACATTATTTATATTGATTATGATATAGTTTTTGATTTGTATATTGTCGGTATCACGTAATTTGTTGATATTTCCGTTGAAGACTAATTATATTGTGTTCACTTTTAATTTACAAGTAGTTGATGTGGTTTAAAAAAAATATAATTTAATAGTTATTCTTTAAAAAAAAAATAGAGTTAATTACACAAAACCTATTACTGGTTTGCCTTGTAACATGGGTGTATGTATTTGTATTTAATATAATTTTAATAGAATCATTCTATAGTTAATGTATTTACAAAATATATAATTTGTAAAATAGTATTTATAATATTTTTAATTTAAACTAATTAAATAAATATTTGAAAGTTTCATTCAAATCAAAAGTATGAATTAAATCATTTTTGCTTAAAAAAAATATTCTTAAAATATAAATTAATGAACATTTTTTTAAATGTTATTGGCAAATAGAGTTTTTTTTTAAGATATTAAGGAATAGATTTTTAATTAATTAATTAATTAAAATTTAAAGATAAAACCATATATTACACACCGTCCACAAGTTGCTACCTCCGCCTTATCTATCTATTCCAATCCGAAATCCATCTTCTTCAACCCCACCCATCAC
Source organism: Dipteronia dyeriana (assembly GCA_032871835.1). Taxonomy (NCBI): domain Eukaryota; kingdom Viridiplantae; phylum Streptophyta; class Magnoliopsida; order Sapindales; family Sapindaceae; genus Dipteronia; species Dipteronia dyeriana. The sequence goes on along the minus strand of CM065295.1, from coordinate 90,588,804 downwards.
CCATCTAAAGACTTGTTTTTATTATCTTCGAAAGCACCAACCTATCCCTCTTACAAATCAAAACACTCGGCTATCATTCCCAGTTTCATATTCGGTGTTAAAGAAATAAAGCATTTCTAAGTATAGAGGATGCCAAATCTAGATAATTTCGGTGATGCAAGAGGAAGGGAAACTAAGGAAAAAAACAAGGAGTCTTTTTCTATTTATTGAGGGTAAAATAGGGAATAGGTTAAAAATAAGATGACACTTTTGAAATAAATGTTGAAAGTTCTCTCAAATGTTTTTCGATTCATATAGTAAACAGATTTTCTAACTTTTTATCTCATACATTTTTAATGGTTTTTAGACATCAGTTGGATAGACATGATGGGGAAATGGACCATTCTCCCTTACCCTCCCCACTAATCTCTAGGGATGCCAAGGGGGAAATTGGGGCATGGGGTGTTTTCCCCTATCCCTATCTTCTATGCGTTTACAATCATCGAAATTCCTTTATCCGAGAGAGGTTATATTTGGTGGTTGAGAGTCTTATTCCAAGTATCTCGAGATATCAAGAATCAAGATTACTCAAACGAGATTTATCTGTAGGGACGGAGGGAGTATGGCCGTATAGGATGAGGGGGGCCACTCCTCTTGAAGTTTTGAAAATATACAAGTTTGCCTATTTTTTATTTTTATAATATCCTTAATTTTTTAAGTCTTTGTATTTTTACCCCTATTTCATGTTTTATTTTTCTAGTTTTTCTATATTTGAGACATCTAATATTTTTCCATCAAATCACATAAAAAAAATATATATCATTGATTCCATATATAGTATTTCTTTTGATGTATTTTAAATGTAAATGGAAATCGAATCATAACATATATGTTGTATCTCAACTTATATTATTTTCCCAACCAAATAATTTTGTTTTCTCTTCTAATCTTACTTATCTCACTCACTCTAATACCATATTATATCTTAGATATGTTATTTATTTAAAAATAATCAATGTGTATCCCTTTGTTTCAAATAATAATAATAATATGTGTTAATTTATATAATTAGAAAAATATGTAAACCAAACATATACATATATTAGATAAGATAATTAAGTTTGACATAGTGGTATGTTCATCACACTCACACCACGGGGTCGTGTGTTCGAGTCTCTCCTCCTCCATATATCCCGAATTATTATAATATTTCAAAAACATATACATATATTTATTTTTCACTGTTGTGATATTTTATCAAACAAAATTTTATAATTTTTAAAAGTTAATATAGTTTTTGGATGTTAGAAAAATAATATGGTGCAATTTAAATTTTAATTAGTTTTCTAACTCCTAAACACTATTATTAAATCATGAATAAAGGACCATAAGGTTTTCCTATTTTATTTTTAGTTTTCAGACATTCTAACTCTATAAATCAACGTGTATTCCAACTACTAATGTTTCAATTGTCAAATGAATACATATTAACGGTGTTTTTTATTAATTTTTTCTTTAACATACCTTCTAAAATATATGATATAACCCATTATTTTACTACACTCCACTGGAAACTATTTCTAACTTAGTCCCTGTTGATGTGTCAACACATCTTTATATAATGGGTGTTTTTTTAGAATAAATATAACTAACAATATAGCCATATAGGGAATAATAAAAGCAAGTAAAACATTAAGACCATTTTTTTTGTCAAAATTATAAACGTTATTTTGAGTCTTGCAAAAACATAGGAAATGCTTTTTATTTTTTGAAAGGAACATAGGAAATGTTTTTGAAATCTCAACAATTAAAAAAAGTAAATAATTTAACAGTTCAAAATTGTAAAAAAAAAAAACTTGTGTCATGATTTGTATAAAACTAGTACCATAATATGTCATTATGAATTGGTCTAATAAAATCATTTTTAATAGATAAAATGAAAGTAAACATCTCAACTCTTATCCTAACCCAATAGCCTATATAGGGGGAGGGGGCCGGATATCTTAAAAATTTATAAAATTTATAACTTTTTATTTTAGTTTAATGTCCCCTTTAGACAGATTTGTGGCTTTGCCCCAATTCTGACCTATGATACGTGAGTATAAGCATGAATTATAACTCGTGCTGGTAAACAATAACTCAATTAGATAAAGTTTATTTGAGTACTGAATTGTTTGGTCCATTCTTAATCTATAGATCATATCTGTCCTTCTATAAATGCTAATGAATTATTTCTATCCACACTTGGTGATTAAGGGTTTGAGTCCCACCGTATACACTTTACAAGTATGTGTGAGAAGTTTTCTCCTGATTTATAGGAATAGTTATCCGGACCGCACATGTATTGTCTGATCTTGACATATCTCAGTAATCTTATTGTAAAAGTCGTAAAAGTAATACTTAAAAAAATAATAATAATTATATATATAGATTTATGCGTGCATGTGAATTATTTTCTTCATTTATCACATTTTCCATTATTTTAATGACACTCTCTTTTCTAAGTTAACAATTGAAGTAACACGTGAGAGCATGCATGTGTTGGGGGATTTTGAACCGATGATCGGGGAATCGTCATGCCTAATATACGTTCATAATTCATAGCAATTAATAACGTTAACAACAAAAAATAGATGAGAGAAAATAAACCAAGCACAACACAAGATATACGTGGAAAACCCTAATCGGGTAAAAAACCACGGGTCATCAGGATGATAGAGAAAGTTCCACTATATGATAAATTGTTACAACCATATATTCCAGGATTCGCTCTCACACACAAACCTCAAACCATGCTCACAAGATCCTCACAAAGAACCCCCAATATCCCTTAGGTCTCCCCTGAACATCACCCACGGATCTCTTACTTGATCCACTGACATTCCCTTTGATCCCTCCCCAGATATTTCCACGGGTCTCTCACCCAGATCTCTTCACTCTCTGATGTTACATGGTGTTCTTTTTTTGCTCCACACACAACATAACCTAGATACAAGGTTCTATTTATACTAGTTACAAGGAGTTTAATATAAAAGAAATCCTACTCCTAAACGTACACGAATTACTTGTTCCACATAAATACTATTTCCTATTTATTACAAGTCTTATTATTAAGGATAAATCTTTTTCCTTCAAGTATATGACTTTCCTATTCTTTGTGAAGACAAACTCTTTCCTTTTCTGATTAGCACAAGAACTTCTAGAAGAAAACACTTTTCCTATTTTCGCGAAACATTCATGATTTGGACAAAATCCCTCATTACCGCGGTTTGGGTCACGGTTGGCCACCCGCGCCCAACACCGCGGATTGTCACTGTCAACCACTGCTCTGAATACCGCGGTTAGTGCATTTGTCTCAGTATTGATCTACACCGCGTGATTCCCCAAGAGTCGATCGCTCCCTATGTTGCGGTCTGTGAGCTTGTCCGTACCGCGGTCTACGCCGTAAAACCTTCCACATTTTGTTTCTTCAGTTCTTTCAGGTCTTCAAACCTCCCTCAAACACCGTCCCCAACATCCAAACGTTATCCCACGTCTCCAGGAAGCTCCACATCAGTTGAGTCTTTTTTGGTTAACATTGAGTTTACTTGAGAATAAGAGTCAAAACCTAACAATTCTCCCACTTGGCTTGAATTCTCAAGACCTTTGTCCATAACCACGATTCTCATCACCGAGAATCAACATACCCCATCACAAGGTATAACCATTTAGGAACGAACCATCCAAAGATTTTTTTTCTTTCTGTCTTCTTGCTTTGTGTTCATTGTACCGGCACCATGTCGAAATAACATGCTGAAATTGTGGTACAACTCCTCACGTCAAAGTACCAAGGAGTTCGTCAGCAATCGACATCCTTGTCCACCATACACCTTGCATCACTTTTTGACCAATGCCTTGTGCACAATTATGGACCACTAGCAGCAACATATCCTCTTCCATGGCCAGTGGAGAAAACTTTCAAAAGGATAAACATGTCTTTACATCACTCAATCCCGTGAAAGAATTTTCGTCTTTGCATCACATACCCTGTGAAAGACTCGCTACTAGAACCGGGAGTGCTTTGCAGGATAAGCCCTACACCACCACCAGAGACTTCGAGCGTTCAATTTATTTATTTATATATATTCAATTAAAGCTTTGTGTAACCCAAATTGGATCTACATGACTTATACCTGCCACCACAAGCCAAAAAAAAATCTCCTTCATCTCTATTCTTCTTTTCATCAAACCGTTCCAAGTTCGAAACCACTTTCAAGACGTATCTTCTTTGCTAAACCATAATAGGCAACCATGAATAATCATCCCAATACCACCAAGTCCTTCATACGATCTCCCATAAAGACTTAAAAAATGCCATCGTCAAACTGTAAGGTACCAAGTCCTCCATACTCCATCCCGTAAAGACTTGAAACCGCCATCGTTGAACCAGGCTTTGATACCAATTGTTGGGGGATTTTGAACCGATGATCGAGGAATCGTCATGCCTAATATACGCTCATAACTCATAGCAATTAATAACATCAATAGCAGACAAATAGATGAGAGAAAATAAACCAATCACAGCACAAGATATACATGAAAAACCCAAATCGAATAAAAAATCACAGGCCATCAGGACGACAGAGAAAGTTCCACTATATGATAAATTGTTACAACCATATATTCCAAGATTCTCTCTCACACCCAAACCCAATACCACGCTCACAAGATCCTCACCAAGAACCCCCAATATCCTCTAGGTCTCCTCTGAATATCACCCACTGATCTCTTATTTGATCCATTGATATTCCTTTTGATCCCTCGATATTCCCTTTGATCCCTCCCCAGATATTTCCACGGGTCTCTCACCCGGATCTCTCCACTCTCTGATGTTACATGGTGCTCTTTTTTTGCTCCACACACAACATAACCTAGATACAAGGTTCTATTTATACTAGTTACATGGAGTTTGAGATAAAAGAAAATCATACTCCTAAAGCGTACAAGAATTACTTGTTTCACATAAATACTATTTCCTATTTATAAGAAGTTTTCTTGTTAAGGAGAAATCCTTTTCCCTCAAGTATAAGACTTTCCTATTCTTTATGAAGACAAACTCTTTCTTTTTCTGATTAGTACAAGAACTTCTAGAAGAAAACACTTTTCCTATTTTCACGCAACATTCCTGATTTGGGCAAAATCTGCCATTACCTGCGGTTTGGGTCACGGTTGGCCACCCGCACCCAACACCGCGGGTTGTCATTGTCAACCACCGCTCTGAATACCGCAGTTGGTGCATTTGCCTCAGTCACGATCTATACCGCGTGATTCCCCAAGAGTCACCGCTCAATATGCCGCGGTCTGTGCGCTTGTCTGCATCGCTGTCCACGCCGCAGAACCTTCCGTTATCCCACGTTTCCAGGAAGCTCCACATCAGTTGAGTCTTATTTGGTTAACATTGAGTTTACTTGAGAATACGAGCGAAAACCTAACAATTCTCCCCTTTGGCTTGAATTCTCAAGACCTTTGTTCACAACCACGATTCTCATTACCGAGAATCAACATACTCCACCACAAGGTATAACCATTTGGGAACGAACCATCCTAAGATTTTTTCTTTCTTTCTTTTTGCTTTGTGTTCGTTGTTCCGGCACCATGTCGAAATAATTTGCTGAAATTGTGGTGCAACTCCTCACTTCAGATTACTAGGGAGTTCATCAGCCATCGACATCCTTGTCCACCATACACCTTGCATCACTTTCTGACCAATGCCTTATGCATAATTTTGAACCACTAGCAACAACATATCCTTTTCCATGACCAGTGGGGAAAACTTCCAAAAGGATAAACATGTCCTTATATCACTCAATCCTGTGAAAGACTTTTCGTCTTTACATCACATACCTGGTGAAATACTCGCTACTAGAACCGGGAGTGCTTTGTCGGATAAGCCCTACACCACCACCAGAGGCTTTGAGCGTTCAATTTTTTTTTTTTGATATTCAATTAACGCCTTGTGTATCCCAAATTGGATCTCCATGACTTGTACCTGCCACCACAAGCTAAAAAAAAATAAAAAAATCTCCTTCATCTCTATTCTTCTTTTCATCAAACCCTTCCAAGTTCGAAACCGTTTTCAAAACGTATCTCCTTTGCTAAATCATACTAGGCAACCTTAAATCATCATCCAAATACCACCAAGTTCTCCATACGATCTCCCGTAAAGACTTAAAAAATGTCATCATCAAACTGTAAGGTACCAAGTCCTCCATACGCCATCCCGTAAAGACTTGAAACCATCATTATTGAACCAGGCTTTGATACCAATTGTTGGGGGATTTTGAACCGATGATCGCGGAATCGTCATGCCGAATATACTCCCATAACTCATAGCAATTAATAACGTCAATAGCAGAAAAATAGATGAGAGAAAATAAATCAATCACAACATAAGATATACGTGGAAAACCCAAATCAGGTAAAAAACCACGTGCCGTTAGGACGACAGAAAGTTCCACTATATGATAAATTGTTACAACCATATATTCCAAGATTCTCTCTTACAACCAAACCCCAAACCCCAAACCACGCTCACAAGATCCTCACCAAGAACCCCCAATATCCCCTAGGTCTCCCCTGAATATCATTCACTGATCTCTTACTTGATCCATTGCTATTCCCTTTGATCCCTCCCCAGATATTTTCACAGGTTTCTCACCCGGATCTCTCCACTCTCTGATGTTATATGGTGTTCTTTTTTTGCTTCACACACAAAATACCTAGACACAATGTTCTATTTATACTAGTTACATGGAGTTTAAGATAAAAGGAAATCATACTCCTAAAACGTATAAGAATTACTGGTTTCACATAAATAATATTTCCTATTTAGGACAAGTTTTCTTGTTAAGGAGAAATCATTTTCCTTCAAGTATAGGACTTTCCTATTCTTTACGAAGACAAACTCTTTCATTTTCTGATTAGTACAAGAACTTCTAGAAGAAAACACTTTTCCTATTTTCGCACAACATTCCTGATTTTGGCAAAATCTGCCATTACCGCGGTTTGGGTCACGGTTGGCCACCCGCGCCCAACACCGCGGATCGTCACTGTCAATCACCGCTCGGAATACCACGGTTGGTGCATTTGCCTTTGTCGCGGTCTACACTGCGTGATTCCCTCAGGTGTCGACCGCTCCATATGTCGCGGTCTGTGCGCTTGTCTGCACCGCGGAACCTTCTAGATTTTATTTCTTCAGTTCTTTCAGGTCTTCAAACCTTCCACAAACACCGTCTCCAACTTCCAAACGTTATTCCACGTCTCCAGGAAACTCCACATCAGTTGAGTCTTATTTGGTTAACATTGAGTTTATTTGAGAATACGAGTCAAAACCTAACGGCATGTAATTGCATATCTAATTAATAAAATTAAGATTGAGAATTCCATGCAGATTGAAGAGATCGAAATTCAAATATATATATATTAGAAATTCATGTATATCTTAGAGAGCACTCTCGTATAGTTGTATGTTTGTTTCATCCACCGTGTGAAACGTATGCATGATATTTTATTTCTCTGTGAAACGTATGCATGATAGTTAAATCAATTCTAGAAATGCATGCTAGTTTATTTCTCGCTCCTAACCAGTCCTAAACTCAACCTCCAAAACGTAAAAATTAAAATAATATGTTTTTTATATATTATCTGCAGTGCAAGGAGTTGAATTTTATTGGATATTACAATGTCGAATGAATTTCTTTATCATCCAACCACTTTATACGGTGTAACATGTATTTACAACAAAAATGATCATGAATTATATATATATATATATATATATATATATATATTTCTAAATGACGTAAAGACAGTAGATCGGACAATTATTTGCTTGTTTAATTCACCATGAAATGTATACATGCATATAAAATAGTCAAATGCATTTTTTTATAGATCGATCCATAAAATCATGGACTAATAGTAGTACTATTAGAACAAAATTTCACAAGTTATTATTATTAAAATAGATCCTAAGTATTAAATCCGGTATTTGTAGTAGTCGGAGATATTCTTTGCCTTATGAGTTATGACTGAGATATGGTCAAATTTATTAAATCTCACTCCAATCCCAACATCCAAAACATGCACTTTAAACTTTTTTTTCATGGGACATCTAATTTTTTCTTGTAGTGTATGGAATTGTTTTGAGCTTGGGTTTTGGTTTTTGATATGGAGTAGTTTATACTGTTTTGACAAGGAATAGTGAGAATGTGATATATATACCGTAAAAACTAACACACAAAACAATTTACTGAAGAACTGTTTATTAAATTGATTAATAACAATGAACTGATGCCAATAGTAGCTGAGATGAGGTAACATGATAACATCAAACCTCTAACTAATAATTACAATAAAAATAAATCAATGATAATCCTATCTAATGATAATCCTAACTAAAGATAAATAGAAATTATCTGAAGGATAAATTCAACATAATATCTAAAATGATAAATACAAAGATAATACTTGGTTTAATCCTATATAGCTCCCTTTAAACCAAGTCCTTCATAGCTCGTCATGCCCAAAGACTTCTTAAGCATCTGAAAAATGTTAGCTTTGAGTGGCTTCGTGAAGATATCTGCAACCTGTTCCTCTGAACGACAGTACTCGATCACGATCTCCTTGTCTTTCACCAAGTAACGTATGAAGTGAAACTTGATATCAATGTGCTTACTTCTACCATGATAGACTGGATTCTTGGTCAGAGAAATGGTGGACTTGTTGTCGCAGTAGATCACTGTGGGAGCATCCTGCTGATGCTTTAACTCAGAAAGCATGTGACGCAGCCACACAGCCTGTGTAGCACCACCAGCAGCTGCAATGTACTCAGCTTCTGTTGTCGGTAGAGCAACCACCTGTTGGTTCTTCGAAGACCAAGAAAATATTCCAGAACCAAGATGGAATGCAAATCTAGATGTGATTTTCCTCTTCTTCGTATCACCTGCCCATCCACTATCTATATATCCAACAAGCTCGACTTTGTTAGCGGAAGAGTAAAGATACCATGACCTAGTGTACATTTCATATATCGCAAGATACGCTTGCCAGTCTGCAAGTGAGATTGTCTCGAAGAATCTATGAACCTGCTAATAAGCCCAACTTCATAAGAAATATCAGGTCAAGTAGAAGTTAAGTATCTCAGATTTCCTACTAGCCTCCGAAAGATGGTAGCATCAACTCGCTCTCCAGACCCATCCATCTCTAACTTCAACCTTTCTTCAACTGAAGTCAGCATCGGCTTACATCCCTCCATCTTGAACTTTTTCAGCACATCACCATCATACTTCCTTTGACACACAAAGATTTCTTCATCTGTCTGAGTCACCTCAATGCTGAGGAAATAGGACATCAACCCCAAATCTGTCATCTCAAAATGACCAGTCATTGCACTTTTGAACTCTGCAATCATATCAGGGTTATTGTCGGTAATAATCAGATCATCAACATATAGGCACACAATAAGAATATCTCCATGGGAGTTGGATTTGATATATAAAGTGTGCTCATAAGGACATCTCTGGAACTCATGCTGGATAAAATATGTGTCAATGCGTGTATACCATGCCCTGGGTGCCTGTTTCAACCCATATAAGGCCTTCTTCAACTTGTAGACCTTATTTTCTTGCCCCTTCTTTACATACCCCATAGGTTGCTGTATGTAGACTTCCTTCCCTATCTCCCCATTAAAAAATAAGGATTTCACATCCATCTGGAAGATTCTCTAGCGATTCTGTGCAACAAGAGACACAATCAAGCGAACGGTGTCAAGTCTGGCCACATGAGCAAACACCTCGAAATAATCGATCCCTGGCTTTTGTTTGTAACCTTTTGCAACCAGACGTGCTTTATAGCATTCCACCTCACCATTTGACTTGTATTTTGTCTTGTACACCCACTTAACACCAATGGGATGCTTTCCACCAGGCAAATCAGTAAGCTTTCATGTATTATTCTTCTCAATAGCATGAATCTCCTCATCCATTGCTTTCAACCAGCAATCATTACGAGCAACATCTTCATATGTGATAGGATCACAATCTGTAAATAGTGCAAAGTTCACCAACTCTTCATCTATTGGATCATCGTCATTACTAAGAACACAATCCTGCAAACGAGCTGGCAATACCCGTTCACGTTGTGGACGTCGGGAATATTATGCTGAATGTGGGTTCACCGGGGACGGTGGAGCCACTGGGGCCGGAATTGGATTATCCCTAGAATGACCATCAATCTCATCCAGGTCAACATCAATATTAAAAGAGCTCTCCTTACCACAAGACCAGTCCCAACATCCTTGCTCATCAAAGGTAACGTCCCTGCTAACAATCACTTTTTCCAATCATTGGATTATAAAGTTTATAACCCTTTGTTACCTGAATGTAGCCGATGAAGATACACTTCTCTGCCTTATCATCAAGCTTCTTTCTCAAAGCATCGGGTACATGAGCATAAGAGATACACCCAAACACTCGTAAGTGTTCAATGTTGGGTTTAAGTCGAGTCCAGGCTTCTTGAGGAGTCTTTCCGAGAACACTGTTGGTGGGACATCTATTCAACAGATAGAATGCACATGCAACTGTATCACCCAAAAAACCTTTGGGCAATTTCTTCAAGTGTAACATACACCTGACCATGTCTATAACTATTCTATTCTTCCTCTCAGCTACACCATTCTGTTGAGGAGTATATCTTGCTGTTAATTGGTGATTGATGCCATGTTTTTGTAAGAAACCATCACAGACAACATATTTTGTCTCCCGATCTGTTCTTAGAGTCTTGATAGACCTATCACTCTGATTCTTTACCAATGCCTTAAATCTCTTAAAGGCATCACAAATGTCTGACTTTTGATGTAAGAAATACACCCAAGCCTTCCTGCTGAAGTCATCGATTAAGGTAATAAAATACCTATATCCTCCATTTGACGGAGTCTCCACAGAGCATAGATCTGAGTGCACTAGCTCCAAGGGTCGACTGGCTCTCCACGTCTTCTTTGTAGGAAATGGGTCTCTATGTTTCTTTCCCACAACACATGTCTCACATACCCTATTAGGAGGTTCAATGATAGGCAATCATGAAACCATCTTCCTTGAAGAAAGTAGCTTCAGACTCCCAAAATTTATATAGCCAAATCTCATATGCCATAACCAGCTCCCGTCTCCGATTACAGAACTAAAGCATGGTAAAGTGTCACTGTTAATATGGAGCGGAAACAAACGGTTTGGTGACATGCTTACTTTTGTTATCAGTCCTTTCTGTTCATTGTTGATGGTGCATACCCCTCTGTAGATCTGCATATCATACCCTTTCTCTGAAAGTTGCCCCATGCTCAACAGATTTTGATACAGACTCGGAACAAACAGTACATCTGAGATGGTATTCTTGGATCCGTCTTTCAAAGAGATGGAGATTTTACCCTTCTCCATTACTGGCACCTTTGAGTCATTCCCAAAATTCACTTTCGAAGTAAAGGTCTCATCCAATTCTGAGAACATCTCCTTCCTGCAACACATGTGGTTGATGCAGCCTGTATCCAGAAACCATCTGTACTTGGCATCATCCACTGCTACGTTACACGCTAGCAACAATGTTTCTGAATAGTCTTCATCTTCTGTAACATTTGCCTAGAAATTTCTCCCATTAGATTTGCACCCATTCTTGTAGTGGCCCTATTTTTTACATCTAAAACACTAAATTTGAGATTTACTCTTCTGATTAGTGTTATTGCCTCCTCCACCTTTTCCCTGGCTAGATCTGGAAGCACCTCCCCTCATATTTTGTGAGTTTTGACCCTTCTGGCTTACCTCAGAATTCTTTCGGGTATCTTCTTTGTCTTTCTTAATACTCAACTGGCTTTGCAAAGCTTCATCCACCTCGATCTCAGACTTTTCATCTAAACGTTGTTCATGGGCTTGGAGCGAACCCATCAACTCATCCAACGTCATCGCCTCAAGATCTTTGGACTCCTCAATGGCAGTCACCTTGTATTCGAACTTCTCGATTACTGTTCGGAGAATCTTCTCCATAATTTGAACATCTGAAATTTTCTCACCATTGGACTTCATCTGATTAAGAAGTGCCAATGTTCGTGAGAAGTAATCTGCCACCTTCTCGGTTTTTTTCATCTGGAAAAGCTCCAACTGCCTTCGCATGGTCTGCAAGCAGACTTTCTTCACCTTTTCTACTCCTTGGTAGGTATTCATCAGAATGTCCCACACCTGTTTTGCTGATGTTGTATGTGCAATTTTCTCAAAGATCACTGGATCAAGAGACTGGTTAATGAAAAATCTCACCTTCAGATCCTTTTTTATTGTTGCAGCATCCATTGTCTCAACAATACCCTCGGAAACAGCAGTCCACAACTCCTGGTATTCAAACAACAGTTGCATCTGGACCCTCCAATACTCAAAATTGGTTTTCCCATCAAATTTTGGTATTTGAGGTTGTATTGTGTTATTATTATTATTGTTAAGGATTGCTATTGTAATTTAACAAAGCAATAATAATAATAATAAAGGAAACACGTGACAAACCAGTATATCAGCAAAAGCAAAAGTCAAAATACACCAAACTTTAAACTTATTCACGACTCCGTCCAACACACCAGACCCACCTCGTCCACAATTCCGGTTCGCTAAGTCACGATTCCGGTGATTTTCTCGATCGGCGACGATGTACTCTGGTCAAGCAACAGACAACCAACAACTTGGACTGCTCAAACATGATCAATTATCGACGGATCTAGGCGAATGAAAAAGCCAAAAAACCGTAAACTGGATCACTCTGATGCACCGAAAAACTGGTCGGATCTGGACAACAGACACTTGGGTTTTGATCCCGGTTGTCTTCTGAAGATTTTGGTGGTGGTGGTGACAGTCAACTCGCCGGCGATTATGGTGGCAGCGGACAGCAAGATGAGTCAATTCGTCACTTCTTCGTGGGCTGATTTCGAAAGGCAAGACGACCTCGTCTCACTTTCCGGCGGCGCGTGGGTTGTGTGGAGGTCTGTCCGGCGTCGCTGACTGCTACTCCGAACTCCTGGATCTTCAACTCCTAGATCCGCCTACCACTCATGGATCCTACCCTACTGCCATCTTGGCATCGAATTCAACTCTGATACCAAATGTAAAAACTAAGACACAAAAAAATGTACAGAACTATTTTTTGAATTGATTAATAAGAGTGAACTGATGCCAACTAACTGATAACGAGGTAACATGATAACATCAAATATCTAACCGATAATTATAATAAAAATAAATCAATGATAATCCTAACTAAAGATAAATAGAAATTATTTTAAGGATAAATCTAACCTAATATCTAAAATGATAAATATAAAGATAATATTTGGTTTAATCCTACGTATATATATATATATATTATATATATATCGAAATTTTCAAGTCAGTGTGTACTGATATAAATTCGTCAACGCGTTAGATGTGTACCATTAGATTTACATACTTTGACTCAAAGTGTATGCATTTATCAAAACTTCTCCATAATCAATGGTGCACATACAACGCACTGTTAACAGTACGTATAAAACCAATATATATATATATATTAAAATACCATTTATAATGACGGTAATTTACACATTAGATATTGTTATAATAACGAAATGCTGTTATCACCGATTTAGTTTGGTTTATGATGAAAAATAAATGCTGTTATCATCGATTTAGTTTGGTTTATGTTTTATCGTTAAGGTGTTGGCATATGTTCCTTTAGTTTTGAATGTTTGGTAACTAGTTTTATACCATGAAATGGGCTGAGACCACATGTTACTGTTGGGCACGGACAAGGCCCAAATAGCAGACGACAAAGCCCAAGATCCATCTGAGCCTACAGCAGCTGTGTACACAAATTTGAGTCGAAAACTGAGCCACTTGCTAGATACGATTATGATACATCCTATGAACAAAAGGCCTGTATTTCGGTCTAAAGTTTAGACTTGTCGGACCAGTTCAACCTATAACGGAAATCAAACCCCACAAGTTCAGCTCCATTAGGTTAAACCAACGGCTTCGGTCTAAGTCCTATAAGGCCTCTCAAACTAATAAAACCTCTCAAATTCTGTAAAACCCTTCAGTTAAATTAAACTCGAAGGGTAAATTAAAATCCTATCATGGGTCTTTAGTGTTACTTAGGCTAATAGGATCTAAAACCCTAGTTAGATAGGTAAAGTTCATTATATATATATCGGTATTTCAACGGTGTAACAATACCAAAATAACAAATGTTGATCAAACGAACGATCGACCAAAACCACACTGTAAAATCAACATTTGAGTATTAGTAAAAACATTCGAGTGTTAACCATTATATATATATCGGTATTTCAACGGTGTAACAATACCAAAATAACAAATATTGATCAAACGAACGATCGACCAAAACCACACTGTAAAATCAACATTTAAGTATTAGTAAAAACATTCGAGTGTTAACCATTCAAAAACAATATTTCCCCTATAAATAGGTCAGCCCATGTTCGCTAAACATGTTATCGATTTATAATATCATACCTAAAAATCTAAAATATAGGAGAACTCATCTAATAGATACTAAGCTTCCTTTATAAGTGTGTCTATAACTCTACATATTACAACGAAAATAATAATAACATTCAAGTAAAATAACTAATTTGCATGTCGTTCTTTTTGTTAATTAAGGTGGCATACATGATACATGTTAATTACATCATGTCATGTTTGAATGATACCTAGAAATATTTGCATCACATTCCACATTCTATTACAAACTGTTAGATGGTTGGATGTTTTCGGCATAAATTACTTTTATAATTTTATGAGTATGTAATATAGGTCAGACGATTCATTAAATCATTTACCTTAAATCATGTTTAAATGATTCAGTAAATGAATAATAACTAATATATCGTTCATTATATATCGTGATTTATATAATAATATTTGATATATCATGTCATTTAATCGTGATTTTATAATATTCTTTTGATTTCTCTCTCCCTCTCTGTCCTGCTTCTTCCATTAAAAAGTAGTCACCAAAATCTTATCGAACAAATTCTAAATCATCAGATTTTAAACTCTTAATATGTTATGTGGACATATACTTTGCTTCAAGAGTGAGACAAAAAGTTGAAAAAAGAATAAGAAGTCTTAAATAGGTCAATAATCATCGTCATGCTTAGGGATGCATATTTGGGGAATGAGGATGGATATAGGTCCCTCCATCCCCATTCCCACTTCCTATACCCTCCCCCCATTCCCCCCCCCCCCATTTCCCCATTTGGGAAAAATGGGGATGGGGAATTTTGGGGGGAGGTATATCCATCCTCATCCCCATTTTCCTATTTTTCCCATTTTTATTCATATTTCTCCGTTTTTCCATTTCGCTATTTAACTAAAAATTACAAATTAAACTAAAAAAAACAAACATTCCATTAGAAATACAAAATAAGACCCATTAATATATTACAAATACAAATATATATTATAATTAATAATATATATTATAATTATATTTATATATGTTTAGGGGAAATGAGAAAATGAGGATGGGGGATCCCATCTTCATCCCCATTTCAATATAATTGTGGGGAAAATGGGGAAATGGTGATGGGGAGGGGTTCCCCCATCCCCATCCCCATCCCCATTTCAATTTGGGGATGAAATTCATCCCCATCCCCCCCTCCCATTTCCCCATTTTTCTCAACAAAAAAAAATCCCCAAATGAAAATGGGGATACGGGAATTTGGGATCCCGGAGAAAAATGTGCATCTCTAGTCATGCTGGTCACTTGACTGCCTTCTCTCTTGTCATTTTCCTTTAACATTTTGTGTACCTTTGTTAGTTGTCTTTCTGGCACTAAGTTAACAAGTTAACAAGTTAAAACAGCCTACTATAATCTTACTGTTGGTCTAACCTTAATTAACTTCATGAATTAGGTCAGTGTATAACATTTGTGTGGATCACAATTTTAAAAGTGACTTTTAATAATTATTTTTATATTGTTATCAAATGTGCACTTCTATTTCTATTTTTATTGTTAATTTTAATTTGATTTGATTTGAATTATTTGTTAATTATATAAATAAAGTAAAATAGCTTATGACATATTGACATGTGAATAGTGTAGCCCTCCTCCAATTTGTTTTAAAGTGAAATAACTTGAAAATAATGGTTACTTATTTAGTTGTACTTTGAAAGACACTCTAGTGGTCCAGATTTTATAAAAGTACTAATTTTTCAACGAAGGTATTTTTTATTCGTTTTTATCCTATTATCAACGTTAGTGTTTAATTCCTTTCAAATAAATCACATTCCATCGGTCAAAGGTTTTTTAAATTTAACGTGATTAGGGTTATTTTGATATTTTTTAAATAAATAAATGAAGTCAATAGATCTATGATATCTTTAGTACTATGCACACTTAGGTGATGCCTTCGTCGGGAAGTGTGTGCCACGTCGAGGAAGGTCAGACTGTACGGTACAGAGAGTTATGGGGAGGCAATTACTTGAGGGGTATTTGGGTATTTCATACAAATATAGATATTAATAGTAAAACTTTCAAATATGATTAGAGACAACAGGTCTAAAAATGTTGTCATTACATTTTGAGGAGTTATTTCAAATATTCTCTTATTGACTGAGAGTTAATTTTGTGATCTATTTTTTGTTCGAGATATACTTTCTTTGATATTGACCTGTATATATAATGTATGTGTTAGATGCTTTTTAAGTACTATTTTTTATAGTAAGAAAAAATTGAAAAAAAAAAAGAATGAAAAAAGAGTTTCAAAGAGTTCTCCTTTACTTAAAACGTTTTTATATTTTGCATTGATGATTATATTTTGAAGATGAATATGATTGGTCAGAATCACAATGCAAGGTGAAATTTGTTCATACGTGCATAACTCTATTCATAAAAAGTTATTTAAATGTAATTCCTAGTCGTGACTAGATAATAATATATTGACCTTAGAACGTCAAAATGGTAAGCCAAAACCTTGGTTTGATGGATAAACAATATATATATATATATAAAAGTATGGTTTATGAAAAATTGAGAATGGAAAAAAAAAGATATTGCATCTTACCATATTGACGTTGTAAAGGTTGTAAAAAGGCTAATGGTTCAACAAGATATGCACATAATGAGTTTGTAATCTTGAGAAAGTAAAAAAATCATTAACGAAGTAATGTCATCTCGTTACTTGAAGTTGATGAAGTTTGAACTCATTCAAGCAGGTTGAACTAACTAGGTTCACGTTAATCTTTATCATATATCATATTAATTGCTAAGATATTTTAAATTTCTACTAGTTTATATCATATCCTTCTCATGATGTTTAGCATATCTTTCAAATTATTTACAGGTTCATATTATTTTGTTTTCTCCTATCTTTGTTTTTGGTTTATTCCATTAAGTGGCGGTCCTGGAGGAGGCAAAAAAATTATTCAATGGGGTTTGGTTCAAAAATACTAAAATTTAAAAATATTAAATAAATAAATAACAAGTGATAAATAATAATAAATTCAATTCAATTTGGACTCAATTGTTATCAATAAGTATAACGTAAGACTACTTATCACAACTGTTAAACTCAAAATGTAAAATTTGCATAAAATGAAAATTAATAACACAATAAAAGAACAATCAATATAAACCCAGTAAACATAACTAAGTTCGAAAATAGGGCGGTAGCTTAAAAAAATAATTATTAATTATAATTTATCACAAATATATATATATAGTGGTTCTTTGGTAATGACGGTCCTAATATAAGAGGTAAGAAAGTCTAACCACTATCAAACATTGCGAATGAATGTGAGTATTTATTAATGTGGAGTTGTAGGTCCACTATGAATATATGGTTGTGGTTGAAGGTCCTGATATAATAAAACTCTAACGGTATTGATAGGAGAATTATTATATATATATATATATGGTAATTAACAATCACCATTCACTAACTACCTCGAAAAATTAGAATTGTTTACAATTGTGTGAAATTAAAGGTAAGACTACAAAATTAAAACGACAAGAAATGAAATATGCATGTATAGACATTTAATTCACAAATTCTAAGAGTATAATACATCCAAATTGCAAAGTTTGTTATTATTCTCATTTTTGTGTGACAAAGAGCTTGACACGGTGAGGATGTGAAGCTGCCCATTTATAATAGTAAAAGTGAAAAATAAAAGAAGTAGAAAAAATGATAATTCATAGTGAACTTGGTTGATAATCTTGTTATTAAAAATGTTATGGTTTTGTGTTTTAATTGTATTTGTTTTTTTTTAAGATAAATTTAGATCCAATTAATTATTATATGGTTTATTTCGTATTTCAACCACTGAGAGATCGGGATTAAAATATAAACCCATTAAAAAAAATCAAATCTAAAATATAGAAGAAAGTGAATTTAATCGAATTTTAAATATATGAGAAAGTGAATTTTGTTTTTTTGCTCATGGCGGGGCTCCAAATTCCCGCTCATCCATCCCTATTTTGGAGAATTAATCCTAAATTTAAATAGGGTTTGGCATGGGGGGGCCCGTCCCCATCTCCATTTCCCCATTTCCCCCACAAATTTCTTGAAATGGGGATGGGGTTGGGGTTGGGGTTAGGTGCCCCCATCCCCATTTCCCCAAAATATTATAATATTATGTAAAAAATATATTAATATATATTTTTATTATTTTTATTTTACTAACTATATATACATATTTATAACTATAACTTAAATTACACACCAAGCAATCTAATTATATATATATATATATATATATATATATATATTGATTTTCTTGTTAAATTACACACCAAACAAGCTCCATATAATTAATTAACATGTTTTACTAACTATATATACATATTAAACAACTTAACTTTCATTTCAATTTGTATGAGATGTTATTTTGTATTTGAATTTATTGGATTGCGAATTTATGTGTTTCTTTAATATGTAATTTTTATTGATATAAGAAAAATGGGGGAATGTGGGAACGGGAACGAGGGACTTTGGGGAAATGAAAAAACGAAAAAAACGGAAAAAAAATGGAAGGAATGAGGAAATGTGGATGGGGATGGGGGACCTTCCCCCAAAATTACCCCAACCTCATTTCTCCCAAATGGGAAAATGGGGGAGGGTTTGGAAAATGGGGTTGGGGATGGGGGGACCTACATCCGCCCCCATTTCCCCATTGGCCATCCCTACTTCAGCCCCCACTAGTCATAAGGTAGCTCCGCCCATTAGGTACTCAAATAATTATATATGATTATGTGTTTTCATATGTTATGTTTGAAATTAATGTGTAATACTTTTGATAGTATTTGTTATGGTAAACTCAGCTTATAAAATGTGATTGATGGATGATCATGACTTGTTTAGATTTTGAAATTGTTTGTGAATTTATTATGTATAATATCTTTTAAGCAGTATTTGGATGTCTGACATATGACGATGTTTTGGTTTCAATTGGTATCTTATATATGAGTTATTGTTTAAATATAGTACGTTTGATACTTGTTAAATATCCTGGATTAGAGGTGTCCACGGTTCGGTTAAACCGTTCGAAACTGAACCAAAACCGTTATCTTAAAACCGAAACCGTAACCAAAACCGTCGGTTATAAAACCGGTTTCCGACGGTTCGGTTACGGTTAGGATTTCTAAAAAACCTTCCAAAAACCGCCGGTTAAACCGTAATCCTAGACTAGAGGTGTCCACAGTTCGATTAAACCGTTCGAAACTGAACCGAAACCATCCTCTCAAAACCGTAACCGAAACCGTCGGTTACAAAACCGGTTCCCGACGATTCGATTACTGTTAGGATTTCTGGAAAACCGTCCAAAAACCGCCGGTTTCGATATATTAAAAAAAACAAATCAAGTACTGACACGTGGCAATATATATGAAAAAAAAAATCCAGACAAAACCGAACCGAACCGTTCAGTTTCACAAACCGAAATCGAACCGTAACCGAAAAACCGTCGGAATCGAAACCGTCCCAAACCGTTCCAAACCGTCCTATCCCGGTATTTACGCATTTATCATTTTGATAATAATTGGCTACTGAATCCTGCTATTTATTTCATAGCAATTATTACTTTGATAATAATTGGCAATGGAATCCGTATTTATTTTACAGCAATTATTACTTCGATTATAATTGGCAACTGAATCCTGGTATTTACGCATTTATTATTTTGATCATTTGCCACATTCAATATTTTGTTTAACATTTGGTAACCGCTGATAATTACTGTATTGAATTACCTGTTTCCAAATATCCTACAATTATGCTCTTAAAGGAGCAGAGATCAAGAGGGTATATATATACCTCGGTTTGATAAGACCAAAAATGGATCTTCTCATCATAAGAACACTTCTTCCAGTCTCAAAATTCTCTACGAGAAGCCTTGCCACTAGTTTGTGCAGATGTTTGGGGACCATCTCCTCTTCAATCTACAAAAGGATATTGGTATTATGTAAGCTTTGTTGATGCTTACTCTCGTTATTGTTGGATATATCCTCTGGCTCTTAAATCTCATGTTAAACAAGTGTTTATTTCTTTTTATAAATTTATTGATCGTCAATTCTCTACTAAATTTAAGACGAGATTCGTGGCAATTATAACACTGTTGAAGATATTCTGTGAAAAGTTTCTTTATGAAAAATCCTGCAGGTTTAACCAAACATTTTAGGTTAGGCTACTTTATATAAATCGTTAATTGTATTAAAAGTTTGATATATACATTTTACGAAGTAAATATATTTTGATCCGCAAATTTTTCATGGTAGATTGGAAAATCCATGTACATATATTTTGCAAGGGGACTCTGAAGATTTCCTATTCTTTCTCGATTTTGAAGATCCTACATCATGTTTACCATTTGAAGACTATTTATCACTATATTAATTTTGATGGAATATGAGATAAAGGAAAGGAAATGAAAGAATAGGAAATTGGTTAATTTCTTAGGAAAGGAAAGAATAATGGAGGGATAGTTTATTATTTTTTTCATCCAATTTTCTCACCAAAATTGGACCGAAAAAGAGGGAAATGAATTAAAAGTTAATGATTTTTTTTTTCAATATCCCGTAACTAATCCTATTAATATTGCATTTGTTTCCTTTCCATTTTTTTTTTCTATCCATTTTTTTTTTGGGATGTTTAGTCCAATTTTTTTTTAATTAAATAACAAATATCATCTATCCACACTCGCCCAAAATTAAAAGTAGCCTTCTTCTTACATTAATAATCTCGGAGATTCAAAATTTTCAATCTACTCTCTCTTTTATATATATATATATATATATATATCATGACCGAGACTCGAGAATCTAATCTATGATATTAACATCCTAACTCTTTTATTTTAAAAAAAAAAACAATTCTAACTTCTAAACAAATCTCTATACTTTTTACAATTTTATAAATGTGTAATACTACTTTAAAAAAATTCGGTATCCAAATCAAATGTCCAAATTCGGTATCCAAATCAGATGTCCAAATGACATGGTAACACTGTAATTCATTCATTTAAATTATACAAATCTAATACAATTTAAATAAATGAATTATAGTGTCGTCGTATCATTTAGACATTAAATTTAGATAAAGTAACATTACTATATATATATATATATATATATATATATATATTATAATATCAGATTTGTTTCCTAAATTTGAAATAAAAAATCTTTTACAAAATCTCTAATAAAATATAATAGGAGTAAATGGGAGTAAATATAAAATAAATGCTGTTGAAATTGCGTGGGAAACATTTATTTATTTATTTTGAAAAGACACTTATTTTATTTATAACAATATTTTTATTGCATTTTTAGTATTTATTTAAATATTTTTAACAAATTGGACTAAACATCCCAATTTGTAAACATAGGAATATAGTAGAGGTTGGCCTGACTCTACTTGCACATGCGTGTATGCCTTTGTCTTTCTGGTGGGAGTCCTTTCACACTGTTGTCTTCCTAATTAACAGACTTCCATCTTTAGTTTTGTACAATGTTGCTCCCTTCACACGTTTATTTAATCAGCTACCAGATTACACAGCCTTCAAAACTTTTGGATGTGATTGTTTTCCTCACACCGGGCAATACAATGCTCACAAATTTGATTTTCATTCAGTCAAGTGCATTTTCATTGGATATTGTGACTTTACAAAAGGGTATATATGTTTACATATGAGTGGCAAGGTATATGTGTCGTGATGTATCTTTTAGTGAGTTGGACTTCCCATTAGACATGACTGCGGTTCGGGACCTATTCGGTTCCTGTTTCGAACCGTCGGTTCTGATTCCAGTGAGACTTGGAACCAAAACCGGAACCATCTAAAGGGAGGTTTAGGTTCCGGTTCCGGTTCCGGTTCCGGTCCGATTCCCCGATTTCGGACGGTTCGGTTCTTATTTATTAAAAAAACAAACAAACAACGCTTGAAGCCTTGAAGACTTGAACAAATCAATTTGAAATCAAATGTTTCTCACACAATTCCAAACACACCTTTATTTTATGCATTTCTTTATCAGTTCTCACTCACCTAACACACCCAAATCACGCCTTACACATGTGATCAGTGCCGTCCCTGACTATTCGGAGGCCCATGGGCCAAATCAAAAAAATGGTCCCCTTGTGGCCATGTGTATATTCATAGTTTTTCAATATACATACAAATATGTAACCTGTTATCATATATTTAGTCCAAAAATGATAATTTCATTAAAGAAAATTAATATCATAAAATGATAGATACATCAAAATATTCGATAATAGCATAAAAAATTATAAAAGACATACAACTCATTCAGCTATCACATAGTCCTACAAAACACAATCACAACACAATAAACAGTATAAAAACATCATTTGAAATGTTTTCTTCTAGCATTTTCAGAAGCAAATTCATTAATGATATTTTAAAATTCAATATTTTCCAACATTTCATTTTCGATACACAAGATTGCCAACCTATTTAACATTTCTTGTGACATAGTTGACCGCAAATAAGATTTCAACAATTTTAATTTAGAAAAACTTCTTTCTGCGGATGCCACAGTTATAGGTATAGTTAACAATATTCTATATGCAATTGATACATTAGGATAACAATCTGAAGCTTTTACAAACTCAAGTATTTCAATGGCAGTCTTTTTTTCTTTTGACAAAACTACTTTTAACACTCTCAATTCAGAAAATAAATCATTTGAATCAACATCTACAGATGTATCATGTTTTAGAGCACGTTCAAGATTTACACAACATTCTTTCAATTTATTATCATCTAATGAAATTAACTTATTCAAATCATATAAGAACCCAAAAATACCTTCAAATACTTGCAATTGTTCAAATCTATTCTTCAAAGATGCAATAGCAACATCAACTACAACAATAAAATAATTCACTCTAAAAGATCCTTCAGCCGATTGCATTATATCATCATGTGCATTCTCATCAAACTGTTTCTTTCTACGAATTTGACGTTTTTTAAACAAAAATTGGTTCAATTTCCAAACTAGATGCAATACTTTTAACATCAATCATGGCTAATGTAAATCCATTTTCACTATAATTTTCAAAAAAAGAAATGATACCTTTCAAATGTTCCATAGCAATATCAAGACACATATCCTTAGATTGCAAAGTTTTGCTAACCATGTTTATAGAAAACAAGATATCATGCCAAATAGTCATACCTAATAAAAACTCAAAATTTTCAAGTTCATTTGCTAAACTTTCAGCTTCACTCTTTGTTTTGGCATCTTCACTACTATCAAGTAATACTAACAAAGCTTCTTTTATTTGGGGAGCTTGATATTTTATAGCTTTAACACTATTAATACGACTCTCCCAACGTGTTGTGGACAATGTTTTGAGAGTTAAGCCATTGACATGATCTTGAAAAAATTTCCATCTTTTTGTAGAACTAGAAAATAAGGAATGTATTCGTTGAACAACTCCAAAAAAAGATATTGCTTTAACACAAGAGTTAGTCATATCACAAACAATTAGATTAAGACTATGACAAGCACATGACATGTACAAAGCTCTAGGATTTATTTCAAGTAATCTTTTTTTGCACACCTTGGTGTTTCCCTTTCATGTTAGATCTATTATCATAACCTTGTCCCCTCACATCATTAATACTAAGACCAAGAGATTTTAGAACAACTAGTAATTCATTAAAAAGCCCCATCCCAGATGTATCATCCACATTTAAAAACCCTAGAAAATACTCTTCTACTTTTACGGTACTAATGGACATGTCTACACATCGTATTATCAAAGTCATTTGTTATTTGTGACTTATATCTGGAGTACAATCAAAAATCACTGAAAAATATTTTACATCTTTGAATTTATTAATGATTGCAGTTTTGATATTAGAGGACAATCTAGATATCAACTCATTTTGAATTTTATGACCAAGATAGTGATAATGAATCTCATTATCATCAATGCGTCGAATATGCTCTTGCATTACTAGATCAAACTCTGCTATCATTTCAATAAAACCCATAAAGTTACCATTATTATCTTCATGAATTCTTTCATTTGTTCCACGAAAAGCCAAATTATGCTTAGCAAGGTATTTAACAACATAAATAATTCTCACAAGAACTTCTTTCCAACGATTTTTCTCTTTTGCTATTTGTTCTTGTATATTTTTATCAATTGTCACTTGATCTAAGATTTTGGATTAAAAGAAAGTAAGAGAGAGAAAAAGAAAGAAGAAAGAGAGAAAGAGAGATGAGAGATCGATGAAAGAAAAAAAAATGGAAGAGAGAAGTCTGAGATTTGAGAAAAGAAAGAGAGAGATCAAGATAGAGCCAACTAGCCAAGTCAATCAACGGAGAAAATAAAAAAAATGGGTTGGAACCGGCGGTTCCATAACCGGAACCGAACCGTCAGTTTAAACTATCGATTCCCGATCGGTTTTTTTCAGAGGAGAACCGGAAACGAACCTTTAGCCCCACGGTTTCGGTTCCAGTTTAGAAATCGGTTCCGGTTTCGGTTAAGGTTCCGGTTCAATTCATACGGTTAGGGTTTAGTTCCACGGTTCGGTTCGAACCGTGGTCATGTCTACTTCCCATATTCCACGATGTTCCTGAAAAAGTCTACTGATTCTGTTGCTTCTTCTAGCATTCCAGTGTCAGTTATTTCTAAAAGTCTTCCAATGTTAGCAAAAAGGTTCAAATCATCTCCAATCAACATTCCATCTTCAGTCACATCTTCTCATATTGTGCCTGTTAACTCACACAATATGACCACCCGAGCCAAGAATGGAATTTCAAGATCTAAGCTATATGAATCTGTTACTGTTATAGATACTTCAAATATAGTCTCATCTTCTGTCAAGGAGGCTTTACAATTTCCTGCTTGGAAAGAGGCAATGCAAAGTGAATTTGATGCTCTTACAAGGTCAAATACTTGAAGCCTGGTGCCACATTCAGCTGACATGAATGTTGTAGGCAGTAAATGGATTTGTAGAGTGAAATAAAAAACGGATGGTTTGGTAGAGAGGTACAAGGCTCGATTGGTGGCAAAGGGTTTTACATAAACCCCTGGTCTAGACTTCTACGAACCTTCAGTCCAGTAGTTAAAAGCTCCACCATCAGAGTTGTGCTAAGTCTTGTTGTCTCTAACAACTGGGATATTCAAAAGATTGACGTTAACAAAGCCTTTCTCAATGGTGACCTCAATGAATCAGTTTTCATGTCACAACCATAGGGTTTTATCAGCTCTGCTCATCCTTCATTTGTGTGCAAGCTTCACAAATCGTTGTATGGTTTAAAACAAGCTCCTCGTGCCTGGTATTCCAAGCTTCGACCAGCCTTATTGAAATGGGGTTTTCATAATTCACAAGCAAACACTTCTTTGTTCTTCTACAGGACTGCCACTTCCTTCTTATTGTTATTGGTATATGTGGACGATATCTTGTTGACAGGTGATGATACTGTTCTCATAACTAAGGTTATCAAGGATCTGAATTTATGTTTTGCCTTAAAGTCACTTGGTTCACTGCAATACTTTCTTGGTTTTGAGGCACAACGTGGTCCTAGTGGGCTTACTCTATCACAGACAAAATATGCTTGTGATCTCCTATCAAGAACCAATATGACATTTCCCAAATCATGTCCTACTCCTCTTGTAGCTGGCTACAAGTTATCATCTCGTGATGGTGAACCATTCTTAGATTCTACCTTGTTTAGGAGTACAATAGGGGATCTTCAATATCTTACTCTTACTCGACCAGGTATTGCCTTTGCTGTCAACAAGTTAAGCCAATTCTTGGCTGCCCCTTCTCAGATACATTGGTGGGCTGTTAAAAGAGTCCTTCGTTATATCAAGGGGACTCTCAACTATGGACTTCTTTTTACACCAGCAAGGGTTCTTATTTTGGAATGTTTTGCGGATGCTGATTGGGCCGGTAACATCGATGACAGAAAGTCTACCGGTGGTCATTGTCTATACTTGGGTGGAAATCTTGTTAACTGGTCTTCCAGAAAGCAAACTGTGGTGGCGAGATCGAGTACTGAAGCTGAGTACATGTCTTTAGCTTCAGCTGCCGCTGATATTCTCTGGTTTCAGTCTCTCTTTAAAGAGCATGGGATTAATTTAGTAGGTACACCGATCCTCTGGTGTGACAATCAAAGTGCCAAGCAGCTTGCTCATAACCCAGTCTTCCATTCGAGGACGAAGCATATTGAAATAGACCTGCATTTCCTTCGTGATTTGGTTGCTGTTAATAAGCTTGACATTCGGTATGTTCCTACTGAAGTTCAGACTGCTGACATCTTTACAAAATCTTTGCCAATTTCAAGGTTTCTTCTTCTATCTTCCAATCTCATGAAGCCGATGATCAGTATTCTAAAACCAAATTCAAGTTGACTGATATACACCAGTACAACTTGAGGGGGAGTGTAAAGGATGGTCATAAATCCTGATCAATCAAGAGCTTCTAGAAGGTCCATCACCATTATCATCAGATGGTAGTCCTGCAATAGGCTTTGACAGATGAGCAAAATCTGTTATGTAAAAGATAAGGTTTGTTAGAAATAGGACAAGCGTGACTTCTCAGGATATACTGACAGGTAGATTTTAATGAAAAATTAACAGAGAATTTTGCTCTGCTCTCAGATTCTATCACTCTATATTCTTTTATAATTCTCATAGTTATAATCGACGTTGATACAGATTATACCGACTATGTAATGAGATTACGTGTCATCTTGATTGATTGACTTTTACACCGACCAAAAATCACCGTAAACATTTTTATAGAATGCTCCGCACCTACATTACCGTAAGAAAAGGTTTTTGGGTACATTCTCATAACAATATTTCATTTAAATCAGTTGTCCATCTCCGTAAGTGAACAAATACCACATATTATAATATATAAATCATATTATCTTCAAATAGATACACACTATCACCTCTTATTACTTAAGAAAAACCAATTTAATATAAACATAGGTATCTGTATAAATAGATACTTGCTATCGGTAATAAAACTTTGGATTTCTACTGAATAGTAAATTATTTCTTTTGACTGTAAAATATTTCATGATATATTTTCTTTGATAACTATTCTCGTTGATTTTGAACTATTTTTTTTATTGTTAACTATTTCTTGATATATTTTCTTTGGGCTTAAACTAATTGTTTAGGGATATTATTAATTTCCCCCGGACGATTGCATCAATATCGTTGTACCCCCTCTAATTTTAGAATTAGTCATTTTCCCTCCTAATGTCATCCGGCTGTTAAAATGGATGGTTTGAGGGTATTTTGGCAAATTGTTCTCATTTAAAAATTAAAAAACAAATCTCCTCTCACTTTTTTTTTTAAAAAACTCCACACCGGCCCTACCACCCACCATCTCTCGCATCTCACTTTTCTCTTTCACTCTCAATTAGAAATGACAATGGGTCGAGTTCAGACGGGTTTGGTAAAATCCAAACCTAAACCCGTGATAATTTGTATCATCTAAACCCGTCCACGAACCCACAAAAATAAACGGGTTAGGATTCGGGTTCGGGTTTCACCCGCAGGTTTGGAGGAAACCTAAACCCGCCCACGAACCTATAAAACAAGCGGGTCCACGGGTCAAACCCACGAACCCGCGAACCACCAATTCTTTTTTAGAAAAATATTTTTATATTATTTAAATATATGAAAATTGTAATTTTAAAGACTATAAACGTTTAATATAGTGAAATTTAAACTCATTTCAAGTATATTTTTTAGTTCAAACAAGATTCATAGGAGGCAAAGCGCGCGCGCGCACACACACACACACACACACACACACACACACACACACATATATATATATATATAAGAGTTGAGAAATACAACTTAGAATGAGCGAAATGATTACATTTCATTCTCTATATAGTTAAAAGTGTTTTTTTATTGGAGTTTAAATTTATTATATTTTAAATAATAAATATTATGTATTTTTTTATTTAAACGAGTACGTGGATTCGTGGGTCGTAATTTCGTCCTCTAAACCCGCTCCAAAAGGGTTGGGTTCGGGCGGATCCCACGGGTTTGGGTTTTATTGCCATCCTTACTCTCAATCTCTCTAACTCGATCAACAGACTACAAGTCTACAACAACTTTAAAAAAAAACACCACACCAGTCCATCATCTCTCACACACACCATCTCCTCCACCCGCCGCCTAGCCGAACTTGGAAACCCCTCCCACCACTCACCATCTTTCTCACACATCACCATCTCCTCCCACCACTCACTATCTCTCTCCTCTCACTTTTCTCACTCTCAATCTCTTTCACTTTTCACTCTCACCATCGCGGCTTTTCTCTGTTTTCGTTGGGTGTTTGTGTTTGAGAGAGGATTCGTATGGGTTTTTGCTTCGATTTTGTTTGTTCTTAATAATTTTTGATGTTGTTTGTGGCTAGATCGTGAAAATAGAGAGAGAGAGAGAGAGAGAGAGAGAGAGAGAAAGAGAAAGAGAGAGATAGTTTGGGTGCGTTTGGCACCACGATGGGACGGGACAGTCGGGACAGTTGTTCCATATTGTATTCGGAATATCTGGAACAGAACCATGGACTGTACTATTATACGTTTGGTATGACTGTGACATGACAGAACAAGTGATTCAAATTACCAGAGTGTCCTCAAGTCAGTATTTATTTGATTTTATTAAATAAATATTTTTATATATCATATTTAACATTGATAAATAATAATAATATTATAATTGAAAATTATTTTTTGTACGGAGTTGGTTGGATTTCATATAGAATTGTATGAAATTTATTCATTTAATGGATTTATAAAAAATAGATAATTAATGAAGAAATATATATATATATTTTTGTTGGAGTTCTTCCCCAGATCTTCCCATTCTTCTTTTCTTAAGAGAAAAAATTAAAGAGCAATATTAATAATTTCTTCATCTTCAACCTCCATTATCCATAAATCTTCTCTCCACAAACCTACAAATCACCCAAATACACATAAGAAATTCAACTAAAATGCCTAGATCATGACACAATCTGATTAAACCATCCAAAATCTGTTATGAAATCAATTAATTTCACAATACAAATTAATATGTTCTTAATCAATTAATATGTTCTTACAAACCACCAACAAATCAATTTCATTCAGTCAACACCAAACCACCAACAATTCGAAAACAATTCGAAAACAAATATGAAAACAATTCGAAAACAATTCGAAAACAAATCAAACCAAACCCAGTCAACACCAAACCACCATCATCGTCGACCAAACCAAACCAAACCACCGGGCACAACCAAACCCAGCTTCAATCAAACCAAACCCAGTCAACACCAAATCACCATCATCGTCGACCAAACCAAACTACCGTTCATAACTAAACCCAACTTCAATCAAACCAAACCCAGTACCGTCCACCACTGTAACCCCCACCGTTCAGCATCGAACCCAACTTCAATCAAACCAAAGTACCAAATCCAGTACCGTCCAACATTGTAACCACCACCGTTCAGCACCGAACCGGGCTTCAATCAAACCCAGAACTCACTAGATTCAACCATTGATTTCGTCGACGATGAGTTACGACGGTTTGGAGAGAAGAACGTTGATTGAGTTGGAGAGAGGAGAGAATACGAGAGATTGAGAGAAAGAAAGAACAGAGAAGAGTGGTAGGGTTTTAATTTATATATTTGTGATTTTAAAAAAAATGCGGGCAAAAATGTATTTTCCAAACTTGTCTCATGCATGGGACAAGCCTGGCAGAGGGTTCGAGGTGGGACAAGATTTTGTGGTTTTTGTCCCACATTGTCCCGTCTCGTCCAATGCTAATAGTGCGCCAAATGCGGGACAAGAGAAAGTTATCCCGTCTCGTCCTGTCCAACGTACCAAACGCACTCTCAATCTCTCTAACTCGATCAACAGACTCCAAGTCTACAACTTAAAAAAAACACCACACCAGTCCATCTTCTCTCTCACACACCATCTTCTCCACCCGCCGCCTAGCCGAACTCGGAAACCCCTCCCACCACTCACAATCTTTCTCACACATCACCATCTCCTCCCACCACCCACTATCTCTCTCCTCTCACTTTTCTCTCTCACCATCGTGGCTTCTCTCTGATTTCGTTGGGTGTTTGTGTTTGAGAAAGGATTCTGATGGGTTTTTGCTTCGATTTCGTTTGTTCTTGATGATTTCTGATGTTGTTTGTGACTAGATCGCGAAAATAGAGAGTGAGGGAGATAGTTTGGGTTTTGTTCGTGAAGGTTCAATTTTGGTGGTAGAGGGGTTTCCGGGTTCTACTGGGTGACGGAGCTAGGTTCGGCTTGACGGTGGTGTGTGAGAGATATGATGGACTGGTGTGTGGTGTTTTTTTTTCCTTTTTTTTCTTTTTGAAAGTTATGGTGCGTTGATCGAGTGAGAGAGAAAGGTGAGAGGAGAGAGTTGTTTTTTAATTTTCAAATGGAAAAATATATTATTTTATTAATTTTATTATCAATTTACCAATATACCCTTAAATTTATCGGTCAAACCATCCATTTTAACAACTGGATAACGGTAGGGGGAAAATGATTAATTTAGAAACTAGAGGAGGTAAAACGATGTTAATGCAAATGGCAGGGGGGAAATTAATATCTTTATATATATTAAACTATTTCTTTGTCCGTCAACTAGATATGCATATTTGGGGAATGAGAATGGATATATGTCTCTCCATCCCCACGTCCCAGACCCTTTCCCCATCCATTCAATTTCCCAATTTGAGGAAAATGAGGATGAGGATGGAGATGGAGAATTTTGAGGAAGGTATATCCATCCCCAACCCTAGTTTCTTGTTTTCCCCATTTTTCCTGTTTCCCCGTTTCCCCTATTCCTCGGTTTCCCCATTTCCTATTTGATTAAAAATTACAAATTAAACAAATATATATATATATATATATATCAATACAAATACAAACTAAAATCTATTAGCATTTGGAAAAGGCTTAGGGTTTTTGAGGGAAATGGGGAAATGGCCCCCCATCCTCATGCCCATTTCAATATATTTATGGGGGGAATGGGGATGGGGGATCTCCCCCTATCCATATATCTATCCTCATCCTTATCCTCATCTTCATTTTAATTTAGAAATAAAAATCATCCACATCCATTCTCCATTCCCTATTTTTCTTTAAACAAAATTCTCCGAATAGGAATAGGGACGTGGGGATTTGGGGATCTGGAAGAAAATGTACATCTTTATTTTCAACTATTTTCTTTGACAATGATAAACTTTTATAACCTATATATGACTTTTGAAAGCCCTTTTTCAATCTTTATAATTTATAAATTTACTTTTAAAAGGCCCTTGAGAGGTCAAACAACGTTGAATTTGGTTGAATTTGAATATATAATATATTGTTGGAATCATCTTGATGATAATAACAAAAGTCTTTGTAGGTTAAAAAAATAACATAGTCTAAATAGATACCATTATATAAAAAAAAAATCTTTATAGCATATTATCACAATTTAACATTTCGGTTTCCATTTTCATGTTTTTTTTTCCCGTGTTGGTTAGTAGTTTTAGCCTTCGTTAATGGTGTGTTGACTTCATAATCTCCGTCACTCTCATCAAAGTCTGTTCATTTCTCTTTCTAGCTTCTAACTATTTATTTCTCAATTTTAAATTTTGTGGGGTTTGGTTTGAGGTAATCAAGGGCATTTTTATTTAAAAACCATTTTTGATGCTATAAAAACACAAATTACTAATTAATACGGAGACGGCTATTAAGTCAATGGTGCAAATAAGTGCAATAGTGTCATTTATTTAACGAAGCCTAACATGAATTCCAACTTAATTTTACATTATTAAAAAGTTTATCGATGTCTATAAAAAGAAGCTCAACGAAGTCCAAATTCTGAGATTGAATTACTAACAATACAATATACACATAAGTGACATAATACAAACTATTTATTGTATTAGAAGACATGCATGAGTAAATGTTATTAATTTTTCTTAAATATAATCTTAAGAACAAATAGATTCAAAATAATTTTGAAACACATTAATTAGAAACCTCCACCGAATATTGTACATTCATGATAAAATCTCCTTTAGATTTCGTTCTGCTATAAAAGGGACATCTGACAAAAAAAAACCTATGAAGGCTATGATACAAAATCAGTAATGTAGATAAGAAAATATGTAGTAAGAAACTTAATTAACATCAACGGCATGCCTTTTACACTTACACAATTGAGGTGAATTCGAATCATACTTCAATCCTCCAAACCTTGTACTAATTACTGACGCGTCATGCGATTAAAATAGATATGATTTTTGGCACCGGATCCAAAATCTAGAACTTGAACATATCTGGGCTTGTGTCCTGGTCCACTTGGGTTTGGCCCAGAATGCTTGACTGAACCCAGAGAATACATGCTAAAGGGGCCATCCGAAGAAGAAACCAACTTCACATCACTAAAGAAACAAGAGAAGAGAAGGAGAGCAACACAGACAGTGAGAGATCTCAGATTTGCAGACATTTTTGGGACAATTAAAAGTCGAGAGCTTGTTAAATTGTGTTAATTTGCATTAGATAAATCATGCGAGTAACTATATATATATATATATATATAATTGGGTATTATTTTTTAAGTGCTTTGCTTTTGCTCAAAGGGTCAAATTTAGCTTTCGTAGGGGAATCAGAAATGTATTGGAAAGAGGAAAATGAATCTCCAAGTTGCAAGTTTTATAGAATGTATATATGAACTTTGATTCTTTAGAAAGCAATCTCAAACTTTTATAAGTCAATTTCATTGATTTTCTTACTTGAGATTTAATATGAATTCACATAGATGCAAAGTTTACAAATAGTCATATTGATAAGAGTTCTCTACCCATTTTATTAGGAAGTAAAAGTTTAAAATTTAATTAGATTACGGTGGTTTATATATAATAAGCTGTTCAGATCCGCATCAATGTATTATGAGTTCGTGTTATGCTTTCTTTAATTTCTAATTTCAATCAAATTTATTCTAATTTTTAAAGACAAAAAATCGGACCAGCGAAACATCATGGACATATGTGTTATAAGTACGGAACATTGTCCGCTTTGGGCCAAGTCTGTATGGATTTGCTCGTGGGACACTTCCCAAAAGGCATCATACTAATGAAGTTTGTTTTCATACTTATATACTCAATATCATTTCCATGTCTACTTAACAATCCTCCCCTCAAACAAAGGATCATCATTATCTTCATGTTCGGGCCTCCCCTCAAACAATCATCCATCCATCAATGTTAGGAAGGATACTCCGTCGAGGTTACTCCTCTCCACCGCACCGGGAGCACATGTCTTATGTGAAGATTTAGAGCATCTCTTGCCTCGAGAGCTAACATCACGGACCCATCACGAGCTTACCTGAGGCCCACCATCTCCTGGCTTGGTTCGGCTACGTCTTAGCCAAATCGGGGCACGCCTCTGATATCACTTGTTATAAGTACGGAACTCACATTCTCCATATTGGTATTATATTGTCCGTTTTGGACCAAGCCTGCATGGATTTGCTCTTGGAACACTTCCCAAAAACCCTCATATCAATGGAGGTTGTTTCCATACTTAGACCATCTCCAATGAATATGTCAATAACAATGCTAAATTTAGTACAAAAATAGAAAAATACTATATTTAGCACGTCATTTTAGCATTGTACTCCAATACATAATTCCATTTGAAATGCTATTTTAATTTTTATTTTTATTTTATTTAAAATTATAGAAATCAATAAATATAATTAATGTATTCAATTTATATAATATTTTTATTGTTTAAAATTATAAAATAAAACAATTAATACATTCAATATAATTATACACCGGTGTTTTTGTAATTAAAAAAGTAGCATTTATTGTTGTGCCAAATTTGACACAACATTTGGCATTGTATTGGAGGATGTGTTTTTTACTTTATATTAAATTATAGTATTAGCACTCTCAAATAACATTGTATTGGAGATGCTCTTATATATCCAAAGTCATTCCCATATCTAATCAATGTGAGACTTTGATTATACACCTAACAATATGATCTCAACTGGCCTGGCACCCCTCTTCCAAAAGTCCAAAACTATCATGCGAAGCTGAGCTAGCAAAATTCATTAATTAAATATAATGGTACAAATATCAACGAGGAAACAACTCAAAGAAATTATACTAATCTACACAAGTTTGAACATTGGAAGAAGAAGAAGGTCCCCATCTGACTTTTCCTTACAAGATTCATGCACAAAGACGGATCCGGATTTATCTGACTAGGCTTGGCTAGTAAGGAAGGTGAATTTTTTTAAAAAATACTAATAAAATTTATGAAATTATAATTGTTTTTGTTTTTTTGGATCCACCATGACCGTTAACAAAAATAAATTAATTCAGAGAGAGAAAAAGAAATGTTGCTTGAGCCATACACAATGCGCTCTCATTCCTACATATACTTTAACCTGACGTTACAAAATCATATTAAATTGTTTATCCTGTGTGTTTATCCTTGCAATATTGCGAAAGATCGATCATGGCTTCGTTTAATTTTACGCATTTATGCCATAAATCTGGGAAATTAAATAGATCAGCCGGAACTGTTGGTGGGATGAATGATTTCGGAACTGATAAACGTGGAATAGTCATGCCCAATATATGCCCATAACTCATAGCAATTAATAACGTCAATAGCAGAAAAAATAGATGAAAGAAAGTAAACCAATCACAACACAAGATATACGTGGAAAACCCAAATCGGATAAAAAACCACGGGCCGTTAGGACAATAGAGAAAATTCTATTATATGATAAATTGTTACAACCATATATTCCAGGATTCTCTCTCACACCAAAACCTCAAACCACGCTCACAAGACCCTCACCAAGAACCCCACAATATCCCCTAGGTCTCCTCTGAATATCACCCACGGATCTCTTACTTGATCCACTGATTATTCCCTTAGATCTCTGTTAGGTTTTGACTCGTATTCTCAAGTGAACCCAATGTTAACCAAACAAGACTCAATTGATGTGGAACTTCATGAAGACGTGGGATAACGTTTGGAAGTTGAATATGGTATTTGAGGGAGGTTTGAAGACAAAGAAGAACTGAAGAAAAGAAGTCTGTTAGGTATCACGGCCTGGACCGCGGTGCGGACACGTGCACAGACCGCGGCACATGGAGCGGTTGAACGCTTGTGGATTTACGCCGCGTGGACCGCGGCGGAGGCAATGCACCAACCACGGTACTCATAGTTGTGGTCGACAGTTTTGGTCTGTGGTGTTGGGCGCGGGTGGCCAACCGCGACCCAAACCGCGGTAATAACGGATCTTGCCCAAATTAGGAATGTTGCACGAAAATAGAAAATGTGTTTTCTTTTGAAAGTTCTTGTGCTAATCAGAAAAGTAAAGAGTTTGTTTTCATGAAGAATAGGAAAGTCTTGTACTTGAAGGAAAAGGATTTCTCCTTAACAAGAAGACTTATCATAAATAAAAAATAGTATTTATGTGGATCAAGTAAGTCTTATACGTTTAGGAGTAAGATTTCCTCTTATGTTAAACTCTCTGTAACTAGTATAAATAGACCTTGTATATAGGTTATTTTGTGTGGAGGAAAAAGAACAACATGTAACATCAGAGAGTAGTGGAGAGATCGGGGTGAGAGACCCGTGGGAATATCCGGGGAGGGATTTAAGGGAATATTAGTGGATCAAGTTAGAGATCAGTGGATCAAGTTAGAGATCCGTGGGTGATATTCAAGGGAGACCTAGGGGATATTGTGGGGTTCTTGGTAAGGATCTTGTGAGCGTGATTTGGGGTTTGGGTGTGAGAGAGAATCCTGGAATATATGGTTGTAACAATTTATCATATAGTGGAACTTTCTCTGTCGTCCTGACGGCCCGTGGTTTTTTACCCGATTTGGGTTTTCCATGTATATCTTGTGTTGTGATTGGTTCACTTTTTCTCATCTATTTTTTCCGTTATTGACGTTATTAATTGCTATGAGTTATGGGCATATATTAGGCACAACGATTCCGTGATCATCGGTTTCGAAAATCTCCAACAATCCCTCCAAGGATATTCCCACGAGTCTCTCACCCGGATCTCTCCACTCTCTCCACTCTCTGATGTTACATGGTGTTCTTCTTGGTCCACACAAAATAACCTAGATACAAGGTCTATTTATACTAGTTACATGGAGTTTAACATAAGAGGAAATCTTACTCCTAAACGTACAAGACTTACTTGTTCCACATAAATACTATTTTTTATTTATGACAAGTCTTCTTGTTAAAGAGAAATCATTTTGCTTCAAGTACATGACTTTCTTATTCTTCATGAAGACAAACTCTTTCCTTTTTTGATTAGCACAAGAAATTCCAGAAGAAACACATTTCCTATTTTCACGTAATATTCCTGATTTGGGCAAAATCCATTATTGTCGAGGTTTGGGTAGCGATTGGCCACCCGCGCCCAACACCACGAATCAAAACGGTCGACCACCTCTCTGAGTACCACGGTTGGTGCACTTGCCTCTGCCGCAGTCCGTGCCGCCTTGAAACCATTGGAGTCGACCGCTCCATGTGCCGCGGTCTAGGCACTTGTCCGTACCGCGGTCCACGCCACGTGACTTGCCAGATTTTGTTTCTTCCGTTCTTCTTCGTCTTCAAACCTCCCTCAAACACCATCTTCAACTTCCACACGTTATCCCATGTTTCCAGGAAGCTCAACATCAATTGAGTCTTGTTTGGTTAACATTGAGTTCACTTGAGAATACGAACTAAAAACCTAACAGGAACATATTCATATGATCACATCCCTATGTGGCTATGTGGTTATATTTCGGGTATGTTTAGAAAACTAAAATCATTTATTACATATGGTCGGTTATGAAATGGTTAAAATAAACAAGAACACGATGCATAAACTATAAAGTAGGAGATAGAAAGTAGCTACTAAGACGAAACTGATCATCAAGCTGGTCATCACAAATACAATAAGTAATAACTCCTTTTATAGATATAGTCTCTAAATTGAATTACAAAGTAGTGACTACAAATGGGATTGACAGTGATCATAATACTTAATAATGTATTTAAATTGGATCATAAAATCTGAAAGTTAATGTAAATTGAGGGGAGATAAAGAGTTTTCATTTTAGCTGTATGAACATCGTCCATTTAAATAATATTTTTGTGATAATACTCCTCTTTGGATGTTCATAATAAGAGAATAAGTCTTAATAAAACCTTCGCTAGTAAAAATATAGTGAAAAAAAAAATCTAAGGAAAATGATTACATAATTCATTTGCTTCTCAAATTAATCTTTGGTGGTATTGTGATGCAAAAATGTATGGTTAAAACTTAAACCTAACTAGGAAAAACTACGTGGATAAAAATCTAGTGATCAACCAAGGAAAGAGTAGGATGCATAATATCTCATCCAAAATTAGCAACTCCCCTCAAAAAATATGTTTCCCCTCATTCTGATACGGATATTGCAATATTTTATCATATTTATGCTTTGTTAGAAAAAGAATAAGTGGAATAGAAACCTAAGCAAAAGCCAAAAGATAAACATTTATTTCCTATATCAAGTTAATAGTTATATGATAATAACTGAATTTGGTGTTTTAACATGTTTAAGGATCTACCTCATTAAAAACCTTACTAGTAAAACCAGTAGAGTAAATGAATATATGTCCAAATTGCTCCCCTGATGGAATGCCCCATTGACAAAAATTCTTAATAATGAGCAGATCTGAGATCAAATCTACTTAACATCAATTTATTGGTTTTCTTAAAGTAAAGCTCACGAGTATAACAGAATTTATGAGAATATGCTTAGTTCTATCTTCCTTATATACGCTCATATTATCTTAAAGAAGCTATTCATACCGATAGGAATTGCTTTTTTGAGTAAGCATTTTTAAATTCAAGAGTACAGATAATCTCTTTTTGACCTTCCATATATGAACAAAAATCACTTTCAAACACACAGGATCTATATTTTCAATGACACACTGACACAGTTTTAAAAAAAAATGACACACTGACACATATATGTTGAAGTACATAAAATTCCTTGTAATCAATAGTACTTTTAGGGCAGATTTATTTTTGTTTTTGGATCACTTGTGAAAGTGATATAACCCTACTTTGTTTTAACTTCCGATCCACGTAACACTAATTGATCGATTAACCAATTTCATTTTCATGGGATTATATACGAAGTTGTGATCACAATTTATAAGTCAGAGCGTCAAAGACTTGACATCGATCGTCAAGATATACATGCTCTGATTTTCGCTTATAAAAACTGATAACTAGATCTTTAGTTAGTCAATTTTTAATTATCGGGATTCAACTTCCAATTAAGTTAGGCCATAGAGCATAAATCTGTTCAGGCCATGCAAATAGAAGTTCTAGTGATGTGGATTTTGCCCAAAATAATCTTAAGACTGATTGTTTGATAATGATATATAGCAGTTTTAGACTAAATTCATGACATGCGTTGCAGCAGGGAAACTTTATTGTCAACTTGATAAAAAATACTTGAGTACCAGATTACTCAAATAATGTGTCATGTAATTTGTAACTAACATATATACCACTCATTCAGTATATCATTTTATAATTTTGTTGGGTTTTGTGAAGCCAGCCGAGGAACGAATTTCGGCAAGTAGCACGGCGCGACCACGGCAGGGACTAGAAGCCCAAACCGCGGCACATGCATCGGTGGATTCCAGAAGATTGATGTTGTGTAGACCGCAGGACAGACATAGCACACAAATCTCGGCTCAGGGGGCGATGTTTTCTAAAAGGTGATGTGTGGTGTAGACCGCGTCATAGACATGTGCCTACACTGCGGTGTTCTGGGCGGTGGGAGATAGAAGGTTAACCACGGTATAGGATGCGGGTTGCAGACCGCGACCCAGACAATGGTTATGATTGGACTTGTGCAAATTAGGAAAATTTGTACGAAAAAGAAAATACTCATTTAGGGTTTTGGCTTACCCTAGTGTTACAATATAAATCCTATTATTTCCCATTGTACATTATAGTGAGTGGGTAGAAAAGAGTAGAAAACAACAAGAGAGACCGAAAGCAATTGTACGGGAGATTGAAAGAGAGAGACATAGAGATTGAAATCTAACTTTGATAGTGGATTGAGTGTGGAAACGTTCCATAGATATATGAACGCTCCGTAAATATATGTAAACCGTTGAACCACTTAAAGATCTTTCATACTGTTTCTTTTTTACTTTTATTGTTCTTTATCTGCGTGTGCATGATTGTGATTTGTGTAAACTATGGTTGCCGATTTTCTACAACAAATTTGTGTTACCTATCCAGTATTACTCAACAAAATGTAGATAACGGTTTGCTATTGCTAATAGCTAAATATTTAACACATGTTAATGTTCAGTTGAAACTATTTTTTTTTTTTTTCAAAAGTTCTTACACGTGTGACGGAGTAGAATGATGATCATGAAAAGCTGATGACAAGTTGACAACTTGACATGAGTTTGCTTCAAGTATTTTTTAAGTTTCAACTTAAGATTCATACGTGTCAAATATTTAGTGGTCTATTCAGCAACTGCAGCGAGGCCTCCTCCACTGCCGGAGGAGAAATCGGCCTCCTCCGGTGACGTGGAATTCATTTCAAATGCATTTCTCAAATACTTGTCTAACCCCAATTTTTATTTTTATTTTTAAATAAATTGTGTACATTGATTTGTATTTCTATTTATTTTTTTCATCGTTGGGGTTTCTATATGTATTTTAGTTCTATAAATTAGAAAGATGTTGAAATGCATTATGCTTATGTACCAACCTACCTTCCATCTCTTTTTCCGTTGTCCGCGGGGTCATGAAAGATTCATCTCTTTTTCTGTATCGAGTCTTCACTTTTTTGAAAGTCTCATTATGATTCAACTCCCTTTTCAATTGCATTATTTGTTCGACACTTTAAGTTAGCACACAGTCTGAAATACATTTCGCACCATAAGGTAGAGGTTTTTTCACATTTTACGATTTAATGGATAATGTGAGATTCAAACTTCTCTTGTAAAGATGAAATGAAAAGTGCAGAACAGCTTTGTTAAGAATAGATTAGTAAGTTAGTATTAAATTTTGAATTTAATTTCTAGACTTCATTTAATTTGATATATCCACAGACCATAATAATTTTCACATGTTCAATGATGTATGAGCTTTCACTGATATGATAATTTGGATTTTGCCTGCCGTGAATATAACAAGAAGACTCTGTGACCATTACATAAATTAATTACATTATAAGCACAAGACTCTGTGACCATTACATAAATTAATTACATTATAAGCACGACATGAATGTTTATATAAAGGAGAGGTCTCCCCACACTATATATATATATATATATATATATATATATATATATATATATAAAAAAAAAAAATAAAGTGTTAATATTTAAACTTTAATAGGTTGACGAAGATTGTAAAATCTTCTACCACCAAAACGCAATAGGTCTTTGACAATTTACAGATCAAAGTTAACTTTATAGATCAGCATGTAACTTCACATATCACTGAATTGGTTGATATCGTCATTTTTGTATTCAACTTTACAAATTTAACTATTGGGACCCGATGCTTTAATAGACCATAGCAGAACCTGAATATTCAACATGCCAAAATTCCACATTTTCTGCTGCATTTATATATGAACAGAGGTGATAGGTGACCAACAATCAGTATTGTGTGTACTGTGGACGTTTCATGTAGTTAGGAATTGGCATTGACTAGGAAGAATGAGCATTTAGCACACTCAATATATCACTACTGAAAAGCAAAATAATTAGGTGGGGGCATAAACCTTTTCAATATAAATATAAAAACTTCACCGTCTAAATCTTTAACATAGATTATTCTATTGCATTGACATTATTGTTTGGCACGCTTCATTTTCAGCTCATTTTTGTTCACATGCTCAAATATCTACAAGGCTGCCAACCATGAGGTACCGCTTTGGCATGTTAGATCTCACGGTTTTGTCCGACTTTGACGGGGCTTAGTCTTTACTTATTTACATGACATTAATTTTTACTACTTCAACCAATGTGTTAGAAAACTTATTTTAACACTTTTAATTCAAAGGCATGCACCTTTCTAAATTGATCCTATATATAATCTTGATAAGTGTTGCTTTCTTTGGTTATATATATTTAAGGTGAGATTTTTCAAGTCATTGAAAGATAATTAGATAAAGATAACAACAGTTACAGGTTTGGACAAAAGTTGATTTAGTTTCGTAAAACTCACACACCCATGAGTTGAGATTGTGGGTTCAAATAGTATATAAAAATAAAGTTTGGATATTATGAGAATCTGATTGAAAACAAGTGTATTGACAATATTGTTTACCAAGTGGTCCAATCTATTTATTTGCATGAACCATATCAATTGAACCATGTTTTGTTACCTTAAAGTTGGAATTTAAAGTGGGTTTCACTTAAAACTCACACCCTTACGAGTTGAGATTGTGGGATCAAACAGTATATAAAGATAAAGTTTGGATATTATGAGAATCTGATTGAAAACAAGTGTATTAACTGACAATATTGTTAACCAAGTGGTCCAATCTGGTTATTTGCATGAACCACATCAATTGAACCATGTTTTGTTACCTTAAAAGTTGGAATTTAAAGTGGGTTTCACTTTCACTGCCGTCGTCTAATTGGTTGCTATTTGCTATACGTCATAGATTCCCATTCCATTATTGTCAATGAGCTTGTAGTTGCTTCTTTTTTCTTTCTTTTTTTTCTAATTTTTTTCTATTTTTTTTCTAATAATATATAGGTTGAAAAATTAGGTTGAAGTCATTACATATGCCTCTCTACTCTCTTTATATAAAGTCTAATTATGAATATGTCTGAAAAATTGAACATTTTTTCCCCGGAAAACTTATAATGAAAACATTTAATTTCATTATATATATTTTTTGAGATATTAGTATTTTTAATTATGAATTTATGATATTAAAGTTCCATTCGCCACTCACTGTAACTTAAAAAATAAAATAAAAATTAACACTTCAATTTAAACCCAAATTTTGGCAAGAAAACTTGTAGATAACGTATACGAATACGTGTGGGCGGTTAAAGAATATTTGAAACTGTCACCCACATGGTACACAACCAGTTAAGCAGATTACAAGTGTAATCTTATATACAATTAGAACTAAAAAAAGTCCCATTTTGACTCTGGTTCTATACATGTCTTTTTCATGAAACCAAACTTTCCCTGAAAAATTCTCACTTTCCCAACAACAAGACTCTGCTTTGTTGGTTCCTAGCATGCATGAATTCGAACCACAGACGGCGGCACCATCTCAGCCCCCTTTCATTTAGTCAAAAGCCCTCAAACAACATTATAAATAGAACCCGCCATCACACATTCTTTTCCAAGAAAACTTTCAAATATATCAGAATATCATATATAAACTTATATTGATCAAAATGGAGAGAGTTGAGAAGTCTGTTAGCTTCAACATGATCCGCTGCATTCTTGTTCTTGTTCTTGTTGTTTCTGCTACGATATACGAGGCAGAAGCACGTCCATTATTACACGGTTCAAGGTTTTTTGTGAGGCCCAAGAATAGTTCAGGACCAAGCCCTGGTGTAGGGCACAAATCATCATATGGAAATGTTCAAGCTTTACTGGGAGGGAAAATGCATTCTGGTCCAAGTCCTGGTGAAGGGCACAAGATGGTAGAGGGTATATTAGGCAATAAATAAATTAATCAAAGATTATTATTATTTAAATGTGTTCCCTTTTATGGTTTATATGTTTATAATTCTGAAACATAAATAAGTTTCAAGAAGTGTTGTAGGCGGTAGAGAGTGAGTATTTTTACAAAGAAAAAAGAAATTAAAAAAAAATAAAGAGAGAGAGAAAGAAGTGGTGTGGTTGGTGTTGTTAGAGAGAGATCAGTCAGAGAGCCCTGCACATAGATTAATAAAAACTTAGTTTGTTTATCGACTGCTTTCTTATAATTCTATGTGTTGTGGTCCATTAATCTATCTATGATGCAGAATTTGAATACTATTACAAATTCAAAAGTTGGAAAGAGTAATATGATTTGAATCCACGTACAATATCAAAGATGTATGTATGAGTGTCATAATACTTCCTACCTTTTCATTCATCTAAGTTAGATAATTGTTGCTGTGAGATTTGTATTGTTCTTTTTTGGGGGGCATGTTGTTTGTTGTTTATGGTTTGAGGTCTGTTATATTTGTATAGTCTTTTTTGTAAAGAGTTTTGTTTTATCCATATAACTCTTTTTCAATTGTATAGTCTTTTGTAAAGAGTTTTGGTTCATACATATAACTCTTTTTTCAATATGGACAGCTTGTTCACTTTTTGTGTTAATAAATGTTATTTTCTTGTTCCCTACGTAAATAAAAGTGTATATGAAAGGCTTATATCAGATATATTTCAAACTTTTTTTGGGGAAGCGGATATATTTCAAACTTAAAAAATGCTTTTATTTTAGTTGATAAATTAATGAATAAATTACATCAAACTTATCTAAGATTTGTTCTT
This sequence comes from Dipteronia dyeriana, assembly GCA_032871835.1. NCBI lineage: Eukaryota > Viridiplantae > Streptophyta > Magnoliopsida > Sapindales > Sapindaceae > Dipteronia > Dipteronia dyeriana. The sequence goes on along the minus strand of CM065295.1, from coordinate 90,544,646 downwards.
TCATACACATATTAATTTATACAAAACTGACAATGACCTTTAACACTATTAGTCAAGCTTGATTAATGTTAATAGCTACCAGTCATATCCCTCAAAAATTTATTAAATCTCATTAATGTACACTTTAAGTTTAATGTGAGAATTTCTTCGAGGACAAGAAAATTTGTGGTTTGGACCACAAATTTATGTAGTTCTTTTTTAGTATGAATATCCATGCAATTGTTCTGATGCCTAAATTGCATTTACTGAATTTTAGATAAATAAGTGATTTTGTCTTAATCAAAACTCTTAACACCAATAAGATCGAGTGGAAATTGTGAGATATGTCATCTTTTTATATGTGTGTTGTAATGATGTCACCGTTTTAATAACTTAAGTTTAAAATGCACCTGTTATGGTAAACTACTCAAATTACCCTTAAATAATCTATTTTTATTCTCATTGTGCTTCTATCTACACTTTGAAAACGATAACTCCTCTCTCTCCAAAATAGTTGTCTAAAAATCAATCTACAACTCATCCCTCTCCAAAAAACTTGTCTCTCTCCAGATTCTGTTCAAAAAAATAACATAAGTTTGTGATATTCTTTTATACATTATCATATATTTCTGTGTGGTTTAACAATGTATCCATTCGTTATGATTTGTTATCCCAATCTTTGTATGAACATGTATGAACATTTAGTCTCCAGATTTTGTTCGAAACTTTTTTAAAATACTTCGAGCCTTTTTTATTAGTGTCCGAGCTATTTTGAAATGATTCTGAGTTTTTTAAACTCTTCTGAGTTTTTTAAACTCTTCTGAGTTTTTTAAACTCTTCTGAGTTTTTTTTATTTGTCTTCGAGTTGTTTTGTCAGAAAAGCTCGAATCAAGTAAAAAAAAGCTCGATTCGAGCTTTTTTGCCAAGTGCCCGAGTTTTTTTTTTTAACTTGACAAAAAGAATCGAATCAAGTAAAAAAAAACTCGGACACTTGACAAAAAAACTCGATTTTTGCTTGATTCGATACTTTTTGCCAAGTTTAAAAAAAGCTCGGGCACTTGGTAAAAAAGCTCGAATCGAGCTTTTTTGCCAAGTGCCCGAGCTTTTTTTAATGGGTTCGAGCTTTTTTACCAAGTGCCCGAGCTTTTTTTAAAACTTGGCAAAAAGGCTCGAATTAAGTATAAAAAAGCTCAGACACTTGGTAAAAAAGCTAGAATCGAGTTTTTTTACCAAGTGCCCGAGCTTTTTTTTAACTTGGCAAAAAGTCTCGAATCAAGTAAAAATCGAGCTTTTTTGCCAAGTGCTCGAGCTTTTTTTTACCTGATTCGAGACTTTTTACCAAGTTAAAAAAAAGCTCGGGCACTTGGTAAAAAAGCTCGAGCCCCGTAAAAAAAGCTCGGGCACTTTGCAAAAAAGCTCGAACCCTTACAAAAAAAGTTCGAGACTTTTACTAAAGGCTCTGAGCCTTTTGTAATTATATTTCGAACATATTAAGTACTGACTAGAAAAAAAAAAAAGCACCGGGGGCGCTGCCTCCTGCCCCCCCCCCCCCCGCGAGCTGACCGGACAGCTCGACCCCAGAATGCGTCTGCGTAGCGCCTGAGTTTCAATGAAACTTTCTCTCTCTATTTCATAACTCTCACTATAAAATAATGAATGAAAGATTCTAATGAAACAACTATTTGGAGCATTTTTGTTTGTTCACCATAATAGGTATCTTTTAAACGTAAGTTATAAAAGCAGTGATAGTGTTGAAACGTCACCTCCAAAAAGTGCTATTTATTTTTCGACCAAGTCCATGTTTTAACAAAGAAATGTGGATCTTCACACACATATATAGACACACAAAATTTAAAAAAAAAATTGAAAAGAAAATCACTTTATAAGAACAACTTATTACTTCCTGTTCAAGATTTTGTTCGATTTTGCAACTCAAAACAATTTTCATTCTCTCCAATCTCTGTACCATATAGCTATGGCTTCCAAGGAAGGAAACGAAGATCATCATGTGCTAATGGTTTCATTCTCTTCACAAGGTCACATCAATTCATCCCTGAGACTCGACAAACGCCTTGTCTCTAGTGCGTTTGCTACGCGGGACATGACAGGACAACGCGGGACAGTTTATTCTTGTCTCACGTTTGACGTGTCTTTAACATGGAACAAGACGGGACAAGTGGAACAAAAATCACAAAAAGTTGTCCCACCCAAATATATAAAATGGGTATTCTGGTTATTTGAGTCTCTTATTCCGTCCTATCTCAGTCATACCAAATGCAACCTAAAGGGCTTCATGCCACTTTAGCGGCCACTGAAATCGCCCAACATTGCAAGCTCAACGGTGGCAGTTCTGTCTCCGATATCCAACTTGTTTTTTTCTCTGATGGGTTTGACATGGATTACGATCTCAAAGCCAATGTTGATCGCTACTTGGAAACTTTTGGCAAAGTTGGACCAGTAAATCTCTCCAAGCTAATTCAACAACATTACCATGATAAACAGAAGAAACTCTGTTGCATTATTAGCAATCCATTTGTTCCATGGGTGGCTGATGTTGCTTCTGAGCATGGAATCCTTGTGCTGTGCTATGCTCTGGATTCAACCTTGTTCACTTTTCGCTATTTATTATCGATTTTACAATAGTTTGAATCAATTTCCTACCTTGGAAAAACCTGATTTAACGGTTGAGTTACCAGGTTTACCAGTTTTGAACATACAATATTTGCCGTCATTTGTTCTTCCGTCAAACCCATTTAGCAGCTTCACTAAATTGTTCTCTCAGTTCTTCTCAAACATGAAGAAACATAACTGGGTATTAATGTAGGACACTATAAGATAATTTATTTTTAACAGGGCTGGCCCTGCAGTATTGCTAGAGGGGCGGCCGCCCTAGCCCCTTTTTTAAAGGACTATATTTACACGATTTGAGTTTAATTTAGAGATCCATTTTTACGTATTCATATTAGTTTTGGGATTTTTATATGTTTTGAATACTAGTCTAAGGGTCAATTTTTATTTTATTTCAGAATATAAAGATTGAGTATTAGTCTCAAGATTTGGGATCGATGAGACCTGTAAAAAATTTAAAAGTTAAACAAATAAATAAATAAACGAGACCGGACAAACAAAGTCCAAAAAGAAATGTTTACTTTTGGTATACAATCCAATAAGATTTCTTGTTCCCAAATTTATCATTTCTTTAAACCGCACAACGCCCAACTCAACACCCCTTTTCTACTCACAACTCATGTGTCATCTTCAATCTTCCTACGTGCCAGTCCAATGATCCGTATTTGAATCATTTCACTTCAATCTTCGACTCTTCGTTACAAATTCTTTTGAATAATTTATTTTTGATATATATTGTTGTATATATAAATTATATATAATCCTATTAAACTTTCTTTTTTGAATTTGTTTTTCTTTTTTCAATTTGGATTTTTCCTCATTTGACATATCATGGGATGTATTATACTTCTTTTTTGAATTTGCTTTTCTTTTATCGATTTAGATTTTTCCTCATTTGACATATCATGGGATCCATTTTTCCATTTCTAAAATTTTCACCCCGAGCTCTAAAAAACTTCAGGGCTGGCCCTGATTTTCAACTATAGTTGAGTTTGTTTAGGATTTCTTTTTTAGTTAGTTTTTGACAATAACTCAAATTTTTCTCGTCAGGTATTAGCCGATTCGCTATTGGAGTTAGAAAAAGAAGCCATTGATTTCATGTGTGAGCTTTGTCCGATTCGACCGTTGACCCTCTAGTCCCTCCTTCACTACTTGGCCAAGATCACGAAAACCTTGTTGATGTTAGAATTCAGCTCTGGAAAACGGAAGATTCTTGTTTGTAATGGCTGAAAAAAACTCTTCTGTTGTTTATGTTTCATTTGGTAGCGTAGTAGTCTTATCAGAAAATGAAATGGAAGCAATAGCAACAGCTGTAAAGAAAAGTAAACGTCCATTTTTTTGGTTTGTCAAGAAACCAGATTACAATTCTCCTGATAAATCAGGAGAATTGGCATTGGCATTCAAAGAAGTGACCAAAAATCAAGGACTTATTGTGTCATGGTGTCCTCAGACCAAAGTTCTAGCCCACCAAGTCATTGCCTGTTTTATAACTGGTTGTGGGTGGAATTCAGAATTCTATCCTGGAAACGATCTCTGCAGGTGTGGAGGTGATCGCCTACATAGGGCAATGCATGCATATTGCCAAAATCAGACATTAGAATGGGTGAATGACAAACAAGAATGATCCGGAGGATCGAGAAAGTTACTCAATTTGGCTTATACTGATCTGACTGAACTAAGTCAAGATTATGATGCTTAAAAAAGGTCAAGGAAAAGAATTAAGTGTCTACTTGTACAATACATGTCTTTGTGTTAATAAGCATATGTAGATGTATTCAAAGATTTAACAGTTGTTAAGTACAGAGTTGAATCACTTGAAACAAACACAATATATGATACACCAAGTATAAAAAAGATGTATCAAGATATTAAAATGTATAACCTTCTCCAAAATCGCTGCCTCGTCTGTAAGCATAAGTTCCCTGGCCCTTGAATCTCTCAATTCCTTTTCATACTTCTCCTAAAAGGGAGCAAAATTATTAGCAGAACTGGCACAAAACATGAAGCACATTACAATCAAGCTGAAAAAAATTAATAATAATAAACCAATACTGAAATTATGCACTAAAATTTGAATAATTTATTTTAGGAGTTAGTGATGGGCCAAACCTTTAATGCCTTTTTTTCTTCAGCAAAAGCACGAGCATCCAATCCAGCTTGCCATTTTTCAGCAGCATGAATTGCTTGTAGAAAATCTAGCACCAGTTTCCCATCGTTGGATTGATCACCATTGATAAATCCTCAATTGCATTAAGCAAACCCATTCCTTGTCCATTTTGTTATTTATCAATTCTGATAAAATACTGTCCTTACACTTTGATTATAACCCAGACTTTGCTCACTACAATTCTGAAAATGCCAACCATTTGCTCTGTCACCACTCACCACATTATCATTCATTTTGAACCAAAAAAGCCAATAATTGATAATATTATATGCCCTAAAAGTCCCACAGCCGATCGATTGTCTGTCACACACAGAGAGTACACAAATTATGTATATTTATATGTGGAGCTGGGCAGATCCATCAAGAATGACCCATAATATTCAATCTCTATTCCAACAGCATCTCACTAGCTATTCATTCTATGGAGCTGGGCAGATCCATCAAGAATGACCCATAATATTCAATCTCTATTCCAACAGCATCTCACCAGCTATTCATTCAAATATATATATATATACGAACCATGATATTCAATCTCTAAACCACCAGCATCTCACCAGCTATTCATTCACAATGCGAATAATATTTTCTCTGACAGTGTATTGTGAAACAAAATTAAAAAAGGTCTGGCTGAGACATTGACAAATAAGTTCCACATTCATAAACTAGAGAAGTTATCAATAAGCCAAAGATTATCAATAAGATTATCTATAAACTAGAGAAGTTAACATGAATTCCAATTAAACAAACATCAATAAAAACAAAAGAGATAGCTTTCGAATTCGAATTACCTGTATACTCGCAGACGAATTGGCCTTGCCGTATCGATTGACCAAACTCTCTATCGAATTTAGCACATCTGTAACTCTCAAATAATTCGAATTTCTGTACCTGACTCATTTATTCCCAATCAACAACCAAATAGGAGAGAAAAAGGGCAGAAGAAAGAGTTAGAACGCTGGTTGCGGTGATCGAAAATAGAATTTCAAGTAACTGGGAAATTGACACGAACTCACCTTCTAAAACCAAATCGAGGTGATTGTGGCGATCGCAGTGCTCACGTTGGTCGTGTTCGGGGTGGTCACGGTGGCGGTGGTGGTCACGGTTCTCACAGTGGTTGAGGTTGTCGCAAAGTTCACTGTTTCAAATTTCTCATCTCTTTGACTCCAACGAAATGTATTTATTTTTAGGGAAAATTGAATAAACATACCTCGACTTTATCACATTCATTAGGCATAGTCAACTTTTGTCAGAAATATTAAATGATACCCTTGATCTTAGGTTTGACCGTCAGGTTTACCTGATTTAACATTCAACTTGAAAGTGTATTTAATATTTTATTAATTATATAAATAACTCAAAAGAGATTGAATGAGTTCAATCTCCCCAAATCCATATCCAAGGAAAAAAAATCATAAGAGATTGGATGGGTTCATTCACTCCACCGATATCGCAACTGCCACCGGTCATTCGTTTCCGATATCTCTCTCACGCCCCCGACGCTGCCACCATGTTCACCATCTCCCACTCCTTTTCATGGTGAATTCATATCTCCTTCAAATATGGAATGTTGATAGATCTCATCAAAAATAAAGACAATATTTATTAGGAGGGGATGTGGATATCTTTTTGTGAATCGTTATATTTTTATTTTAAAAAATGGTTCTCCATAAATATCTGATGTTTAGTTTTTTACTCTTATTTTTATTTTATTTTATTTCTAATTAATTGTATTAGATAAATGACAGTACTACCCTTGAGTGGTTAACACCATAATTAAAACTGACCGACAAACAAAAGTCAAGGGTATCTTTTTGTATTTAAGGCAAAACTGGATTCTAGCTCATGTATGTGGTAAAGTCGGGTAAGTTTGTGTAATTATCCCTTCTTTTTAATATTAAAAGTATTGTATACCGAAGATAAGAGATAAAACGCTATGTTTAATCCATTGTTTATTGTAAACAGAGGACAGGCTTTTTAAAATTGTATCTGGGCTTAGAATTTGGACATCTGATATTTTCACAACTTCATTTAACCCATGTTGTTATTGGGCCTCTAAATTTAATAATAACTTCATTTAACCCATGTTGTTATTGGGCCTCTAAATTTAATAATAACAACTTCGTAAGTTTGAAGATTGTTAGAACATCTCCAATACAATGCTATTTGAATGTGCTAATACTATAATTTAATATAAAGTAAAAAAAAAAAATATCCTCTAATACAATGTCAAATATTGTACCAAATTTGACATAAAGAATAACATATGCCAAATTTGATACATCAATAAATGCTATTTTTTTAATTATAAAAAATATCACTATTTAATTACATTGAATACATTAATTGTTGACTTTTATAATTTTAAATAATAAAAATATTATATAAGCATTAATTATATTTATTGATTTCTATAATTTTAAATAATAAAAAAATAAAAATAACATTTCAAATGAAATTAAACATTCAAGTATAATACTAAAATGATGTGCTAAATATAGTATCTTATTATTTTTATGTTAAATTTAGTATTGACATTGACATCTGTATTGGAGATGATCTTATTGTATCCATTTAATAACTTTCAGGTCATGTAAGTTGTTGGATCCTTGTTGTTCAAAGTATATTTTGGTGTAGTGTAATGGGACAAAGTCAGAAGTGTACAAGAAAAATGCAATGGAACCGAGGTTGGCTGCGACGGTGGCAGTTGCCGGTGGCGGCTCATCCGACAGGAATATTCAGTTGTTCTCGATGAGATTACCGGTTATAACAGTAGGGTGCATATATGATCATTCCATGAAAGGTTATGTTAAAAAGGTCACATTGCAATTCCAACTTTTGTCACAACAAATGCGCAAAAAAATAATAAGCTAATTTTAATGCAATTACATAAAAGTATGTATATTACTATACAAGTACTCTGTGTCTGTTAGTAGTCTACTGACTCTATTTAGGGATGTCAAAAAAAAAATACCCGAACTTGCTTGGACTCTACCCCACACCACCCAATATGACAAGGGGATTTACTCTCCACCCCAATATTTTAGAAACGGATTGGTATTTATTGTCCCTGTTCTCGCACCGATCTCATTTATGATTTATTTATTAATAATATTAATATTTAATAAAAAATCAAGATTTATTCTTTTAATTAATAGAATAATATATATTTTAACAGTTAAGATATAAAAAATTATCATAGATTTTTTTTATCAAACACCTTCTTCTTTTTTTATATATATAAAATAGTTATTATCAAACTTGGGACGAGTTTAGGGACACCTCCCCTGCCCAGGAATTTCCCCGACCCTGACCTGTCACCAATAGTCAGAGTTGAGACTAGGTTAGAGGTAAATAATTTTGTTAGGATCGGGATTGTGATTTATTATCTCTGTCCTATTGACAGTCCTACGATTTTAACTAAATTGAAGTATGTTAGTAGATGGTTAATAGTTGTAAAACTAATATAAATAAAATCAATTCATTCTGAGGAAAGAAAACTAATATATATATATATATATAATTTTGTTGGGATCGGGATTGTGATTTATTTTCTCTGTCCTATTGACAACCCTACAATTTTAACTAAACCGAAGTATGTGAGTCAGATGGTTAATAGTTGTAAAACTAATATAAATAAAATCAATTCATTCTGGGGAAAGAAAACTAATATATATATATATATATATATATATATATATATGTATAGTTATGTACCTTCTTTTTTCCTCTGATTTCCTCTGACTCTCATCCAACACCTATTAGAGAGCGAAAAAAGAAAAAAGAAAAACTTATGACAATGAAAAGAAAAAAATAATAATACAAGTAACTTCAAATTTACTTTTATATAATGATTGCTTTGAAACGCATGATGTTATCAATTTCTTTAATAATATAAGTTGTATGAAAAAAAAAATTAGGGTTTAAAGTATTAAAAAAAAAACTTTTTTCAGATAAACACATTATCATGGATGTAGGGTTTTATTTAGAATTTAATTTGATCATATTGTAATAAACTAAATGAAGAGAAATAAAATTGCAATGGAAGGTGCTGGATTTTTTATATATAAAAAATATATAGAGAGCATTTACGGGGATGAGTTAAGTTTGGAAGATAATTAAAAGGGACAGATTAAGAAATAAATCAAGTAAATTTTTTAATTTAAAAAATTGGGACACTATTAGATCATTAGTGGGTCACAGGGTTGTCACTTGCCGGTAACATCACTCTTAATTATTAACCATATCATCCTATATTTTATACTGTAATGAAAAAAACTTTGTTACTAAATTGTTAAGGGGGAATTGCACAAACATATTTTGTGGTTTGATAAAATTGTACAGATATGACAATTTTGGATCGGGGTGGGAATGGATAGGTTTGGTTTTGGTCAAAACCGTATTGAACCAACATATATTCGATTTTCGAAAACATGAATCGGTTTGAACCGTTTTAAATCTGAAAACCGAATTGAACCGAACACATTTATCTCAGTTCGGTTCAATTCGGATTTGGGTATATTGGGCTTTGAAGGTATTTTTATATGTTTTTTAATTTTAATTTTTTTTTTTGCATTTTGCATTTTGCATTTTGGCTTAAACCTTTTTAAGAAAACGTAATATGTAAAAACGAATTTAAATAAAATATAACTTAATTTTCAATCTAAATCTAAAATTTCAATCATATTCGGTCTACATACTCAATCAAAATATAAAATCATTATAAATTCTATAAAATAGAAGTAAAAAAATGTAGTCCAAAATAAAACATCATCAACAAACAGTCCATAATAAAATTGAACTTTACAAAATAATTCATTAAGACAAATCGATTTATTCAGTTCGGTTCGGTTTTGTATGTTCAAAACCGAAACCAAACCGAATTCAATTCGGTTTTTAAATTTCAAATCGGTTTGAACCAAACCAAACACTATTTTTCAGTTCGGTTCGGCCCACCCCTAATTTTGGCTATATACACACAAACTTCCCTCAACATTTGAAAAATGTTGTGCAAACATCCCCTACTATTAGACAGATCCGTTGGTCAATGATCAAACGTGTAAAAAATCTAAAATACTCTATATATTTTATTTTAAATAAACTAAAAAAAAAGTTAAAAAATATTAAAATATCTTTTTGAAAATAAGAATGTATCTTAAATCTGAAACCTGAAAAAAAAAATCTATTTTCAAAATTATAAAAATATGGTTTGTGCAATTCCCCCTTGATTTTAAATAAATTTAAAAATTAAAAATTATTTATTATTAAATTGTTTAAAAAACTATTCTGTTTATTTATAAAGATGATTTTTTTTCTAGGTTTTAGATTTAAGATATATTCATGTTTTCTAAAATATATATTTTTATTTGTTTAATCTTATTTGTTTAATTTTTTTAATTTATTTAAAATAAAAATAAAAGGTATTTTAGATTTTTTATACTTTTGATCATTAATTAATGTATCTATCTAGCTGTAGGGGATATTCGTACAACAATTTTTAAATGTTGAGACAAGTTTATATGTATACGGTTAACACTATTATATTCGTGTAATTTTATCAAACCTCGAGAGTTTGTGCACTTCCCCCGATTATTAAAATATCTGCACTTCTCTCAAGTACATCAAATTCTATTTAGTTAAAGCCAGATTTGTTATATGCCTTTTTATTTATAAATATAATTTTAAAATTAATAAAATTTCATCGCTTAACCCAAATCTACAATATCAATGACTTTATAGATACACTCAGATTTGTTTGAATTTTTCAAAATTTTAAATGGAATACATCTAGATTTTATTAGAATCCTTCAAATTTTGGATTGAATACCCCCACTGTTTACAAATCCGAATTTAATACTTTAAATTCTATAAATTCCAATACAAATCTACATTTAATACACTTATACACCCACCTTAACCTCTCCATCTCATTGTAGCTTTATCTTAGCTAAACTAGCTAACCATGGCTTCCAAGGAGGAAAAGGAAGCAGTTCATCATCATGTACTAATGGTGTCATTCTCTGCCCAAGGTCACATTAATCCACTGCTCAAACTTGGCATACGCCTTGTCTCTAAGGGCCTCCATGTCACCCTCGCCACCACTGAAGTCGCCCAAGACCGCATGTTCAAATCCTTCGCCGCCGCCGCCGCCACCACCACAATCAGTTCTGTCTCTGATATCCAACTAGCTTTTTTCTCTGACGGGTTTGACATGGATTATGACCGCAAAGCCAATTTAGATCACTACATGGAAACTCTTGGCAAAGTTGGACCCATCAATCTCTCAAAGCTAATCCAACAACATTACCATGATAAGCAGAAGAAACTCTGTTGCATTATTAGCAATCCATTTGTCCCATGGGTTGCTGATGTTGCTGTTGAGCATGGAATCCCTTGTGCTATGCTCTGGATTCAACCTTGTTCACTTTTCACTATTTATTATCGATTTTACAATAATTTGAATCAATTTCCAACGTTGGAAAAACCTGATTTAACTGTTGAGTTACCAGGTTTACCAATTTTAAACCCACAAGATCTTCCTTCATTTGTTCTTCCTTCAAATCCATTTGGAAGCCTCCCCAAATTGTTCATCGAATTGTTCTCAAACATGAAGAAACACAACTGGGTATTAGCCAATTCGTTTTTGGAGTTAGAAAAAGAAGCCATTGATTCAATGTCTGAGCTTTGTCCGATTCGACCCGTTGGCCCTCTAGTTCCTCCTTCACTGCTAGGCCAAGATCATGAAAACCTTTTTGATGTTGGAATTCAGCTCCGGAAACCTGAAGATTCTTGCTTAGAATGGCTGAGCAATCAAGCAGATTCCTCGGTTATTTACGTGTCATTTGGTAGCATAATAGACTTATCAGCAAAGGAAATGGAAGCCATAGCAACAGCTTTAAAGAACAGTAAACGTCCATTTTTATGGGTTGTCAAGAAACCAGAGTTCCCTACAGCTGATAAATCAGGGGAAATTCCACAAGGGTTTTTCGAAGAAACCAAAAAACAAGGTCTTATAGTGTCATGGTGTCCTCAGACCAAAGTTCTAGCACATCCAGCCATTGCCTGTTTTATAACTCATTGCGGGTGGAATTCTATGCTCGAGACGATCTCTGCAGGTGTTCCGGTGATTGCGTACCCTCAATGGAGCGATCAGCCTACAAATGCGATGCTTGTGTCCGATGTTTTTAAGATTGGTTCAAGACTTGGAACAAATGAAGATGGTGTTGTCAACAGTGAGGAAGTGGAAAAATGTATTGAAGAGATCATTCATGGGGTAAAGTCTGAAGAGTACAAGAAAAATGCAATGGAACTGAAGCTGGCCGCAAGGGAGGCAGTGGCCGGTGGTGGCTCGTCTGACCGGAATATTCAGCTGTTTGTTGAAGAGATTATCGGATCTTAACCTTTTTGAATAAACACTCTTACCACCCGGTCACATTGAGCGGTGGTAACATGGTTATTGCATTAAAAATTATTATTATTTTGTTGAATAATTAATGAATCCTTTGTAATTGATAGCATTCACGTTTGTGATGGTTCACATAATGTGATAGTTGAATATGGTTAGAAGAAAACGACTGTACTATTGTTGTATTCTAATAATTGAAGTGAAAATTGCCAATTGAAAATTTGTAATTGGATTTCTCGACTGTTTGCTGAGGAAAAAAGTTGAGTGACTATATCACAAATCTATCAATGTATCATATTTGAACCACATAAAGGTTATCAACAGAAAGATTTCCTCCTCTATATACATATATAAAAAATAATAATCTATTTTTCCTAAGAAAATAAGTTGGTAGCGCTGGTTCTCTTGAAAAAGATGTATCTTGTATACCAATCACGTGTGGTAGTGATTCAGACCGGTTCTGTTTTCTGCTAAAATTCTATTTGTCTTGTATATATTCAGTTTTCATTTTTTAAAATAATTAGAAGGACTCACAAAAATGGATTAACTCGATCGCCCGATTTTCAAACCCGATTTGGTTTGATTTAATACGGTTTTGGATCTAATTAACATTTTGTATATTTTGTTCAAGAGTAATAATATACAACCCAAATAATTAACTTAATTGATGTGATAAGTGAATTGTCATCACCATACTTAATATGTGATAACATAGTTAATGAAGAAAAAAAAAATTATTTATCACATCATTTAGATTGAAATTTAAATTAAATTTTTAGATTTTGTCTACCATTAATGTTTTTTAAATGTAAGGCCTTTTGGACCATGAATTGATTTCCATGTTTATTAAAATATACACAATTTTTTCTTTATTTCAATAAAATATACAAATGTTATAACATATTTATATAATATTAATATATATATATACACATATAGTTTAATAATATAAATGAAAATGTATAAATAGAGAGAGGACAGTGGGTCGTTTTAAAATTTCACCGACTGCCATCCCGGTGGTAGAGATTCTAGGGTTTTTTTTTAAGTTACTAATTACTATATAGATTTATATATATAGTATTTATTGTTAAAAGAAACTATTATTTATTTATATTTATATTTATAAATATATAATATTAATTCACTTTTTTTTAAATCGATTTTATTCATCTTAATATTATCATTCAACTTAAATACATAATTTTCGTTATGTTGAATTTAATTTATCTCGGATTTTAAAATCGTGTATGCTCCTAATTCTAATAGTGTTTTTATTTTCTTGTCTTTGGAAACTAACGAGACACGTGGTGATTACCTTATGAATTTCATAAAAATTGTCCCATCTTTTTGTGTAATATTCAAACTATTTTGTACTGTTAACAATAATATATAATACTTTATTTTTATTTTTTTCCAAGAATAATTATACTTAGTTGATTTTATTTTGAAAAATTAAATTTATTTCCTTATTTATAATTTTACATTATCAGAAAATAATTATAATTATATCAATGTATTTCAAATAAAGTTTAAAAAAAATCAACTCAATATGGTTGGATGATGAAATACGTGTATTCAACTTGGTAAGTCGCAACCACCAAATCTGCATCCTCAAGAGCGATTGATAGATGATATTAGGAGAAATGACAAAACGAATCCTCGTGACAAAAAGAAAACTACAAGTTCTTAATTTACAATTTTACATTATGGCATTTTGCATTTGCAACCATCTGCTACTGTATCTTAAACAATGGTGGATTGTCGAAAATATCTCTATAGCTCTACTGAACACATTATATTAGTCTTAATTAACAAGCACTCTTCATATCATCTCATTATTTAAACAATATTGACGACTCACGTACTGAAGATATGAATCGGATATGAGTTTGAATAAATATTTCAAATAATCTAGTGTTACTCCTTATATTTCAGTTGAGTTTTTATCAAAATTAACCCCTCACTTGATATTATATATTAATTAATGTTAAATAACTCGGAAAATTAGTCCAAAATCATATAAATGACATGACAAACAACACAATAAAAACAAAATTGTCACATTATTTATATTGATTATGGTGTTAATTTTTTGAATTGTGTAAAGGATCACGTAATTGCTGATCTTTAGTTCAAAAGTCCCCATCATTTTTTTCGTTTGGACTTGGGTGTATCTTATTGGATCACAATTGTTGAATTGCATCTATCCATGGTTATCAAGGAATCTATCTATTTTGTGGTTCAAAATCATATAAATGATATGATAAATGGTACAATAAGAAAAACAATTGTTACATTATTTATGTTGATTATGGTATTATTTTTTTTTATTTGTGTAACGTTAGTATCACATGATTTGTTGATCTTTTTGTCTAAACGTCTGCATCGTTTTTTTCATTCGGATATTGGTGTAATTGGATCACAAATCTATTTTATGATATTTTGATAAATTGGGGACACACCCTTCAAATCTTGCGATCATGAAATCTTTTTTCGAATATGCTTTTATTAAAAGTCATCAATTAATAATTTAAGATATCAGAAATGTACTGTAAGATTTATCATCAATCATCATGTCATAAAATACTTGGTTAAAATTACATGGGTCTACATTTCAATACATAAAAATTGTTAAATCTTATCTGAATATATTTTTCTTGTAATGTATATAATAATTTATATTTTTTTTTGAAGTAATAATTTTCTTTTAATATTACACTTACATTTTTTTTAAATACAACCACTATCGGTACCTGACGAGATTAATTAAACTTTACAAGTACGATCCGGAATACTACTCTCACTATCGGGGAGAGATTACGACTACAACTTTCACAATCGAAGAGAGGGCTGCTTCCACAAATCGGGAGAGAACTCTCCATACATGCTTGTAAAATGTGTTTAGTGGAATTTAAACCCTTGACCACTAGGTGCGGAAGGGATGTAGACAACCATCTTTACTAAGAAGTGATGTACAATATTATACTATTACATAAATTCATATTTTTATAAAAAAAAAATGAAGACTCAAACCCGTAATCTCGGAATATAGATGTAAATGGTTTATCATCAAACATTCAAACTAGTCCGTCATCACTGTGTGTATAATAATTAAAAGCATTTTTTTTTTAAGTCATAGATGTTTACACACTAGTAGTCTAGTACGTAGAAAGACTTACCAGATCCAACAATTTTAATATTTCACGCTCTCAAATTTAATTGAATTTAAGCTAAATTTGATTATTTAATTGCAATTAATTTGTTTTCCATCCGCCTAACAAATTTATTTTTTTTCTTTATTAAATTATTTTCTTCTTCCTTTTGTTCTAGATAAAAATTTGACCGGCTAAATATAGAGTTTTTCTCTAATAGATATGTAAACTATAAACGTATAGATAGAATACTTCTTCATCTTATTATGTTTTACGATATAAGTATTATTTGATGAAAATATACTATTTTTTCTTATAAAAATTAATGAAATTGATAAGTATATTATAAATATGCTCATAGTTATATGTCTAGCTACCGAAAAAAAAACTCTCAAACAAAACTTTACTCAACTTTCTCTTTATGAAGGTGTTGCTAGGTTTCCAAGTATACATTATTTCAGTCACAGCTTGTTTGAAATGTCGTTTTACAAATTACAACTAATTTTATGTAACCCCTTGTCTCTGTAGTCAACGAAGGACAGCTAGAACTAGATTAATTTCTTTTCTATTTAAGATATTTTGCCTGGCTTTTTTCCAATTTGATTAGGAACATATTTTGGTGCATGTCATTGTTAGCTCTAAAGTTTTTTTTTTTTTTTTTTTTTTTTGAAGTTTGACACCGATTAAGTTAAGTGATGGGCTGAAAATTGATCTCGGCACACTTAGTGTTTTTTTTTAGATAAAATTGAGACTCAGACCCTTATTAAAGATGTGAAATGAAAGTATTCAAACTACTTGAGTTATAAACCGATGCGCATTTCAATTATGATAAAACAAAAATATAATGAAGTGTAATTAAAATTTCAAAGTGTATAAAAAATTGAGCAATGCATCATGCAATAAGTAAGGTAACATTTGTTTTTTGTCTGAAATTTACATAGGTCTAAATTATCCTGAAATTTAAATAGATCTGGACTATCCTGAAATCTGAAGTATAGACAACATGTTTATTTTTTTATATCTAAAATCTGAATGTAAAAGTTAAGTTGTAACACAACAGAAAACCTATAATTTAACATTTATACCCTTATACTATTAATGACGATATGCATATTATTATTAAAAATAAACTTTAACATTATAATTTAAGTTTTGTTACTGTATTCAAATAAAATAGTTTTTATATTTATTAATCAAAAAACCATTTTTTAAATTTAATAATTATGAGTGCCTAAATAAATTAAATTATTTTATTCTAGATAATGAGTATAAACTTTCAAAATTGTCTCTTATATAATCGAATCCAACTTTAGACCAAAACACGTGTAACATAGACAATTTGCATATGAAGATCCAGTGCGACGTTGGAGGCTTTCAATTTTCCTACCTTTTTCTCAGATAAATGAGTTTATATATGAAGCGGTATAATTGGAATTATATAAGTAGTGAGAGGTTATTTTGGGAAGAATTTTTAAAAAAAAAAAATCAGACCCATAACACTTCAGACTTTAGCCATAATTTCTGACTTGTTAACTTCAGATGTTTTTTTTGTGTGTTTTTTGAGATTTAAGATGTCTGGAAAAAACAAACAAGATATCTTAAAGTACATTTCAGACCCTTTAAGACTTCAGATGTAAAAAAAAAAAACACCCTACAAGATGTCACCAGTTTAATAACTTATGTTTAAAATGCACATATTATGGTCAACTGTCCAAAATGCCCTTAAAAGTTGTCTTTGTACTTCAATCAGCTCTTACTTTAAAATTTTTGAAGATTTTATTCTTTCATCTTCTTCATTGAGGTCTGTTTAACAGACCTCCAATGGATGTCAAACATCATATTATTATCAATACATCATCATTGGATAATTAGTTTAGTGGGACTACGCAGACGCATTCGGGGGAAGCGAGCTTTTATCTTAAAGCTCCGAGCTTTTGTATAAAAGCTCGAAGTTTTTTATATAAAAGCTCGAAGTTTTTTAAAAGTTGTTTTTGTACTTCAATCAGCTCTTACTTTGAAAAATTTGAAAATTTTGAAAATTTTGAATATTTTATTCTTTCATCTTCTTCATTGAGGTCTGTTTAACAGACCTCCAATGGAGGTCAAACATCATATCATTATCAATACATCATTATTGGATAATTAGTTTAGTGGGACTACGCAGACGCATTCGGGGGAAGCGAGCTTTTATCTTAAAGCTCCGAGCTTTTGTATAAAAGCTCGAAGTTTTTTATATAAAAGCTCGAAGCTTTTATGAAAGTTCGGATCGAGCTTTTGTATAAAAGTTTCGAGCTTTTAAAAGCTTGATCCAAACTTTTATAAAAACTCTGAGATTTTATACAAAAGCTCGAAGCTTTTGTATAAAAGCTCGATTACATGTCAAAATCTCAAAAAATAAAAACTCGAATGCAAATAAAAGTTCGATTTCATCTTCCTCAACAATTTTCAACTAATACAAAACCTCGAATGCAAGTAAAAGCTCGATTCCACTTTTTGTCTATTTACTTTTTCTCTCTTTCTTCACAGCGACAGTGATGACATGAGTATTTTCATCTCCATACTTTAAATAGTGTCTTTTAAACATGATTTATTAATATGATGATATTTAAAAGGTGTCATTAATTTTTCGAACCCCCAATGTTAATGTGGGTTATGAAAAAACTAGATGTCACGTAGGATGAACATTCACTTTGTTAAAAAATCCATCTCCAATGTACCATTTATAGTACAACTTCAAGCTAAGGTGATAACTATTTTTTTTAAAGGTTGTCAACATGACTCTCTAATTTCAGTGGGTCTGTTGGACAGTCATCTTGTTGGCCCAGTCAACAACCACTTTTGTCTTTTACTTTATTTTATTCAACAATTCTAAAATATATTGAAAGAGTTAAATAATAAATTGACACTTCATCAAAAACATATATTTTACAAGTGAAACATTGGAGACTATTTTTTTCATTTAGAAGTCAATTAAGTTTAGTTACATGTCATATTGAAAACAATTGGCTTGACAATGTTGACGTATCACCATTTTTTTAGATACAAACAACATTACTATTGGAGATGCTCTAATACTTTGAATAAATATATTCGCATATGTAGGGAAACACATTTTATGCATTTACACATTAAACGAAGATTTAATTTTAAAATAAACTAGATAATTATATTACTTTTAGAATTACCTTTTTATGATATATATCGATTAAGAATGAGTTGTCAATACTATACAAATAATGAGATGATGTAGTGAATGAACAAATCACTTACCACATCATTTGAATTGTCTTTTAGACTAATTTTATTTTTTTGGTTGTCTAGCATTAAATGAAATGTTTCTTACACACTTTAATCAAATAGTTAATTTAATTTTTGGTCTAAAAATAATAGATTTTTTAATTACAAATAATTAATATACTATAAATCGAACTTAAAGTAAATTACTTCTTTCTTAGGCAAATAGTTAATTATGTTGTAAATGGGTATGTCCTGATATTGCCTGCTTTGACGCTACTGGGCCACATAGGTTTAAAGCGCGTCATACTAGGAAGAGACACACCTCTCATTTAAACCGCTTAGCAGAATGTGTGGGAGCGATGTGGGATCTTCTAGACCACAACAGACCCTTCCATCGTGATGGTGCTGATAACATATTGTAAATGGGATCTGTCATAATATTATTCACTTTGGCGATGCCCTTCCTAGTATGAAGCGTTTTAAACTTGTAAGGCCCGGTAATGACTAAACGGACAATATCATGACAGACCCATATACAATTTATATATATATGAATGGATGTCCTATAATATAGGAAAGTAACTTCCATTCTTATATCTTCTCATTAGTTCCATCATCATGATCTACTTTAAGTTCATCATGTTTTGATTTATGTACCCTTAAAATGTATTTTATGGTTATGACTTCTGAGGTTATATAGATGAACCTTTACCATTGTATTTTATGGATGTAAATATATACTTGAAGGAATAAAGATTCACATTCTCTTTTAGACTACCATTTTCTCTCTACTCTTATTTTGTGTTTATGCTATTATTTTATTGTTCATTCTAGCTGTTCGAATCCTATAAATAACAAAAACTTTAAGAAAATAATTGGTCTAAATAGATGGATATATAAATACTAAAAACATAAATATATATATATATATAATATTAATAGCGCATAACATATATTAGTATTAGAATATCTCCGATGCAATACTGTTTGAGTGTACTAATACTATAATTTAACATAAAGTAAAAAAAAAAAAAAAAAATCCTCCAATGCAGCATCAAATTTACATAACAATAAATACTACTTTTTTATTTACAAAATATCATTATATAATTATATTGAATATATTAATGGTTGACTTTTATAATTTTAAACAATAAAAATATTATATAAATTATATACATTAATTATATTTATTGATTTCAATAATTTTAAATAATAAAAAATAAAAATAACATTTTAAATGAAATTATATATTAAAGTAAAATACTACTATATAAAGTATTTCATTCTTTTTTTTTATCAAATTTAAATTTAATATTGACATTGATACATCCGTGATAAATCTTATTTCTTAAATTTAGTATCCGAACGTTGTCATTCTTTAATGTATTTTCCGAAGTTGTACACTTGTACGTGGCATACCATAAATGGTTTCTTGCTTTTTTGAATGTACTACACTTTGAAACACTTTTTATTAATCATATACTGTAAAAACCACTTCAGTACTTCACCCTCTTAACTCTATCTTTACATCATTGCACACCGACAATCCAACGCGATCTCGGAGACTCGGAAAAGGCGTTTTGGCCAGCTGACTCTTCCAGTCTTCCAGTCTTCCAGTCTTCCATTAAGGTGATTTTTTCCTTTTCAGTCATTTAAAATGTCGACATAGCCCATTTTTTATTTTTTTTTATTCTGATCCTTAAATTCAGTAGATTTATACCAGTCAACTTAGTGTTTGTATAAAAGTCTCACTTAGATTTTCAAGGCTTATATCTACTCTGGTTTTTCTTCAATTTCTTTTTTCATTTAGTGAATGTTATAGTACTGATGGGTTTTGTTTCTGAGTTAGTTTATTTTTATTAGGGTGTGATCGGATGGATTGGATATGTTATAATCCAAGATCCGATCCGATATAATTACTTAAATCAATCCAAAACTAATAAAATTAGCAAATTAATTTTAATTGCCTACAGTGTCTAACAAATAAAATTAACAATTATTTTTTTTTTTAGAAAAACAAACTAATAGTTATCATAAAGTCAATACATAATTCAAAAGTCTAACAAATTATAATTTGTTTTTGAAATATTTTTTTTAAAAAAACTTGCTTGTAAACATAAATAAAATCATTCAAAATTTTAAGATAAAAGATATAATCATTTATCATAAATACTATTGGATTGGATTTTACACATCCATTGGGTTAGAGTTGCATTCTAAATCATGCCCGTAGAGTCCAATATCGTCAAGCAGTGGCATATTTGCTGGATGCTGTCAAATCTGAGTTTTTGGTAGCGAATTTTATGGAATTTGGGGAAGAAAATCTATGAGAGTTGGGTAATGGTTTGAGAGTCTCCCAAACAGATACTACTTGTCTAAGTCCAACAAAGGCATATCTTTCCAGCGAAAATTATGAAGCTGGAATCCCGTACATGACCATTATTTTCGTGTTGGAATTGGGATCCCAATGAACATTGGTGTAAAACGAAAAAAATCTGTATTTTACATCGATGTAAAATGAAAAAATCCTGCACCTGATCGGTTATGATATTCCCATAATATACAATTTTCCTATTACGTATACGCAAACTCCTTTGACTACAATTTCCTCATTGCCTACAGTGTCTTACATGTATAATCTCCATTTCACATACTTAACCTCTTCATCTCATTATTTCTCTATCTCTAGCTGTACTAGCCATGGCTTTGAAGCAGGAAAAGAAAGCAGTTGATTACCATGTGCTAATGGTGACATTCTCTTTTCAAGGTCATATTAATCCATTGCTCAGACTCGGCAAACGCCTCGTCTCCAAAGGCCTCAATGTCACTCTCGCCACCACTGAAGTTGCCAAACACAGCTTGCGCAAATCCTTCACCACTGGCGATGGTGATGGCAGTAGCAGCGACACAACCGGTTCTGTTTCTGATATCCAACTTCTTTTTTACTCTGATGGGTTTGACATGAATTATGACCGCAAAACCAATGTGGATGAATACTTGGGAAATCTTGGCAAAGTTGGACCTAACAATTTCTCTGAGCTTATTCAAGAGCATTACCATGATAATCAGAAGAAACTCTCTTGCATTATCAGCAATCCATTTGTTCCATGGGTTGCTGATGTTGCTGCTGAGCATGGAATCCCGTGTGCGATGCTCTGGATTCAACCCTGTTCACTTTATGCTATTTACTATCGCTTTTACAATAATTTGAATCAATTTCCTACCTTGGAAAACCCTGATTTAAGTGTTGAGTTACCAGGTTTACCAGTTTTAAACACACAAGATCTGCCTTCATTTGTTCGTCCTTCCAACACATTAGACTGCTTCACGAAATTGTTCACCAAGTTGTTCTCAAGCATGAAGAAATACAACTGGGTATTCGCCAATTCGTTCTTGGAGTTCGAGAAAGAAGCCATTGATTCCATGTCTGAGCTTTGTCCGATTCTACCCGTTGGCCCTCTGGTCCCTCCTTCACTGCTTGGCCAAGACAAAAACCTTGATATTGGAATTCAGCTCTGGAAACCGGACGATACTTGCTTAGAATGGCTGAACAATCAAGCAGATTCTTCGGTTATTTACGTGTCATTTGGTAGCTTATTAGACTTATCAGCAAAGGAAATGGAAGCCATAGCAACAGCTCTTAAGAACACTAAACATCCATTTTTATGGGTTGTCAAGATACCAGATTTCCCTACAGCTGATAAAGCAGGAGAAATTCCACAAGGGTTTTCAGAAGAAACCGAAAAACAAGGCCTTATAGTGTCATGGTCTTCTCAGACCAAAGTACTAGCTCATCCTGCCGTCGCCTGTTTTCTAACTCATTGTGGGTGGAATTCTATGCTCGAAACAATATCTGCAGGTGTGCCGGTGATCGCATACCCTAAATGGACCGATCAGCCTACAAATGCCAAGCTTGTGTCTGATGTTGTTAAGATTGGTGTAAGGCTTAGGCCAAATAATGATGGTTTTGTGGACAATGAAGAAGTGGAAAAATGTATCGGAGAGATCATTAATGGTGCAAAGTCTGAAGAGTACAAGAAAAATGCAATGGAACTGAAGCTGGCTGCAAGGGAGGCAGTGACTTTTGGCGGCTCATCAGACCGGAATATTCAGCTGTTTGTCGATGAGATTACCGGAGTTTAATCCTTCCGAAGCTGATGATATATGGTTTTACATGAAAATTTATGTAAAAATGCAGCCGAAAGGACAAAGGAGATAATAATTCAATAATGATGGTTCAAATATAATGATTGCGGTAGGTCGAATATGGTTTGACGAATATGATTGTATTGTTGTATTCTAATGATTCTATAAATGCTGCCAATTGTAATCTGATTTTTCGAGTGTTTGCTGATAAAAAAATGAGCAGTGACAATACAAATCTCTCTCTTATGTTATACAGAAATTGAACCACGCCAGGTTTAGCATGAGCACGATTTCATTCCATATAACATATTCAGTCAAAATGTCTCGTTACAAACCTTGTCGGGAAAACATAGTGAAACAAATAGTACATACATGTCCATTCAAAAATTAATAGGATCCAAATGCAAGTATTAAATGCACATACAAAGAATTACCACTTTTAACAATTTTAATATTTATGTCCTACTTAATTAATTTTGGGGTATTATTATTTTGATCCTTAAGTTTTCGAGTTATGAATTTTTGAACTGTTTTTCCATATTAATTAGCTCTCATGGTCTCTCTGTTTTCTAAAATCTATCAATTTAGTCCCTCTATGAGTTAAACGTTAGTAAGAGTTTTCCAAAGTATTTTTATCTTTGAATAGAAAAGATGTCGCATATCAACACCAAAATATAGATAATAATTTTTTAAAAATATTTATATAATTGGTAAGTCTCTCATAAGAGATCTCCTATTTTAATTTCGGTAAGGACTACCATAAAATCACATCGATTTGAATGAATTTTAATTTTAATTTTAATTTTTCTATAGATAATAAGTTCAATAAAATGTACTTAAGAATAAAATTTAAACTTTGTCAAGCAGTAGACCAATTTATCCCGATTTTTAAATTAAGAAGGTACCAGAAAAATGAATGAAATATAGAAAAATAAAAAAAAATGTTATAGTTCTTTAAAATTTCTCAAAATTTATTCATAAATATATTTTGATGAATTTATCATCTACAAAAAAATAAAATCAGATCAAAAATCATAAAAATCGTTAAGATTTCATTAAGGCCCTTGTCGAAATTAAAATAAAAGATCATATCCCTTACTCCTTACTCCTTATTTATATATTATAATAACAATAATAATAATTAATAAACAGAAAGTTATAAATCTCCACCGTCCTATTATTATTATTTGTTTGAAAAAGAAAAAGAAAAAAAAAAAATAATAATAATAATAATAAAAAAGGTGGAACCGTGGAGGTATGGATCTCCAACTCCACACAGAGGTCTCCATCTTGATGGATATCGATCGATATCCACGAGAAACAACAACTCATATAAATTTACCCAAAAAAAAAAAAAACTTGTGGAAATGAAGAATCGGAGCATGGAAACAACAACTGAAACAAGGATTATTTCAACCAAAAAAAAAAAACTGCAGCAAGGAGGAGGTTGAGGTCCTTGGCGGAGGAGATCAAACTCCACTAGTGAATCAACCGATTCAAGTATCCTAGAAATGATGGATGATTGTTGCAACCAAGTAGGATGCTAGCTGCACAAAGATCAATCAGTCAAGCAATGGAGGTTGTCTTGATCTGGATTCTGGAGATTGGTCTTTAAAAAGCGAATACAGTAATAAACAAAGAAGAGAGTGGACTTTCACATACCACTTGGAACATCAGATCTAGAAAGGAAACCATCTGATGTTATCACATCCACCTGGATCAGCTGGATCTCCATTGATGAAGATGATCATTTTGGAATAATAATTTTCTAATAAAAATAGTATTTTTTTTTTTTTTTTTGAAATAATGTTTTCAGATTACCCATTTTTAAAAAATTTCTTTAAAAAAATTAATTAATTAAATGTCAAATTGATTTTAAACTGAATTTTATTTTTTATTTTGTTATTCTCTCTATTTTTTTCATTTCCTTATAAAATAAAATTCAGATTTTCATTAATATTTTAACCATTTTCTTTCATTTTTAAAATTTGGTGACACATGTTGTATTATGTTGGGATCACAAGTTAGGTTTAATAATAAAAATTGATAAAATTAGAGGGTAAAATAGTATTTTTAATTCATTTGTTTTAAGTTAAGGATAAAATGATCAATTTACTTTTTCCGATAGGGTTGACCTTTAAAAATATGGTTGTCATATGTAAATTTTATCAGACGTACACATCAATGACAAAGAGGATAAAAATTGTCAGATGAATATCCAAATAGGCATTCAGAAAATAACCCGCAAGATATCTCTAAAGAAGAACCCGAGTAAATATAAAAATAAGTATTGAACGAAACTTACTCGGGATCAATTAACGACGCTCGGGGTTAGCTGACGTCACGTTCTACTCGGGATCAGATGACATCATTCGAGACCAGATGATATCATGTTCTACTCGGGACAAACATAAAGAAACCCGAATAAAGAAGCTCAGCTCGCACACAAACTAAGAATCATACACAAAGATATCCGCGTCAAAGAAGAATTCCAAGATGAAAAGAATTTACCAGACAGAATGTGTCAAATCAGACAACAATTTTATTTCTTCAAAAAGACTACGCATTTATAAGGAAAAAGTCCTAACTGAATTATATCACTAGAGTCTCATTCGATCTCTACACAAATCTCCGAAATAGGAAAGAAGACAGACTACTCCAAAGTAACCAAATCATAATTAAATACAAAGATATTTCATTACTTGTACAAAAAGGATTAGGGTTCTATGCACATATAAATAGACTCATAATCTCATCATAAAAAGATATAGCAATATACAAAGAGAAAAAAAAAAGATCGAGAGTTGTAAATCTTTATTTCAATAATGGATTTTGGCTCGGTTGTCTATTCAACCACCCGTGGACGTTTCTCCGGTCATCGGAGTTTTACCACGTAAAACTTGTGTCCAATTACATTCTCCTTCTCCTTCTCTTTCTCTTTAAAATCACTGCTGAAATCCAATCTTGTTGACTTTTTCACAAATCGAGAAATAGACGTCAACAATTGGAGCTAGAAGGAGGGTCGGCTGAACCTCCGATCTGATAAAAAGTAATGGTGGGAGGCAGAAACAGTCCCGGGGATATCAAAAAATCTCCAGATAATGCCTATATTGGCAGTAGCTTATGAGATCTCGCTGCAACCACTGAGAACCAACCAATATCCCTGGCGGGGATCCAACAAATCCCTCCGACCAGCGAAGACCTGACACGACGCTTCCGTGAGGCGCTGTAACAGTTGATGGCAGAAGCAACAAAGGAAATAGTTGATCTGTTAGCTGCAGAAGCGCAACCTCCTAACCTCCCACCTATAAGGCCTTGTTCGGTTATAGTTGGGCCAGAACCGGATGCACCAGAAGCAGGAAGGAACTCTGTTCCAATTAATCAGACTAGACGTGAAACACCCGAAGAAGAGCAACAACGGCAGAGGCAGAGCCATGATCAGATAGCCTATAATAGACACCGCAAGCATGACCGACACAGGGATCAGTCATCATCAGAGGATAGTGATCGACACCATCGCAAGCGTCGCCACGGAACCATACGCCTGCTAGGATCCACCCGTGAGACACAACAACAAAGTGAAGAGGAGCTCAAAAAAGGCATGACAGTTGCTCGACGATTTAATCAGCATGAGGATTTGCTGAGAGAAAGAGACGTTGTAATTCAGAGCCTGACCCGAGAAGTTGAAAATAAAAGGCATCAAATGGACGCACTGGTTAGACGTTATGGGTACAATGACTTGTCCGACGACTATTCTGATAGTCCATTCACTAGGGACATCTTGCGAACCCCATTCCATAAAAGATTCAGGATGTCACACATAGAACAGTTCAAGAAGGATACAGATCCTAAAAAACATGTCAGACGGTATAAAAGTGCTATGGCTCAGTATGCCCACATCAACCCCTTATTGTGTCTCAACTTTCCACAGACTCTAGAAGATACAGGCTCCAGATGGTTAGGAAGACTGCCCCCTTCAAGCATCAGGAGTTTCAGTGAATTAAGTAGAAGTTTCTCAAGACAATTTCTGGGCAATGTGCACATGAAAAAAACAGTGGCTTATCTTTCTCAGTTGAAGCAAGGGAAAGACGAGTCATTGAAGAAATACCTAGGGAGATTCGGTCAGGCGGTCTTCGAAATCGGCAGTGCAAATGATAAGGCAATAATCGCTGCCTTCATAAACTACTTACAAAATGAACGGCTATCTTTTGACCTAAGGAGTGCCTGTTTAACCAGATATACAGACATGATGGACATGGCTAGAGGATATGCACTAGCCGAGGAAGAAGAGTTAGTAACATGAGGTTGCTACATGCATGGAAGAAGACCCGAACAAAAGCATGCTGAATCGAAAGAACAGGGACACAAAGGAAAGCAAAAAGAGAACAGTAAAGAAAGAAGCAAGGATGGGGGTAGTAGGCGTAATGTTGACCGAACCACATAAAAGTACCGAGGAAAGTACACAAACTACACCCCTCTTCTGAAAAAGTAGAAAGAAATCCTGACCATATTAGAGGAAAAAAACCTGGTGAAAGAGCCACGCCGATAGTCTCAATTTGCTCGGCGAGATATAACAAAATACTGCAAGTTCCATAAGGAAACCGGTCACGAGACTTTAAAGTGTTACCAGCTTAGAGACTACATAGAGACACTCATTCGGGAAGGACACCTCTAAGATATAATCCTGAAGAAAGATGAGAGGTCAGGGATGAAGAAAGAAACTAAAATCGATCACAATTCTGGTCGAAACAAGAGGACCAATCCCGAGGCCAATGAAGTAATACAGATTATTTTCGGGGGACCATCAACTGGAAGAAGTAACCTAGAACAAACACAGGAAATTAGAGAAGCGGTATAAGCAAGACAGAACTTTGATGGCAACTCTGTCGAACCAGACCCGAAAAGGGTAAAAGAAGGATGGGACCCAATAGTATTCACAGAAGCTGACTCACATGGGATCGATGTTCGACCAAATAACGCCCTGGTCATAAGTGCTCGAATTGGACACAGGGAAGTCAAAAGAAACCTTATTGATAATGGAAGTTTGACAGATATTTTCAATATAGCCGTCTACGACCAACTCAGGTTAGATCGAAAGGATTTACAGCATTTTCATACCCCACTCAGATGATTCGGATGAGTTGAGGTCAGGTCTCTCTGGACGGTAAAGTTGCCTGTAAAAATTGGAGTGGCACCTTGTCAGAGAACAATATTATTGGATTTCGTGGTGGTAGACTTGGATAATTGGCCTTACAATGCACTGTTAGGTCGGCCAGTCTTGAATAAAACCAAGTCTGTGACAACTATTTACGCCTTAATGATCAAATTCCCGACTGAACAAGTGGTCGGAGTAATCAAGGGGTCCCAATAGATGGCCTGAAGAGCTAACCTGTCAGTTTACAAAGACAAGAGCGATGGTGAACAAGTATGCACTATAACGTAGCCGAGTCAGAACAAAGAGTCACTGTCGTTCAAATTTCACCCAAATGAAGAATCGAAGGAGTCCAAAAATGAACCGGTCAAGGAAATAGTCTTGAAAGAAGATGAACCATATAAGAAGATCAAGATCGGGGCCAATTTGGAAGGAAAAGTCAAACAAAGCCTCACTGATCTGCTTAAAGAATACAATGATGTGTTCGCCTGGAGTCATGAAGACATGGTTAGGATAGATGCCCGAATAATATCTCATTATCTTGCAGTAGATCCGAACGCGAAACCAGTAATACAAAAGAGAAGGTCATTCAATCTCCAGAGAAGTCAGAAAATCAAGTAGGAAGTGGAGAAGCTACTCGATGTAGGGTCAACCAGAGAGATCAGCTACCCTCAATGGGTAACTAATGTGGTCCTTGTCCAAAAGAAGAACGGTCAGTGGAGAATGTACGTAGATTTCACAGATTTAAATAAGACATGCCCAAAAGACAGTTTTCCACTCCCAATGATAGACCAATTGGTGGATGCCACATCAGGCCACGAATTACTCAGTTTCATGGACGTCTACTCGGGATATAACCAAATCCGGATGAACAAAGCTGACGAAGAAAAAACGGCATTCACAACTGATAAGGGCTTATACTGTTATACAGTAATACCCTTCGGATAAAAAAATGCAGGGGCAACATACCAAATGTTGGTCAACAGAATCTTCGCACGCCAAATTGGAAGAAACATGGAGGTTTACATAGATAACATGTTGACCAAGAGCATCTCGGCAGACAGACATACCGCAGATCTACGAGAGACATTCGACGACTTAAGAAGATATCAAATGAAGTTGAACCCGAACAAATGCCTATTTGGAGTTCCCTTGGGAAGGTTCCCAGGTTTCCAAGTTCACCATAGGGGAATCAAAGTAAACCCTGAAAAGATCCAAGCCCTAAAAAAAATGACCTCACCAAGAACGCTAAAAGAAGTGCAACGCTTAACAGGATGCCTAACTTCCTTGGGTAGATTTATCTCAAAGGCCACAGACAAATGTGCTCATTTTTTCAAAGTAATTAAAAAAGGAAAAGAGCTTGAATGGAATAAAGAATGCAAGCAGACATTCTTACATCCTTTCGAAATCAAAAATGGGAGAGATACTCCACTTGTACTTCTCAATTACATAATTAGCAGCAAGCTCAGTTCTAGTCAGAACAGAAGATGAAGTGCAGAGGCCAGTGTACTATACCAGCAAGGCACTTCTTCAAGCTGAAACCAGGTATTCACAAGTAAAAAAAATGGCATTAGCATTGGTTTCGGCTGTAAGGAAGTTAAGGCCATACATTCAGGTTCACACAATCCAGATCCTGACCGATTGCCCACTAAAGTAAATTTTACAAAAGCTAGAAATTTCTGGAAGAATAACCAAATGGGAAATCGAGTTAAGTGAATTCGATATCCAGTACGCCCCCGGGACATCTCTGGGACATCTCTCAAAGGTCAAGCAGTGACAGATTTTATAGCAGAGTTCACAGAACCAAACATGGAAGCAAAAAAGATATTAGGCAAAAATTTCCCATAGAGATTATATGTTGATGGCTCTTCATACACTCACGGCAGTGGGGCAGAGATAGTAGTATGCACTTCAGAAGAAGATGATGTCGAATGTGCCATGAGGTTTGACTTCAAAGCAACAAATAATCAAGCCGAGTACGAGGCGTTACTAGTTGGACTTAGAGTCTGTATAGCTCTCGGAGCAGATGAGGTCGAGATATTCAGCGACTCACAGGTGGTTGTCAACCAAGTCCTGGACGAGTACCAAGCCAGAGATGAATGTATGATAGCTTATCGCGACATAGCAAAAAAGCTCCTTTAGAAATTCAAAGAATATAATATTGCTCAGGTCCCTAGGGAAAAGAACGAAAAGGTAGATGCTTTGTCTAAACTAGCATCAGCAACAACCATAAACAGGCCAAAAACTATTCCGGTCACACATCTCCTCAAACTGAACACAGCTAAGCCAAAAGACTTTGAAATCTAATAAATCTGAACACCGTCAGAAGGTTGGATGACTCAGATGAAAAGGTTCCTGGAAGAAGGCGTACTCCCGGAAGATCCCCTACAAGTCAAACGTATCAGGTATCGGTCAGCAAGATACATATTAATTGGAGGAGAACTGTAAAGGAGGGGGGTTTCCTGAACACTCCAAAGGTGTATATCAGAGGAAGATGCATATCAAATACTATAAGAAATTCACGGTAGAGTATGCGGAAACCATACTAGGGGAAAAAGTTTAGCACACAAGGTACTTAGGCAAGGTTACTACTGGCCCAATTTATTCTCGGATGCACAACGATGTTCGGAAAGCTACAATACATGTCAAATTATTGCTAACGATATCCGACAACCCCCCGAACAACTTAGAAACCTTACGTCTCCTTGGCCATTTTCCATGTGGGGTTTGGACTTAATTGGCCCAATGCCAGTTGGGACAGGGGGTGGAGCAAAGCACGTAATAGTAGCCGTTGACTATTTCACGAAATGGGCAGAAGCTGAAGCCTTGGTGCACATCACAGAAGCAAATACCACTAACTTAGTAAAGAAAAATATACTCTACAGGTTTGGGGTCCCGAGCACTATTATTACTGATAACGGCACCCAGTTTGATAATCAAAATTTCAGACAGTTGTGCCACGAGTACCAAATTGCCAATTACTACGCCATACCTGCCCATCCTCAGAAAAATGGACAAGCAGAAGCTGTAAACAAAATCATCAAGCATACACTCAAGGTGAAGTTAGATGCCAAGAAAGGAAGTTGGGTCGAGAAACTTCATGAGGTATTGTGGGCATATCGGACGACAACACGGATTTCTACAGGAGAAACTCCATTCACCTTTGCATTTCGAACGGAGGCTGTTATCCCCATAGAAATATCGTATGCATCACCTAGGGTCAGGCTGTACGATGAGGACCAGAATGTTGATATGTTGTTACTAAGTCTGGATGAGCTAGAAGAGAAAATGGAGAAATCCCAAATGCGAAATATGGCATACAAGCAAATAGTGGCTCGCCACTACAATTCTCATGTTCGGATCAAAAAATTCCAGTTAGGAGATTTGGTACTCAGAAAAGTGTTATTGAACACAAAAAAACAAAGTTGATGGCTCATTGGCTGATAAATAGGAAGGCCCGTACAAGATTGAATGAGTAGCTGGTCATGGAGCATATTGGATTGCACGACCTGATGGAGGGGTCTTACCCCAACCTGCAATGCCCAATATCTGAAGATTTTCTATCCTTAAATTATTTTTTGTTTCCTTTTAGTTAGGACAATTTTTAGTCAATCGGTTATTAGCTTTGGAATTTAAATCATTGTTTGTTTTGCAGTTATAAATAAAAATCAAACTCGGAATTTCCGAAAAATAAAGCATATGATAGTAAGAACATATGGAAGACGAGCATGATAATAAGAACATGCAAATAGAATACTCGGGACCATTGATTTCCGAATGGGCGGAGAAGCTCGAAGGAGCATGCCAGCCGAACAAGGTCAGTCCACCTTAGCAAAAATGCAAACCCGATGCACCAGATTCTGGAGAACGGCTCGGGGCACTGTCGGGAAAAATTCTGGTGAAATACGCTGCTGTGTTAAGCGGTTCAAAAAGCTTAATGATTTGGCAAACCCTTGCACATAAAACTGGGGAGACGTCCTTGGTAATGTGTGAGAACTCGAACATATGATCATGGTGAGCCTTGATGTAATGTTTGGGTAATAACCCGAGTATGAAATATGAGTAAATCTACTCGTTTGTTTCAAGATGGCTCAGTTAACATAGTTAGTTTAATAAGATACTTGGCGTTGAAAGGCTTGATAACGAAACCAAGTTTAATAAAATACTCAGTGAAGTTACTCGGACGAAAACAGCCAATTCAATAAGATACTTGGCCTAACGATTGCAATAGTTAGTTTAATAAGATACTTGACATAGATTGCAATAGCCAGTTTAATAAGATACTTGATCTAAAGATTGCAATAGCCAGCTTAATAAGATACTTGGCACATATCGCAGTTAGCTAGTTTAAGATCTGACAGTGATTACTCTAACCAGTTCAGTAAGATACTCAACATTAGAAGCAATAATAAAATCAAGTTAGATAAGATACTCGGTGAAATATCCTAAGCAAGGAATTGGATTAAACCACTTGGTTTTGAATTACAATTCACAAAATTTCATCAATGAAAATCTTTACAAATGAATCTTTACAAGAATAAATCAAGGTTGGGAGGAGAATTTGGAACTCTTGCTGATGCTCGGGTCGGGCACCATTTCATACTCACGGAGGAGACTCTCATTTGAAGGCCAAGTAATTATGTCAACCGAATCATCCATCCATTCGCTGTAATATTCTCCAGGGATCGGTCCGACATCAGGCACCAAACCTTTCACGCACGATTTCTGACTGGCATAAAAAGTTGAGAGAGAGTGCTCTGATGGAACCTCCAAATGCATGGGATGGGGTTCTTTGCCTCGGCTGCGGTAATAAGCTCTTCACTCCTTAATATGAGTTCAAAGGGATTGCAGGGACCGATCCACGTGGTTTTTGATCGACAGATCCCAGTTGGTTTGGGCTTTTTCAGTTGCCCGATTCTTGACCTTAAAAAATTCACAAGCTGAAACTCGCCCTCGCTGAAATTCCCGAAGGAGGAGGGCGTCATAAGCAGAAGATCTTT